>CM053588.1:129546852-129564679 GCA_028646515.1 Pseudochirops corinnae | reverse complement strand
GGTGGTGTATGAGGAGGAGAGGGAGGGGGAGGGAGAGCAAGCTTATTTGGAGACTCCCTGGTGGATGGCTGGTGCCACTGCACCAGTGAGTAATTAATTGGAGATGGGCAGAGGGGAAAGAGGAGCACAGAGGGCCTCCCAGCGGCAGAAGAAGTAATTCAGAAAGAGCTTCGTTGCTTGACTGAAAGGATTCTGGTGGGGGAAAGCAAGGGAAATTCCCCATCCTCTCTCTTACTAGCTCATCAGCTCTAAATATTGAAGAAATTCCCGCTCAGGGAATATGTTCTCCATTTCAAACTTGGATCTTCCCACTGAGGATTCCGTTTTCATGTTTTAATTATGTTTGTAAGGGGTGAAGACTAGGACATCTAAATTACTGACACTAAGAACAGCAAAAGTCACTGTAGGTTGTAAGCTCCTGGAAGGCAGGTGCTGTGTGTATAGATCAGTTTGGGGAGCAACACAGGGAAACTAACTTTTAATAAAGTGTTTTATGAGTGATCATTAAGTAGGCTTATCCATTCCTTACAACTAAGAAGTAGGGCAGCTGGGTGTTGAAGTGGTTAGAGCACTGAGTCTGGAATCAGGAAGACTCACCTTTCTGAGTTAAAGTCTGGGCCTCAGACACTTACTAGCTGTGTAATCCTGGGAAATTCACCTAACTCGGTGTGTCTCAGTTTCTTCATCTGTAAAATGAGCTGGAGAAGGAAAGGGCAAACCAATCTAGTACCTTTGCCAAGAAAACCCCAAATGGGGTCACAAAGTCAGATAGGGCTGAAAAATAACTGAACACAACTAAGAAGTAAACTGCTGTTCTTTGTAGTTCATGAGATTGCTGTGCACCACCTAAATTCTCCAGGGACTTTCAGTGAAGTGTTTGTATCTGTTTGGTATATAAACGAAATCATAAATATTTGTGTGAACACTAGATGGTTCCTCAACAGCTTAAAATGCATTCAAACCTATGGCATCTTTATGATGGATTCTTTTTTGTTGTTGCATTTTCTAAGACTAGGAATTTGACGCATTAAGGCAAGTCAACATTTTCTCTACTTAGAGAGTTGATCCTAGTCCTGGAGACTGAGAGGATATGACTTGCCCAGGGTCATCTGACCAACCTGTATTTGAGTCGAGCCCAGATCTTCCTAACTACTACTCCAGCTCTCTAACTACTCTATGCTGCTTCTCCATTAGCAAAGTTTACAGACTAGTAAACTAATTAATTGAATTGGTAAGGTAAAGGAGAATGCATTACGACTATGGTTTTTTATTCATTTTTATTTAAATATTCCAGTTCCCCATATAGTAGTGTATTTCCAAGATTTTGTTTTTTCTCCAAAGACTCACACTTGTGTGTTGGTTTGGAACTGTGTAGACATTAATTCCAATTGAAAAAAAAAATCTTTATTCATCTTTTCACTGGTACACAATTTAAAAATGTTTAAAATAAAGGCAACATTCTTTTTATCTGTCCCTTATTTTCCCAGGCCCAATATCCCTAAAGTCAAAAGAGCAGAACTTGTAAAAAGATTTTGTGGCTCCCTGAATATATGATAAGATGTATGGGAAATGATTGCTTCATTTACACCTAAACAAGTTAACATGATGAAAAACAACATAATTAGATTTATAAAATGTCTCTACTACCAGTCCTGGAATAGTTTGGCTTTATGGATATCAGCAAGCAGTTTAGGGGAATCAAATTAATTTTTCTATAAAATTGTAAGCACTAATCCTTGTGTTTAGAAACACTTTTTTTTTTAAAAAAAGTCAAAGATATATAAATCATGTAATAATAATAAAATTTCTATTTTGTGTTCCAGGGGTATGGATGAAAAATCTAGCTACTTATTTATCTATTGTACCCACAGACGTTTAATTTCATGTACACATTCAATTCAATTCAACAAATATTTATTAAGCACCAACTGTGTGCAGAGCACTGTTTGAGAGCTGAGAGATACAAAGTTTAGATAAGACATGGTCCCTGCCCTCATAGGGCTTACAGTCTAGTAGGGAAATAAGACACATACACAAACAACCATAATATACAATAATACATAACAAGTGCATTAGAGCAGTGCAAAACAAAGTGCCATGTGAGGTACAGAGGGAAGGTCATCACTGACAACAGGGATCAGGGAAAGCTTCTAGGAGAAGGCGGCATTTGAGTTGGGCTTTCAAGGATAGGTAAGGAATTCAAAAGGTAGGGAGAACATTACAGGCATAGGGAACAGCTTAAGCGAAGGCACAGAGGCAAGAGAGCACAGGGTGTATTAGGGGAGAAAGAGAAGTCCAGTTTGGCCAGAGCAGAATATGTGGAGGGGATTAATGTAAGATAAGGCTGGAAAGGTAGGATCATAGGGTTTAGAGCTAGAGGAACCTTAGAAATCATCTAGTCCAACCTCCTCAAGTTACTGAAGAAGAAACTGAGGATTAGAGAAATTAAATGACCAAGGTCATATAGGTAGTAAGTAGCATAGCCAGGATTTGAACTCAGGTCCCCTGACTCCAAACCCTGTGCTCTTTCCACCTCACCATGTAGAGGGGCACCAGGTTGTGGAGGGCCTTGAATACCAGGCAAAGGCATATGAAGTTTACTCAGTAGGCAACAGAGAGCTACTGAAGATATTTGAGCTGAGCAATATGACCAGACCTATACATAAGAAGATAACTCTGGCAGAAGTATAATAGCTGACAATTATATAACATTTTAAAGCTTGCAAAGCGCTTTACATATACAACATCTCATATGATCCTCACAACAACCCTGTGAGGTAGGTACTACAGGTATTACTACCCTCATTTTACAGATGAGGAAACTGAGGCTCAGAGAGGTTAAGTGATTTGCCTATGGTCACACAGCTAGTAAATGTCAGAGCCTGGATCTGAACCCAGAAGTTTCTGACTCCAAGTTTAACACTCTATCCACTATACTGTGCTAAAGGATAGTTAGAAAGGGAGAGAGTTCATATGAATGAATTTGGGGAAATGGTAATAAGGTCTATACTGGGTGGTGGCAAGTGGATAAAGGAGAGATGGCTGTGAATGATATGGCTATGGAATCCACACGACTTAGTGACTAACTAGACTGAAGTCAGGGAAAAGAAAGAGTCAAAATAACCCTAAGAATATGAACATAGAAAGACTCAGTGAATGCAAAAACAGAGAAGTAGGAGGAAGGAGCAAGGTTTAGCTGGGAGGGGGGGAGTGGGAGGGCAAGATAATAAGCTCAGCACCAGACACATTGAGTTTGAAGTGCCGTGGGACATCTAGATGAAGATATCTTAGAGGAAGCTGGAGATAAGGGTCTAGAACTAATAAAAGAAGTTATGGCTACAGATAAAGATTTGAGAATTATTTCAAATAGAAAGGGTAGCTTAAGCCATGAATAGAAATGTGAGTGCCATAGCAGAGAGTGTGGAGATAGAGGAGGACAAAGGGATCAGAAAGAGAATGAGTCCTAAAAGGAAACAGAGAAATGAGAAAAGAGACTTAGTAAAGTAGAAGAGTGTTACTAATAGTTCCTAGGGCAAACCATGGGGCACCTCAGGGACTAGGCTTCAACCTTCTAGCTGTCCTGACTTAAGCAGCCCTCAAAACTGAGCCTCATTGGGGGTGAAGGGGTGGCGGAGAGTGGTTCAGGGTGGCCAGCCTAAAGAATGAATGGCTTACCTAACCACTTAGCACTATTATTCTCTACTTAAACAATGTTGCTGGGCAAAAGGAGAAGGCAGATCCTTAGACTACAATTGTTCTTCTTTTCATTTTTTCCCCCTACTGCCACTACCAGTCTCCATTTACTTGATTTAGACAAATGTAATCAAGCACTTGAAATTATAATAACAACTACCTTTGGAAAATCAATACTCATAAGGTAGTTCTCCCTTTACCCCTATTTGGCAGCCCATGAAAAAGTTTAACATGTTCACAAACTTAAGTTTTTTCAAATGCTATAGAGATGATATATCTACTACCATTAATAGTAGCTGAAATATAATAATGCTGTGGATGGTTCTATATTATCAAAATTCTCAATTTGCCTACAGACTGCTTTTGGTACAAACTGTTTTTCTCCTTACCTAACTGGCGCTAAGTGTAATACCTAACAGCCTGTACCTTTTTGATGGTTTCTAGTGGTTTTTCTTTAAAATATTTTTAAAATCCTGCTCCTAAAAACTTTTTCTTTTGTATCAGGTAAAACAAATACTGATAATTTTGGAGTAGGAATTGGAATAATGATCTCAGGATCTTAAAAGTGCTACAGATAACTGAGAAGCTACTCATAAGTACTTCTCAACTGTAGCCACACTGGTATTCACTACATAAAATGCCTCAGCTCACTAGACTCTTGTCTTTCAAGAATTTTCCAGTCTCAGTACTGTCCTGGACTCTCTGTCTTCCCCTGGACTTTACAGAAAGCATAGTTTCCAGAGTCAAGAGTCAAGTACAGTAGAAGAAGCCAATTTCTTTTTGTTTTTCCTGCTCTTCTTTGTTCCAATTCATTTATCACATCTTCTCATACTTCATCTACCTTCCAGCTTGAACATCACTTCTCTCCCAATCTCTCCTTGCTTAAACATTTCCTCTTTGAACAGTTTATTCTCTTACTCCAACTCTGTGTCTGTTTCCTTCCCTAGAAGATGGCTAAGAATTATTTCCGTGAGCCATCCAGAAGGATGAAGAGGTTTGCATGTGAAATTTCAGTCATCCACACTTTTAAGACTACGTGCTCCACGAAACTGTTATACATTTACAAATCCACTCTATCTTGTGAGATTTTTTTAGTAGGTTACAGAGAGGAGCGATATTTAAGAAATGAATTGAAGAAACATGATAATTAAGCAGTCTCTAATAGTATCCAGCTTTAGACACTAAAGCCCCATTTGACTCTGTCGTTGGTGTCTATGCCATGGAACATACTATTGTTGAGACCATATTATAATGGTGTCCATCTGATACTTCCTATATCTAAGCCACATTGGAAAAGGGCCAAGATGAACTTATGTTATACTGAAGTCCACACTAGAAAAGTTCGTCTTACTACAGAGGGATTCTCAAGTACAAAAGATAAACAACTGACAAGGCCCATTTGTTTCCTGTGAAACTGTACAACTTATTTCACCAGTCTAAACTGGATTTTTCTAGATTTGGCACAAGACAAAATATACTTTCTAAGGGGTTAATTTTTTTTTTTTTTGGCTAAAATCACCTTTGACATTTTTACATCTCCACAGATTAAATAAACTTAGATATGAGAACGTTTAAAATTTTAAAAATATAAAATATACCTCAATCATTTATATCTAGACTTAACACTGAGCAAGCACAAAGAAAGAATATCCTAAATCATGAAAGGACACTACATTAAAGTATTCCTGAGTGTGAGGATTGTGAGACACTGGAATGGACTAATAAGAGGTCTGAAATCCCTTCCAGGGAATATTTAAGAACACATATGACACTACTCCGTCTAGGTGGTTGAGGTACAGTCCTGCAGTGGTTGGATGGGTGGGAAATGAACTGAAGGTCTACTGAGATTTCTTCCAGCCCACTTATTTAGCTCATAGCATGAATAACGTATTAGTGAAGGTCATTTAATACTGCAAGATGGACAGGCAAAAAAGTTTTAGAAGAGGGAAGGCAATAAATACACATAAATATTTAAGACTAAATACAACTTTAAAATACAACATATCTCCATCAAACTGGCATGAAATTAACAACTCATATTTACTTGACATATAGTAATCTATTACATAGTCACGGACATAATTTTAAAAATACATTGATTAGCTTTTAAAAAATTATTTAGCATACGCTTTCTATGTACCACAGATAAAATATTAAAATAAGATCACTGATTTGATTTCACAAAAATTAAAATGGACCTATATATTTAAAAACAAGAGCTTTTGCTATGAAAATCTCCAAAAATGTGCAAATATATTCAGCATGGTATGCAGAAACAAATACTCATTGTTCTTCATGTTCATCACAATTTTATAAAATCTTCTCCAAAGGAAGTTACAACTTAGTCAAACTTCTCATCATGAAAGTAATCCGCAAAATTGAGATATTCTTCAAGTTGATCATATTTCTGCACATACAACAAAAATACTGGTTATTTCACAGAGGGCAAGAACTGATTGAAGATGAATTGGGCCTCGTTTGGCATATAAACAAGAATAGCATTAATTGTAATTCATGGTAAAGGCAAAAAGAGCTAAATGTATAAATGGGGGCCTTGATTTAATCAAGGATTTCTAGTTTTAAGAAAAGTGAAGGAAGGCTTTTTTGTTTTGTTTTTGCAAAGGCTGAACCTGTGATTTCACTTGTGTAAGAAAATCAGTGCTGAAAATCCCTCCTCTTATGAAGATCAGAAACTTATGTGAAAACTAGAGTTTTAGAGAGTTGCCTGGACATTGTGGAAGCTAGGAGTCTTAGTATATAAAAAGTACCAGGCTTGGAATCAGGAAGACTCATCTTCCTGAGTTCAAATCTGGCCTCAGCCACTTACTAGCTGTGTGACCCTAAGCCAGTTACTTAACCCTATTTGCTTCAGTTTCCTCATCTGTAAAATGAGGTGTAAAAGGAAAATGGTAAGCCACTCCAGTATCTTTGACAAAAAAACTGCAAATGGGTCATGAAGACTCAGACATGACTAAGCAACAACAACAACAAATGGGTCACTGAGGGATTAAGTGACCTACTACAGTTAGTATGTGTCACAAGCAGGACTTGAACCCTAGTCTTCCTGTGCCCAAGCCTGATTCTCATTCCAGTATGTTATGCTGCCTCTCAAAATGTAAATATTAAAAAAAATAACTTTTAAGCTTTCTCTTTCAAGCAACATATTTTTACTCAGTTGCCAGGATCCTAACAGAAGTGCAACTATTCAATCAACTCAAACCCTTGTTTACACAATGTAGTATGTACACAATATATTTATAAACTACTCATAACTATAAAGGATGCTAAACTGACATACTTTTCTAATTTCCTGGTTCTTATATGTTCTCTTAGAGAATAACATATTCTACTAAACTGCTTAGGAAGTTTCAGCACTTATGTGTACCTTCTTAAAGGAAAAACATGTTAAAATTATGAAGTATTACATCTTTTCTTTCTCTACTTAAAGTAGGGAGTATGCACTTTTATGATTTTGTAACATTTTGATTTTCCCATGTTTTTATTACATTTTGCTGTAGTTTACTCCTTTTTCAATCACTAAAAATCAAACTCTTTCATTAACATCAGAATAATAACAGATCATGAAAGTAAAGGAGGAATAAGCAGAATGAGAGGATAGCCTATTTAGCAGGTCTTTGGGAGCATGTCATGAGATAATCATAAACAGGATAATGTCTATTAATTTAGTAGAGTGCTGGGGGCCTTTTCTGGGAAGAAGATAAATCGGGGTTGGAGGGAGGAGGAGAAAAGGACTATAAAGGAAAAAGAAGGAGAGAAAAAAAATACAAAAAGGAGGAGGGAATAACATCAGCATACAGTTTGAATCAGGTAATAATGATGGATGTGTTTGGGAGGCAAAAGCCAAAGTCAGGAATGTGAACATTCAGATAGCAGAGAATGGCAGGTACAGTACAGGATTGTAGCAATTACACTGGGAGGGTACAGGAAGAGAAGCACCATGCATGAAAGGAGTACATGGAGTAGCATGCAGATGACCCAGAGAAATGGACAGATGTATCCTTTCAACTTGAGAATGCCAGGATCCTCTACAGATTTTGAATTGAGTTGCAGCATGGAGGGTGCACTGGAATTTATCTGAGGTTTAAAGTACTTAGGTTTAAATGAAGTTATTTAAGAAGTCCTAGGGACAAAATATTTTTAAATGGGAGGAAAGAAAGAGTGATATTCAAGAATAAAATAAAGATCTTTTAGAGTATTAAGCCCCAGATACACATAACCTTGAGATCTTTTTAATGTCAAATGTCAAATGTCAAAAGATATTCTTCTTAGTGTAATATGATGCAGTTGTCTTTCCTTAACCACAAATAGCCTTTCCTTTTCTAGACTGAGGAACTGAGTCACTTCTGCTGTCCCAAACCTCTGTGACAGCTTTTATTAAACTTCCTACAAGGTATGTGATTGGCAAAAGATACTGTTTCTAGAAAATGCTTCAGTTTCTTGATCTTTTTAAAGTTTTACAAATTTATTGTATATTTATAAAGCATCTTTCTAAAAAAGGGATCCAATCCTCTATTGAAGCAAAGGTGCAGAAGGTAAGCCCTCAAGTAGGTAAGCAGAGTAGATAACACAATAAACAATAACAAGGGAAATAAAGATTTGATGCCACCTGGGAAGACGGTGGCAGAAATCGGCGGGGAGGGCACGGGTCCCTCCTCTCTTCTTTTTAACGTGGATAATAAAACATAGAGGTAGATGATGAAGAGTAAGAAAGACAGGAAAGAGGTGAACTTGGTGCAAGAGGAAGAAAGCAAAAGGTAAAAAAAAAAGTAAAAAAGAAAATAAAAAAATCTAAGAGGTCAAAATGGTTGTAAAGGAGAAAACGGAGGAAGGATAATTACAAAGGGGAAAACCCACAACATCACTCCCTGTGAGAACAGCCCTCCAAAGAGCAAGAAATGAATCAGATAGTTCCTCCTTTTTTGTTCCCTTTTTCTTCTTTCCTCTGTTCACTATTATGGAGAGTATGTTCTCAAAATTAGCTTCCCTTTATTTCCCTTCTACTAAAACATTTCCTTTAAACACCCTTAGGCACTGGACAGGTCAGTAATTTTTTAAAATCTAGGATAAAGGCCTAGCTAGAAATATAAGTTAACTTGCAAATCTAGTTAACATGTCTTAAGCATTTGCATAACTGGACATGATGGAAAAGATTGTTACTATATTCTGTTTTTCAAAAATGTAAAATAGACAATCCTAACAGTTATCTGACCACACCAGAGTTTGTAAGCTGCTAAGAGATCTTAGGAGGCCAGGTATGCTTTTCAAAACCATCAGCTATATCCCTGCTATCAAATTTACTACCAATGAAATGAGGGGTCAAAAAAATCAGCACTGTGGCCTGAAAGCTTTGTATTTCTCTTCAACTTCAGTTCTAGTCCTCACTAATTAGCTCTATTTAGGAGCTAATTAGTGAGGAGAATATGGGTGGCAGCAGAACTGGTCTCAGGTGCCTCCTCATTCCCACTAGTCTAAAGAATAGAAAGCAGAGAGGCATAGGATAAGTCTTGTACTTTGTCAAAACATGAAAGGTAAATATAAAAGATAACATGAGTGTAAAGCAAGAAGGTTCCACTGACTTTGTAGTATATCTACCATAATGTCAGTGCCTCTTAAAATTATTTGATGGAGTGAAGACATGAGATTGTCTGTGTGATTATGTAAGAGAGAAAAACAATGTGCATGGAAAAGGCTTTACATGGAAAGAAGAGAAAATAAAGAAAAGAGGGAAAGACAGGGAGAACGGTTTTAAATTTTGTTTTCTCTAGTCACTTCCAGTTGCTAGGTAGTTGTTAAATGTATCTACTCAACTGAAAGGAATGACCATTATAATCACAAAGAATCCAATTTACCTCCTGAATCCAGCCACTCTCTTTTGACTGACTGAAAATTCGTTCCACAGTTTCTTTGACCTGTTCATCTTCAACTTCTTCAGTCTTTGCAATAGAGCAACATTCCTGGTACAACTTGTATTTGAAGTGTTTCAGTTGGTGGTAAATCCTAGTACGATCAGCACAAACTTTACCAACCTTTAGAACCTAAATTATGAGAGAAATACAGAGTTATCTGACTAGTGACATAACCAGTTTTACATACTTATGTATTTACATACTTTAATATTGTAATTTACCTTGATAATAACCTACAATCATGACAGCTCCTAAAGCTGACTAATTTTGACAATTTTACTAAAACTTTACTTTAGCTACTGATATTATTGTTAAAGGCAACATAAGAACATGATACATATTTACTGAAAAGGAAATTGCTGGACTCCAAGAATTTTCCATGCAAAATACAAATAGAAACAAACGTTTATGTTACTACTAATTTTTTTAAAACATTTGACATTTCTCTTATGAATTTTCCGATGAATTTCTCAATGAATTTTCCAAACAGGTAAAAATTTATTTGTTTTAACTTTAGGCTAAATTGGTATCTCACTTAAAAAAAAAAAAGTTTCTTCATCCTCTGCAACTATTTATTGCTATGAAAATATTTGAAGGATCTGTGATTTCTT
Source organism: Pseudochirops corinnae (assembly GCA_028646515.1). NCBI lineage: Eukaryota > Metazoa > Chordata > Mammalia > Diprotodontia > Pseudocheiridae > Pseudochirops > Pseudochirops corinnae. The sequence goes on along the minus strand of CM053588.1, from coordinate 129,554,448 downwards.
CAATGTCAGGCAAAAGTGAAGGAATTCCTCCTATTAATACATATCACCACAGAAGAGAGTTTTTAGCAAACTGGCTGGGGCCCAGAGCAGTAAAGTGACTTGCTCAGTGATTTAAATGTTGAACGCACGTTTTCGAAGCAAGCACTACCCATGATGCTACAATCCATTTTTAAAAGTTAACCAAATTTTATTTTATTGTGTTAACAGCATTTAACTACAATATTAAGAAAGACTGGAGATTGAGAAAATTACACATAGGTTATATATGCTTGTGGGTATACATTTTTTCTTTCTACAGATCTATGATTTCATCCATAGAGCTAATCTGGACCCTCCATCAGTGTTTGAGGCACTGAATGGTTAAATGATTTGCCCAGCGTGACAAGTACAGCATGTGTCAGGAGTAAGCCTTGAACTGAGATCTTTCTAACTCTGAGGGAAATTCTGTGACTACTTTATGCTTACTCTATATAAAATACCAACAGCACAGTCATTATTAAAACATGGCATTCAGAACTAAACATACTATTCCATGAGGCCTGATAAAGCTGGGTATAACGGGACTATTACCTGAAAATTATGCTTTTCTTAATGTAGTTGAAGATCATGTTATTTTTTTGTTTTGTTTTGCCAGTTAAATCACAGTACTGATTCAGACTGAGCTTTCAATCACTAAAATCTCCACATCTTTCTCAGATAAACTGCTATCTAGTCATGCCTCTCCCTTCTTATACTTAAGAAATTAATTTCTTGAATCCAAGGGTAAAACTTTACATATATATCTATTAGATTTCATCTTATGTAATTCTAACTTGCCAAGATCTTTTTGGACCTTAATTTTGTCACCTTGTACATTAACCATCATATTCAGCTTTGCATGATCAGCACATTTGATAAGCATGCCATTTATACTTTTATTAAAGTCATTAATAAAAATCGCAAACAGCACAGGGTAAAAACCAGAAATCTGTCTTAAAAGGTAATGATTACTATGAATTCAGTCTTTCCAACAGTTCTAATTCCATTTAACTGTATGGTGGCATACACATAAAACTGTATGGCCACATCTCTCCATCTTTTCCCACAAGAACAGCATGAAATAATTTATTAAATGCTTTGCTAAAATCAAGCGACACTAGATCTATATAGCCTCTTCATGATCTAACAGATAAGTAACCCTGTCAAAAAAGGAAATGTGGTTAGTTTGGAATGACCTGTTTCTTATGAGGCTCTGCTGGTTTTTGTACATACCGTTTCCTTTTCTAGATGTTCACTAAGCAAGTGGGAGGAAGACCCGTGTGTACAAAAATATTTATAGTAGCTCTTTTTGTGGTGGCAAAGAATTGGAAATCAAGGGGATGCCCATCAATTGGGGAATGGCTGAACAAGTTGTGGTATATGAATGTAATGGAATACTATTGTGCTATAAGAAATGAGGAGCAGACAAACTTCATAATAACCTGGAGAGACTTATATAAACTGATGCTGAGGGAGAAGAGCAGAACCAGGAGAAATGTGTTCACAATTACAGACACAACATATGTATGAAGACTAACTTTGATAGACTGGACTCCTCTAAGCAATGTAAGGTTATAAGACAACTCCAAAAGGCTCATAACTGAAAGAGATATCCATGTCCAGAGAAAGAGCTACAGAGTCTGAATGCAGATTGAAGCAAGCTACTTGTTCTCTCTCTTGTTTTGTTTTTTCTCTCTCATTGTTCACCCCATTGGTTATAATCCTTCTTTACAACCTGACTAATGTTTAATGTGAAGGTATTTGTAGATCCTATATTTGATGGCATACTGCTGTGGGGGGGGGGGGGGGAAAGAAAATTTGAAACTCAAGAGATTGTGGAACTGAATGTTGTAAACTAAAAGTAAATAAACAAATAAAAAAAAGAAACAAACAAGATATCCATTAAGCAAGTTGTTGATAACTTATTAAGCACTTACTATGTGCCAGGCACCATACCAAGTAATGGGGATATAAAGAAAAGCAAAAACATGGTACCTTTTATGCAAATAACCATGTTCATATACAGTACGTATAGTATAAATAGAAAGTAATCTCAGAGGGAAGGAACGAGCAGGGGAGAGAAGGAAATGCCTCCCATAGAGGGTAGGATTTGAGCTGAATCTTGAAGAAAATCAGGAAAGCTAGGAGGTAGAAGTGGCATTCTAGGAAAGGGACACAGCCAGGGCAAATGCAGTCAGGAGACAGAGTGTCAGGTGTGAAGAACAAGTAGGTCACTGGAGCTAAAACAAAGAGCAGATGGAAGGGAGTCAGTGTAAGAAGACTGGAAGGTAGGAAGGGGTCAGGTGATAAAGTACTTTAAACGTAAAATGAAGCATTTTCTATTTGATCCTAGAGGTAACAGGGAGCCACTGGAGTCACTGAATAGGCAGATGACACAGTAAGATCTATACTTCAGTGCAGAATGGATAGGCATGGGGAGAGATGTGAGGCAGAGAGACAAACCAAGAGTTAATAAGGGTGTATCTATATCGGGGTAGGGTATGAATTTGGAGAAAGTGATGTAATGAAGGTAGAAAAAACTCTGACAAAAGACTAGACACATTGGGCTGAGTCCAAGTAGAGTTGAAGATCACACCAAAGTTCAGAGCCTGGGTAGATCCCTCAATAGTAACAGGAAAGTTGGAAGAAGAGAGGGTTGAACATGGAAGTGGAGAGAATGAGTTGTGTTTTGAACATGTTGAATTTGAGATGCTGTAATATCCAATATGAGATGTCCAAAAGGCAGCTGATGTGGTGGCACTGAAGCTGAAGAGGATTAGTTCTCGACAAATATAGATGTGGGAACCATCTGCACAGAGATAATAGTTGAACCCATGGGAGCCAATAAATTCACCAAAAAAGATAATATACAGGGGAAGAGAAATCCTAAGACAGAACCTTGAGGTATACTTATACATAGTGGGTATGACCTAGATCTAGCAAAGGAGAATGGGAAGGTGCAAAAAGGCAGAAAGAGAACCAGAATAAAGTATTTTCATGAGTATCTAGAAGGACAGGGTAATTCACAGTATCAAAGACTACAGACAGATCAAGAACAATGATTGAGAAAAGACAATTAGATTTGGCAGTTAGGAGACCACTGATAACTTTGTGGGGTTTGCTTCTTTTTAAATTAAATTTTATTTTTTTTTTAATAAGAAAAGTCTACTTTTTCTCCCTCTTACATGCCCTTGGAAGGGGAGGGGAGAGGAAAAACAAAATCTTTGTACCAATGTACATGGCCAAGCAAAACAAATTTCCACATCAGCCACATCCAAAAATATATATACTTCAATATGCATCCTGAGTACATAATCTCTCTGTCAGGAAGTGAGCAGCATTGTTTATAATCACATGTCCTCTAGAATCAGAATTGGTCATTGATCAGAATTCCTAACTTTAGGGGTAGCTAGGTGATACAGTGAATAGACCACCAGCCTTGGAGTCAGGAGGACCTGAGTTCAAATTAGGCCTCAGACACCTGACACTTACTAGCTGTGTGACCTTGGGCAAGTCACTTAACTCCAATTGCCATGCTTTTACCCCCTCCAAAAACCCCCCCCCAAAATAAAAACAAAAACAGAATTCCTAACTCTTTAACAGTTGTCTTTATAATGTTGTTATTCTAGAAACTGTTCTAGTTCTGCTTACTTCACTCGGAATCAGTTCATACCAAGTCTTTCCAGGTTTCTATGAAATTGTCTTCACCATTTCTTATGAATAGTATTCTATTACATTAACATGCTACAATTTGTTTAGTTGTTCCTAGTTACTTCCTCAGTTTCCAATTTCTTGACACTACAAAAAGAGCAGCCAGAAACATTTTTGTACATATGGATCTTTTTCCTATCTCTCTGGTCTCTTTGGGGCATAGGTCTAATAGTGAATGAATTGCTGGGCTAAAGGGTGTACACAGTTTAGTAACATTCTAGGCTCACTTCCAAATTACTTTGCAGTCATTTGGAGAGAATAATTTCAGTTGAATGATGAGGTTATATGTTGCAAAGAACTGAGATGTAGTTCATCGGATTATAATTTGTAGACTGTTTCTTTTGGGGAAAGTCAGAAAATCTGCTCTTTCTCAGTCCGACAGTACTATTGTATATTGGTCTTCAGCCCTATCGAATGGAGCAATCCATTCAATGCGATCTTTCAAATATAACTATTGGTGGCTCATACATCAATTTTTTCAGTACTCAGGGATACAGTTCTTTTTTGCCATGTGATCTGAATTCATCAATTGTAGCTAAGTGATCTATTACTATGTCTTTGTTTACACTGAGTGTCAACTCCCTATATGTTGTTTTTACTCTGCCCTTTTTGCTCCAAAGGTATTCCCTATGACAGAAGAGAATTATGATGAAGAAAAAGATGAGAAAATAATAGATCATTTCTATCTATAACTTTACCACTTTAAGATTTATAAAGTGTTTTACATAATTATTTAATTTGCTCTACACATCAACCTTGTGAGGTAGTGTTTTTGTTATGCTAAATGTATAGTCAAAAAAGCTTATTCTCAAAGAGGTCATAAGACTTATCCAGACTTATAAAAGTTAGAAAATGTGTGCATTCAGATTTGAAGCCATTTTTCCTGAATACCCCCACTAGCATTCTATTACAGTAACATTCTTCAACTGTTTTTGCTCAAGTACTTTTAACAGCTAAAAAAACCCAAAAGCATGTATCCTCAACATATACATATTTTTTTTTAATAAATTACTGCTCTAGGAAACTCAGTAAGATAATAAGTTGTAGAGAAAGTGTCAACCTGCATTGCTAGAGGGCTTTTATTTTTTAATCAGGGAATTCTCTAAATCAAGGGATCATGGGTTCACTTCTTGTTCCTATCCCTATACGTGTATATGATTCTAAATTCTGATTATTTTGATATTTAGTTTTATTGGCTATCATGACTAAAAAGGATGCTTCACAAAGATATGTAGCTTCAAATGGAGGAAGTACATTGTTGGTTGTGCTTTCTAAACCCTGATATTCATTTTTATCAACTCCTCTACCAATTATTCAAGGGTTTTTCTTGAAATTCAGCTAAAAATGTCCATCTTAATGAACCAGTTATTCTTGCATACAAATTCAAGTCTTGAATTTTACATTTTTAATAAATGGGTTCAAATACTACCAAAACTCTTTATTTGGAATCAATTATTCAACAAGTATTTATTAAACACTGAGCTGAGCATTGTGCTAGGTGCTAGGGATACATACAATAAATGAAACAATCCTTTCTTGCAAAGAAATTTTATTATAATGGAAGAAACAACAGGGATATATACACATGCCTATATAAATAGATATACAGAATAAATACAAAATAGTTACATATGAGGTAGTTTGAGAGCACTAGAAATTACAGGAAAAGCTGCACGTAAAAGATGGCCCTTTAGGCACATCTTAAGGGGAGAGGAATTCTAAGAGGCAGAGGTGAGAAAGAAATGCATTCTAAATATGACAGAAGATGGAATATTATAACAAACAGGGAGAAGTTCAGTTTGATTAGATCACAGAATGCAGGAAGTGAAGCAATGTACAATGAATCAAGAAAGATGAGTCAAGGCAAGGTTGTGAAGAGCCTTTAAAATAAAAAGAGATGGGATTATATTTGATTCTACAAATAATAAGAGACCACTGGAGTTGACTGAGTAGGAGAGTAACATGGTAAGATCTATTCTTAAGGAAAATCACTTACACAATAATATGAATGATGCACTGAACTACAGAGAGACTTGAGACAAGAGAATTAGGAGGAGGCTTCTGCAGTAATCTAGATGAGAGATAATAAGGGCCTGAACTTGGGTAGCAGCTGTATACATAGAGAGATGGAGTCAGATGCAACATATGTTTTTCAAGTATATAAACTAGGATTTGGTAACTGACTAGATTTAGGAGTCAAGGCTAATGCCAGGTATATGAACATGGGAGATTGGAAGATTCATGGTGTTTTGACAGAAATAGGGAAGTTTGGAAGTGGAGTTTGGGGTTGGGCATGAGATGAATTTTGCTTTAGATAAACTGAGTGTGAGATTATCCAAGGAAGTCAGTTTAAAATATCAAGTAGGCAACTGGTGATACAAGACTGAAGGTTATGAGAGAGACTGTGGTTAGATATGTTAATCTGAGAGTCATCGGAATAGGCAAGATAATTAAATTCATGGAAGTTGATAGGGTCCCCAACAAGGAGTGAGTAGCTAGAAGAAGAATTGGGAATCTTAGCGCCAAGGGAAACATCAACAGTAAGCAGTATCATCTGGATGATGAATCAGCCAAGAAAACAGGAAAGAAACAGTTGAATAAGTAGTAGAATCAGAAAAAAATAGTAGCAGGAGTGTGATGGTAAATATTTTAATAAATACTTAAGGAAAAAAATGTACCCAACAAACTTTTAAGGTTTTTAAAAATCATATTTCCTTTTTTTTCACTCAGCAAAAATCTACTTTCTTTCCCTCTTCCCACCTGACCCCAACTGCGAATGAATGACAAACAAAACAAACAAAATAAACATGCATAGTCAAGCAAAATAAAATCTCCACACTGGCCATGTCCAAGAATATTATGTCTCATTCTGTATTCTGAAGCCTTCACTTCTCTATGAGGAGGCGGGTAACATCATTAGTCCTTTGGAATCATGGTTGGTCATTACACTCATCAGTCCTTAACTCTTTTGAAGTCTCTACTATATTTTTGTCATTGTATATACTGTTCTTCTGGTTCTGTCCAATTCACTCTACATCAATTCATAAAAATCTTCCCAAGTTTCTCTGAAACCATCTCTCAACATTTTTCAAAATGTAATAATAGTATTCTCTCACATTTATATAACAAAACTTGTTCAGCCTTTCCACAATTATCCGCATCTCCTCTCAGATTCTCATTGTTTGCTACCTTGAAAAATTATAGTTTTATACATCCTAGATTTTGTTTTGTTTAGGACTAATGTCTCCCTTAATCTACTCTCCCCTTTCTCTCTTCTGCCCTTTCCCTCATATTTCCCTGTTGAGTTGTATTTTGTACTCAACTGCATATGTGTGTGTATCCTTCCCTCCTTGACAAGTTCAGGTAATAATAAGGTTCAAGTATCAGCTGCTCCTCCTAACTCTCTCTTCTCCTAGTTTATAGACATGTCTACTTGTATACCTTGATTATGTGAAATAATTTTCCCTAACCTTTCCTTCCCTTCTCATTCCTCCTAATGTATTCTTTTTCCTCTTTTCATTTTTCTCTTAAAGTCACGGAGACAAAACAGGACCACCCCTAGGTCTTGTCAATTAGATTTCCTCTATGCGCCAATAGAAGCAGCTAGATGTCACAGTGGATAGAGCGATAGGTCTGTATCAGGAAGATTTCAAATCTGGCTTCAGACACTTACTAGCTGTGTGACTCTGGGCAAGTCATTTAACCTGTTTGCCTCAGTTTCCTCATCTGTAAAATAAGCTGGAGAAAGAAATGGCAAACACTCCAATATCTTTGTTAAGAAAACCCCAAATGAAGTCACAAAGAGTTGGACACAACTGAAAGAACCAAACAACAATAATGCCCCCTGATTATGACAGGGTTCAGAGG
>CM053588.1:129518910-129546752 GCA_028646515.1 Pseudochirops corinnae | reverse complement strand
CCCCCCCCCCCCCCCCCCCCCCCCCCCCCCCCCCCCGCCAGGATTGATTAGCTAGGTGGTGCAGTGGATAGTGCCCTGGGCCAGGAGTCAGGAAGACTTGAGTTCAAATCTGGCCTTAGACACTTACTAATTGAGCAAACCTGCGCAAGTCATTTAATCTTGTTTGCCTCAGTTTCCTCAACTACAAAATGAGCTGAAGAAGTAAATGGCAAATCACTTCAGTATCTTTGACAAAAAAAAAAACCAAACTCAAATGGGATTATAACTGAAATGACTAAAGAACAAGACTGTTCTCAGTTTTGCTGGGTAATTCTTGGTTGTAAGTCTATATCTTTTGCTTATATTGTAGTCCAGGGTTTCTAATCTCTCATTGTGGTGGCTGCTAAATCAAGTGTGATCTAAATCATGTGTGAGTCCTCAGTAATAGAATTCTTTCTTTTTGGTTGCTTTCAGTATTTTTTCTTTAACCTTGGACCTCTGGAATTTGCCTATAATGTTCCTGGGAATTTTAATTTGGGTTTTTTTGTCTGCCCAAGGAGTGATCAGTGTATTCTTTCTACTTCTACATTGTCCTCTGGTTCCAAGTGATCTGGGCAATATTTTAAGACTTCTTGAAATAGACTTTTTCTTTTTTTTTATTTTGGTCATGGCATGCAGGTGGTTGTATGATTCTTAATTTTTTTCCTCTCTGAATTCCAGTTCAGTTGTTTTTGCTATGATATACTATTTATTTTCTTTAGTCTTTTGACTTTTAAATAAATATTTCTCATTGGTTTCTATTTGGTCCAATTTAATTTTCAGGGAGTTTTGTAACCCCTTGTGCTAAGCAGTTAATTACCTTTCCAATACTTTCTTCCATAGTTCTCGTTTCTTTTCCATTTTTCCTCTAGCATTATCATTTTATTTAGGAAAAAAATCCTTTTTAAACTCTTGCTTTATTTCTTCCAGGAATTTCTGTCCAACTTGTGTTTCACTCTGAGGGTTTGCTTGTAGATGTTTTGGACTTATTCTCTTCTTTTGATTTGTGGCTTGAGCATTCTTGTCATTATAAGACTTTTAATGGTGGGATTTTTTATTTTATTGTTTTGCTCAGACATATTATTTTGTTACTTTGGACTTGATTTTAGGGTCAGTCTCTGTGCTCTTCTGTAGGGAAGGTCTGAACTGGCTTTGTTAATCCTTTTTTGGGGCACTGAGCATTATTTTATTCCATACTCTTGGGGGACAATTCAGGGCTAGGGACCTGTGAGTTTTTAGTACCCTCAAAGTGGTCTGATCCAAGGCAAAGTCTGACTGTTGAGTGCTGCAAGTTCATCTTCCAGGTTTGGGTCTGCACAAAAATAGATTACCACTAGATTCAGCCCCTCCATTTCAATCAGTTTGGGGAGGTCTGCTGCTTCAAAGTGATAGAATGGCAGCCTCCCTTATGGTCTGGAATTTCAGCCCTGGTTATTCTTCTGCAGGCTGCATACTGGGCTAGAAACTGGAAATGAGACCCACCTCTGCCCTTGAGATCTGAAACACACAGCAGCTGTTTGCTTCTGAACTTTATCCTTTCTGGATACACTTGCCAACCACCACTCCTCATCCAGGAAGAGCACCCCTAAGCACAGTTCCCCTCCTTAGTCTGCCCTGGATCTGTGACCCAGAAATGTGTACAAAGTGATGAAGTTTCCAGTTGGTATCAGTTCTCCTACCCTGCACTTCGTACCCTGGTATAAGTCTGGGACTTCCTATTGCCCTAGGGCACAACCTCTCCCTGAGTGCTAGAAAATGCTCCACATGGTCCTTGGCTCCTAGTCAGATCCTGATCCCAGTGTCTGCAGACCTTACAGATTGTCTCCCTGGGCCACTGTGGGTTGGAAAAAATGACTCATTGTAACTTTAAAAAAAAACCTAACAACAAAAAATAATCCACCCATTGGATTCAGCATGGTGCATTTTCTAGATCTGCTTGAAAGGTGGTTTTGTTTTTTTGGCGGGGGCGGGGGGAAGCAGGAGAATCTTACTGTAATGCTTCTTGAAACCCCACCATCTTGGCTCTGCCTCCTCCACACTTTCAGCTTAATTTGTATTATTGACATTTTCCCCATCACTTTCTTAAATCTAGATAATCAACAAAACAATAAATTAAGTCCTGATTCACAGTGCTTGATTTTCTGTGGTGTAAATGCCAACAATGAAAATTTAACAATCTATATGCTAACTCCAGTACCTCCTAGAGAGTAGGACATACGGGAAGAAAGGGAAGAGTTTCGAAAAGGAGTGAAAGGAATAAGCATTTATATAGTAGCTACTATGTGTCAGACACTGTGCACACTTCACAAATATTTTCTCATTTGAAAATGGGTAGTTAATAGTGTAAAACACAGCAGATAAGTCAAGAAAGATGAGAATTGTAAAAAGATCATTAGATATGGCTATTAAGAGACCACTAGAGTAGATATGAAGAGAATTGTTTTAGTTGAATGGTGAGATTAGACAGGCTGCAAAGGGTTGAGGAGTCAATAAGAGGAGAGGAACTGGGGACAATGAGCATTTTCTGGGAGTCTGGTTCATGAAGAGAAGAGAGATAATAGCTTCATAATCTGGTAGGGTTTAGAGAAGGTTTTTTTTTTTAAGGATGGGAAATCAATAAATAAATGGTTGCAGGATGTGAACAGGCAGTTTTCAAAGGAAGAAATCTAAGCTAACAACTACATAAAAATGTTTTAAATCACTATTAGAGACATGCAACTTAAAGGAATTCTGAGTTTCAAACTCATTCCCAAGACTGGCAAAGATGACAAAAGAGGAAAATGACAAATGGTGGAGTAACTGTGGGAAAACAGACACACTAATGCCCTTTTGGTGGGGCTATGGTCCAGCCATTTGCAAAAGAATTGGAACTATGCCATCAAAGTGTGTATACTTTTTGATCCAAATATACTCCAAAGAGATAAGAGAAAAGAGCCTATATGTACAAAATATCTTAGTAGCTCTTTTTCGTAGTAGCAAAAAATGGAAACTAAGGAAAAGTCTATCTATATGGAAATGGCTAAGTGAAATGTAGCATACAGAATGGAATACTGTTGTCACATATGAAATGATAAAAATGACAGTTTCATGGAAAATTGAGAGGGCTATGAATTGATATAGAGTGAAGTGAGCAAAACTAGGAGAATAATTTATATGATGAAAATATAATACAGAAAAGCAACTTTGAAAGACTTTAGAACTTTGATCAATGTAATGATAAACTATAAATCCCCAAATCATGAAGATGAAAGATGCTACTTATTTACTTCCCAACAGAAAGAAGCAAATACGATCACTGACAAGGGAGCAGCGGCCCTCATCATGGTTCCAGGGCCAGGAGGAGCACGAGTACTTGCAGTTGCAGAGGAGTAGGGTCCTTCTTGGGTAAAGGCCACAGCACTGTTTTGCTGAGGTCGGTATGTGCTTATTACTTTTATTAGAAGTGAATGGGGAACACTTATTGAAAAGAAATTGCTAAGTGCATTTAAAGCGGATTTTATTTGTATTTTTCAATGACTGCATTATGAAGATGTGATGGGCAGGAAAATGATTTAAGAGGATAGGGAGAAGTGGGCATGTTTGAAGGACATAGGAAAGGAAACAATTTTAAACAGGTTAGAGAATTCCGTTTCTAAGTTTTTCAAGCAGATGGATATGAGAATTTTTATAGTTTTTTTAATAGGTAAGCCATCATTTTGTGAAAAAATTTTGACAAACACATAACGATGGAAACACTTCCAAATATTCACTTTCAAAATGGTTTCAACATAGAATGAGTTTCTATCAAGAAGCAGTTACTTCCTACTAATTTTTTGTTGCTGTTCAACTGTATCCGATTCTTTCATGACCATGTGAAGAAAACCCTAAATAGGGTCATAAAGAGTCAGGCATGACTGGAAAATGACTAAAATCATAGAGTCTGCATCATGGATCAACTTTCTTATGAATTCTCTTACAGAATAACAACAATAAACAGCAGAGGCACAAAAAAATTCTGAAGAAAATAACACCTTAAAAAATAGAGTTGCCCTGGTGGAAAAAGAGGTGCAAAAGTTCATTAAAATCTTTAAAAAATAGAACTGGGCAAGTAGAAGTTAACGACTCCATGAGATTTCAAGAAACAACAAAACAAAGTCAAAAGAATGAAAAAAAAATAGAAAAGATAGCTTATTGGAAACAACTGACCTGGAAAATAGATTGAGGAGAGATAATTTAAGAATTATTGGACTATCTGACTACCTGAAAGTCATGATAAAAAAAAAAGAGCCTAGACATCTTTTTTTTTTCTTTTTGGAAGGGGGAAGGCAGGGCAATTGGGGTTAAGTTACTTGCCCAGGGTCACACAGCTAGTAAGTGTTAAGTGTCTGAGGCCAAATTTGAACTCAGGTCCTTCTGAATCCAGAGTCAGTGCTTTATTCATTGCACCACCTAGCCATCCCTAGACATCATCTTTTAAAAAATTTTATAAATTTTTATATAATTTATATAATTATTAAATTATTAAATTAATTTAATTATTAAAAATTATATAATTTTTTTTTATAAAAAACTACCCTCTCATCTTAGATCCAGAAGGTAAAATAACTGAAAGAATCCACCAATCTCCTCCTGAAAGAAATCCCAAAATGAAAACTCCCAGGAATATTATAATCAAATTCCAGAGCTCCTAGGTCAAGGAAAAAATACTGCAAGCAGTCAGAAAGAAACAATTCAAATGACATGGGGCCACAGTCAGGATCATACAAGATTTAGCAGCTTCTACAAGTTAAAGGAATGGAGGACTTGGAATAGCCAAGAAGTCAATGTAGTTTTTCTGATTATCTATTTGGATTAGATGTGGTTTTGCTTTTTTTGAGATCGTGATTGCTTACCCCTACCTTTTTTACTTCAGCCGAAACAGATTCTGCTCCAATCTGTTACCTGTATTTCTCTTTTGTGTGTCTCTTGTATGCAACATACTGTTGAATTCTAGTTTCTAATCCATTCTGCTATACCAGGGGTTGGGAATCTCCAGACTCGAGGCCACATGTGGCCCTGTAGCTCCTTAAGTATAGCCCTTTGACTTCACAGAACAAATTTAGAGTCAGAGCTTGACTTCAACCAAAGTTGAGGACCTAGAGGGTCATGTGTGGCCTCAAGGCTGCAGGTTTCCCACCCCGTGCCATACACTTCTGTTTTATGGGTTGTTCATCCCATTCACATTCAGTTAGGATGACTGATTGTACATTACTTGTCATCCTATTTTCTTCTGTTCATTCTTCTCTACCTCATTTTATCCTATCCCTCCTAAAAAAATCTATTTTGGCCACTGCCTCCCTTAAGCTGCCTTCCCTTTTATCATTTCCCCCACTCCCCATATATCTTATCACCTTCCCCTATTGTTTTCTTATTAGGTAAGATAGAATTCTGTATCAGAAAGAGGAGGGGGGAGAGGGGGGGAGAGGGAGAGACAAAAAAAGAGAGAGACAGAGAGAATATATGCATACACTTCCCTCTTTGAACCAATTCTGAAGAGAGTGAGGTTCAAGCACAGCCCGTTACCCCCCACCATTTCCCCTGCACTATAAAAGTTCTTCCTCACAATTAAAATTGCTATCCACATCCAGAGAGAGAAATGATAAATTCTTAGTGCAAACTGATGTACAATTTTCTCGTTTTTAATTTTTTGCAATATGGCTAATATGGAAATATGCTGTGTATGACTTCACATGTATAACTGATACACTGTCTGCCTTCTCAGTGGTGGTGGAGGGGCGGGATGAAGGGAGAAAATCCAGAACTCAAAATTTAAAAATAATGTTAAAAATAAGTAATTAAAAAAGAAAAATATCAACAACTATTTATAATCAACCAAATGATTTCATGATGTTTTCTGCTTTTTTGCCTTATTCTGAGAAATAAATTGCTCTACTGTGATAGTATTATATCCTCTTCTTTACATTTATTTATTTATTGGTTTGTTTGTTTTTGCTTTTTGGAGGAGGGAGGGCAGGGCCATTGGGGTTAAGCAACTTGCTCAAGGTCACAGGGCTAATAAGTGTCAAGTGTCTGAGGTCATATTTGAACTCGGGTCCTCCTGACTCCTGGGCCGGTGCTGTATTCACTGCGCCACCTAGCCGCCCCTCTTCTTTACATTTAACAACAACAACAAAAAAACTCCAAGTAAATAGAAAGAAAAAAACCAACTGCGAAATATATGGAGACACTGGTGATTATTGAATGGAAATAGAAAGGAGTTTATTTACATATTTCTCCGCTGTGCAAGGCACCTTTACAAAAACTGACTAGGTTTTAGGACTTAAAAGCCTCACACAAATGCAGAAAAGCAGAAATATCATACATACCTTTTACTGACCACAATGCAATAAAAATTATATTAAATAAACACTTTAAAAGTGTCAAAATAAATTGAAAACTAAATAACTTAATTGTAAGGAAGTGTTGGGTCAAAGAATATAGATGGATTTAGGGTACATAATGAGACAAATATAAAGTGGCACAGTGCACGGTGTGGTGGGCCTGGAGTGAAGAAGGCCAGAGTTCAAATCCAGCCTTGACACTTACTAGCTGGGCGAGTTCGTTACCCTGTTTGCTTCAGTTTCCTCCTCTGTAAAATGGGGATAATAACAATAGCACCTACCTCCCAGAGCTGTTGTGAGGATTAAATGAGATAATAATTGTAAAGTTCTTAGCACAGTGCCTGGTCCAAGTAAGCACTAAAGTTAGTATTATTATTATTATTATACATAGTTTTGCTTGACTATGAATATCTGTTATAAGGAATTTATTTTTCCTTTCTTTTTCAATGAGGTAGAAGGTAAGGAGAAGAGAAAGTAGATTTTTGTTAATTCGAAAAAAACTATTTAAAAAACAGTTAAGTGGAGGAAGGTGTAAATACTACAGATATAGAATGCTGCAATGCACTTTCAGATGAGGTTATTGCATTGTTAGTTTTGCATAAATCTGTTGGAAGAGACCTTTCACAGAGGGAGTAATTTGTAAATATTTGTAAAGTAAAAACAAAACACAGCAATAAAACTTAAAAACCCATTAACAACCATATGAAAGAATACTCCAAATTATTATTAAGAGGAATGTAAATAAAAACAACTGAGGTTTCATTTCACATGCAGAAAAGACAGCAAAAGATCTCAATAGTCACGTCTGGAAGGGTTATGGAAAGAGCCACACTATTACTTGTTGATGGTGTTTTGAAGTGGTCCAATCACTCCAGAGAGCAATTTGGAATTATGTTAAGACACTGTCTAAAAATGTTTACACTCTCTGATCCTTTCTCTTTTCCTTTCTGATCCACTCTCTAATACTGTTAAGTATGTTTTCCTAAGGAAGTGATTAAAAAGAAAGATCTAATATATAACAAAATAATTACAGCAGCACTTTTTTTTTTTCAAGGTAGCAAAGAACTACTAACCAAATAGATGCCTATGTACTAGAGAAGGGATACAAAGACTATGGTTCTTTACCATAAGAAACAAATATACAGGGAGGCAAGGGAAAGAATTATATGTATTGAAGCAAACTGTAAGCAGTACTATGAAAACAAGATGCATAATGACAACATTTTAAATTTAAAGAACAAAAACACAAGAAAATAGAGTACCGTGTAATAATGACCAAGTTGGACACTGAATAAAGGATATGAAAATGTACTGGCTTTCCCTCTTCTCAGAGGAAGGTAACTATGGATATTTTGCTTAGCTTTGCTGCCCTGTTTTTTCCCTCTTCTAAATATTTTTCTCTCATAAAGTATAGATACTTGAGTGAGAGAAGGATATACAAAAATAAATATAAAAAGATATCAATATTTTTAAAATGTCACCTTTATATTGAAGGGACGTATTCATTGTTTCTATTTTTTCAAAATTCTGTTAGGTCATATGCTACAGACAGCCACTTGTCATTAGAGAAAAGGTCAGCAAATTTAGAAAACATCTTTTTTTTTGTGAAAGAAAACTGTATAACACATCTTTAAGTTTAGTCCCAAGAGGCAAACAGCAAATGTTTGTGTGGAGAAAATGTTGGCATATATAATCTTTCCTGGCAAAAGTTTTTGGAGTTTATCTGTTTTGGTAGCATTTGCCAAAAAAAAATTTCATGGTGAAATAGTTGCATTTCCTCTCAATATTTGAGTCTAGAATCCATGAAGCCTTTTTGAAATTTATTGCCTCCTTTTTATCTTTTTTCAACACATTTTATTCTTCCCATGGTTTTATTTCATGACTTAAGGATTTAGCTAAGTTTCCAGATGTTGAAAACAAAGAGATGAACCTTTTAAACACACAATTCATCTGTGATCTCATTATTTGGAAATTCCTTCCAACAACTGCCCAATCAATAGTTTGTATTAAGTACCAATATCGTGATATCATGCCAGATGTTTCACTAGGTGGTAGAGATGCAAAGACAGAAGGTAAACTGCCTGCACTCAGGGAGCTTATACTCTTAGGGGGAGGGGATAAGCCCATAAATGAACATACATAGAATATATACATGGTACTATGGGAAGGGAGGTCACTGGAGGTTATGGAAGTGGGACTGGGAAAGACTTCATCTAAAAAGTGGTGCTTGAATTGAGCCCTGAAGGAAACAAAAGTCTCGAAGGCAGAATTGAGGAATATTTTCCAAGCATAGCGGACAGTCAGTGAAAAGGCACAGAGATGGAACATAAATGTCATATGGCAAAAAGGTGGCCAGTTTGGCTGAACTTTACAATACAGGATGGGGAGGTACATAATAAGGGTAGAAAGGTAGGAAAAGGGCCATGTTGTGATGGGTTTTTAATGCCAAACAGAGGAATTTGTTTTATTGAGTAGATTACTGAATAAGGGGCTGACAGC
Organism: Pseudochirops corinnae; assembly: GCA_028646515.1. Taxonomy (NCBI): domain Eukaryota; kingdom Metazoa; phylum Chordata; class Mammalia; order Diprotodontia; family Pseudocheiridae; genus Pseudochirops; species Pseudochirops corinnae. The sequence goes on along the minus strand of CM053588.1, from coordinate 129,537,876 downwards.
GGAATGGTATGTATCATTTAAGTAGTTGTGTGGAGGATTGATTGGAAAGGGGAGAGACTTGAGGCAGGGAGACTTTAGGAAGTTACTGAAGTAGTCTAGATAAGGGGTGATGAGAGTGACTGCTAGGTAGTGCTGTGTAGATGAAGACAAGGGAAAAGATGCAAGATGCTATAGAGATAGAAATAATAAGACGTTTCTTATTTGACAATTGGATATGGTAGGGTGAATGAGAATGGGGTAAAGGATGACTCCAACACTGTAAATCTGAGAGAATGGAAGGATATTTTAACAAATATAGGGGAAATAAGATGAGGAATGAGTTTGGGATAAAAGATATTAAGATTGTGTGATACAGACTGCAACTAATCCATCCTTATATATCTTCTGCAACTTGCTGTCCTACTGAAAAATGAAAAGGTAAGAAGAAATAGAAATCTTGCTCATGGGGTGGCTAGGTGGTGCAGTGAATAGAGCACCAGCCCTGGAGTCAGGACTGGTGTTCAAATTCGGCCTCAGACACTTAACACTTACTAGCCCTGTGACCTTGGGCACATCACTTAACCCCAATTGCCCTGTATCTCCCCCTCCAAAAAGCAAAAAAAAAAAAAAAAAAAATCTTGCTCACTAATCATTGCCCTGGTCTCTACAGCCAGCCAAGAGGCACCTATTAAAACCATGAGGTGATCTGGAGAGTAGGACCTAGGTATTTTGGGGGAAAAGAGGGGATTTTCCCCAAAACAGATATAATGGTGGGTATCTGGGTCATAGCTAGGTAACAATTACCTGAGGAACTGACTCCTGGAGTATAAGGGAAAAGGCTGGAAATCTGTATAGAGTTGGGGGTATTAGGTGATAATGGGTGAAGGTATAAATGCCTTTGAAACAAATCCCTCAAATGGTATTTCAGGGATGGTGGGATGTAATCCATCTTTCCATTTGCCCATTGGTAAGTTAGGAATTCCATAGTCTGGGTACAAAGTGTCCACTTTGGAGACCACATCACACCGACTCTCAGAAGCAAACAAGACTGGGGCACTTGTGCCTTCTCTGTTGTCCTATCAACCCTGATTATCAGTCTTTTCCTTTCTTTGATCTTTCCCTTCCCCCAAATCTTGTGTTCACCTTTCTATCCCAGCCTTACCTAGTTCTGAAATTTAACACTAATGACACTGTTCTTAGAGTACCGTCCCAGTCTTATATTCATTCTGTTAATTACCTTTGCTTCAAACTTCTGTATGTGTTTTTAAATTTAAATTAGTTGGTGATATCTGGGTACATCTCTAAAATTTTAGAGTTCATCTAGTCCAACTGAAGCCAGAGAGATCAAGTCATTTCCCTAAGGTCACACTAGTAATAAGAGTCAGGACATGTACTCAGATCTTTTGACTCCCATGTCCAGTACTTTTTTCACTATGCTATGCTGCTTTATAGTCAAACTTTCTTATAGCATGGCCATTTTTAAAAAGCACCTTTAGGAAGGGTTTACAACTAACTTGTAAATGTATGGAAAGCTTTTGTGAACTAGAGAAATTACTAATTAATTTCAACTTAAATCCATGGCATTTAGTTATGCTTTTTCTTAGAATTGTACAGTTTTTTTTTTAACAGTTTTCAAATGAATTTTTAAAAACACAGTTTGTGAAGTTCTATGAGTGGAAAATGGAAATTATTTTTATTTGAATAAAATAAAGCCTTTTTTAGAATAACAAATTTAGGAATTAAAAATTCATACTTCAAAACTTCTACAGATGTGAGATTTCATCAGTGTAGTTACTCCCTTCAAGAATGCAGACCACAAACCATTCATTTCTTTTCATGCTGCATGTTTCTCCAGAAATTCTCCACATATGATTTACTCAACATGATGAAAGCATTCATTTTACATCCTTTAACATTTCTTCAGTACCAGTACAATAATCAGAATGTCGATTAGTTATCCCTGGCTTTCAATACATGACTGACTTAATTTCTTTCCCCATCACACACTGATTACTTAGATGAAATATTTATTTTTATTTTTGGAGGGGGGAAGGCAAGGCAATTGGGGTTAAGGGACTTGCCCAAGGTCACACTGCTATTAAGTGTGCCAAGTATCTGAGGCTGAATTTGAACTCAGGTCCTTCTGACTCCAGGGCCTCTATTCACTGCGCCACCTAGCTGCCCCAATGAAATATTTTTTGCTCCACTTTTTATACATGAGTCATTATTGGGAATATGATGTAGCCTACTTATGCCTACAAATGCCCTTTAGGTTAACTAAAATTTTGGTTCTTTGAATACTGTTATGTTCCATAATTCATAATCATATATCTTCATAAGGTGATGTGCTTTCTATCACAATCTGGGACCACAGAAAATGCTGTATATTTCCCAAATGCAATTCAATCTGCTCCCTTTTTCAACTTCATTTCTTGGCTCAGCTCTAGCACTTGACCAAGATACAAAGTGCTGATGAATTACCTCAATAAATTATCCCACTACATATAGTAGTCTGGGCAACACATTCTTAATTCATTTAGTCCTAATCTACTGTATAGGTAGACAGTGTGGTATGGTGGATAGAAAGCTGGCTTGAAGTCAGGAAGATCAAGGTTTATGTCCTGTCTCTGATAAATACTGGCTATGAGACCCTAAATAAATTCTTTTAGTACCCCACAAAACTCTCTAAAACTATGTTTTAGGTCACTTCAACATTACATTAATAAGGCTTCTTTTGGAGAATCAGTCAATTTTTCTGTCTCCTGAAGCCAAGGAGGAAAAAAATGTCCCATTCCACTTATTTTTCCCAGAGCAGAATGATGACAAAAGAAATGTTGGCAGTGAATCACTTGCTTGTACTTGTCAGCACTGCATTTTCCAGGATGAATCACTCTTTAGCTACTGACCTTTCTTTTACAAATGATTATATTTTTGAAATAAGATCTGAGTTTGCTCCAGAGTCCATCATGTTTCCAGATTTATTCTCCAGATAGAGCATGAGCTGGGTTGCCTTGAAATAAATCCTTTTATATCATTTACAACTGAGCATGGCACCTAGAACTCTAACAAAAATATTTACCTAGAATAGTGGTTCTATATCCAAAGATTCATCATAAAGTGTCCAAGAATCTATAGTCAAACTAAGAATTCTCAATATGATCTTTATAATTGGTCCCTCTCTGCATCCAGGTAATCCTTTTATTCTTCCTCAGCTGATTCTATACCTCACTTGCTGCCACTTCCCAAAAGCTTTTCCAAACTTTTCCTTTTTTCCCCTCAAGCTTCCAAAACTACTTCTTCCCCTTGTCTCTATCTCAAAATCCATCCATACCATCTCCTATACTCATCTCTTTTCCCTCAGTACTGATATCTCCTATATATGTCTCCTTTGTCAGACATACTCCTGGAAAAAGCTGTCTACCCTCACTGCTTTACTTCCTTTCTTCTCAATCACTCCTAAACTCTTTCTGGTATGACTTCTGACAACACTCAGCTGAAACTGCTCTCCAAAGTTAACAATGTATTATTTATCTTTTCTCAGTCCTTATCATTCTTGACCAATTTGCTGCAGGTGACACTGTTGACCACTCTCTCCTCTCTGGACTTTCATGATACTCTTTTGATTTTATTCCTATCTGACTGCACTTCAGGTTCCTTTCCTGATTATCCCACAAACTATGCCTTCTACTCATGGGTATTCTCCAGAGCTCTCTTCTAGGCAGCCTACTCTTTTCACTCTACACTGTCTCAGTGACATCATCAGCTCCCATGGGTTTAATAAAAATCTCTACATATTACTGCTACCACCTATATCTGGCCCCAGACTCTTTTGTGAGCTTCAATTTCACCTTACCAATCACTTATTGGGTATTACAAACTGGATGTGCCAGAGACATGTTAAACTCACTATGTCCAAAACAGTATCTCCAAACCCTCCACCCTAATCCACCCCTCTTCCACATTTCCCTCTGTTGAAGGCACCAGCATTCTTTCAGTGTTTCAGATTTGTAACCTGGGCATTATCTTCAACTTCTTACTGTTTCTCACCCCATATATCCAATCAATTTTAAAATATTATTTTTCCCAATACATCACTCAAGTTCAACCTCTTCTCTCTACTAACATAGTTCCTACCTTGGTTCAGATGATCACTTCTTGCCTAATTGCAAAAGCCTCTTAATTGGTCTCCTGCTCCAAACTTCTCCGTATTTCAGTCCATCCTTTACACTGCTGCCAAATGATTTTCCTCAATTGCAGATATCTATCAATAAATTCCATGGTCTCCCTTTGTCTTTAGAATTAATTATAAATGCCTCTGTTTAGCTTTAACTTAAGCCCTTCACAACCAAACTCCAAATTATTTTCCAGCCTCATGGAACTTTACTCCCTTCCTGCACTCTGATCCTTCACTTCCCATCACCATGCCTTTGTATAGGCTGTCCTCCATGACAGAAATGCCTTCCTTAGTTCCACCTCAGGGTCTCTTTTTTCATTAAGATGAAGCTCAAGTATAATCTTCTATATGAAGCCTTTCCTGATCCCCTTGTTAGAGCCTTCTCTTCCAAAGAACCTTTTCAAACTTTTTTCGTATTTATTCCATTTATATTTGTCCTATATCTATATATGTCCTTGTCGCAAATTCCTTGTTAGTACAGACTGCTTTGTTGTGTTCTCAGAGCCCAGAACAGTTCCTGAAATATAGTAATTGCTTAATATTTATTGTTTGATCAACATGTTTTAAGAAAGATGCTGGCCTGCATTGGTAGAGGGTATCCCAGCACTTGGCATTCCCCCATACTAATGGCACAAGTCCAGTACCTACCTCTGTGTACAAACATATCTATGATGATGAATTAACTCAACAAGCTACCTATTCAGTCTTGTTATAGTTTGGAAAATGCATATTTTTTGCCCATTTTGTAGATAGTTATAACAATCTTTACCAGTGGATTTTATTAAAAATAGCTTTAGTGCACATCTTTAGTAGTGAATTCTTTTGCTGGCACTCTACAAAGGATATTTTCTATGGCAATGGAAAAGACTGGCAACTATCTAGTTCTCCATTTTACATCTCATTAGGAACTAAGATTATATTTCTTAAAATCAATATATGACAGGTCTAATAATTCCCAATTGCTCTGTTCTCAGTCAGTTGTGTATATGGTTTATGGTTATAAATATGTGACTTCTGACATTATGATGGGCTATCATCATCCACCATTTTTGACCACTAACCACTCAAATCACCATCCCAAGGGATTCTCGTCCATGTAGTTTAATAAATCCTCTATAATATCCACATTCATCCAACTAATTGCCTTTTAAAAATATTTTGTAAGTATCATTGTGGCACTGTAGATCTCCTTATCTTTTAATCTCAGTATGTGACTAATCCATTTTTTTTTTCTGGTTATACATGTCTGTGATGATGTCTTTTACACTATTTTTATAATATATCTTAAACTGTGGCAAAGTCTATGTTTTTTATTTTGTCCATTTCCCATTTTTAAGAGTTGATCAGCTGTTGATTCAGGTGTCTTCTCAGTGTTATTCTTTCTTCTTGTTTAGTATTTATATTGATCTTAGCTCTACTAGCTATAATCTGATTGTACAGCCAGGTGATTTCAAAATGACTCCTGCATATGTAACAAACTACCTTCAGTAAGTTGAAATATAGTCAACATAGTCAATTTAATTCTTTATGTTGTGCTTTGGTGCTTTCTATAATCAGTATTATCTACTTTGTCTTGAATCAAATATTCATAACATATAGATATATAGTTTCTGAGTATCATAGTATTATATTTCTCCATACCAAAACATATTTTCCAACAAGTTTTAGCTTCCACTCCTCTATTTTTGCAATGAAGCTACCAACTAGAAAGGCATATACTGAGTTTACTTGTAAGATCTCGCCAAGTTCTTTATTGAACTCTAATTATTCATCTTCTGCAATGGATCTTAGCATATAAATTGCAGTTATTTTCATGGTGGTTTCTTTTCTTATATTTGTGATGGGCAATGCAAGGCAAAAGGACCAAATATCCCATGAAATGATAGGTCTTGTATTTTGGCACATAATGAAACCAATTCCATTGATTTTTTTTTATTTGCCTCTGCAAGTAGAGCCTGACTTATCTTTCAATTTAGTTGTAATTCTGTTTTTGTCTTTCTTTGTATCTCCAGTGCTTAGTATAGGGGCTGGAACATGACAATCACTTCAAAAAAGCTTGTTTATTGATTCCATTTACAGGGAAAATGTCATTCTGCATGATGTGCACCTTATCCAGTATTATGTTCACCCTTGGTCATTGGACAGAGTCTACACTGTGATGAATAATGTCTGTAGGCAGTATTCATAGCATTCTCTGCCCCCTTTTCTGTTCTTCTGCTACCCTTCATAAGATCACTTAATGAGAGCCACTTATTTTTAATCTGTGGTTGCTAAAGGGAAAAAAAAAATTGTCACCTGGTAGCCAACCTTTGAGTGATGCCCTTCTATCACAAAGGGCAAAAATACATTTCAATAAATAGTTCCCTACTAAGACTAGAGAGCAATGTGGCTACAATGAGTCACCTTCAATAGAGGGCAATGGTGAGGAGAGTGAGCTTTTTATTTATGAAATCTGATTATTCATATAAATGTATGCCAAATTTGTGAATATAATTCTTGTAAAATATACTGTTTTGTATTAAAAACAGTATAATTTACTAAAATTTTAAATTTGAAAAACATCTTTTTGAGACCTAGAGATCTATTTTTTTAAAGTCAAACCGTTGTTTTTGAAATTTATAGCTTCTAGCTACGGTGATCACTTTATGATTTAACTGAGTGCTAGTGTATATTATTTTACATTTTAATTACAGATCTTAATGCCCACCCCTCCCCCTTTGTTGTATAATTCTGTTGCCATGTATCAAATTGTTAAACTGGGTTTAGATTTTTAAGAAATAAGGACTTTGTCAAACTCCATCTTTAGTATTAAAATAAAAATAAAATAAAAGCATGTTGATGTCCAATAAATATTAAATAATAATATCTATGGGAAGCTATAATCTTATTCTATCTGGATCACTATGGAATAAAAAGATGCAATTATAAATACAATGAAAAATTTAAAAACTACACAAAAGAGCATAGAGCTTCTTCCACATGTAGAAACAAAGCAGAATCATTGCTGGTATATGTCACAAATAGACTTGTCCTGATTCTTGTGTGAAATTCTAAACTAGTAGATGAGATAGGAGTGACATTGGGGGAGAATATTATATAATCATCAACTAAAAATTTACAGTAAAAAGTAAATAAAAGAAATGAAACTTTTTCTCTTAAAAAACAAACTTCCCCTCTGCCCTCAACAACTAAGGAAACTACATCTGGCCATATCTTTTGTCTAACTTAACTGAATTTTTCAAAATGTAGCAGAGGGTACTCTATATCACATTGGTATTATTAGTCCAAACTAATCCTTACCTTATAGGTTTTACCATGGTTAGTTCAAGTTTTTGTTACGTATAATTGTGGTTCAGGAGACATCAAATGAGTTGAAGTATATGTGAATTCATGTAATGAGCAAAAAGTGTATGTTAAAATATAAACACACACAACAATGGGGACACATTTTATAATAGACACCTACTATGTCCTATAAAATTTTAAAATTATCAAGACTGTGCAAACAAAACATAGTAACCACTGTGTAGGTGATATTTACAGAAAATTTTAAGAACAGTAGTTTAGATGGGTAAAGATCTAATCCAGGAGGCTGCTAATGGAAGTAATTAGATCAATAAGAAATGTGTTATCTATAAAGATTGCTTTTGTTACTAGGAAATTGAAATGCAAAATATTTTTATTCCTCTTCTCTCCAACTTAAAAATTGACTATAAAATTATTTCCTTTACTTTGTGGAAATAAAAAGCAAGAGATTAAGACTTGGGAGACCTAATCTCAAGTGGGGACATTATTTATTCTACCTATCTCACAAAGTTGTAATGTGTATCAAATGTGATAATATGAGTGTTTTGTAAATGTAAAAAAGTTTGCTTTTATTATTATGCAACTTGAATTAAATTTAAACCTCCCGAATTATCTGCTATTTCTGTTGAATCAAAAGCAGTTAAAGAAAATTATTCTAAGCAGGCTGGTGTAATTGCCAACAGCGGTGTTTCCATGGACAGTTTTGGCATACTAAAAGAGTTTGCAATGCAGATATATGACCAGACTTCTAAGATGCTGCTAAACCGATACTTTAAAGAAGTCAAGGAAACTGATTGTGGCAACGATTATACCATTTTTATTCTCTGTCTCTGGCAAGATCATGGCTGGAATTTTCTTCAGTCAACTACCAAACATCATTACCAAATCCCTTGCAACTGATTTTAGAGAACACAATATGATGTTTCCTGTAAAAAAAACAACAGTGCAAGTACAGAGAACATCCAGGCTACACTTTCATTGTTCTTATAAAAGCATGACTCTAACAGTCCTGGGCTCTGAAAATACTTTAAATTGGTTGCCCTAATTAGTTCACCAATTTTATCTGCTATTTATTACATAACTGCATGGCAGGTTTCCCTTTTCTCTGTCATCAATGGAGTAAAGCATGGTTGTACAATCTAACAGCCACACACCACTGCTTAACTAATTCAGTGCTATAATTCTTTTTAATGTATTTTTTTTGGAGAGGGGAAGGCAAGGCAATTGAGGTTAAATGACTTGCCCAAGGTCACACAGCTAGTAAGTATGTCAAATATCTAAGGCTGGATTTGAACTCAGGTCCTTCTGACTCTAGGGCTGGTGCTCTATCCACTGTACCACCCAGCTGCCCCTGTAATGTTCTTATGTGGAATAAAGGTCCTTCATAAATTGGCATCTTATGTTTTTGGATGCTTTTTGGAAATTTTTATAATGAAAAGAGATAAATATAAAAAAAATTCCCATAGTAATCCAGGGAGTGGAATGCTCAGGAAGCCTCTCAAAAGTTTCACTGGCAAAAGAACTAGCAGCTCTCAATATATTACACTAAGTCAGCATAATATCTTTTGATGGATCAATTGAAAAAAATGACAATTCAATTTAACAAAGACTTATTCAGTGCCTATCACGTGACAAGCCATCTGTTATGTGCTAAGGATACAAAACCAAAAAAAGTCCCTGCCCACAAAGAGCTTATATTCTACCAGGTAGAGAGAATAGAGGAGGTGAAATGTACACAGAGAACCATATACAAAATAAAAAAAAAACAACAGCAATTTGTCAGGGGGAAATCTAATAATTGGGGGAATAAGGAAATAACTTGTTTAGGAAGTGTCACATGAGCTAAGCAATGAAGGAAGGTAGGGGTTCTAAAAGGCAGAGATGAAGAGAAAGAACATTTCAGGTATGGGAAACAGTCTACAGAGACAGAAGTGGGAGATGAAATAATCACAACTGGAGAATATCAAGTTCTCCAATTTGGCTAGAATATAGAGTGCATGAGGGGAGTAACATGAAATTAGTATAGGGCATAGGTTCTTATGTCGTGAACTCTTTTGGCAATCAGGTGAATTCTAATGGCCCTTTCTCAGAATAATAATTTAAAATGCATAAAACACATAGAATTACAAAGGAAGTCAATTAGATTGAAATATAGTTATCATCACATTTTTGCCATTTAAAGTTAATGGACCCCAGGTTAGGAACCTTCACTCTATAAAGATAGGTTGAAGCCAGACTCTGAAGAATTTTAAATACCAAAGGAATCTGTATTTATTCTAGAGGTAAACAAGGAGTCAAAGAAGCTTCTTGAACCTGGGAGTAACATTTTCAGATATGTGCTTTAGGAATACCAATTTACCAGCTGTGTGGAGGAAGGACTGGAGAGGGCAGAGATTTGAAGAAGGGAGAACAATTATTAAGCCACCGAAATGCTTCAGGTGAGAAATGATGAGGATTTCAACAAGGAGACTAGCCATGTAAGTGTAGAAAAACTGATGAAAACCTGAAGTCAGAAATTTATTTTTGCATTAAAATTTCCCATTGGGTTCAAACTCTTTTCAAAACCTGCAGGGATTATTTTGTTCTTTCAGCTTTGAATTCCAGCTAAACAGGTATTTATATATTAGTGTAATCTGGATGTGTGTCCATGATAGTACTAATATTTGACATAATGCTGGTCCATCAACACGTATTTTAGACAGACAAAGCATATGAATAACAAGGTAAGCCTAGATCTGAAGAATAGATGAATTGTATCTGGAAAATCACTCAGTATTTTCAAGAGTTTTTTCCTCAAAACCAAAACCCCATATTTTTGACACCAACATTCTTCCAATGATACAATCTGGCTAGACATCCTAGCACCAGTCTTCAAAGAATCAAAATTACAGGCTGCCCAAAAGACAATGGAGAGATATATGATGGGCATACATAGGCTGCAATACTTTTCTAAAGAAAAGTATGGGAGGGAAATAAGGTGGGATGGTTATGTAGTGAAACTGAGGGCTAACAGATGGAAAGCCCAAGTGTTGCATGGATACTCACAAAAAGGTCAAAAGGAAGGTCCCTAGATAAACTGGGTGGGCACCATGGGGAGGATTTATGGGAGGACTCAAAGGACAAAAATTAGATAGGATGAAAATATGCTGATGGATTGAACTGGCACTGTTTAAAGAAATACCTATATAGATAAGATCATAACTCCAAGAAAAGAAGCTTTTTAAGTCATCATGTACAGTAAGCAATTTCAAATTAATTGGTAAATAAACAGCACACATGGATAATTATCAATGAAAAATTATGGTGGATAATTTTACTACCATAATTTATATTATTTATTTTGTCAGATGAGATTCAAACCAAACTGTGCGAGTTTACCTTATTTTTGGAACATGATTTTAGTTAATTATTGTTCCAACCATTTATTACTGATATACTAGTTTTATTCTGTGAATATAGGATTTCAGTGTGATAGAGTGGAAAAGGCACTGGATTGGAGTCAATAGTCCTGTGTTTGAAACCAGGATCTGCTACTTAATACCTATATGATCATAGACAAGTCACTTCACATTGTTGGATCTCAGTTTCCTCATCTGTTAAATGAGGAGGTTGAACTAGATGATCTTAATCCTATCTAAATTCTATGAGCTTACAGGCCAGAAGACCTGAGTTCAAGAAAGTATTTAAAAATTTAGACAGAAATTAAAATTAGCTAGTGCTACTAATATGCTAAAAATGAGTTTTAAAGTTAAAATCTGAATAACACTAATCAATTAGTGTTTCCTATAAACTATGATATTCTGTTCAAAAGATCTCTGGTTTCTTTGGGGTGAGCACTGCCCACACTAATACAGACCACAGATGCTGACTTTTCCTTCTATGTGACTCTTGTCCATGTTTTATCAAAACTTCTTCATATCCTGTGTGCTAGAGGCTTTCTTCCTGTTCTTTTTGTTTAAACATAAGAGTTTGCTTCAATTCTTAGTACTTGACAGGCTCACTTCTTTTCCTTGAGTGCACTTGAGCTCATCAAATTTTCTTTTCAAAGACAGTACATTTTTCATGCACATCTGACTCTAACAGTCACTTGTGAAACCTCAGCTCCCTAAGGCATCTGAGAAATGTAGGAGAAAGGACACCTTCTCAAATGTGCTTAAGGAAACAAAGTCTTCTGCTACTCCCTGACTTCACTGCCATACCACTCTAGGCTTTCCTTGGGAAATAAGGTTATGTCAAATCATAGTGGGCTCTTTTTCATGAAGGAGCAACTCAAGCAACCTATAATAAACTATAGGGTTATTTTCATTTTTAAAATGGACTCACTGTTAATCCAATGAGTCCCTGATTTGTAGCCTCACAAGCAGAATTGGGAAGTTTATGGTGGATTCTTTTAAGTGCTCAATAAATAGTATTTGCTTTTTCAACCAGCCCTACTAGTGTTAAGTTCAGTGATTTTAAGTTCACGGGCTACTACAGAAGGATCTTTTTCTGTCAATGAAGAAGAAAAATGCTCAGGACTGCAGCATCTGGCTTATTCTGAGCCTGACTCCTAAGTCCTAAAGGCAGGTAGAGCCTAATCTCAAAACATTTAGACCATGAATATCCTCTGCCATAAAAGTGAAGGAACCTTGGTTTTCCTAAGTTATGGATTATGGGATTTTCAGAGGAACCTCAATAAAACTGATGGTCCTGCTTAGTCCGTCCCTCTACGTCCAAACCCCACCCTGTTAAAAGCTGATATTTACTCCTATCCTTTGTCTGTCTTTCACCTACCACTGTGAACTGGCTCTAAGATTAAACAGATGGGAGGCTTTTCTGAGAAAGACCCAGGGTTAGCTACACATAACAAACATGATGTGAAAAGGTATTTTTAATTCCACAAACACAGTTGGGTAAATACTGTTCCCATGATTGACACAATATGGGAAAGGCACTTGTCATATGGCTGTTTATTGACTCATAATGATAATTTATCAAATAAGTTAATTGGACAATATAAGTAATACATAAAACATTTAGAAAGGTAGAAGTTTTACAATAATTTATTTAGTTAATCAATAAAGCCTAATTTTGAATTCACTACCTACTATGAACCTTCTAAGCAGTATTCACAGCATAAATTCCCCATAGGAACCTGGTCAGTCACTGCACAAGAGTTATGAAAAAACACATTACCTTACATGATAGAGAAATGCAGGCCTTGCCATACTGATGACTGGCTGTGAAGAACTAAAGAGTTCAGATTTGGGTTTCCAACTCCAGACAATGGAAATGCTGATTAATCTCCAGGAACCTCTCTCAATTACAGACATTTTTTTGGTTATAAATGCAGTACATTTTAGAACGTAGATTCCCCCCCCCAAAATGCATATTAATAGACCCCACTTGGGGGAGGATAGATGGACATTTCATTGTTTTAAATCATTAGATACTATCTAACAAGAAACTATTCTCACTAGCTTTATTCATTCACTTGGTACTTTCTGCTGGAGTCCAAACAAGGATAACAATAGATGTGCAGTCAGGATTTTGCTTTATAACAATCCTTTTTTAAGACATATCTTCAGGAATACAGTGTACCCAAAAGTGAGAACCCTCTATGTATTTCTTAAACTATACTGAGATGTTACAGATACTTCTGAAATTATGGTGTCATGTATGGGAAAATGGATTAATTTTTTTCATTAGTAACTCTTCATTTGGTGAATTATATGTAGTAAAATTCCCATCCTGGATTAACTTCACCTAAATGTCTAATATTTTTCTGAACTTCCTACTCTACAATCATTAATCCTCTCAATCATACTCAGTTAACATGTATTGAGGGACATAAACTTTATGTTCCTATTAGCATAAGCAGAATATAAACAGTAAGGCAAATCTATTGCATAAAGTCATCAACTTATTCCAGATTCAATCAGATATTAACTACTGGTACTATCCTCTCCACTTTGAACCTATATTCTTCCATTGGTTCTGATGATGATTCCCAGCATATGTTTACTTACTACAAAATTCTAAATCCTAGCTATTGAAAACAATTTAGAAGAAAACAAATTACCTGTTTATCATGTGACATGAAATCATCTGTTTCCATGGTCCTGTCATTGTACAATTTTCCTGATAAATGTACTGTATATTTACAGTATCGATGGAGTCCACAGGCCTGGCAAGAACAATTTTCAGGAGTTCTCCAACGGATACTTACATTAGGATAATTTTCCACTCGCTCCTGAAAACAATGAATAAATAAATAAATGATTAGTATTTTTTTAAAAAATAAGTAAATTAAAAATGACCTTAGGAATTATATAAGGGAAACTAACAAAGTATTGATTTCTTCTTGTATTTTAGCACAATGTTTTGCATAGAGTAGGCACCTGATTAATGTTTGCTAAATGAATGGAGTCATAGTTCATTACATTAACTGAACTCATGTAAAGAAACACAAAATATATGAGAGAAAATATTAATATATTCATTTTTATCTTCCTAAATTATAAGAATTGATAACAAGTAGTAAAACTGAATGATTTTCCCTATTAAAAAACTATCTGGAAAAAGAAGCAAAGGGATTAGATAATCCATAAAGTGGATTTTCTATTTTAGGTGTGTCTGAAATCAACCATACTGCGCTCCAACCAATGCAACGATTTATAAAAAATTTGCAACAAATGGTTCCAAGAAGAATCACAAGCTTCTCATGCATGTTAACTACTTGGGGGAAACTGGCTAAAGTTCTCCTGTTATTTGTCTACTCTGAATGCTAATACTATCTGTACTGTAATTGAAATTGCTTCCCAAGAACACAAACAAAATGGAAAGGGAGGTTTCATGGAAAGGGAGGTTTCATCTGCAGCAATATAATTTAAGTGCTAAATATTGTAGTTTAGGTGCAAATTGAAGCAATCTGGACACTTATATTATTTTATGTATGCCAGGTGGCGCTGTGGTACAATATTAGTTTTAAATTTTTTGAAAATTCCTTTTAAAATTACCATAGTTGTATCTACAGAGGTTTAGGATGGGAATTTCCCAGAATAACCGTGTAGTGATAAAGGACTGTAACGTGGTGGCCTATTTCTCCCTTGCCATTAGATACCCAACAACACAGACCAAAGGCTTGTGAAATATCTGGCCTTCAGAACAGTGTAAAAGGAAATAAGACTTTCAAGGCATATTAGCTAAATTTGGGACCTAAAGGGTGTTATGTTCAATAGTAAATTAGGAATTTGAAATTAATCAGATATTAAAATAATCTAATCAATAACTACATACAAATAAGAATAATCAACAGGCAACATCTTCCCAAAATGGGAGAGGGAAAACAAGTTGATTTTATAAATCACAAAAACGTTACTACACTTCAGCAGCGTCAAAAGTTTTGAATATTTAAATGTAAGTAAAGGAAAGGAAAATTTTCCCTGAGGTTGTGACAAATTTATTCTTGTTGCCATTAGGATCTTCAAGCACTAATGATAAAGAAACCGAATACCTTATACTGCTCTTTCCAGCGACTTCTGGAAACTAAATTTTCTAGGCGAGGCTGAACAAAGCGGCCATCCAAATAATGAAGAGATGTTAACATGTCTTGTGCATATGACTTTTGCCTTGTGCCATCTATTAAGAGTCAATTTAAAAAAAAGTGAGCAAGTAAATAAGTAACTTTGCAGCCATGAAAACATTTAGCTAACTTTACATTGAAGGATCTCTTCCTTTATTTTCAGGCAGATTCCACGATTAGTCAGGAAGAACAAAGTACATTTTGAGAGAAAATGAGCTATCAAACTTACTTTGGCACAATGGATCCGTGATCTCATCGATATAGGTAATCTCTCCATTAGCACAGATCACAACTCTTCCACGCCTGCTCATCCTGTACGATTTTGTCCATTACTTTCCATAAGTCCTCCATAGAGGAGCTATTCAAAATGCTGAAGGCCTTCCTATGGTTATTTTAATATTTCATAAATAGCAGGTAAGCACTCATGTTGTACAATCTATAATTTCTGATTGTTATTACAAGATTGGTTTAGTGTGTTTTCTGGTCTTGTGTGTTCATGATGGCTACCACTCACATACAAGTCATCACTGTTATAATACTATAGCCTGTTTATAACCACCATGCCCTTTTCAATTGCCCTTTGAATCACCTGCAATTCTGATTCTTCTAAGGTCATGATTTTCCATGACTGCCAGCAAAATAGCAACAAGGAAAGACTACTGCTATTAGAGAAATGGGTTTGTGTGGCAGTAAGCAGCTTGGGATCGCTGAAAGCATCGTGCCATTTCCTAAATGTGACCTACTTCAATCTCTTCTGTCCAAGGCGCATGGATGGATGGATTTAATGAGCAGAACATCCAATTACATTTCTTAACCTGGATAATATGCATTCTTCAACCACTTGTTTTCTTCATATGGACTGCTAAAATGATTTCTTTTGAGCAATGTATCTCCTTGATATAGCTTGATAATGTTCCACAACTTGACACACTAATGGTATCATCTGCAAATAAGAGCACCAAGAAAACCTCTTCATCTGTAAAAGAAACTCTCATTTATGTGGACTTGGTGCAAGACATCCTCCATGATATTTGTAAACACCTTTAGTGAGCATATCTCTGTTTTATGTTTTACTTGATCTTGACATGTCAAAGCTCATTGAATAAAGTTAACCTTGTTGATCATCAAGGATATTTATTCGGTCCTAAAATATGTATGGGAGACATTTTGTTGAAGGAAAGAATGTAAGGATGCATTTTGCTCTACTGAACCAATTTTTATTTGAATCAATAAACACCAAGAAATCTTATGTTTTCTATCTTTCTCAATCATGTGACTGTGAAGATGTGGAATACAGCAGAAAAATCACCTATGAAAGCCTGTCTATTCCTTTCCTGTGTTTCCATCAAGCATACCTTGTGTAAATCAAATTCTCATGAAGATTTTATAAAGAAAGGGAAAGTAGGCATATGATCTGATAGTTGATTATCTCTTCTTGCTCACTTTATATCTGTGAACAACACTGTCCATGATCATTTCTACTTGTTTGGAAATTTCCTCTTTTAGATGTATCTTGAAAAGATGAACCTTGAGTCTCTTTAACACAGATTTCTTCTGTATTTGGGAAGATCCAGATGCTATTCCTATTTGTATCTTCTTAAGTATTATTACCACTTTTTCACATAGCATACTTAGTACTATGGTGGAAGAATCAAAACATGGTAGTTATCCTATCATTACTGATGAGAACAGACTTTTATAAAAAAGTTGACATACTGGTTCCACTTCGTATCTATTTGGCATCTTTCCAGTTTCATCTAGCATTCCCTTGAATCTCACACCAAGTTCTTTGCAGGATTAATTTTATCCTCCATAGTTTTTCATTATTTCATTGGAGCAAACCTACTGCTTGGGCATTCTTGTACCATCTTGTTCCATGTTTTATAAATTAACCTGTAGCTTCAATTGATGTTGCCATTGTCTTCTACACACCTCCTTGCTTGATTAAAGGATCAAGCATTGGTCAACTAGGGTAGCTTCTGGGTTCTTTTGGCCCCTTATATTGTGGCAACTGTTTTATACTGGTTTAAGTACTCTAATAAATGTTAACCAAAGTCAGTATCTTTGCTTTTCTCTAGTTCCAATTTTTCAAACTCAACAAATTGTCTAAATAAGGAAAAATTGAATTAATGCAACTGTCTGTAGTGTTGTCTTCTCATTTTCTTTCTTGATTCTAATTTGGTATTAGTTCTAATGTTTGCTCTAACCAGCTACTAACTTGACTGCCCAATGACCAATGATTCTCAAATGATTCTGAGGTCAGCAGCTAGTCATTTCCTCTCTGTTAAGATATACTCGATCTCATCTTTTGTGATACAGTTTGGACATGTGTAGTGATTTCCAAATCTCTTCCAGAAGAACTTATTCAGGATATACAAGCATGAGGCTTCTGAATAGTTTACAAGACTTTACTTACTTTCATTCCTATTTCCAAACTAAATTTTCCAACATATTTTTACCTCCATACCTTATGCTCACTTTTTCATTGAAATCATTGAGTATGTTGATTTAATTCAGATAATCATATCAAATTCTTCATAGAATTTCTCTATATCTTCATATCCTGCAGCAGATGTTGACACAAAAGTTACAATTATCTTCATGATAGTCTGCTTATGTTCATCATGAGCACTGCAAGGCAAAATGACCAAGTGGCTCATGAAATGATGTTTTTGTTGTCTTTGGGAACACCATGAAACCAACTCCATTGTCTCCTTTATTCATCTCTTCAAGGAAAAACTTGTCAACAATCCTTCATTTTGGGTGGAACTTTATATTTTCAGACTTCTTTTTAAAAAATGTCAACATGGATGTGGTTCAATTTCTCTAAGAGCCTGTCAATTTGGTTGTTGGACCAAAATCTCATATTAAGAGTACCAACCATTAAATTAATGTCTCTAGACAGTCTAAATAATGTGTGACTCTTAGTACCCCCTGCCCCTTTTTCCACTACTGTCACTGTGGAGATGGGAGTAGACTGCATAAGATGAAAGGCCATCTTTTACTTTTATGTTTCATACGTCAGCATGGACAAAGAATTCATCACCTAGAGGCCAGCCTTCTGGTGATGAGCCTCTCTGTACTTAGCTAGGCTGGTCCTTGGACAGCAGACACAGTCTGTCATTGGGACCATACTCGAAGCCTTTCCAGCTTGGTAGAACCTGTCAGAGCTTGCGCTCCGCTGGCATAGCCTTCGAGAACCCAGGGTCACCTCCACACCACGATGAGGCATCAGAGTAGGACTTTTGTGGAGGAGAGCTATCAAAAAGAAGTAAAAATCACACTATCAAAAGGAAGTAAAAATCACTTAGTGTCCCCAATGGTAGGGAAGAGGTCTCTAGTTCTTTTGGTACAATATCTTGCATAGTACTATATACGATTTAGTATTTACCAAATACTTTCTGATGGTAATAAGACGGCCAATACCAGATTTACAGGCTTGCCATTTTATCCCCTCTCTCATTTCCTTACTGAAAAGCTCTCTAATGGCTTTAGGATATACAGCAGTTCAAACTCCACAGAAACTGATATTCAAGGCTCTCAATAATCTTCCCACCTTACCTTCCCAATATTATTTCCTAATATCCCTACTACACCCTATTGCTCCAGCTAAGGTAGGTTCTTTGTTGCTCTTCAAACAAACACAGCTATTCTTCATTTGATCATGCTTTTTCGCCCTTATTAGCTATACATATACTACCCATCTATCTTTCCAAGACCAGCTCAAGTCCCACGTCCTCCATGCAAGCTTTCTTGGCCAATCCAACCCACAGTGATGTCTCCCTCTTCTGAATTCTTATATTATTTTATTGTCTGTAATAATTATTTTGACATTTAAGAATATATTGCTTTGTATCATTATTTAGTGGTTTCATATATTTTGTCTTTTCTACTAAGCTGTAAGCATTTGAAGGCAATGATCACTTATTTTTAAGAATCACAT
>CM053588.1:129469687-129518810 GCA_028646515.1 Pseudochirops corinnae | reverse complement strand
ATCCAAAGCATTGATCAGAAAAGCCTTGACAACTCTTTCAAAGTGAGTGTAGTGGTCACTGAAAGAATCTGTAATGTGTTTTAAATAAAATTTAGAAAGTAATATCAAAAGCTATATATATATATGTAAATCCATCTCTTGATTAAACTTAAGAAAATATCAGCTTACTAATGTTCAAATCTCTAGAATATACATGGAATATACATGGACACAGGATCTAGTTTTATCCTCCTAACATTAACATTACATTCTTGATTTGCCCAATCACAGGTCAAGTTTTGGAATCTCAAATCTCTTAACTCCAAATACAGTATTTTTGGCTGCTATTTCATGCTCTCTCCCTAGAACAGTCTAATTGACAATGAAAAAAGAAAACTATAAATTAGGGTTCTGAATAAATGATTAAAATGGTTCTCTTAAAAGTAAAATAATATGAAGGTTAACACTATTACTATTACATATAAAATTATTCTTAAAAAGATACTAAAACTTCTCTGCATTAAAGATATTTTTAATCATATATATGGGACCTTATATTCTTTTTATACTCTTAATATTCTTATACACTTTATTTCCTACTGAAATTCAATAGGGAGTATTGTTAAATACAAATGCCACACAAAGAACAAATTTTTTTCCACCATTCTTTTCAATCCAATACAGGCTGATTCTTGGTAAGGGGTGAGAGAGTATAAACAGGAAAAGACGTGGAATACGGTGACAGGGTAAAGATGTTACATAAGGGCTTAAACAAATGTACTGTAAATTGTAAAAATCCAGTAAATATAAGCCAGACAGACCTGTAATAAATAATAGGACATACAGCTTTATTAGATAATATTTTTAAAAAAAATTTAGTACAGTCAAATGACTAAAATCCTATGGAGTCAAAGCAATTTTTATTTAAAGAGAGGAACATGTTGTACCAAGGAACTTTAAGAGAATAGATAAATGAAAGAGACATGTTGCTCTGGTGAGAACAGATCCTATTAAGAATGATACTAATGCCATAATAATGCTATAATAAACATAATGATAAAAAGGCAGCATCTAAATTCTAGTCCTAAAACCAGATGGTTCTTAATCCTAATAGAGAAACTTGTAGTGGGATTTTTGAACTCCACTAACTTCTTATCGCAGAGAATGTAGTACCTACTTTCTGGTTTCCTTAATCGCTTTGGATTGTTTTAAATATAATCCATCCCCATGACCAGGAGCAAATACTGTCTAGTTCAGAAGTGGGGAACCTGTGACCTAGAGGACACATATAGCCCTCTAGGTCCTCAAGTGTGGCCCTTTGACTGAATCCAAACTTCAGAGAACAAATCCCTTACCAGATCCTAGTTAATAAAGGATATCATCTCTGTGAGGGAAGGATATAGGATACAGGTTGGTTTGAAACAAGATATCTGATCTCATAATACAAAATACATCAAATTTGTTCGTTAAGAGCAAAAGTTCTATAGAACTGAAATACTATGCACCCAAATTAGTACACAGAGTTCAGAGGGAATCAGGGAGAGAAATACATTTTGCTGTGCTACTTCCAGAGTTCTTTTAAACTTCTGTAGAAACTCTTTTCTTTCTTTTCCATCCTTGTTTGTACCTGAATTACTGAGGTGGCTAGTTGTTTCTATTGGGATTTTTGGATTTCTATGCTAGCTTATTTCCCAGATGCCAACTCAATCAATGTTTACTATTTCCAGGTAAAATTGCCTGACACTCCAGGTATACAAGGGTACTAATTTACATGACTCTTTAGGGAAAGTGAATTTCCCGAAATTTATTTCATTCTTATTCCTTAATTATGTTATAAGGCTTAACAGTCTGATAATAATAAGATATAATTTTAATAACATTTATTACTTTACTTATGTATCATAATGTAAAATATAAGGAAATGGTTCAGGAAACTTTCCAGAAAAAAAAAGATTCAGGAGTCTAACAATCTGTTTTATTAGGCCTTGACACAAGTAATATAATTATTTCTTTCTATTTCCCCCCAAAAAATAGAAATGAGAGAAAAAATTTAATATTTTATATTTGTCGGCTAATTTTCCTGTACTTAAAAAAAAAAAAGATATTTGTCACATGAAATGACTTGCTAGGTAGGGGAGGGAAGAGGGATATATTAAACAATGAATCTGATATTTTTAAAAAGCTATCAATAGAGATAAAATAAAAAAGTAATAAGTTACTAACAATTCTCACGTAGTCATGCTCAAAGACAGCAGGAATAGTAATAAATTTATGAAATATCTAGAGAAATATAAAACTTGAGTTTCAAACTCATACTAAGTGCCTACCAAACATACAAGGTAGCAGAAGACTACTATGAATTTCATTTCCTCTCATTTAAAGTATTTAACTTCTTATGCACTAAAAAAAATCTGAAAAGCAAAATGCCTAATTAAAAAAACAACAAAACCAATTAGATTACAAAAGACTGATTGTATTTAAAATTGGCATTTCTTACCATTAGTTTGGAAAGTAATTATTTACAAAGCCAAAATAATAGGGTATCATGATTAAAAGTTGTAAGTCAAACAAAACCAAAACCCCTACCCTTAATATTTAACTTACAAAGAGAATTTCGTTTCACTAATTGAAGCTGTGATGCAGTCATTTTTTCTCCTGATTGGGTTTGATTTTCTTCATCACCTTCCTCGTCTTGAACTACAAAACCATCAATAATATAATCATCTCCTTCCTCATCATCATCTTCATCATCATCTTCATCATCATCAAGATCACTATCAGGTAAAGATTCCTCTTCAGAATCCTAATTAAATCAGAACATGCAAATCACTAAGTTTTATATCTAATATTTTACTTTTTAAAAAATCAAATAATTCCAATATGAATGTGAAACACAATGACCAATTCATACTTCTAAGCATGATAAAGAGAAATTAAGTGAATTCAAGACTGAAGGTAAAAAAAAAATGACTTCCTTTTGATATTAATTGTTGAACTTTTAAAATAAAGACATTATTTTCTTAATGTTTAAATGGTACAAAATGATTGCAAATGGAAAGCTTTAATAAAAGTTGAAAATTGAAAGGACTGTACAAAACCAAAAAGTAGCCTTCAATTCTTAAAACATAACTGATGATGGGCTAGCTGAATCTCATGTTGTTATGACAAATAAGAAAATAGATATGACAGTGTAGTCAAATGTACACAGGAAATTTTTAAATAAGAAAAAATAATAATTTGACTCATTGAAAATATATGATTATTAACACTTCTTTCTGATAAAATGCAAATATTCTTCAAGTGAAATTCAATAAAAAAAAACACACCTCAAAATCTCTACCACTATTGCGTCTCTGACGAGATCTTTGTTTTGAGAGCTCTTTCAGCTTCTGGAGTTGTTCCTGTTTCCGAATGGCTGAGCTTTTTTCAGATTTAGGAGGTTTTTGATCCACCTCCACTGAAGAACAGTCATCATCCTCCACTATACGACGACGCTTAACATCTACTCTTCTAACTAAAATGTCACTGTCATCACTATCATCACTGTCATACATCACAGAAGATACCCTTTTTCGCTTTCCTGGAGTGATGTGTTCTTCTTCTTCTATGTCCTCCTCTGTAACTATTTGGTCACTCTGTTGTTTAGAATCAATATGCTGTTGACTTAGATCCTTTTCATAATCTGTGTTAATGGTCTTACATTTATTTTCATTTTTTTCTTCCTCATGATCTGAAAGGTCACCACTCTTAGTTATGTGTTCTTTGTTATTTTCTGCCTTATTAGTTAAGTCAAGCTCTTTATCATCAAGCTTTTTATTACTATCAATACTTTCATCACTGTCATGACTTTCATCACTGTCATGACTTTCATCACTATCAAGCTCTTCATCACTATCAACACTTTCATCACTATCAAGCTCTTCATCACTATCAAGCTCTTCATCACTATCAAGTAACTGTAAGATATTATTTCGTTTAGTCCGTCTCCAGTCAACCCGGGATTTCAACGCTGGCACTTGAGTCTTAGAATTATTCCTTGTTTCATATCTTCTAACATGTACCATTTTCACTTAAGCTTCTACAAAAAAAAATGTTATTAGGAATAATCTCATAATAAAGAAGATGATAGATTAAGGTAATAAATGTATTTATGATGTCAATTATATTAATCTAGTGTCATATGGTCATTCTAGAAAATCACACACAGTATCCTAGTGGTATTAATAAATCAAGCACTCACCATGCATGTAATGAGTGCCTATAATATGCATATAACTGTAAGATGCTGAGAGGGCTACAAATAATACAAGACGTACTCCCTATCTTTCAAAAAATCTATAATTTAAGTTTAGAAACAAGACAAACACATATAAAACAGTTAAGTAACAGCATCCAAGGGGACTATGATTTAGTGCTATGAGTGATTCTGACATTAATGTTATAAGAGTTCAGAGATAAGGGAAAGCAACTGAGGTAGGAGAATCAAAGATTGTAAAAGATATAAGACTTGACGTGGGCCCTGAACGGTTGATAGGGTTTGGATAAGGAGAAATGTTGAGGGAGCCATTATAGGTAGAAAAATAGCAAGAATAAAGATTGAGGTTCAGCTAGAATATGGTTGATTTTGAGAACAATAAAAGACCTACTTGACAAGGGCAGAGAGCTTTTTTTGAGTTCAAGGAATGTTTGGAAGAAGGGTATTGCCTTATTGTGGAAGGCTTTAAATGCCAGGCTGAAAAGTTGAACTTTATTCTATCAATACTGGGTTTCCTCAGCAGGAGAATGAGATGAACAATAATTAAAAAGATCATTCTACTATGTGAAAAAAGCAGCTGGGCAATAAGTAACATCAACAATTATAGAACTGTCAAATGAACTGTTTAAAAATGACTTCTACAGAAACTTTTAAGACTGTAACTTATAGATACTGATTGTTAAACATGACCATAGTTATAAAACAACAGAATGTGAAGGCAGAGTATGAAAGACAGAAAAACTACAAATAACCCAACAGAATATTCAGATATCAAAACACTGTACCTTATCACATTATCTTTACCAATAATATGTTTAATTTATGGCTGAGGCAAGGCACTGTGTTACTGAAGCTAAAAGGTTTATCACGGAGACTGAAAATCAGAAAAATGTCACAAAACACTGTCACAAGGAAGTAATAGAGAAAAACTTAATGACAGAGGCCAAAATATATGATGATTAGCAAAGCGATGGAACACATAATCAGAGGATGAGCTGCTGAGGTTGCTGAAATACATGAGATTCACTAAAGTAGAATTCACACACACAAATAAATATTGTCCTTCAAAGACATCACTTTGGGAGTATGTATTTCAACAATGATATCATTACTCAAAATATTTGTGGATGTCCTCATTTGGAAATGCCTTCAAAAAGTTTGCAAGTCGTATGAGAAAGCCACTCTCAGTACTTAGAGACAGCTCATTATTTGGATTACCTACCTTATTCACCAGCCTTGGCTCCAAATGATTTTTTGATCTTTCCAGAAATAAAATCCACCCTCAAAGGACAAAGATTTTTGGCGTTGCTACAGGTTACAAAGGCAATTCCAAAAGAGGTATTTCAAAAATGTATATAGCAACAGATGCATCACTAGAGCCTCCAAAGTGACTACTTTGAGGGAGGCAATCCTTCTCTGGATATAGGCTCTGGTATGTCTGTTAAAAAAATGAGTCATATTACTTTACAGTCAAGCCTTCTAGTAACAAGCTCAATACTGCTGCTAACGTCATATACCAGAAATTAACTTTGTTGTATAGATTGGTATGTTTTTAGATAATAATAGAAGTATGAAACCTAATATAATTTAAAAAATAACTATTAAAAGACATAGTGATATATAAGATTAATAATACAGTTAAATGTGACTTGTAAATTAATAGTGTAAAAATACATAAAGAACTCAAGTTATAGCAAATATAAGCAGAAGTAAATTTAGAGATTTCCCCCCCCCCCCAAAAAAAAACCCAACAAAAAACCAAAGCTGGCTGTCTCAGCAACTAAGATGATATTTAAATATTAATTGGTCACATTATATAATGTATCTAATATGTTTTAGTATCAATTAATAAGTAATCATTATAAATACTTGCTACATCACTAAGAGATTTGCATATTAATTCTAGGTAATGACAATGCACTTGTTTGAATAGGATTCATATTATACAACAAAAAATGAATACATGTGTAATAGTACTTTTAATTGTTTTCAAAGTACTTTTGCATAATGCTATTTTCTCTTCTCAATAACTCCATGTAAACCTTAGAGCATCATATCTATTGTGAGTTACTGTTCTTATTCCTCCATTACAAATCGAAGGGCAGAGAAACTAAGTGACCTTTCCCAGATAACAGTAATATTATAATCCCAAATCCAGTGCTACAAAATGACAAATGTCAACATTACTTATATTTAAGGTTGTTAAAGAGACCATTAAATTAGCCAGTGGTTTATATAACAATCCTACAAAATAATAATTTCAGGATAAAGCATTAGGAAAAAAATTCCTTAAATCAAAATTTAAAAATCAGTTTTTAAAAAAAATCTCTCCATATTAATGAAGCCATAACCCAAAAGTTTATGTGAACCATGAAAGCCACTGGGCAGGGAGAGAATACATAGCACTGGTGAAAATTTGCATATCTTGTCTATACCATATCATTGATTTTTAGCATAATAGTCTAATAATACATTTCTAGAAATTTCCAGAAAAAAAGATAATTTTTTAAAGAAAGGTGGCTGTATTGGTCTCAAAATTGTGAATATAATTTCTTTTGGGGCATTCTGAAGACTTATTACTTAAGAAGGAAAGTTCTAGCACACAGTAAGCACTTAATAAATGGTTGCTGACTGATTAAAGAATTTAGAGATTATAGAATCCTGAATTGGAAAGGACTTTACCAATGTGATCTCAACACCTACCTAAAGCATGAGTCCCCTCTTCAACACCTCTGACAAGTGATCATGTAACTTCTTCTTGAAAACTTCTTTATAAAGGAGTCCTTTTTTGTACATTTCTAATCTTTAGAAGTTCTTCCTTAACACTGAGCTAAAATTTGTCTCCCTTTAATTTTTACCTTTTGCTCTTTGTTCTCCCCTTTGGGAAAACAAACAAACAAACAAACAAACAAGCAAAAAGTTTTCTACAAACAGCTAAAATTTCTCCCCTAAATCTTAGTTTGAATAATTCTAGGTTATTGTTTTCAACTCCCTCACCACCTTTGTCACTCTCCTCTGGGAAAGTTCCAGCTTATCAAAGTCTTTACTAAAACGTGGTCCCAAGATTTTCCCATGAGGCCTGCCTAGCACAGAGTATAGTAGGGCTTTCAAGTCACTTGTTCTGGACATTTTATTATCATCAATGTCACCTAAGATCATATTAGCTTTCATTCAAACTGAGTTTTAAATCAAGCAAAACCCCATGTCTTTCCCCAACAAACAACTTAGCCATATCTCCTGCAACTAGTACTGTATAGTGTTTTGTTTTTAACTTAAATCCAGTACTTTACATTTATCTCTAATAAATTTCATGTTGTTCAAGTTTGGGGTACCTCTATCATTTTCCATGATATCTCAAAGTTTTCTAATGTTGGTTCAATTCTTTCTATAATTCTTTCTGTATCCTGGATTTGCAACTAAAATGGGACAGATGATTTGATTTAGATACTCTCTTACTATTTCCTCACCTATCTTTGATGAAATCCCCTCATGACCATCTTAATTCTATCCTTTTTAGTCTAAAGATTATTCTCCTTGGCAAAGAAAAAAGGAACAAAAAAGGAGTTGAATAATTCTGCTTCCTTTCATCAGTTAATATCACCCATGCAATGGCTACTTTTTTCTTAGTTTTCTTATCTCCAAGACAGATTAAAAATAAAACCAAAAATGTTTCATTGTCTTTAACATTTTTCACAAGCCTTGGGACATTTTGGTCTTTAACCTCCCTACATTATTCTCATAGGTCTATGCCATTCTTTTATATTTGTCCTTGATTCTGTGAATTTGTATTCATCTTTTGTACATATTCTTCTTTTAAAAATAATCAGCTTCACCAAAGTACTCCCAGTACAGCTGCATTATTTTTTTAGATAACTCCTTTTTTGTCTCAATAAAATTTTTTTGTAAGAGATTTGGGTGAAAAGATAGCACAACACGATTAGTAGATAATACAAACTTAGAAGAAACAGCTAACTTAATAGAAAATAGGATCTTAAAAAATCCTATAAATAATAGCCTAAATCTAACAAGATGAAACTTAGTAGGGACAAAAATATAGTCAACTGCACAAATACAGTACTGGGAGTGGATTAGGGAGGGGGATGAACAGCCAGAAAAAAAAATCTGCGTGGAGAAAAAAAAGATCAAGGAATTTAGAGCACAATTGACTGCTCAATAAGCATTTATTAAGTGCTTACTATATATCAATCATAATGCTACGTACTGGGTATACAAAGAAATGTAAAACTCTCCTCAAGGAGCTCTCATTTTAACAGAGGAGACAACATGTAAACAATTATGTCCATATAAAGCATATAAAGAGTAAATTAGAAATAGCATCAGAGAGAAGGTAAGATATGACAGCCAAAAATCTATCATAATCTTAGGTTTTATTAAAAAGGCAGGGTGTCCAGAACAAGGGAGACTACAAGAGGAGTCCCAACATAGTTGAGACAGACTACCTCTGGAATATATTGTTCAATTCCGGGTACTGAATCTTCAAGATACTTTCAGGAATCAGGTTCAGCAAAGTGAAGAATATGGAGAACTAGAAACCAGGGCAAACTAGGATCAACTGAAGTAAATGAGTATATTTAGCCTGAAGAAGAGACAAGGTAGATAAAAGGGAGGGAAACAATATCAAAGTTCTCCAAGTACTTGAAAGTCTTATCATGTAGAAGAGGGTTTAAATCTGTTTTTGTTATTCAGTCACTTCAGTCCTGTCCTATACTTCATGACCCCTTTTGGGGTTTTCTTGGCAAAGATACTGGAGTGATTTGCCATTTCCTTCTCCAGCTCATTTTTACAAAGAAGGAAACTGAAGCAAACAGGGTTAAGTGACTTGCCCAGGGTCAAACAGCTAGTAAGTGTCTGAGGCCAGATCTGAACTCAGGAAAATTAATTTTTCTGATTCCATCCAGGCCCAGCAATCTATCCACTGTGCCACTTGGTGCTACTGGGCCTAATGGTTATGAACTTTCTTTAAAAAGGGATAGTTTCCTAATCACTAGACGTCTTTGTTATTATAAAAGGCATTAAAGCCTTTATGTATGTATGTATCATGGGGTATGTACCATGGTTCTGTTTTTATTTTTTTCTGGGAGCAGGAAATAAAATACCTGTTAATAGAAAAATTAATTTTTTAAAAAGGGGCTATATGGTCAGGCAGATCCTATAGAAATATTCAAGGAGTAAGGATATTGGGGCAGCAGGAGGAGAGAGGTTGAAGACCAAAGAAAAGCTGCAATTTGAGATCCAAAATGAGAACTAGGGAGAGAAGTATAAAAGTAAATGTGATAGAGGCATAAAACATCTCTTTTAGCTTTCAGGAGGAGGTGGCATGTTTATCAAGAAACCAACTGAACAGTTGTAGTTATTCCAGAATTGCACTTATGCTGCATTTCATGAAATCAGGATTCCATCAAGCTTCTTTAAGGCTATTTTGTCTCTAGTTAAGGACAAAGAGAAACCTCCTAACAGAGAAAGAAAGGAACAGGTGGATATAGACATGTCAGTACCATTATTTCTCCATATTTGATATTTAATACTGTATAAGATACACCAGAGATATTCAGAGTGCAAGACCACTTTTCAGGCATAGACAGGGATCATGTTTTTAAGAAGTAGGGGGTTGCACTAGTTTACCTTTGAGATACCTTTCAATCTCCTAATGTGTAATTATGAATTACTTCATTCAATCTTTCCTCCACTGCCTGGCAACAAACATAAAGATGCTGAACCACAAGGGTTAAGGACATGGAACAATAGAAAAACCAACGGTCCAAGAGTCAGAAAATTTAGGCTTGAATTAGACCTCCACTTACATGGGGAAAAGTCACTTATGCCTCTCTGTATTATCTCAATGGTAAAGAAAAAAAGGGATTAAAAATATTAAGTAGTTCTACCTCAGGGTCTTTGTGAAGATGAAGTGAGATCAGGCATGCAAAGCTCTTTGTTGCCTTAAAAATAAAACAACAAATATCACAGACTCACATTATTCAGAGATTCAGATGCACAACAAACATCTATCCAAGCCTTCACAATTTTGACTTGGGCCACCCCTGCAGATATGGCTCTCTAGACTGGTCATGTTATCCTACCAGCGTTCATACACCTCTGCAAGGCGTGTAGTAAAATTTACTTGGATATGAGTGAGGCTAACAACCATGGCGCATTAAAAAAAATAAATAACCAGTGTTATTTTCCCTTGTTGCACACGCGCGCGCGCGCACACCACACACACGCATGCATACATACGCGCACATACGCGCGCGCGTGCACCCACACAAACACACACGCATGCACACGCGCGCGCGCACATACACACACACACACACACACACACACTCACACATCTATCCCCGCCACTTCTGCCAGAGGGAGGTTAGCGCAGCCTGTCTCCAAGAGGGTGGAGGGATGGGAAACATAACTGAGAAACCAGATGCTGAGGCACAGCTTTGGGATAACAGCGCGCCACAGAACGCTCGGGGCGGAGCAAGGAGACAGCACAGAGGAGGGGAGGGGGAAACCAACCGCGGAGAGAAAACCGAAACACTGGATTCCCAGACTTACCTGCAATTCTCTGGACTCCCCCGGAGGGGAAGGGGTGTCTCCAGAGGCTGCAGGCAGCTCGGCTCGGCTCTGCTCGGCTGGGAAGGGAAGGGCTGTCACAGGCCGTCCCCGCCCCCGCCCCTCCCCACTCCAGGCCACCACCCTCGCCCGGGAGCCTAGGGAGTTATTTGCCCGGCGCCGGGGGATGGATGCCTTCTACCCCGCCCCTCTAGGAAAGTCATTCGCTGCGAGGGAGTGCGGACAAACCCTCGCCCAAAGCGGTCCCGCTCCCTCACCTTTCAAACCGCCGCAGCCGCCGCCTTCGCCGCCTTCTGCCGCCTCCGCCTCCGCCCCCGCCCACGTCTCCGCCTACACCTCCGCCTCAGGCGTCAGCTTTGACGACTGGCGAGTCCCGCGGCTCCCTCCTGAAGCTGGTGGTCGGAAGTCCCGCCTTCTTTCGGGGAGGCTCGCGGGTGGGAGGGGCCGTCTTCCGGGAGCGCGTCCTGAAGTGGGAGGAGCTGGCTGGGCTGTGTAGTGAGGGAGCTGCGCTGGGGGGCCCCTGGCCGGGAGCTCAGAGGTGGGGAGCGGGTCCCTGCGGGGCCAGGAGGGGCGCGGGGAGGCTTTGGCGACCAGGCCGAGGCTACTGGACGGAAGAGTACCTACGGCGTGGAGGGGGGCAGGGTACGGCCGGCCGGGGGTACCGGCGCCAGTGTTGAGTCCCCTGGGGAGAGGGACGCGGCGGACACCGGCCCCTCCTTGGCCGGGGAGCTTCCAGGCTCAACTTAGCTTCTCTCTGGGGAGCAGGATACACCTGTCCCAGCCCCGCGTGGGGGCCAGTACCGAGATTGTGTACCTCCCTCCGCTGTGGCGTGGGGTGGGGAGAAAGAAGTAAACAAACATTTATAATTCGGATTATCCGCGGCGACTCTGGGCCTTCTCCCTTCCCTAGCCTGGCTGCCCATCTGGGTCCTTGGGCCTGCCCCTCTTATCCTCACCTTCCCCAGGAGCCCCTCTGCCAGCCCAGCCTTAAAAGGGTCAGTGCCACAGTAACTGAGTTTAGGTCTGAGAAAGTGACAAGTGTGGGAGACGGAGAGCTGTTCTGAAGTAAGAGGGTTTTCCTTCTGTGTTCCATGTTGAGTGATTCCCAGAATCTTAAAATGTCAGGGAAGCGCAAGCGTGTGGTGTTGACCATTAAGGATAAGCTTGACATAATAAAGAAACTTGAAGAAGGCAGCTCCTCCAAACAGCTCTCAGTGATTTATGGGATTGGTGAAACGACAGTTAGGGATATAAGGAAGAATAAAGAAAAAATTATAACTTATGCTAGCAGTTCTGATTCAACAAGTCTCTTGGCCAAGAGAAAGTCGATGAAACCGTCCATGTATGAAGAACTGGACCGAGCTATGCTGGAATGGTTTAACCAGCAAAGAGCAAAGGGGAATCCTGTATCTGGACCAATTTGTGCAAAAAGAGCGGAGTTTTTCTTCTATGCTTTAGGAATGGATGGAGATTTTAATCCTTCCGCTGGCTGGCTAACCCGTTTTAAGCAGAGACATAGCATTCGTGAGATTAACATCAGAGGAGAAAAGTTAAATGGAGATGAAACTGCTGTGGATGAATTTTGTAGCAACTTTCGGGATTTTGTTCAGAGGGAGAATTTACAGCCTGAACAAATTTATAATGCTGATGAAACTGGATTGTTTTGGAAGTGCCTACCTACAAGGACATCAGCTGTCAAGGGTAAATTCACTGCTTCTGGATGCAAGTTAATTGAAGAAAGAGTCACTGTCATGTGTTGTGCCAATGCAACAGGTTTACACAAACTTAAACTTTGTGTAGTGGGAAAAGCAAAAAAACCACGGTCCTTCAAAGGTACTGACACCTCAAACCTGCCAGTCTCCTATTTCAGTCAAAAAGGTGCATGGATGGACCTTTCTATTTTCAGACAATGGTTTGACAAGATCTTTGTTCCACAAGTTCGAGAATACTTAAGATCCAAAGGCCTTCAAGAAAAGGCAGTGCTGTTATTGGATAATTCACCAACACATCCAAATGAAAATGTCCTAAGGTCTGATGATGGCCAAATATTTGTAAAATATCTGCCCCCTAATGTAGCCTCATTGATTCAACCTATGGATCAGGGTGTCATAGCTGTAATGAAGAGACACTATAGAGCAGGACTTCTCCAAAACAACTTAGAGGAGGGTAATGATTTGAAAATGTTTTGGAAGAAACTAACATTATTAGATGCTCTGTATGAAATTTCAATGGCATGGAACATGGTTAAGCCAGTTACTATTATCAGAGCATGGAACAAAATTTTCCCTGGCATTGAGGAGAAAGATGTTTTGGACTTTGATGAAGAAGAAATTTCAGCAGCTACTTTAGCCACCATCATACAGCATACACAAGGATGTGAAAAGGTGGACACTGAGAATATTGAACAGTGGTTTGAAGTGGACAGTACTGAACCAGGTTATGAAGTCTTAACTGATAGTGAAATAATCAGAAGAGCACAGGGCCAAACTGACGAATCAAGTGAAAATGAGGAAGAGGAAATAGAACTGATCCCAGAGAGGAATATTAATCATGCAGCTGCTCTCAAGTGGACTGAAAATTTATTGGATTATCTAGAACAGCAAGGCGATATGATTCTGCCTGACAAACTGGTGATACGAAAACTCCGGGCCACCATAAGAAATAAACAGAAGATGACAATGAATCCAACTCAATAATAGTATTTTAAAATTTCACTGTCCTGGTAATTGTGTTTGTGACTATTAATCTATTTGCAATATAGCTTAGTTTTCTCTAAGTGTTTCAAATTCTCAGACAAATTCAAATGCAAAAAAATGTATTCCAAAGCCATACAAGTGGTTTGGGGACTATTTGTATTATTTTTCTTTTCCCTCCATTTCTGCTGGTAATCAGGAACTGATATATAGATCTGCATCTATGTTTTATATATATATATATATATATATATATATATATATATACATATATATGTGTGTATATATGTATACGTATATGTATGTATGTAAAACTTATATGTCTTATCACTTGTCCCATTCCTTATTTTTGACCAAATGGCATTTCCCTAAGTATTAATAGCAAGACTCTACAAGTAACAAATAGTCACTGAGCACCTTTTTTTTCACCTGGAATAATTTTTTGCCTGATTCATGAGGCTGTTACAGTTGTCTTTCCTTTGTGCCAATAATTACTGCCATCTTGAACAATTGTCTTATTTATTTATTTAGGTTTTCAAGGTGAAGAAATATCTATCATAAAGCATTAGATCCAAAGTAAGTAATAATTATATTTAACAGTTAATTATAAGTTGTCCAAGTTATCCACAATAATAAGGGAAGGAGTGGTTGTGTGTGGATTTCTTTCTTAGGCTCAAAAAGTTGTAGTTATTATTCCCTTTAACATTAATGAAAGTGGGAGTAGGAAAGGTTGTTCTGGAAATGTGAATTGTTGGGTAATTTTGGATGCTCTTACTATTAAACTGCTTGGGGAAAATAGATTCTGATAGGTGAGAGGAGAACAAGATTTTCTACCCCATCTATTTGTGAATAAATGAGAGTTAAGTATATTATTTGAGAATTTTGCTAAACACCTGGGTTCATAGTAAATACAGGGTATTGTATAAAGAAAAACAAACAGGCCTCTTTTCAATGAGCCTGTCAAATTGTAGCAAGGACAGCCTGTCAGCCCAAGAATACTTATTAAACATTCATTGAAATCAGAGTACAGATCCCTACCCCCAGAGACTGTCTATCAGGATAGTTTAGGGGAACATCATCCTAATTCAAAAGCTATCAGAAGGTCTCATTGGGAGACTTTGAGATACTATCCACGATCAGTTACAAAAATTCTCTCCTCTTCTTTGTAATACAAAAAAGGAAACTAAAATGGAAAGGTGAAATGAATATTTTAAATAAGCCATATATTTACATCCTATTAATGAGGAAAACAAGTTATTTTGGAAAGTTCCAGATCATAAAGAATTTAATTGCTCTATGTATGTTTTAAAGACTGAGGGAAGAGATGTTTCTTTCTATTGGTTTTTAATTTGTGTCATTCAGGATTTTGCTAAGAGTTTGCATAGTGAACTCAATATGTTTACCTAATATTGCTGAAGCATTCAAAAGACTTATATGCATATTATTTTAAAGAGTTTGTAATTTGAAATCAGTGTCTTTGTATTGAAATTGGTACTTCTTGGTTTGATCCTAATATGGATGTAATTTTAAAAGAATTACCCTTTAATTCATTAGTCATTAAGAATAATATTTAGCTTTATCTCTACATATTTTTCACCTTTATAGTGCCTTTCTTAGACCTCTAAAAACCTCTTACATACATTTCTAACCTTCCATAATTGCCATTTGAAATTTTCATGAACCATATCTAGGATTTAAAGTAGGATCTGAATGATAATGAAATATTTGTTTTAAAAATTATATCTGTTGCATGAACTGCTTCAGTTCACAGAAACAAATGACAGTAGTTTAAAAAACTTCAATTTATTTTAAATGAAAAGTCTGTACTAAAAATCTCAGAAATTTTGTCCAGATTTGCCCATGATTTCTGACTTACCTTGTTAGTGAAATCTAGCCTGTATTATTGCCACCTAGTGGTAAATAAACATTACTTTTAAGTGATGTGATTTTAAACTATTTGGTATTAAATAAGGGATTCATTTATGGTCTGACTGTTGCATCCTTGCCTGTTTCTAGCTAACCACCATCCCATCAGAAAACTACCACTATTGGTAGGTTATCTTCTCTGGCCCAGTACTTTTATCCATTCTTAGAAATAAAAGTAGTTTTCACTGGTCAACCTTTGAACTCACCTATAGTCCTCCCCTGCCATCCTACCTTCAATCTTTACACCCTCTGACAACTTAGGCCTTCGAGATTTCCTTGTGTGTGTTCTTGATAGCATACTTACTATGTTTCTAAAACCCAGCTTTGGTACCAGGTATTCCTTTTTCCCAAAGCTCTGTGGTGACAACAACTGAAACACATATTTGAACATATACTGCCTTCTCTATAATACAGTATTTCAATAATGACAGCTCTTCTATCTCCAACTGTATATTCAGTCCAGCATAATATCTGCTCATTCACTTCCAAGTAGCCATTATAGTAATAAGTTAACATTTATATAATTCCTTATAGTTACAAAGCACTTTCAGGTACCTTACTTAATCTTCTACACCCTGTAGGGGTAGTACAAGCTTTATTGTATTCGCTTGTGATAAAAATAACAAAACAAAAACATTGGATACAGTAATCACATCTGACATTGTATACAATATTATATTCTATTAGTCCTCTGCCTCAGCTGTGACTGGGAGGCATGTTTCTTTATCTTTTCTCTGGGTCTTTTGCTGGTTTTTTAGTTACTCTGAGTTATTTCTTCAGTTACATTGTTGGAGTTACTTTGTATATTCTCTTGGGTCTGCTTATGTTTAAGTTCATACAAAATTTTCAACATTTATTCAAATTTCTAATTATACTCATTTTATAGATGATGAATATGAATCTCTCAGGAGAGGTTAGGTTTGTTGCCCAAGGTCACATAGCTAGCAAGTGGCAGATTTTCAGGAAGTACTTCTGTCTCCGAGTCTAGTTCTTCCACTATGCGGGGTTGTTTCACAAGACTAATCAGGATACACTTTCACATCCACAGTGCTCAGTAGAACATTTAGTAAGGAATTTCTAACACTTGCCAAAAACCCTTTCCCATTCCCTTTCTAAAGCATGAGTCAGCCTGCACAAGAATTAAAAATGAAAGCTACATAGTAGCCCTACCTGAGCCATAGACACATATAGAAACTGATCCTTGGACACAAATAAGCATCTTATGTTTCTACTCACAAATCTAAAGTGATGGCACAGTGGAATGAGTGCTGGGCCTGGAGTCAGGAAGACACATCTTCCTCAGTTCAAATCAGACGTTAGCTCTGTAACATGGGGCAAGTCACTTTATCCTGTTTGCCTCCCTTTCCTCATCTGTAATATGAGCTGAGGGAAGGAAATAGCAAACCACTTCAGTATTTTTGCCAAGAAGACCTCAACTGGGTTCATGAATATTTGGATGTGACTGAAATGACTAAACAATAATAGGATGAAACGCAACGGAAAGGTTTGAGGAGGGGGGTGCTCAAAGAGGGTTGGATTATAGGAAGAGTTCCATAGATGGCAAAGTGGAGTATGATCAGAAGAAAGGAAGATAATAGAAAAAATAAGAGACAAGTTTTTTTTTTTAAGGTTGTTGGATGGGGAACAGAATAAGAAAACAAAAATAGGAGTTCATAAAACAAATCAATAAAAGTGCAAAGTGTTACACTGAAAAAAAAGTGAAAGGTATAAAAGGGCCCTTACTCTCAAAGAACTCAAGATAAAGTATAAAGGTGTTGGGATAAATAAACAAGTTAGAAAAGGAGAGAGGTCTGTAATACAATTTATTTTTATGGTAGTTTTTTTGCATCCATAGAACAAGTTTCAAAAGGTATTATTCAGCCTTGTACTAGACTTAAAGTTTTGTTCTAATCTTTCCATATTATAAATAAAGAAAATAGAGGTGAGGGCAAGTTTTTGTGACTTGCCCTTAGGTTACACAGAAATAATAAGACCTGGGATTTGAATTATCTTGTTCCAAATCATATCCTTTCCCCACTGTTCCACAGTGTTTGTGATGCAGCCTGTGTTGTCTTACCTTTTTCCCAAAAGCAACTTTGACTCAGTACCAGTATTTCCACCCTTTGAGGTTTCTCTAGGCTGGTTCCTGATACTACAGTATATGTTTCTAAAATCCAGCTACACTACTAGATGTTTCTTTGCAGATAATTCTGGGAGAAAGGTAGTAGGTCTACAAGTGGATACAAATGTAGAAGCAATGTTGCTTAGAGAGTCAGGGTTTCTCATTGAATTTCAAAGACAATTCAGCTCAGCAGAGACTGATTAGCTGTTGTGTGCTAAGATGTGTGGTAATTGCTGTGGGGAAACAGGATGGTTCCTGTTGTTGATCCAGTAAGATGCCTGTACGTAAAATAACCCCAGAGAATAATTCTAAGGCCCTCTGAACAAGTTTGAAATATATTTCCGAACCCATAATGCCAATGATACAGCCTCTACAACAACTTTTTCAGTCTTATGATTACACCTAGCAAAGAACCTAGTAAAAGTGTTTAATTTCTTTTTTAATGTTTTAGAGTTTGGGCTCTAGTTTATGGAATTTCTCTAGGCTATTATAGACACATTTTGTTTTCTTATTTATTTTCTTATTCTAAACAACTTTAGAATATATTCTCAGGAAATAGTTGGGTCTCTTTCAACACAAGGAAGATATATGTGGGTTAGGTAGGAAGTATTCTTCAAAAGAATTGATGAGTATGGGGTGGGGAGAGAGAGTGGGTTTATGCAGAAAAAAAGGAAAGGAAATGCAAATTGATTAATAACAGGATCAGGTGAGTCCTAGAAGATTCTAGACTTAGAAAACTCGAAAAGGCTTAGTGTATTTTCTAACATTCCATTACAGGGGAGATGGTTTAGTCCAACCAGATACTCACTTTGTGCAAAGACTCCAAACAAACCAGGACTGGAAAAGCTGGTCTTTACAAGGCCTCTGGCCCAACCTTCACCACCTCCCAAGGAGGGTAGGAAATCAAGCAGCCTCATTAGTTCTCCATTGCCCCTGGCTCCGGAGGGTGTTACAGTATAGGTTCTGAGCCTCTTATTTGATATTGAATTCTTTCAGTTCCCAGATAGCGCTTTGTTTTGAATTTCTGTAATGTCCTCATCATTTAGTATTCTAACTATTTGTCTTGGCCTTAGATGTCTATACTAGATCATGGACACCCTGAAGGAAGGTACCACATCTTACCTAAACTTTTATATATCCATCACTGTGCACAGTTGTCACTTATTAAACATGTGTATCAGCAAGCACCCTAGCACACCCAGGGTGGCTGCTAGCACAGGTTCCTAGATCTGCTTTTCTAAAGGAAAGCAACTCAAAATGGATTAATAGTCTTACTTTAATCAATCAAACAAATATCATTTACCTAGTTCAGGGGAAAAAAGTCAGCACCCTGAACTTCAGAGAATACAAACACAAGTTACAAACAGAAGTTACAAGTAGACAAAGAAACAGATCAGCAGATGGGCTTCCAACCATCTGATCATTACATCCATACCTAGTCAGTTACCAGAGAGGGAAGCATCAACGTCTGGGTTTTTCAAAGCCGGGGGGCTCAATGTCTTCCCAGAGTCTCGTCTGGCCAAATCACACAACTCTTCTCAAAGTGAGCCCCAAAGCAAAACCTCCCATCAGGGGACACACACACACACACACACACACACACACACACACACACACACACATATATATATACATAAAAATCTGGGAAGGTTCTCAGAGTCAAGTAAGCCACTTAAGCAAAGGGCCTGGGGCAGGGAAGATCTTCAGATTCCCATAACAATATGTTATATTGTACAATCCTATATGTAAAACCTGAGGGGAGAATCAAGAAAGGTTTTGTGGAAGAGATGACATTTAAGTTAAGATTTTAACAAAGAGTAGAATTCAGTAGATTCAGAGAAGAGAGGACACTTTGTAAATAAAGAAGAATGTGAGCAAAGTTTTAGTGGCTGCAAAGTGAAGGCCACATTTATGATGTAAGGGTAAACTAATTTGAAAGAAAGAGCACATTAAAGAAAATAATATGAAATGAAACTGCAAGGTTAGAGTGGTATTGGGTTGTGGTGGCCTTGAACACTAGGCAAATCTTGTTATTCAGTTGTTTTCAATTGCATCTGACTCTTTGTGACCTATTTTTGGGGGAGGGCAAAGTGGTCTGTCATTTCCTTCCCCAGTTCATTTTACAGATAAGGAAACCGAGGCAAACAAGATGAAGTGACTTGCCCAGGGTCATACAACTAGTAAATGTTTGAGGCAGATTTGAACTGAGGAAGATGAGTCTTCTTGACTCCAGGCCTGGAATTCTCTGCACTATGCCAACATATTTGCCCTAATCTGGCAACTATTTCAGCATTATTCCATAGGTAACATGGAACTACTGAAGGATTTTGAACAAAGTGTTTTGTCCAGGTCTGTGTGTTATTCAGCATTTATTATACTCCTGCTATGTGACAAGTGTTGAATACAAAGACAAAAATAAAATACTCTGACATCTAGAAGCTTATTTTATTTGCCAGTATGGGAACAATGAAAATCTAAACAAAATAGAGATAAGATGTGGTGCCTTTATGGAGAACAGAAGTAAAGTAAATGGAAGTATGCTCTTGCTGCTATAGCCCATTGTTTTTGTCTTTGTACTCTAATGGTATCCTTCCCCTTCATTTGTGGCTTTGTAGGATATTTGTGGACTGAAAACATCAAAATGATAACAAGGTATATGACAGGCTCAGAAGCTGAGATGAGACTGATAAGGCCTTCTGAGACCATAACCTTTTCTTCAGAGTTATGTTTACAGTAATTGGTGGATAGCTTTAATAAAAGTAGTTATTCCTTATGTCCCTAACAGTTCTCTAAATAAGAATTCTCCTTGTTCTAGATGTACAGCTGATGAAAATTCCTTCCCTTAAGCAGTTCCTGCTGCCAGAGTCACATATCTCTTTAGAAACATGTAGCCTGGGGAACACTTATGGTTATTACTCAGTTGGTCTGTGCTATGTTGGCTCTCTGGGGAGAAGGAAATGAGCTCTGGGAATCTGCCATTGCCTTCCCTCCTTATCTTTCAGAAATATCCTATTCACAGTAACATATACCATTTGGAAACAAACACGCATTCATAATTGACATTTAGTCTTTAATTGGCTTCATGCTTGCATTTTCAAGCTTTGCTAATTATTGAATATTTAAATTATATTTTGTTAACTGTGACGTCAGAATATCCTCCACCTTGTCCTCCTGTTGAGACACAGCAGGAGCCACCTGGTGCAATGGAGCTGTAATCCAACAAGAAGTACAAGAAGGAAGGCAACTGTAAAAAAGATCATCC
Source organism: Pseudochirops corinnae (assembly GCA_028646515.1). Taxonomy (NCBI): domain Eukaryota; kingdom Metazoa; phylum Chordata; class Mammalia; order Diprotodontia; family Pseudocheiridae; genus Pseudochirops; species Pseudochirops corinnae. The sequence goes on along the minus strand of CM053588.1, from coordinate 129,497,985 downwards.
CTTGTTTAAGTCTCCTGAATGCGATGTTGATGTGATTTTAATTGTCCACTGCAAATAAAAGTAATAGCATCCTGCATTGACAGTCTCCCAGAATTAAATATCTATGTGCCACAATGCATGAAACTGCATTGATACAGTGCTTCTCCATACTAGAACAGAAAAAATGTTATTTAGGATGGAGTAGGAGCAAAGCAAGCTATCTAGCAACTTTTCCTCCCCTTCTATACATGGTAGTAAGTTTTAGCTGCTCCATACTCCAATCCAGAACATGGTTACTGTCCTTGAGGAGTATACATTGTCACAAGAAAAAAGAAAGATGAAAGAAAAAAAAAGGTGAAAGATTCAAGTAGGGAAAATTCTATACTGGATCTGATTCTTCCCATCAGGGAGGACCTAGTTGCTAGGTTGGAAATATTTATGATAGATTAAAGCCAGATATAGTCTGACATGCACCCTAATGTTGGGAAAACTAATTTTAAAGGGTTCAGAGAAAGGACTAACTGCCATAGATTAATATTCTGTGGGGGCAGAGTCCTGTAATGCTACCAGAGTGAGATTAAAATACAATTGAGAAATGTTTAGCAAAATAAAAATACTGTACAACAAAGATGATGTTAAGTTGTGATTTTTCAAGTCATTATGAGACTCAGGGTTTTATTTCTTTTTCTTCAGTATTTTTCATAATTTTCTTATATCACTTTCATTTCTCTTCCCAGTTTTTCCTCTACTACTCTTACTTGATTTTCAGAATCCTTTTTGAGATCTTCCGTGGCCTGTGACCAATTCATATTTTTCTTGGAGGCTTTTGATGTAGGAGCTTTGACTTTGTTGTCTTCTTCTGATTGTATGTTTTGATCTTCTTTGTCATCAAAGTAAGATTCTCCAGATGTTTATTCATCTTCCCAGCCAAATACTTGACTTTCTAACTCCCTGTCAAGGCAGGACTTTGCTTCCAGTGGGGGTGGGTTTACTGTCATAGTCTTTAATCACTGAATGGGTATTGCCTCAGATAAACAGACCTAGGAAAGACCTTAGGTGAAAAAGACTAAGGTCTCCCACTGCATCATGGGCCATTGTCAATCATCCTGACCCATATCTTGCCACTGGACTCTGATGACTTTGGAGGAAAGAGAGGCTGATAACTTTGTACAGCTCTGCCTCACTTAAATCCAATTCACTTGCAAGTCAAGACATCACCCTGTTGATATCATTGGTCTTCTTTGAGAATGAAAGATGAACAACAAAACAATACTCAAAACTAATTTATGACCATGTGTTTTTTGAACAGGGCAGCTAGGTGGCTCTGTAAACAGGGTGCCAGGCCTGGAGTCAGGAAGACTCATCTTGAGTTCAGATCTGACCTCAGAAACTTACTAGATGTGTGACCCTGGGAAAGTAATTTAACCTTGTTTGCCTCAGTTTTCTCATCTGTAAAATGAGCTGGAGAAGGAAATGGCAAACCACTTCACTATCTATGCCAAGAAAACCCCAAATGGGGTCATGAAGAGTCAGACACGACTGAAAAAATCATCCTTTTAAAACATCTCTTATATGACCAATCAGGAAATAATTTTCTCTCCCTGTTGTTACTGGATGTTTTCTTTCCCTTTTGAGAAGGGACTAACTTCCTTGCTCTGACCACTCTTCCCCCACTCCTCTTCACCCACCACTTTTCTCTGCCCCCAACTCTAGGTAGCCAGAGATACTCTGGCTTAAAAAATTGCAACTTAATTCTCAATTTTATCAATCAATCAATCAACATGGATGGTGCCCGGCATCCTGCTAATAATAGTTGTCATTTATGTAGTGTTTTAAGTACTGCACAGTAGTTAACAACACATTGTCTCATTTGATTTGGATTATAATACAAGTATTACTATTTCTGTTTTTTTCAGATGTACAAATTGAGAGTTCAAAGAGGTTAAGTGATTTGGAATTTGAAATAGGTCTTCTGACACCTTGTAGATGCTTAATAACTGCTTGTGGATTGATTGACCACACTGCACTGCAGCTCATTTTTCAGACATTATGCAGGTAACAAAAGAAAATGAGTCACACTCTCTAGTCAACAAATGACAAAAGCAATACAAAATGTGCATATGATTATGCATGAATAATAGGAGTCCTTTTTCCCCTACTCAATGTACTCCCCAGGAGGGCATTCTTTGCTTCTTGGTTCACTTCCTTTCTGCTGAAAAACCTGTTTTTCTCTATTTAATCCAGGCTGCAATTTCTTTTCTGACCTTTTTACCATCCTACTATCTCCCCAGTCTAATAGCGTTGTCAACCAAATGAGGATATGAAGGTCAATGGGAGGCCATGAAGCCAGGAAAGAAAGAATAGGAGAAATGAAGTGCTCTTCCAACTACTGATTCATGTTCCTTTGAGAGATTGCAGCAGCCAGCTGGGTTTGAAGGATGGTCAGGCTGACAGTGAAATTTGTTATCACCCTGGGATAGAGAGACAAATGGCAGTGTAACAACAACCAAGCAGCTTCTTTCCTTTTATGTAGGAATACCTCTTACTTGTCGATTAAGCAGACTGTATTTGCCTTCTTAGTAATCTTACTGTTGACCAGAGGCTGCCTCATAGCTCTTTTTCCCTTTTTGATTTCTCTGTCTATGACTCAGGTGTGACCATGACAACAAGGAATCAGCCTGAGTGAACCTTAAAAATTATACTGGTTAGTGCTCCCCTTCCTCAGCATAAATAATTGAGAAGTGGCATTACCTCTGTAGCTGTATATATGTATTGACAAAAATTGAAGAAGCCTGTGCTTTATGGAGAAGCCTGTGCTTTTTGGAAAAGCCTGTCTCATTTGAAAAAGACTCGCTTTTTGTACAAGCAAAGCATTTGAAGAAAATTGCCAGTGGGATATTGTATGAGGACTCCATGGCAACCAAAAGTAAGCAGCTGCATTCAGTCTTGTAATCAGGCTCCCCCACTGATAATTTGCCATTTGTATTTAAGACTGGTCTCTTTTGATTCTATGCATTATAAATGTAGTGAAAAACAAAATGAACTTAATTGTAATATACAAAAGACTATTAGTCTCTAATTAGTCTTTTAAGCTAATTTGTACCCACACTGAAACTGTATCCATAGTCTCTGGATCTGAATGACAGTTACAACTACCTTATTTCTAACCTTCCTTGGATATCTTATACAGTGAAATTTAATAAAATATATATACATGTATAAGCTGGTTGACTTTGCCCTACCAGCCCCTTATTGAGTAGATTAGGAGGCAGGGAGGGAAGAAGGGGAAGGAAAAGAAAAGCACTGGGCTGTAAGTTTTTAAAAAGCACTAAATTCAGAGTCAGAAAACCTAGGTTTAAATGCAGGCTCCATCATTTATTACCTGCATGACACTGGACAAATCATTTAATCTCCCTGTGCCTCTGTAAAAGAAATGGATTTGACTTGCTGACCTCCAAAGTGTCTTTCAGCTCTAAATCCTATGATAATTGACATATTTCCCATGTACTTTTTGTCTGTAGTTCTAAAGAACCATTAATAGGGAGGAAGAGACCAATTCAAGTCAATAAATATTAAGCACCTAACACACTGTGCTATTTGCTTGGGATAGAAAGGCAAATTTGAAATTATCTGAACCTTTATCAAGCTAGGAGATACAACAGGTACATAACTAAATATAAAAGTTATACAAAGAAATTTTAAAGAGAGGGTTAATAACAGGGATCAGGAAAAAGCCATAACTGGAAGGTGGTACCAGGACTGGGCCAAAAAGGAAGCTAGTGTGTGAGATGAAAGAGTTCAGAGTCTGAATCTAAGGTCAGAAAAGGTCTTTATTCTTTCTCATGAGAAAGGACTCTACCCCCTGTCGCCCAACATGGCATCTGCAGGGAGAGAGCAACAGGTAGAAGCCAGCCTATGGTTATATAATCTTCTAATGCAGAAACCCCCAACTGGCCTTTACTCTTATTGGTAGGGGGGCTGACCCACAGCCTAAGCTCGGGAATCTCTCTGAGACAAAGGACCCAGAAACATGTGAGTGTCCAATGAAAGCAGTCTTAACCTTATTTGGCATATCTTGTGCTGAGCTGGCTCTGGGGGAGGGTCTCCATTGCTCTAAGCCCCAGATTGCTTGAAGGTCAGGTGACCTAAACCTCAGCCTAGTGAATACTAAAACCATTCAAGATTTGATTTTTCAGAATGAGGAAACTTCACTATAAATTATCCCTCACACTAGGAATTCTACAAGGCAGGAATCAGGATGACCAACAGTCTCTAGACATGGCAACTACTTGTACAAAAGACATGGATATGGGAGACAATACCAAGTGCAAGGAACACTTAGTTGGCAAGTTTCTTTGAACTGATTATGTATGAAGGGAAATAGTATGAAGTAAATATGCTGGAGACATATAGCATGTACACAGAATGGTACATACTAAGTAAAAACAAACAAACAAGCTTTAATTCATGCCTATTACTCAAAGGAAAAGAATATAGAGAATAGAAAAGAAAAGCTAACAAAAGATGTTTGGTTTTCATTGATAGTAGAAATTTCTTTGAGCTATTAGAGTATATAAGATATTAGAGCTGTATTAAAGAATAGGGGGCTAGAAGAAACTAGGGAGTAAATTATTCTGAGAGCAGTATGGTTGACAGTTCCAGGGGTTGCTAAAATGTGCTTTTAAACCTAATATTTTCAAAGGAGGTTGACTTGTTTGTCCATCTAGAAAAGGAAGCTGAGAAAGGAGGCTAGAGATATTAGGGATAAATCTTTCTTAAAACAGGGGTGAAACTAACTCTACAAACAACTAGAGAATTTCATTTCTACCAATATAAGTAGATGACTGGAATGAGAGAGAAGGTATTTCCAGAAACCATATTTCTCAAGTTTGCAGGAGAAGGGCCAAGTATGAACTAGTTTAAGCAGTGAGTTCAAAAGACAACAGCCAGAATTTTGGCTGAGGCTGTTCATTGTGAAGAACCAGTGGTGGAGAAAAGCAAGGCAGGATTTCCCCAGGCTGGTAACTAGTAAGTTGCCAAATTTTGTTGATTCTATGCAAAATGCCCCACAATATCTTTCCCATTAATTTCTTTTCAGTCCCTCATTTGATCATCACCATAATTCAATCCCTCAACACCTTTTTTTCTGGACTAGTAAGAAGACATGCTTCCTTTATCCCTTTTTCTGTCTATCTTCCATATAGCTACTAAAGTGATAATATTTAAGCACAAGTCTCTCTACATCAGTCTGTTTTAAAAGCTTTAGTAGCTTCTTATTGCACCTAGGATGCTGTCTGGCACAAAAATCCCTCTTACTACTTGGCTCTAGCCTACCTTTCCAGGTTCATCCTCCTTCAAACACTCTCCATTCCAGCCAAATATGCCTTTCTGTTCTTCCTCACATATGGAAGTGTCCTGAAAACCTAGAGAGAAGAGAATATCAAGGAGAAGAGGATGATTGACAGTGCCGAAGGCTTCAGAAAGGTCAAAAAGAATGAAGATTGAGAAAAGGTCATTGGATTGGGCAAGTAAGAGATCACAGGTAACTTTACAGAGACCAGTTTTGGTGGAATAATGGGATAAGAAGCCAGATTGTAGAGAATTAAGATGAGAGTGAGAGCAGAGGAAGGAGAGGCATCTATTCTCTGGAAGTTTAGCCAAGAAAGGCAGGAGAGCTATAGGACAATAGCAGGGATGGAAGGATTAAGGGGAGGCTTTTTGAGAATGGGTAGGACATTGGCATGTTTATAGGCAGTGGGAGATTGGAGATAAGTAAGAGCTGAGATGAAAGGGATAATTTGCTGGGTGATGGGATGGAGTGGGATCACTCATGCTCATAAAGGAGTTTGCCAGGGCATGGAAATGGGCCACCTCTTCATGTGAGACAGGGGTGAAGGAACAGATAGTGGCAGAAGGCTTCTGAGTGATATGAGATGAAGAGAAGGGGAGAAGAGGAAGCTAACAGTGAATGACCTTGATTTTTTCAGTTAAAATATTAGGCAGAACTCTCAGTTGTGAAGGTGGAGGAGGGGAAACAATGGAAGGTTTGAGGAAGAATGAAAAGGTTTGGAAGAGTTGCTGTGGTAAGCAGGATAAATGCATTAATTAGGGAGGTATGGAAGGATTTCGAGGTTCCAGTTGACATTATGCAACACAAATTTGTAGTGGACCTAGTCAGCACACATATAGGACCTATCCAAAGCTTAAGCATGGCAGGACACAGTCGGTAATATGAGAAGCAGGAGAGGGACTCTAGAGAAGAGGTCAGTGTGATATTTATTAAATGCTTACCAAGTATGAGATGTTGTACCTTATGCACGTTATATTAGCCTGTCCTGTGAGGATCTCACATTCTTATGGGGAGAGAGAAGCAGCACCTTAATCACAACTGGAAGGTAATCTCAGAGGGGGAGAAATTATCACCTAGCCCGGGAAAAGCCTCCTGCAGAAGGTGGGATTTGAACTGAGTTTTGAAGGAATTCAGGAAAAGGGGCAGGTGAAGAGGGAGAACATTCCAGGAATTAGGGGAGAGTCAGTATAAAGGAACAGAGACAGGAGATAGAGTGAGTGACATGTCTGAAGGACAGCAAGTAAGCTTGTACTGCTATATCTTAGAGGGCTGGAGAGCAGTAAAGTCTAAGAAGAAAGGTAGGAAGGGGCCAGGTTAAGGGGTGATTTAAAAACAGAGGAAGGAAATAAGCATTTAGTAAGCACCTACTGTATTCCAGGCACTGTGCTAAGGGCTTTACAAATATTATCTCCTTTGATCCTCACATCAACTCTTTGAGGTAGGTTCTATTATTATCCCTATTTTACAGAACAGGAAACTAAAGCAGTGAATAAATGAACGGCCCACACAAAGAAGGAGGGGAATCTTTTGACTTATAATCAGGACATAGAGTTAGTAAGTGTCTGAGGCCAGATATGAATGTAGGCCTTCCTAACTCCAGGATCAGTGTTCTATTCACTGAGCCATCTAGCTGGCTCTAGGAGTACTTTAAATTTGATTGTAGAGGTAATAAGGGCACATTGGAATTTGTGAGTGGGGGTTGCCTTGGGTAGAGACTTCTGCTTTAGGGAAATCACTTTGGCAATTAAGTGAAGGATGATTTGGAGTGGGGAAAGACTTAAGGCTGGAAGACCAATTAAAAGAGCTGACCTTGAAGTTAGGAAGACAGGGTTCAAATTCTGCCTCTGACTAAAACTTATGGCTAAGTCCCTTAACCCTAGTCCCCTCCATGTCAGCCCTATCCCTGTATGTGTCTGTTATTTATCCTCATAAAATATCTGTAACATGAGTTTGGCTTATTTATACCTTCTTCTTTATCCCTGCGACCCCTGTAAAACAAATCAAACTGTTAAATAAACAGTCTATTTTAAAATTGCCTAGAGATATATTTGATTGACATTTTTTGTCATATATAAACAGAAGTTAAAGGAAACTCTTCAGCAGTATGATAGATCTGTTACTACACAGATTACACACAGAAAGAGCTTGAGATTCGTATCAGTAAGAGGAGTCAGAGTGCCTGGTTTCCTCTTCTGACTCTGCTTCAGACTTCCTGGGGGATCTTGAGGTTTAGTGAGGACTGCTGTTCCTTTAAGGATGACTAGCTGGAGTTGGAAGGAAGCAAGCAAACAAGCAACCAACATTAAGCATTTACTACATGAAATATATTGTGTTATGTACTGGGGATATGAAACAGTCTCAGATGCCAAAGATAGGAAACATTTTGTTTATTACTGAGGATAGAAGCCCAGTCTGTGCTTATTATACCTTCTTCATTGTTCAGTTGGATGTGGTCTAAAACTCTGCATAGTGTCAGTCTGTCCTTATGGTACCAAGATAAAAGCTAAAAGCTTTTGCCCATGTAGCTGCAGACTGACATTCATAAATCGAGAATCTACGTCAGCAAGGGATTATGAGCCATTCAGTCCCTTCTTTCTCCTCTCCCTTCAGAACTCTACACCAACCTCAGGCTGATTGCCATGACAACAGGCATGCTCTCTTTATATTCTCTGTACCAGCTTCCTCTGTCATTATACATGGCCACAGGTGAAAATAGAGCTAGATTTTTTAGCCATATTCAATACTGTATTTGTAGGCAGGAAGGGCTGTCTTACCCACAATAAAATAATAAAACAGTTAATGGAAAGGTGTTGATTACAATATCCCACTGTCCTGATTTCTTATTGTTTATTAAAAAAATTGATTAGAGAAAAAGCATTTTAAAAGGTCTCCTCTAATAAGATATCTCATATTCATGTGACAAAATCCTGCAGGTTTCCTTGCAAGATAGTGCAACAGAGATGATTTTGACAACCATTTCATTATTAATACTAAGTGAGACATAAAACAAGGAGACATGTACTCCCCAAAGATGGTTACCACTGTCATGGAAGATGTCTAACATAGAGTCTAAACTGAAGAGGAATTCTCCATAGGTGGTGTGTTCCTTAAGTGGTGGGCTATTATTTTGTAGATGATGTCATGCTGATTACATCAAGCCCTAGAACATTGTACACCATCTTAAATTAGATCCATAATCACTCAAAATAATTTGGCTTAACTATCTACACAGTAAAAACAAGTGACTGAAGAATTGTCCAATCCATCAAGCACTCAATAAGCATTTATTAAATGCCTACTATGTGCCAGGCAGTGTATCAACACTGGAAATACGAAGACACAAGTGAACCAATCCTTGCCTTCAAAGGAGAACCATCAGCATTTATACAGATAAAGGTATATAAAAAGTAAATACATGATGATTTTGATGGAGAGACAGAAAGGATGTAGCTAGCAACAAAAAAAGATGAAGAAAGACTCCATGTAAAAGCCCCATTTGAGCTATGTCTTTCAAGAAAATAAAGATTTTAAGAGGTAGAGGTAAGGAGGGAATGCTTTACAGGAATGGGGAATGGTCGGTAAAAAGGCAAAGTTGTAGAAAATGGAATATGAATGAGGAGTGTTAAGAGAAACAAACGGGCTAGATTATAAAAGATGTGAAAGAGAGCTGGACAGTGAAGGTATAAAATGGTATTAAAACACCAAAATGAACAGTCTATATTTGATTCTTGAATTAAGAGGGAGCCACTTTGGTTGTTTGTTGCATGATAAGGAGTTAGACAACCCATACAATTTATCCCTTAGTACATATTTTGAATAAGCACTTCAAATAGAGAATGAGTGGTCTTAAACCTGAATATGAGTGCTCTTAATCAGTGGATTGCCTTTGGGAAACTATGATTCTCTTAATGACCCTAAATTTCACCTTGAAATATGGGCCCATTTAAAAAATATCAGTATTCTGTTAATGTTATATGAACGTGTGTATGTGTCGTATACAAAATCCAAAGGATCAAAATTGAGACTCAACTATAGGCAATACCAAGGCATATGGTAGGCATGAGTGCACTACAAACAGGGGTGTAAAGGATGACATAAAAAAATACATGACCAGAAAAAAAAATGGACTGGTCATGTAGTGAGTGCAAAGTGATAACTGAAAGATTGTCCAGAGGTTCCATTGAGATTCATATAATGCAACTGGATTGCATGTTTTCCCTGAACATGTCAGGGTGATCCCCTGTGACAAATTTATGGAAGGACACAGACAAGAATTGCACAGGATTAGTATATGTAAAAGGATTTTGGTTTGCATCAGTAGAGGGAGTGTCACATCAATGAGATCATCATCAAAACTAGGCTGTTGGAGTTCACCCAAGTTCATCCAAGGGAATTCATAAAGCCTAATTAGAAATACCTAGGGAGAAAGGGAAGAGGTGTTCAGGATGGGGGATACCACTGGTTCTTAATTAGGGAGGTTGCTGGGTCTTCATGCAACAATCTTTAGGACACAACAGGAGGAGGAAAGGGGTCAACTATAATCTTGTGTGATGCTGTCCCCTGACTTGATAGATCTGTGTCACATCAAACTCTTTTCACTAGTCTTAGTTCAATTTGTTAGATATCTGGATCTTTCATCTTCCACACCAGAGCAGCTCAAATAACTCAGACAAGAACCATGGATTTTAGAGAGATCCAATCCTTCTTTCATCCTTTCTTTATGTATCATTTATAAATTACAGATTGGGGAGCTAGCCAGTGGCCATTAAATACCTAGGCTCCATTTCTTTTTTAAAATTTTTTATTTTAAAAATTATTTTTATTTATTTCTTATTCCTTTTTTTTGTTCCTAATTCTGTCCCTCCACCCAATGAGAAGGCAAAACCAAACTAAACCAAAACAAACAAAACAAAACCAATTACAAATATGTATAGTCATACAAAACAAATTTATACATTAGTCATGACCCCCCCCCCCCCGCCCAAAAAAAAAAAGAAAGAAAAATATGCTTCAATTTGCCCTCTGAGTTCAGCAGTTCTCTATCTAAAGGTAGATAGCATGTTTCATCATGAGTCCTTTGGAATTGTGGTAGGTCATTGTATTCATCAGAGTTACCAAGTCTCAAAATTCCTTATCTTTACAACATTGCTGTTAGTGGGTAGATTGTTCTGGTTTTGCTCAGTTCACTTTGCATCAATTCAATTCAATAAACATTAATTAAATGTCTGCTATGTACCAGGCATGTGCTAAGCATATATGAAAATGTTTATGGTATTGTAGCTTTAGATTTGAGGGGAATGCAAGTTTTCTTCAAATTCTTCCTTGAGAGTGCCAAGCTCATTATCCCTTTTTGGAAGATAAATTGTTAAGGTTCCTCTTTTATTTTCATAAGCCACTCATACTTGTGAGACATGTATTGATGAGGGGCAATAGGCAACATAAAATCTACATGCTCTATGATTTAGAGGATCATCATGAAGTACCAAACAACAGGAGCTGCTGAGATAGAGGTGAATTCTATAGGAGGAGATAATAAATGGCACCAAGTCTATGACCATTATCTTGGAAGCAGGCACTGCTGTAGTGAACTGAGTGACCTCCTGGTAAGTGAGTTTTGAGGAAGGGATGGAGGGAGAAAGGGCTCTTAAAAGATGGAAGGATGGCTAATATTAGACTAATTTAGTCAGGGGTGGCAACATTTTAAGAAAGACATTAATAGAGTGAATACAGAAGAGATTGACCAGAATGAAGGTATGAAAACCATGTCATATTAAGAAGCCATTTAAAAATTGGGTAATGGAAAATATAATAGTCTTGAAATAGTTTAAGGCTTAGCATGTGAAAGATACCAAATTGTTCTGTTTTGCTTCATGGGGCTTAAACTAGCACCAATGTGTGGTTGTTAAGAAAAATCAGTTTCAATTCAGATGTGGAGGAACTAAAATATTAAAAAAAAAAACCCAAAAAACATTGCCATTGAATCATGCTTCAGAGTGTTCAAAGTACTTTTACCCATGTCCTGATTATGTCAAAAGATTCCCCTCCTTCTTTGTGTGGGATGGAAGAAAACCGAGGAGGATATTGAGGAGGATCTGGAAGAGGAATACAGGGCTTCCAGGAAATGTGGCCACAATGAATGTGGAGCCAACTGAATGAAGAAATTGAACTGCTAAGTGAATGCCAAGAAATTCCATGGCCAAGATGGGAATAGCAGGATTTGTGATGGCTAGTGACCATATGGATGTTGGAATCAGGGAGTTGTAGAGCCATACTGAAAATGAGATGCAGAAAGTGATGGAGTGATAGTTAATGCACAGGGGCTGGAGCAACTGAGTGAGCAGATCTGAGAGAGAAGCAGGTGAACAGTGAAATGCAGATGTTTTTCCATTAAATGCAACGTGTGGGGAATTACTTTTTTTGGTGGTAGTGGTGGGAGTATTGTGACTAAATCATTTTGGGGAAGGGAAATAGAGTTCACCTAAAGGAACAATAAATATTATTTTACTAAACAAGTTTTGATACCATTCCCCTGCTTTTCTTTACTGCATTTAATAAACCCGTTTTCTGGTGAATGCTTTTGTTATCCTGAATGCTTGCAGGACTCTTAGAAACTCTTTAAGAGACATGATTTTTCTGGAGGGAACTTTGAGTGGGGGTAAAATGAGCCACAGAAATTAATATTACAGAGTGCCCAAGATTGAACCCAGGGTCTTAGGGAGCATATAATGAAACATACCTCCATTCTCAAGGCAGAGAAATAGGGGATTACCAGGACAGGAGACTATATACTTTAACAGGGGATAGGGACTGGACCTATGATTTCATTGGTGAAGAGAGTTCCTGGTGAGATTAGCTCCTTTTGATGATGCCAGTCAGCACCATTCTCTCCAGTTTAGAGTCTTAAAGATCTTCCTGGAATACTGAGAGGTAAAATGGTTTGCTTGGAGTCATATAGCTAAGTTTTGAGGTGAACACTCTTTATCCACGATAGCATTCTGCTTCTCAATGAATGAGTATGATCTTGTATCATTATTTTTCTTTGTCACAAGGAAGGGTTTAATTGGGGAAGAGGGAGAGAGAGTTCTGAAAACTGACCAACATCAATAAAAAGGCATCAGCAAAATGTATTTTAAAATATAAAAATAAAATTATATATCAACAGATAAGTTCCTCTCCCCCAAAATATTGAATCTAGGACACCAGATTCTGACACTTGGGTTATCCATATATTGTAACTTCAAATACAGTTGTACTAGATGACTTCTGAATTTCTATCCAACTCTGCAAATTCTAGGAATAGATTTTATTGAATTTTCATTTGATAAATGAAAGGTTGTAGTTGGGGGTGGATTTTTGAGTTCAAGATCTTGGTGGTGCAGTAGTTTCTACAAGTGATACAGTTTAAAGGTGTAGTTGTGCTACAGGAAGGCTTACATGAAGTGGAAATGAAGGGTTTTGGAACTGAGGAGGTTAAGGAACTGTGAAGCCAGAGTGTTACTCTACTTTAGTAATAAGCTCCTTGAGGTCAGAAACCTTGTCTTTAATTTTTTGTAACTTTAGGACCTAGAACAGTGTCTTGAAGATCATTGGTGCTTACTGTATGCTAAATCCAACTTAATTGTAAGAGGAGTTGCCGATGTGGATGTTATCCAGATGATAGCAGGGGATTGTTTGAGGATGTAAATTGTGAACCACTTTCTAGGGTTACTGACAAAAGTGGAAGAATGTAATTTGTTCATTTAAGTTTTTCTGTAATATTACTAGGATACCCTAACATAATGATGGGCTCTTAACATCTGATGATGGTGAGGAAAAACACCTCAGTATGTAGCACAAGGGAAAAAAAAACATGTTTGCTTTAGATATTGTGTGTGTGTGTGTGTGTGTGTGTGTGTGTGTTGTTGATAATGGTGGTGGTGGTGGTGGCGGTGGCGGCTTTCTAGGAAAGTGAGTCTCTTTTGTATGTTTAGGTTTGATAGAGAAGCAGAATGGGAAGAAGTGATTGCCTTATTATTAGAATTTCTCCTGAAATCTCCTTATAACTTCTAGGGAGTAGATAGATACACAAATGAGTGAGTGAATAGAGATTTAGGGGAAAACTGAACTGCGGAATGATCCTCCACAGCTACTAAATATATATAAATAATACTTTATTCAGCTTGTATCTTCTAATGAGCATACTAGAAAAGAACTGATGTGTCCTGAAAACCTTTTTGAAACTTACATATCTACCAGTACATTGTATGTTTTTACCTGCATCAGTCTCAAATCTAGGCTGCTTCACCCCAAGGCTTTCTCTAATTCTCTGGGGGGAGCTTTTTTGGATCATACCCATCCTGAATTGGCAATTCCTGACTCCTATCCAGATCTCCAAGACTATACCTTTGCCTGATCCTGAATTTTGTAAATCTGGCTTCCTGAGCCCCAGAGGACTCTTTGTCAATACCTGCTACAAGGTTGGATTTTGAGGGAGTTACTTGAGAAGTCTAATCACCTTCCTTCCTCAACAGACCCCTTACCAGTAACTGGTACTCTGCCTGGACTCATTCCTCAATGGTTTGAATATTCCCCCCACTCCTCCTCCCACTATAATCTCCCCATCTCAGTGATTTTGAACCTGTGGCTATCATTGTACAAACTCCATTTCCCATCCCTCATTGCCTACTATCTTGCTCCCATTTTCCTCAACCCTACCCCCTAACCAAATGTCCTACTTCAGATCTATCTGACCCTTTTTCTGTGTTCAGTAGAATGTCTGCTCCATAGTTAATAGTTGCTTTTATTTTAAATTCTTTTATTTTATTTCCCACTTTCTCCATCTTCTAGCTCTTTTTTTTTTTTTTTGCCAGCTATTTTTATTTGTTCAGATCAGCTCTGAAAATTGTAGAAGGGCTGAACACGTGTCAGTGCAAAGGAAAGATAGTGTGAACTTGCATGTGACATTGAGGACCAAAAAATTAAAGGCTCATCAGACTGAACTGGCCTCTTGAGGTGGGACTTTGTTTTCCTGACAAGGAAGAAAGAGCCTGCCTTAAGGGATGACAAATGGATCTCTGTGTGACAGGGCAGGAAAGAACCAAGTGGTCACTACAACACAGATCAGATCACAATACAATAGACCAGGTCACAGAGGGAACAGGCATCTGCTTCATGACTTAGGCTCGGTGCTGCTTGATAAAGCTGATCAGCCTATTGGTGGAGGCATCGTGAGAAGTCACAGGTTTATCAGAGTCCAACTCAGGCCCAATTTTCTTGGCCAATTGCTTTCCCAGTTCCACTCCCCATTGATCATAACTGTTGACATCCCAGATAACACCCTGAACAAAGACCTTGTGCTCATACATGGCAATCAAGGCTCCAAGAATGAAAGGAGTGAGCTTTGTGAAGACAATGGAATTAGTAGGACGATTTCCTTCAAAGACCTTATGAGGCAGCAGCTTCTTCAGGGCATCACCACTCTTACCCGCAGCCTCCAGCTCCTTGCGTGCCTCCTCTGCTGTCTTTCCCTTCATCAGGACCTCAGTCTGAGCTAGGAAATTGGCTAGAAGAATCTTGTGATGAAGGCCATTCTGGATTGGATTCTGTGTCTGAACAGGGATGAGAAAGTCGCAAGGGATCATCCAGGTACCCTGGTGAATAAGCTGGTAGAAAGCATGTTGTCCACTGGTCCCTGGCTCTCCCCACACAATGGGGCCTGTACTGTAGTCAACCCGGGTTCCTGACTTGGTGATGTATTTCCCATTAGACTCCATGTCACCCTGCTGGAAGTAAGCAGCAAAGCGGTGCATATACTGGTCATAGGGCAGCAGGGCCTGTGTCTCACATCCAAAACAGTTAATGTACCAGATGCCTAGCATGGCAAGTAGCACAGGGGCATTCTTCTCCAGTGGAGTGGTGAGGAAGTGATTGTCCATCCAGTGAGCCCCTGACAACAGCTGCTCAAAGTTATCAAAACCAACATGCAGGGCGATGGAGAGACCAATAGCTGACCACAACGAATAACGTCCACCAACCCAATCCCAGAATTCAAACATATTTTGAGTGTCGATTCCAAAATCTTGAACTTTTGGTGCATTGGTAGACAAGGCTACAAAATGCTTTGCCACAGCTGAAGGATCCTTTGCTGCCTGAAGGAACCACTCCTTGGCTGTCTCTGCATTGGTGATGGTCTCCTGGGTGGTGAACGTCTTGGAAGCAATGATGAAGAGGGAGGTTTCTGGGTTGAGTTCAGCAAGGGTCTTGGCAATATGTGTACCATCAATATTGGAGACAAACCAGACACGAGGACCTCCTTTGGAATAGGGCTTCAAGGCTCCTGTCACCATCAGAGGACCCAAGTCAGAACCTCCAATGCCAATGTTGATCACATCCATAATTGTCTTCCCAGTGTAGCCTTTCCAGTCTCCCCCACGGACACGCTGGCAGAATGCCTTCATTTTCTCCAGCACTTTGTTCACCTCTGGTACCACATCCTTGCCATCCACTAGAATGGGTGTGTTGGAGTGATTCTGCAGAGCCACGTGGAGGACAGCCTGGTCCTCGGTGAAATTGATCTTTGTCCCCTTGAACATTTGTTCCTGAGCATTTTCCACACCTCGAGACTTAGCCAGTTCAATAAGCATCTTCATCACATCTTCTGTAATGAGGTTCTTGGAATAATCCACAAGGATGTGTCCATTTTTGGTGTCAAGATTCAGGCTGAAGCAGTTGAAGTGGTCCTGGTTGGCCTCAAAAAAGCCACCAAAAGCTTTTGGTGCCACTGGACTAGCTTCTGGAAGTTCGGGTTCTGGCTGAGCGCGGCCATGACGGGGACACAGGCTGCCCAGAAGGATACGGCATGAAACTGAAACAGTTGATACTCTACAAATCAGTCTTCTAGCTCTTACCGAGACCTGGCTCCCTCATAATGACACTGCATCCCTGGCTATGCTTTCAAGCATTGGTTGCACTTCAACTCATACTTCCTGAGCCATTGGTCATGGTGGGTCAGAATACTGCTTGCTTCCCACTACCACTTCCAGACTCTCATTCCTTCTACTGTCACTAGGATGAGTCGTGGTCTGGATACAGAGAAGCTATGATATGGTAGAGATGGGGAAGCATGCTCTTTCCCACCACATCTGCTATGCACTCAGTTGTTCAGTTGTTTTTACTTTTTGAAGAAGTACAAATGTTGTCAATATTCTCTAAATTTGGTGCCCAGGGCAAAGTTCTAGCTGCCATATCTAGTTAAGTTCTGATCACATATAATCATAGAGCGTGAATTAAGGATAGTTCAGATGGCCTACTGTGAAATCTTAAAAGGCAACTAATTATTGAAAGGGTTGTTGTTGTCTCTCTTCTTCTCTTTCTCCTCTTTCTTCTCCTCCTCTTCCTTCTTTTGCCCCCTCCCGCTCCTTCTTCTTTCTCCTCCTGGTTCTGTTCCTTTTCCTCCTCTACTTCTTCTTCCTCCTCCTCCTCCTTCTCTTCTTCCCCCTTCTTCTTATCTGCTTCTTCCTTCTTCTCCTCCTGATCCTCTTAGCTTCTCCTACTTTTCATTCTCTTCCTCTTCCTCTTGCTCCTCCTCCTCTTGCTCCTCTTCCTTTATCCTCCTGAACTTATTTAACAAGAAAAATAGGGGCGGCTAGGTGGGACAGTAAATTGAGGAGCGGCCCTGGACTCAGGGGGACCTGAGTTCAAATCTGGCCTTAGGCACTTGACACACTTACTAGCCTTGTGACTTTGGGCAAGTCACTTAACCCCAATTGCCCTTCAAAAAGCTAAAAACAAAAGAAAAAAAAAAGAAAAATAGCCAATGCTAAATTCAAATGCACATGAAATCTCTTTAAGATGGATTAATTCACACACACACACGCAACTATTTGCTTTAGAACCCTCAATATTCAACTATGTTCAGGGCTGATAAGGACAAGAACTTCATTTTAAACAGAAAATTTGTACAGTTACTATTTTTACCTGTGTTTAGTGGAACAGAAGTGTACAGGTTAGTAGACTTCTAATTAGGTCACCCCAACCCCTCATTTGCAGAATGGAATTTCTGTA
Organism: Pseudochirops corinnae; assembly: GCA_028646515.1. Lineage (NCBI taxonomy): Eukaryota > Metazoa > Chordata > Mammalia > Diprotodontia > Pseudocheiridae > Pseudochirops > Pseudochirops corinnae. The sequence goes on along the minus strand of CM053588.1, from coordinate 129,480,614 downwards.
AGAGTCACAGACCTTAACCCACATGGCTCTTCCTGTATTCAACACAACACTGCCAGTGAAAAAGAGTGTATAAAAATGTTTATTCAGATGTTAAAAAAAGAGAAAAAACTTGGTCCCCTGTCCCCCAGTTCTATATTTACTCCCATGAATCCACATTGCTTCTTGTGATTCCAAGATGAAGTTTAAAGACTTCCTTGCCCATTTCCCCCTTCCTATTTCTTGTATTGTGTCTTCGATATAAGCAGTGTTTTGGTTTAAAGGCTTAGGGCTCAAAGAAACAAGCAATATCCTCAAAGATAAATTATCTTAAGATTAATCTTGCTAAAATTCAAGAAAAAGCAGGGTTCTGAGCTTTCCCTAGCCCCGCTGAGTTTGAGTTTAAAAAAGTTGCATTTCTTTAAAGCAAAATAAGTCATAACAATTATAAAAGATGATGAAGGACTTCAAGAGGAACTCCCTAAAGTGACAATCACTCAGCCCTTCTCAGAAGCATCATGGAACAGACTATGGCCTGAATCAAACTGGCTATATTATTTCATGCTTTTAAATGTGCATCTCTTTAAGAAGCAAACACCAAGTACAAGGAAATCCACACTATTACCCAAACATTTATTTGTCTGGGGAAGGGGGTCAGCAGTGTGCAATTCAGGTAACTAAGAGGGGCGAAGTCTTACCAGTCCCTAGCCAGTAGCCTAAAACCAACCCTTTAACATCTATCAGCTGGAGGTTACTTAGCTGCTTTAGAAAAAAAAATTAACTTTCTCATCACTGTAAGTCAGACCATACCTAGATAGATAGGATATTTTAAAAAAGTATTTACTATAAGCCAGGCTTTATTTGTTTATGTGCTGTAAATACTAATACAAGCAAAATAGCATGTCCTTGCCCACAACAAATTTATGCTGTAAAGGAGTTTGTGTCCCAATCTAATGGATTACTGTTTTAAATTTTTATCTTGTTCTGGTTCTGCTGATACTCCCTTCCCCTTCTAGTCAGTATAGTAAGTTAATAATAGCCAAGAAAAGTAGCAAAAGTAGGAAGTAAGATGGCAAAAGGGAACTTGCAATTTTTCTAAATTGTATCATAACTTGTGCTGATTCAGGGGAAGCCATCTAAACTTTGGGGTGGGAGCCTTTGATCCTATCATGTAATCTCAGAAAAGTTCCAGATGTCTGAAGTAAGAACAGCAAAATACCAAATGTTGCTGATAACTTTGCCCTGGATATGTTAATAAACTAACCCCAGGGTGGTATGGATAAGAATTAGTCTGTCCCCTGCAAAAATATCCTATCAAAATTAGACTTCAAACTCCTGCTGCCTCCACCCTACCACCCCTGAATTCTTCCGTTTCCATTGGGTTCATGCTACTCAATGCTCTCAATTTTATCCATGAATGATTCTCAGTACCTTTCTTCTTCCCCATCCTCTTCCTCATGCTACCTACCTTCTTTCTTCTCCACTCTATCCCTGTCTACATGCCATCTGCTTCTATACCTTTTCATTTTTTGTCTCTGTACTTTTATCTCTTTGTGCCTTATTAAAGTGGTATTTCAGCCTCACTTCCTGCTGCCATCATGGTCCTTCCAGATAAGTACTCAAAGAACCAGGCATGCTTGTCTCATTTAATAATTTTATAAATCAATTATTAATTCAATTACCATTAGAATATAAGTTAGTCTAGGTGTTAGCAAGAATGCAATAGGAAAACAAACATCTTGCCCCAGTTCAAACCAACTAGGTTAGGAAAAATACACTTAGAAACAAAATAATTTCATATTCCAGCAAGGTACAATCTTCATCTGGTACCAACATCTCAGGGGCAGATGGAAACTGCTTATGGCTCCCTTAGGCCCTGAGCAGTCCTCTTTTCCCCTAAAGATTCTGAAAGAAAAGGTCAGGTAAATAGACAAGTCTGGGATGCTTAAAAGATGGACTGATGGGTGAGGCCTTAGGAAAATGCTACAGTGACACTGATTTCCAGAGGCAGCTCAGTGAGGGAAACACAAGGCCCCAGCATCTCCAAGTTGCATGTATGCAGGTGATGGTATCTGCTGAAGATTAGCTCTAGTTTGTGTCTACGGAAAACTTTTTTCCTTTCATCTGAATACCAGAGTTAACATCAATTATACTTTGGATTTTCTGAGTACCTAGGTAGCCCAGGAAGACAGCACACACAGACATACAGAAGCACAGACACAGATATAGACAGACAGACAGACACACACGCCCCTCAAACTAAAAGCAACAACCCCTGAACCCCATTAACAGTCACAATATAAAAATTAGTGAATTTGGCAATAAATGATACTTCCTAACATCACATTCTGCCAAGTAACTTCATTTGACATTTAAGAATCATCGTTCATATCCTTTAAAGAAAAACCTCTTCCAAAATGTGGTAAACTGCAGGCAATTATAAAGGCATTGCCATAATAAACATATTTTAGATGACCTTGGAAGTGTTGGCTTATGTTGATACTAAAACTGCCTTGTATAAAAGGTCAAGGTGAAGGAAACTTTAAGTACAAAGTATACACATTATTTTCAAATTATATGCACACTTGCGGATACTGTGTGAAAATTAAGGATGCTTATTTTTAATTCTAGTATCAACTTTAATCCACAAGATTCCATAAATAGGTCTTTGGGGAGACTAGCTACCCTGAAAGATAGAGAAGGTATGAGATAGCCCACTAACCTACCTTGTTCATCCTACACTAATGTGATGACCAAGAATATTTCGCTGATACTTTTATCTTAACTTGAATGTTTCCTAGAGATTAAATTCCTTTGCATAGCTTCTTTATAGCAGGAGGAAGAAAAATGCCACCATCTGCCAACTTCTAGGAAGAAATTGCCTCTAATTACATAAAATTAGAGAGAATAAATGTAGGAATTCACATGAGTGATACTAACAACCACCTGAAATTTCTTCTCTTTTTGTGAGTTGAGAAGATGAAACCTTAGTGCAGATTAACAGCACATTTTGAAAAAAGTAATCCCCTTGGCAATATATTTATGACATGGTACCCAGACATTAAACACAAAAGGTTCAAGTAGAGAAGGGAGAATCACTAGTGCTAACCTAATAGGTTAGGTCCTCTATTTGTGGAATTTTTTTTTTAAAAAAAAGGTCAAGAAAGGAAAGAAAGGGGAAAAAAACCCATCTACCTAGGGGTCCCATACCCATAGAGGAATGAGAAGGTTGATGAAGAACCTGGTGACAGATGTGCCCAGGGCTCCAGTTACTAAGATGAAGGTAATGCTGGAAAGCATGGTGGAGTCTTTTTTTAGCCAGGTCAGGATTAAGTGAGGATGGTTATTTCTTTTTACTGAGAAAACAGCAACAACAACAAAAACCCAGGGTGTAGAAATGCTGATGTGTTCCACCAAGAAGCTACTTGAGAAATGCTTGAATGCCACCGGAAGCTAATCACACACCAGTCATAGTTCAGAGAAATCCAATGGAAAAAAGACAGAATGTGGTCTTCATAGAGCCCTAGTAAGATTGAAGAAAGGTTATTGTCTGAAATGTTTTGCATTTAAATCTGAACACATACTTTTTCACTCACCCCAAATAAGATCTTCCTTTTATTATGGTTCAAGCTTATTAAGGGCAGTGGCTGTTATTGTCTTTGTATTCTCAGTACCTGATATTTCTTGAATTGAATTACAACAATAAACCCTCTTACTCATAGAACATGTTTGCTTATTGTTCCCCTTCCCCCATTAGATATGAGCTGCTTGAGGGTAGGGATTGTCTTTTACCTCTTTTTTGTGTTCCCAGCTTAGTACAATGCCTGGCATATAGTAGATGCTTAATAAATAGCAATAGATTGACTCATCTGAGTGGTCCCTTCACATCTGAACCCCGCCATAAATGTTAGTCCAACTTCATTAGGGCCAAATTTTCTTTTATGATGCCAACTCCTATCTGTCCTTGATAGCTTGTGGAAAATAAAATCAATAAAGGTAAACTGAAATACATGAGCAAAATTAATTTATCTTTGTTGATTTTATTTGCCACAATTGTAGGGGCCCTTCCAGGATCATGGGAGATATGTTGGCCTCCGAAAATCTTTTGAGAAGTCTCCCCTTTTGGGGCCTCCTGGTGAGACTTTTTTACCTGGAAGGGGCATCTCCTGAGGAGATGTGGCAGAGATCTGGCTCTTCTCTTGACTTTAAATTGCACAATTTTGACTCTGAGTTAGAAGGTAAGCTCCCTGTTGGGGAAAGGTTATAATTTTGTCTTGGGGGCTGTTTTGTGTTCAGTATGATAATTTGGAAATAAGTGGCAATATAAAGTCTGTGAAAATTCACTGGGGACAATTTCTTGAAGGAATTTTTTTTTTCCTCAAGGAAGATCCTTGATTGTGGTTGGAAGCTGATCAGAATGTGCATGCCATATTGACACTCTTTAGAACCTATGTAGAATTGGAAATGCTTGTCTTCCTAGTTGGAGAGCGGCATAATTAAAATATAGAGCAAATTATCTTAAATCTCACCTTTGGCCTGACAAAAAGATTTTTATGTGTACATACTGATTCTTTTTGGAGCTCTTTAAACTAATGTTTAATGTCATTGTGTCTGTTTATTTGTATAAATCAAACTGTTTTCTTCCTGTGATTTGATCAGCCTGGAAAGTTTTTTGTCTATGTGTAGTCTTCATAGTTATAGTCTCTCTTTTCCTCCCGATTCCGACCAAGTTAGAAAGCAGGCAAGAGACACAGATAAGAAGGAGTCTGTAGGGAATTTGTAGTGTCACAAACTAATCAGAGTCTAAAATGCAATTTCTCTACTGTGAATTTCCAAATTGTGGTTTGAATGCTTTTTATGAATATTAAAATATTTAAGTGAGTTTCAGAGTAATATTCTGTAGAAATTTGTTTTTAGGAAAAATAAAAAGTAGGAAACAATAAACAAATTTGAGATAAACACTCAATCTCTCTAGGTGTTTCCCTTCTCCCACTCAAATTAAAAGAGATGGAGAAGTACTAGGCAGAACTTAGAGTTAGTTCTACTCAAACCACCCTTGCGATGTAGAAATAATCAACTTTGCTTTTGTTAATTCCTGCCAAAGATCAAATGGTATTTGTACAATTTATGACTTAGTTGGCAAGAAAAGGGCATAGGGGAACTAAAATCCATTGTCCTACATGAATATGAGTGTAAGAACAAAGAAAGGGAAATCAGTTTGGGCTATATTTTCAAAGGAATTTATGAATTATAAGAATTGTCTTTCTTTTTGACCTCACAGCATGGGTTTGTTTAAATCAAAGAGTGACTTGAGGATGAGTGAAACTTAATCCTTACTTTTAAATAGCTTAAATAAAGTTGATTTTAAATATTTGAAATTATAAATCCATATTTAATTGGTCTCTGAAACTTTTTTTAAAAAAAAGAATTACCCAGGGTGACATGAGAAAGGAATTGATGAGTTAAAGATATGGCCTGGTATGTCTGTATGGGAAAAGATGAAGAAAAAGAAAAATCTAAGCCTATGACTTAGGCTAGATATCTCTACTATTGAAAGAAAGTCATGTTGTTAAGAATTGTAAAAGAAGAGGTGGGTAGACTTGATATCATTTGATAACTGGAATATCAGTGATTTATTGAAGAAACAGCATTCCTTAGTGAATTAAAGAAGGGATTGAGAAGATCAAAATTAATATTACCTCAACTTTCTACTGTATTGATTTCTATTGTATTGATTCTGTAACATGATTTATTTTATGTTGTGTTGATTTTTGTAATTTAGTCCGCATCTGCCTAAAGCCACCTTTCTATGTCTTTGAGTTGAGTTTGGGAATTTCATTTTCCCTCTGAGTTAGTTTAAAGGTAGAATTAAAAGAAAAGTTGTTATCTCTCATACAAGTAGCCCTTGGGATACTTCCAGGATGTCTGTTTGTTATCTTTAAGTCCCATAAGTTAACTTGGTGCCATCCCCAAAAGATAAGTCATTTATCCTTGCCTGTTCTTGTGCAATTAGAAGAATTTTTTATTTTTTCCAAGAAGACAAGTATGGTAGTTTTGATTCCCTGGCAAAGCATACAAGATGCAGATGGATCCCATAACACAATTAACATTCCTTAGTTGTTAGAGGGGGCATGATTAGCCTCACCTGAATGTCAGCCCACCTTCTTAGTGTAGCCAGTCATAATCTTCCATGCCTACCAATACCCCTTCTTTGTTGTGTATCTATAAAGAGAGTTCCCTCCTTCTCATTGAGGTCACTGACTACCTCGGTTGATAGTCTGACCCACTTTAACAGTTAATAAACTGGTTTTGCTCAAAATCATGTACCTTAGTTTACCTTTATTGATCTTATTTATCATAAGTTGTAGTAGCTTCTGGCTGGTTAATTGCCATAAAATCTGGCTTAGTGCCCTCCATTTGTCTAACTGAACAAATGTGCTAATTCTCTACCCAATTTCCGAACCACTGATACAAAATTAAAGTTGGAAATTGAAGATGTGTGGTGGTCTCTCTGTTCTAGTTGCACTGTTCCAGATCATACAGGAAGAGATGTAATCTATCTGGCACTGCCTTGGCTACCAGGTCCTATAGGAATTACTCAAAGTGGGGAATCACACCAGCAATACAGCCTAAACTGGTTCAAACTGATCCAAACTAACTAAATCTAGTCTAAACTAGTTCAAACTAGTTTAAGCTAGATGAGTTCAGCTAACTAGATAATTAGGTACTTAGGCATTTTGGTACTGTCTATGGGACAAAAACTGACCTCTAATCTTTAGGTGGCCAGAGCCAACCAAAGCAGGCCAGAGACAGGTGAGTCAAGAAGCAAATAGAAGTTTAATTTCAAAGTGAGGAAAATTTTTGCAAGTGTAAGTCTTCCTGAGAAGGAAGGTTTGCTCACTTATGGCAGGGGTAGGGTTTTTAAGCATGAAAACCACAAAAAGTTGGTATCTAACATAATCATTCTTAGGTCTTGAGTAAATAGCTCCCATGGCAGTCCCATGTGTGCAGGCGTTTTGGTGATTATATAGGCATTCTTTGGTCCTGTGGGAACACTCTCCAAGTTGTTAGAATCACTGAGCCTTGTGATTATCTCAAGCCTTAAGGGTCTTTGAACCTTGTGATTGTTCATTGGGATACAGAGCCAGAGTTAGCCTGGTGGGAACAGGAGTGCAGCATCTGGTTTGGTTCCCTGAGCGGTTACAAGCACAGGGATTGTTCAGAGTATCAGGAGATATGATGGAAGATTTTCTACTGTAGTATGTCAGTTGTAGTACCATCTCTCAGGTCCCTGGGAAATAGGGAAACTCCAACAAATCCAAATAGTGTAATATCAAAGCAATACAAAAATTATATGATTTTGCCAGAGGGTGAGATCATCCAGAGGGTGAGTGCAAAGGATTGTTGTTATGTCAAGCTCAGGGCACAGCTTTCTTGCTGGGCCTTAACTCTAGAACATAGCGTATCTCCTAATATCTTGACAGTACTTAGGCACACAGGCAATTGGGTCCATTGGTAATTAGGTACTTAGGTACAAAGCTAACTGTGTGACCCTGGGCAAGTTACTTAACCTCTCTCAGACATCTTCCTTATCTATAAAATAGAGATTATAATAACCCCTACAGTACCTACCTTTCTGTGTGGAAAAAATAAAGACATTATATGCAAACTCTTACACACAAATCTATATTTACATATCCTATAGATTGTAAATTCTTGAGAAGAATGCAAGCTCCCTGAATATGGAGACTATTTTTCATTTTTGGTTTTATATCATTCGGGCCTAGCAAAGTGTCTATAATGAAGTAAACGTATTAAAAGACTGTGAAATTATTGACTCCAATTGCTTTGAGGATGGATAGATATTTTTAATCCTTTCACTCCATTCTGAAGCATTAACAAAACATTTGAGAAATTGGCATTTGAGGGAAGAAGTTAAATGGGCTCGAGACAGCTGCTGATGAATTTCATGACGACCTAAAGACATTTGCTGAGAGAATCTTCCTCTAAAGACTATTTACAATAATGACAAATTTGGGTGGTTTGGGAAGTTGGTTTTCAAAAGGGATAACCACCATCTGTGCTACCAATGTAGACAGGCTTATGCAAACTTAATCTTTGGGTTTTGGAGGAAGCAAAAATTTTTGTTTGAGGGTTAGACAAGATCCTTTTGTCTGTAGGTTTAAGTCATGTGAAGCCGTCCATAGTCTTTTCTAAATTGTAAACGTATTAGACTATTTAGAGTCTTATATCCCTCAACGTCAGTTCCTTTTATATTGGCCTGGTAGTCTTGGCAAGGTCTTCTTTGGGTAAAAAGATTAATACTGACTGGACAGTACCCCATTGAATGTAAATCCAGGATGAAGCAAGTATAGGAATGAGACAGTGACCTCATGAATTAATTATTGTCTTGGCCTAAGATAGGGGACCTTAAATTGTGTGTGTGTGTGTGTGTGTGTGTGTGTGTGTGTGTGTGTGTGTGTGATGGACCTCTTTGGTAGTCTGATAAAATCTATGAACCCCTTCTCAGAATAATGTTTTTAAATGGATAAACAAAATACAGAGGATCACAAAAGAAACTAATTATATCACAGTATAGTTATTTTTTTTTAAAGTTTATAGAACCCAAGTTAAGAATCCCTGACCTAGGAGGAAAGCAGATAGAACCAACTGTACTCAAAATTTTGCAGTTTGACATTGGTGCCATTTAATTTCTATTTCTGTGTCTCAGAGGAAAGCCAGCTTGAAGATATAGTGGACAGAACAGTTTTGTAGTTAGGAAAGACAAACAATAAAGGAGAGCTCATTGTTGTAGGTATTAAGTTCATAACATCTCTTCTTTGTAAATAGGTTTGGGGGGTCAGGAAAGGAGGGGGAATGGCTAACAGTTATAATGTGGTCATCCCTCAGTAATCCTTGAAATTCCTCAGCATGCCACTGAAGACATGCCAGATGGTGTGGTTTGGGGTATATGGCGATTTAGTAAAGTGTTAAACTATGTTTTACTACAGTATTGTAGCAAAGTACCATAGTTTATAGAAGAGTGCATACCCAAAGAGCACAAAACCTCAAGTGTACCGTGGATCTTTTTTGCTCTAGGGATCACAGTTTTGCTGTGATGAAAGGCTAAGTACAGAAGCCTAAACTTTTTGTGTTGCCCTTAAAAGAAAATGGACAACTATACACAAATTGAAAAGGATCAGCACTGGAAAAAAAACTTGATCACTTCCATATCTTAGCAAAACTTTTATGAAAAGTTATCTGTACTCACTGTTTCTACTTCCTCTCAGTTCATTCAGTTCTCCATCTTTTGGTTTCTGACCTCATCCCTTAAATGTGATCATCTTCTCAAAATGATATACAATTAATTATCAAATCTAATGACTTCTTCCTAGTCTTCACCTTTCTTGATCTCTCTGCTGTGTTTGTCACTTTCAACCACTATCTCCTTTTAGATACTCTTTCTGCTTAAGGTTTTTATTCTTGGTTTTGCTCCTACCTATCTAGCCATTCCTTAGTCTCTCCTGCAGGCTCATAATCCATATCACATAGCCCTGGGAGTGTTCCCTAAGATCTGTCTTGGAATGTCTTTTTTCTTTCTATACTCTCTTGGTGATTTCATGATCTTCCATATATTCCATATCATTATCACCTCTGTGCAGATGAATCATAGATATCTATATTTATGTATCATCTATTGTATCAATAATGCAGTATTCACAATGCCCATGGAAACTATAAATATGTTGGCATAGATATTAATCACAAAATGTAGCAGGCTCTCTACATGGGGGACATAGCTAGAACATTTATTCAAATAACAGAAAACTGAGTCCCAAAACCAGAATGTTAAAGCCATCATAGTAGCCACAGAGTTGGCATACATAGTTAAGGCAGTAAACACCCACATTCTGAGAATAGCCTACAAAACACAACAGGCTACCTCAGGCAAAGATCCTCTCCTCATTCACTGTAACTGGTCAGCCTCCACGCAACTGGCTCCCAGCAGCTCCCTGCTAACCCCACCCCCGTGGTTCCCGTCCCCAGCAGTCCTCAGCAGAAGTCCTTAGCAGAAGTTCTATCTGGCTCAAAAAAAAAAAAAGAAGTTTGTGCTGCTGCTGCTGTTGCTGCTTCTAGTCACATTGCTAGCTTCAGCCCAGCTCCTACTCTGCTCCAGCTCCTTTCTGCCCCACCCCTTCCTGATATGTCAGCAAGTTCAAGGGGCATTGTAGATCTTCAAATTCCATTACCATTACATCTATGCAACTATATATGTATCTATGTATTTACATGTATATTTATATAATTATGTGTGTACGGACATATTTCTATTTGTCTGTCTGTCTCAACTACTCAGTGTTGACTGCTGATGGAACCACATTGATTAGTGATAAAGACATGATCCTAGAGAACTGGGCTGAACATTTCCATCATGTTCTCAACAGACCATCATCAATCAATGCTGAGGCCATTGACTGTTTACCTCAGGTTGAAGTCAATGCCTCTCTAGACAAATTTCCAGCTGAAGAGGTTTTGAATGCCATTAGGCTCCTCTCCTCCGGCAAAGCACTTGGTGCTGATTCTATTTCAGATGAGAATTATAAGGTGGGGAGTCCATTGCTCATATAAAAGCTGATAGAAATGTTCTGGGTTATATGGCAAGAGGAGCTTATCCCCCAGAAGTTCAAGGATGACTCCATTGTCTACCTCTAAAGGTATAGGAAATAGATTGTCTTATGACAATCACAGTGGAGTCTCTCTCTTAGTCATTGCTGGCAAGATTTCTTGCTATCTTCATTAATAGGATGTTATGGGAATCTAAAGATCTTCCCTGCCCCTAGGCCCTTTGTTAAAGTGGCTACGTGACTCTGAGGACCCTTGGATATTTGAAAGTATACTCTGTTCCCTAATAGGCTGAATGTGGTCACGTGGAGCCTGTGGCGCCAGGCTT
>CM053588.1:129437701-129469187 GCA_028646515.1 Pseudochirops corinnae | reverse complement strand
ATGATCTTTCTTTTCCCCAAAGAAGGAATCTAGGGTTTGGGACCTGTTCTTACTTTGCTTCTTATGCTTATTCTTACTCATGGTTGTTCAGTCCGTGATTTTTTTTTAAAATCTCTATGGGGCTCTGCTTCCAGAAAGGAAAGCTCTGTCCCAAATCGCTGGGGTCCTCCCAGCTGCTGTAGCTCTCAGGAAGGTGCTGGGACCCTTCCTAATTACTTCTGGCTGACTGGATAATGAAGACTCCAGGACTGAGGCCCAAGGTGGCGATTCGGATGCAGGCCGCTCAACGCGAGAGTACTGGCCTCAGAACAATCGCTTAGTCCCCCTGCTGTCTGTAGGCTGTGGGTGGGAAGCTGCAATGCGGAGGCCGGTGCAAAACCTCTGCCTTAACACTTTTCCGCTCTGGAGGCCTTTCGGCCGGACTGCTCCCCTCCCAAATTCGCAAGTCCCACTCGCAGCTGCTCCTAATCCGCTCACCAGAGAGACTCCTCTGCTCCTCCCGTGCAGCCGCCCCCGAGGCACAGCTGTGGCTTCAAGCCATGCTGGTTTCGGTTCACAGTGCTGATATGGTTCCTCGTAGCCGAGCTGACTTTAGTGGAAGGTATATTTCTGTGCATTTTGGAGTTCTAGGATTGGTTTAGAGTCCTATTTTATGGATATTTTGGGGTGGCTATGTGAGAACTGTGAGATGTTGCTGCTGCTACACCGCCATCTTGGCTCCGCCCCTCCAAGTTGTTCTGTAGATTGCCTGCTCACCATTTCTTATGGAACAATAGTATTCCATTAACTTGTTCAGCCATTCCTCAATTGATGGGCATTCCCCCAATTTCCAATTCTTTGCCACCACAAAAAGAGCTGCTATAAATATCTTTGTACATGTGAGTCCTTTTCCCTTTTTATGATCTCTTTTGGGATATAGCCCTAGTAGTGGTATTGCCAGATCAAAGGGTATGCAGATTTTTATAGCCCTTTGGGCATAGTTCCAAATTGTTCTCCAGAATTGCTGGGTCAGTCCACAATTCCATCACTAATAACAACTAGATTCTTCAAGACATTAATTCCAAGGCCATCAATAACCACATAACTGCATTTGAAGGAGCCGTTGAAAAGATCTCTTGTTAACTTCCGTAACAATTCTCCACAACAACCTAAGGAAATATTTTCAATACTCCATCATCCTGAATAACTCAGAGATAAGGTGGCAACAATTTAAAACCTTTTGAGTTTTCAGTAACTAGAAACTTCATACCTAGAATGACCAAAACCTTTAATACAGTGTCAAGAGGATTTCCAGAATGTGGTCTAATTATTAGTGGTGCCTTTGCACTTCTTGATACAATTAAATGTCTTGAATTTTTCCCCAGATTTTCTCATATGCATTATAAATATCATAGCTATCACTGACCACAGGCCCAGGTATTGATGAAAACTTCGTTATTCTATGTTCGAAAGCATCTTTTTCTGATCTTTGGCCCAGGTTGTTATGGTACTGTGTTCTGGAGCTGGAACAGAATATTTTTTAATTAAAGCAGTCCCTTCTACTCTATAAGTTCCTTTGAAGTTCATCAAATGATCCTATACCAGCTCCTATACCAGCCATCTCTTGTGAAGAGACTTTCCTTTGTAGCCAAAATCATGTACTTTGTACTACAGGTTACCAGATCTAGGTTGCCAGATGTTTCCATCAAATACTTTGCTCAAATTTTGTTCTGCTCTATGGAATTCATAGCCATTGTGGTTAGATTGAGACTATTCTTCTTCAGTTTTGGTATCCAATCTATAAGCCAGTAACATTTAGGATCTGTGTTTTCCACTATGAAAAGAACATTTCCTCTGGGAATGTCAGAACCCCCAGGAACTCCTTTTATTGCTATAGGAAGATGGCCATCATATATTTCCTTCCTTCCTTCCTTCCTTCCTTCCTTCCTTCCTTCCTTCCTTCCCTCCTTCCCTTCTTCCCTCCCTCCATCTTTCTTTCTCTTTCTTTCTTTCTTTCTTTCTTTCTTTCTTTCTTTCTTTCAATTCCTCTTGTGATTGAGGGAATATGGAGGGAGGCAAACCTTGAACCCAGGATAGCAGGGAGGAAAGGGGAAAATGGGCTTTCACCCAGCTCCACTGCTGCTTAAGTAACTACACCTATCAATGGTGAAGGGATGGAGGGAAGGGTAAAGCTGTGCTCACTTTGAAGGATTCACACTTCAGCATTCATACTTCAGGAGTGCCTTTGACTTTTGTTGATGTGTCTAAGGAGGCACTAACTCACAAGACAAATAGGACCTGGGCTGCCCAGACACCAGGAAGCTAGATTTGGACTGTGTCCAGATTCTTGGCCAGGCACTTCAATTTTCTTTTCCTTTGTGCACAAATGCTAACCTTAGGGAACTCTTTCAAAGTGTCTTGTTTTGACCCTATGCCTATTCAAAGAAGCCTGGGCAGAAGAGCACATAACTTACCTAGAACACAACCCTACTCAGTATTTGTTGACTGTCCCTTGTAGGATGCTACTGAATTTTGGTGAGCACGCTATTCTTGGTTGTAAATCTTTGTCTTTTGAGTTTTGGAATATCTTACCCCATGTTCTCCACTTATTTAAAGTGAGAGCTGATAAACTATATATAATCCTCATTGTGGTTCCTTTATACTTAAATTCTTTCTTTTTGGCTGCTTGTAGTATTTTTTTCTTTTTCTTGGAAGTTCTGGATTTTTGGTGATACCATTCTGGGGAATTTTCATTTTGGGGTTTATTTCAAAAGGTAATGGGTAGGTTCATTTGACTTTCATATTTCCTTCTTCTAATGTTTTGGGGCAATTTAAAAAATGATATCTTGAAATAATATATGGAGGTTTTATTTTCTTGGGTTATAGATTTCAGGTAATCTTATGATTTTAATAAAATCATAATCACTTTCAGGTACTGCAAGAGATACCAATGAATATTTTTCATACTTAATGGTTCTCAAGTGATTTGAAATCTTAAACACATTTTAGTTCACAGTTTTGGTTTAGAAGCTAAACATTTAGGTTGATTTTTTGTTGTGAAGAGGTAAGCAAGGTGATACAGGTCCGCTTAAGTTAGTAGTATATAAGGATTTGATGATAGAAAGGTTCATTTGTGTGGGGGATCACTACCTTCCTAGTCTCCTGTCTTTTAAGGGAAGCTAGGTGGCACAGTAGATAAAGTGCCAGGTCAGGAGTTCTCATTTTCCTGAGCACAAATCTGGCCTCAGATACTTAATAGATATGTGAACCTGGACAAATCACTTAATCCTGTTTGCCTCAGTGTCCTCATCTGTAAAATGAGCCGGAGAAGGAAATGGCAAAGTACTCTAGTATCCTTGCCAAGAAAACTCCAAAATGGGGTCATGGAATGTCAGACATGACTGAACAACAAATATTTTCTGAATAAGAGGAATAGTGTTTCGTTTCTGAGATTTAAGAGTCAGCTCATTGCACATGTAACAAAGCTATTCGGATGATTAATGCACTTACTAGGCCTACTGAAAATTTAAGTAACACAACAGCAGCATATACGCAGTACAAAATGCTTGAGAAAACAGAATTAGAAATAATAATGTTCACCAAATGATGCCTGGCATGCAATGAACAGAACAATCTGTGGATGTTGAGAATTTCACTGCATAAATAAACATACGTAAAATGTCCTAGCCTACCCTGCCAATACTACACAACACAGGACTTCTTCATACATACAAGAACAAGGAAGGTAGGAAACAAGCATTTATTAAGTACTTACTCTTAGTCTCTGTGCTAGGTATTTAGAAATATGATCTTCACAATAACTCTGTGAGATAGGTAATATTATTATCCCCATTTTACAGCTGAAGAAACTGAGCCAGACAGAGTTTAAGTGACTTGCCCAAGGTCACAAAGCTTGCTAAGTGTCTCAGGCTGTATTTGAAGTCAGGTCTTCCTGACTCCAGGTTCAGTACTCTATCCTTTATGTCAACTAACTGCTTAAAACACACAATATTTCTAGAGATGCTACATCATAAAGCTAAATCCTAAATGCAGATACACGGGAACAGAAAGTTAGGACACAGTGCTAACTTTCTCTGAGTTGGAACTGATATGATAGCTAGCATCTCATATCTTTGCCTTCTGGATCTTCTCTCTTCAATCCATCATCTACATACTTCCTAAGACATTCCGAGGCATCCAGAAGTTAAATGACTCACTCTGGGGTCTTTCTGATTCCAGACCCAACACTTTACCCACTATGCCACCTAGCTAATAAGTGACTTCTGATACCACCCCAAACTCACTTCCCTCACTAAACCACATTTCTTTTTTGACTTGAGACTCACTTAAATAACATATCAGAATTTATATATTATTCAGTAACAGTGGGTGATATAAAAATTCTGTTCGGATTTTTTAATTCAACATAAAAAAGCAAGGATTCGCCGTGTGACAAAATTTGCATTGAACAATTAATTAACAAGCATTTTTTAAGCATGTGGTAGGGACTCTAGGCTCTAGAGATATAAAGACCAAAGGTCTCTTTCCTCAAGGAACTTAAAATCTTCCCAGAGGAGACAATGCACAAAAATAAATATATTCAGTAAATCAATCAGTATGGAGGACAGTGATTCAGCCGTTATTTCTTGCCTTCTGTGGAAATTTTACTGAAATTAAAATACAAAGAGTTTAAAGCATACACATATTGTCATTTAATATAACTCCATGTGAATACAGTTTTTATTTTCATGTTTTTAAAAATATCATGCAGAAAAGAGGTTAATAAAATACAAATATTGCATAATATTAATTATTTAAAGAGAAATTCAAACCACTCCACTATAGTGTGGGATATTTTTATCAAAACGGGTTCTCTGTACTTATTGGGCAAATCTTTAAGGAGATTACATCTTTTCTGGGAGAGGGGAATCAGGCATTGGATGCTTAAGGAGAGATTTTTACTTTAATAGTCAGCATTATTGATTGGTTGTTACTGGTAATATTTCCTGCAGCTTGAGATGTCTGTTCTGCATATTGGCTATTGTCATTGGCCATGCTTGGGTAGCTAGGATATCTAAATTTAGTCTAATTAGAATTGACTGTTTTTAGTCTGACAAAGATCCCTGCAGGCTAAGTCACTATAAGCATAAGAAGTAAACTTGGTTTTCTCAAGATTCAATAACTTTTCCATTGGGTTTATGACAATTCCAAAAGTTTCATATAATCTTTTCTTGACTTGATTTTGAAAAGGTTTCAAAGTCAAATAAAAACACATAAAACATGTTTATTACTACATAGGAGAGTCATAATAAGCCCACTTTAGTCAGTATCATTTGGAGTGAGGAAATTGAACAGTCCAGCAGTATTCAATAAAAACAATTTATAAAGTTTTCTTTTTTGGTCTGGAAGAACTTTGAAGTGATGAGAGGATTAGGGCAGGCTACAAGGAGATGAAGTTCTTCTATTCTTATAGCTCTGTAGGTCTTGTGTCCTCGGGCATGAAAATAAACACCACTTAATATGTGTAGGGCTTAAATGCAGGGCAAACTTAATGACAGGAAGGCAACAAATTATCAAAGTCACCCACCTGAGTTATTTATATACCCCTGTGTGTGCAAGGGGACACACGCGCGTGCCCACACACACACACACACACACACACACACACACACACACACTCATATTCACACAGATAGACACATCCTTTATGAAGAAATTTATGAAAACATTATTGTAAGCACGCCTACTCCCTTGCTAATTTTTGTTTTTCCTACTTTGAAATAGCAGTTCCTGCTACAGATTGACCTATGTCATTTTGTATGCAAAGAGTTAAGTTAAAGGAGTATTTTGACTCTAGACAGGGAGAGGTGAATGTCAATAAAACTGAGTTTTTCTAAGCATCCAACTTCCTTTCTCCAATTTCTAAAGATCACTTCATCCCACATTTCCTGTAAGAGGTAAATTTTTGTACCCCAGATTCATGGCCACCATTTCATTCAACAATCAGCATTATAGAAGTAGAAAACAGCACAGTGTTGACCTTCAAAGGGTTACAGTCTGTAATGGTAATGAGAATTTGAAGATCTTTCCTGCCCCTTGATGAGCCTAAGGGAATTTGAAGACCTTCCTTGCTTTGAAAATAAACTCTTCCACCTAATAGGCTGAATGTAATCACATGAAGCCTATAGTAGAAGGAGTTTGCTAAAGGGTACAGCAGAGCCCACCGGAAGCTGAAAGTCAGAACAGCTAGACAGTGGGAGAAGAGAGGATGGCAGGCAAGTAGACAGGCTTGTGAGTAATTGTTGGTTTGTGGGAAGGCTAAAGGATGCTTTGGCTCTCTGTGGTGTTGTGGGCTTTGCTCAGAAGCTTCTTTGCTTAGAATTGGCTTACTGGTTTTGGGGTTTGGTTTTCTAGTGTCTGATTAAATGTTTTTCTTCTGTCTTCTATATGGAGAGTCTGTTATATTTTGCAATCAAGCACTATGCAGTTATATTTATCATGATTGTGGGCTCTGTGAATATTACATAGGTGCTACACAGTCTAAAAGGAGAAATAAGATATTTATTTAATTAAACTTGATGCAAAGCAGATTGTGGTAGGGTAAAGAAGGGATCCTACTGTAAGGAACATTGAGGAAGGAAAGATAATTTTCATGTAGGAGGGTCAAAGAAGCCTTCAAGGAGAAGGTGGCATCTGAGCTGGGCCTTGAAGGAAGATAGTATTAGAACATAGTATTAGAAAGACCATGTTTTTCCCTGAACCTCCAATAAATCATACCATCAGCCTTGAAAAATGTACACCAATCACTTTGGCAAACTTAGCTCATAAAACAATTAATACATTTACCAAGATAACTTTTATGTATACAAAATTTGTACTAAAACAGAAATCTTCAAAAATTGTTTATATGATAATTATATAAAAAGGATTGACATGATTATACACCAGGAAGCAAGTGTCATTGGGTTGAAGAGTATGTAGAGGGGAGTAGTTTGTACAAAGACTAGAAAGGTAGAAGGACACCAGGTTAAGAAGTGCTTTGAATGCCAAGTAGAAGATTTTGTGACTGATCTTGGATGCAATAGGGAGCCATTAGAGTTTATTGAGTAAGGGAGTGACATGACTTGACTTGTATTTTAGGAAACTCACTTTAGAGGCTGGATGGAGGTTGGATTGAAGTGGGGAGGGACCTGAGGCAGGCAGACACAGCTGCTGGCTATTTCAGTAGTCTGGGTATCAGGTGATGAGGATCTGTAGCACAGTGGTGGCAGTGTGAGAAGAAAGAAGGGGGCATATTCAAGAGATATTGCAAAGGTGAAATTGATAGGCCTTGGTAAGATTGTACATGGGGGTGAGAGATAATGAGAGTTAAGGAGTTAAGGATGACACCTAGGTTTCTAACCTGAGGAATTTGGAGGATGGGTGTTATTGTCTTCAGTAATAGGGAAGGTGGGAGGGGAGAAAGGTCTAGGGCAGTGGTTCTCAACAGGTTAATACTCGTTTGTGGGCATATCTGCATGTGAGCGGACCTGCCTGGAGACGGATAGAGGAGCAGTGTCTTGGTTCCCAAGACCATCAGAAATATGTGTTTTCCGATGGTCTTAGGCGACCCCTGTGAAAGGGTCATTCAACCCCCAAAGGGGTCGCGACCCACAGGTTGAGAACTGCTGGTGTAGGGGAAAAGATAATGAGTTTGATTTTGAGCATGTTTATTTAAGCTGACTGCGGGACATCCAGTTTGAGATCTCTGAAAGGCAGCTGGAGATGTGAGATTGGAGATTAACAATTAGGTTGGGGAAGGATAGGTAGATTTGAAAATCTTCAGTATAGAGATAGTAATTCCATAGGAACTGATGAGATCACCAAGTGAAGTAGTGTGGCAGGATAAGAGGAGAAGGCTCAAGAGAGAATCCTGTGGGACACCTTTGGAAACTAAAGGAAACTGAGAAGGTAGTCTGATAGGTAGAAGGAGAACCAGGAAAGCGTTGCCCCAAAAACCTAAAGAAAAGAGTATTAAAGAGGCAATGGTCATCAACACGGTCAAAGACAGTTGAGAGGTTGAGGAGAATGAGGACTAAGAAAAAACCACTGGATTTGACATCACACTTCTCCCCCAAATGAAAGCTCATCTTTCTACATAGTGATATTCTTTGAGTATGAAGCATCCTGGCATATTGCATAGAGTCATTCTCAGAGTCAACAAGGCCTGGTCTCATGTACTCCTTCTGATGCCTGTAGATTTGAGGCTAGTAAACCTCCCAGTGCCTCAAGACTACTCTCTAAGACTATATATTTTAGGGCAGGTGCCTACATAAATTAGTAGGAGTTATATTATCACTTGGGTTTCTTATTCCAATTAAATCATAGATCAAATCCCCAAACCAAAAAGTTCTTTATATGAACCTGTATGGTAGCAAACCAAAGAGTACTATATAATGGAACAACTGAAGTTGGTATTACCCAGGAGATAGTGGAGATGTTCATGATGCATATGAGTAGACTGTAGAAAAATAGAAATATGTAATTATAGAGCAAAACTAGTAAAAAAAAAAAAAAGAGCGAGAAAGAGAATTAAAAAAAAATCTGTGACTGGAAAAAAAAAGATGGACCAGTTATATAGTACAAGTTTGAGACAACTGTTATGCCCTGTATACTCCACCGATGTATATAACATCTCTCAGATTAATTTTGTTATTATTTTGTCTAGTTCCAAAAAGTAACCCTTAAGTAATATGATCAGTGTGGCAATAAAACTGTAAAATAAATTAGTAGTATTATCATGTATATTATATTAGCTCAGTCACGTCATGAACACAATATCTCTTTGGTAATTTGTTGCTTTTTATTTCTGCAGAGTGTGTTTTAGTTGTATTCATATAAGTTCTGAGCATGTCTGAGCCTAACATGTAAATGCTTATTCCCTTTTTCTTTCTTTCCTTCTTTATTCTCCATGAAACAGTTGCCTCCCATAGGTAGACACCTAAATATTTTATATGTAGTGTAGTTATTTTGAATGGAATTTCTTTATCTATCTCTTTCTGCTGACTTCTGTGGGTAACGTATATAAAGGTTGATTTTTTGTGAATTTATTCAATATCCTGATACTTACTGAAGTTATTGTTTCAATTAATGTGTTAGTTGAATCTCCAGGGTTTGCTGTGTAGAATATCTAGCCTACTGCAAAAAAAGCAACAATTTTGGTTCCTATTTCCCTGTGGTTATTCCCTTAATTTCTTTATCTTATATTATTACAAAAGTTAGAATTCCTAAAACTATATAAAATAATGCTGATGGAAATGCACATACCCTTGATTTACCTCTGAAAAGTCCTCTATTGTTTCTCTATTGTGGGCAATGGTAGTTCAGTTTTAGATAGATGTTGTTTATCATATTAAGGACTGGTCCATATATTTCTTCAACATCAAAACCTTTCTGCATCTATTGACATAATCATAATTTTATTATTATTATTATGTTTCATTGTGTTTATTATTTTCCTAATATTGAACTAACTTCACATTCCTATTATAAATCTAACATCTTTGTAATGTATAATGTATTTAATATGTTGTTGTCACTTTTTTGCAGGCTAAGATAAGGATGAGGATAAATGTGATCTCATTGGTTTAGGGCAGGGGTGGGGAACCTGTGGTCTCCAGGCCACATGTGCCCCTCTAGATCCTCAAGTGTGGCCCTTTGACTGAATCCAAACTTCACAAAATAAGTTTATTCAATTCAATGTAAGTTTGGATTCAGTCAAAGGGCTGCTGTAATGGTAATGAAATTTGAAGATCCCTTTTTATTGGAAAGCTAACAGGTACTTAGTACTTAGTGTCAGGCTAATTATATCAAGCCTCTGTTAAAGAAACAGAAGGTATGAACCCCTCTTGCTAACTTAACAGGAAGGGGCTGAACAGGGAGGAGCTATACCATATATAAGGAAAAGCACAATCTGGACAGTCAGAATTTCCTGGGGTAAGCATTGCGGAGGCTGAGCAGCTGCTGCTGCGAGAGAGAGAATTTTTCTCAGTGAGCATTTGGAGGCTGGGCTGCTACTGCTGGACTGAACTGAGAACTGAGAAGAACTGAGAAGAGAAATGAGAACTGAGAACTGACACAGAACTTGGACTTGTGGTGGCAAAACTTGAGGATCTAGAGGGCCGCTTGTAGCCTTGAGACTGCAGGTTCCCCAGCCCTGGTTTAGGGCATTCCCCATGAAGAAACTAGCTCTACAATGTAAATTGAAATCTGCCGTTCAATTTATAATCTTAGAGAATTGTCTGGGACACTGAGACAATTAAGTGACTAGCATGGCATTACAAAATTTGGAGGTGTCAGAGGCAGTAGTTGAAACCAGGTGTTCCTGACACTGACTGGGTCTTTTAGGCAGTTAGGTGACACAGTGTTGGACTATATTGTAAAGGTAGTTTCTTCATGGGGAATGCCCTAAGCCAATTGACCTGATTTTAAGTCTAATGTCAGATACTTACTAGCTGTGTGAACTTGGGGAAATAATTTAATGAATCTTTGCCTCAGTTTTATCAGCTATAAAACTGGCATAATAATAACCCTTAGGCTGCAAGGTTGTTGTGAGGATCAAAGGACATAATATTTGTAAATTGCTTAGCATAGTGCCTAATATGTAAATGCTTATTTCCTTTTTCTTTCTTTCCTTCTTTATTCACCATGGAACAGTTGCCTCCCATAGTAATGCCTGGATCCTTCCTGCCAACTTCTGATCTAGAATGTCTGGAAAGTTAGGTATTTCGGCTTTTAGGCAATTTTTATTGATTCTTGCCCTTTAGCACACCCTAGAGGTCAAGGTTGAAGTTGCACTTTATATCTTCAATATTCTATGTTTATCTTAATGTATATTGCACCAGATGGGATCAGAAAGAACCTGTTAACATTTCCTATAGAAAACTACACCCAAAATCCAACTACACTATCTATAATTCTCCCTTCTTTTAGTCCTTTACTCTGATAGAATCTATACTCTGTGGACAAATAGGATGCCAGAGGATTATTTAATCTGTCATTCAATGATTGCCTCATTCAGGCTTCTATAACAAGAGAAAAAGGAAGGACAAGTTATTTCACATAATCTCTTCTTTCCCTGAATCAATGCTTCTCTTTGTATCTTTGATTTATCCAACTGTCCTAAATTCACTCTCAACCCTGTAGGAAGATACCAATAGGCTGAAATGAAGTTAAAACTGTAGCCTGGTCCCTAGATCCTGGAATCATAGATGCTCTGGCTCCAAACAAGAACCTGACAACAAAGAAAATTCTGAATTTAAGAACCTATCATTTACTTACAAATTAGGGAATCTTGGAGTTGGAAGGAACCTTACAGAAAAATCACCATGTCTCATCTTTCCATTGTAGGGATACTTTTGGCAGCATCCTGACAGATGCTCATCAACTTCCATCAGAACTTTCCAATGATGATTCTAGCTCCTAAGGCTGCCCATTATTGTCATCATCATCATCATCATCATCATCATCATCATCGTCATTATTATTGGACAGATCTAATTATTAGAATGCTTTTCCTTTTATTGTAAACTTCTACTGCAATGCTTCACTGTGGTATATCTGGGACATTAGCTTCCTCTTGCCCCTCTCCCAAGTGATTTATTCATGTAGAAAGCTTCCAGTGAGGAAACTCTCACTCTCAATACAGAGAAATACCAGTTCTGTACTTATTATTTTAAAGAATTGCTTGGGTCACTGAGAGATTAAGTGGCTTGCCTAGAATAACATTCAATATCAGTAAATATGAGCGGCAGAATTCTAACCCAGGTCTTCCTGAATCCAGAATCCAGAATCAACTCTCCTTTGACACTGGCTTCTTGAAGGCCAGAGATCCAACCATGATGGAATGCCTTTAAGTATAGCTCTGGTTTGTCTATCATTTGAGGATCTATTTAACTAAATTTAAGGAGGTTCATTACTAGGTTGGCTGTAGGATGATGAAGTTTTTAGTCTCAGTAATCTCAAAGACCATCTACTGAGTAATAGGGAGTTGCAATCTGTTTTGGGTGGAAGATATACTTATACCTATAAAATCATAGCTCCTTTTCTGGCTGCCACATAGTTTCAGTTTGCAACCTTGGAGTAATCCTTGACTCTTCACTTTCATTCAACCCATGTAGCCATTTGGTTACTACATCTTCCTGATTCAACCTCTACAATTGAAGGGGCAAAGTAAGCCCCTCTGTGAGGAATAAGATTATACAAACCAAGGCCCTGACTCAATATGACCTTTCTATTACCCTTAACTGTTTGGGAGCAGAGAATCCTTAGAACATGAAGGCTGCTCTTCTCCTGGGACCCCAGCCAGGTCCTTGAGAAGAGATATGATTAAACACCTGGCAGTATGCCTTTTTGGTTCTCAGCACTACTTAAACTATAAGATTCAGACCCCAGATTGGAATCTTACCCATGGAGGAGACGTCCTGCCTGGGCCCCTCCTGAGCGGGACCCTGATGGCTGTATCCTGGGATTCTCCAGCCTGTGAGGTCAGGAGTTGGTGCTTCCCTGCATCGATGATGACTGTAAATATATATGTATATGTATGTGCGTGTATATATATATATATATATATATATATATTAATCATAGTTGTTCTTATTCTGCTATTTCTAAGCCTTTTACTCTGTTATTTTCAGTTTCCTTCTCATTTACCTATGTTCTGAATAAACTATATTGGATCTTTTGGAGTGGTGAATATTCTGTTCACACAAATCCAGAACCTCCTTAATCAGACATTAATATCTCTCAATTTCTGTGCTTCTCTCTGGTTACTTAGCTGCCATGTTAGGTCACTGGTCTACCACCCTATTTCAGGCCCTCATCACCTCACTATTGGGCTGCTATAATAGCTTTCTAACTGGTCCCCCTGTCTCAGGTCTCTTCCCTTTCCACTATATCCTGTGCACAGGGGCCAGAGTAATATTCCTAAATCACATTTCTGATGATGTTACTTTCCTGCCCAATAAATTCCAGTGACTCGTTGTTACACCTAGGTTCAAATAGGAGCTCCTCTATTAAACATTTAAAGTCATTCATAAACTGACCGCAACCTATCTTTCTAGCTTTATTATATATTACCCCTCTGTCAGCCAAACTGGCCTTACAATTTCTCACATATGATACTCCCATCTTCGGTCTCCATGCGGGCTATCTTCTTGCTTAGAATGAACTCCTTTTTCAAAAAAAACTTCTCTTAGATTCCCTAGTTTCCTTTAAAGATGTTCAAATCCCACCTCCTACATGAGGCCTTTTTTGATGGCTCTAGTTGCTATCTACATCCCTCCTGTCAAATAATGTTGTGTTTATTTGTGTGTAAACATAAATATGAGTAGCTAGGTGGTACAGTGGATAGTGTACCAGGCCTAGAGTTAGGAAGACTCATCTTCCCAAGTTCAAATCTGGCCTCAGACGTGTAATAGCTGTGTGACCCGGGGCAAGTCACTTAATCCTCTTTGCCTCAGTTTCCTCATTTGTAAAATGAGCTGGAGAAGGAAAAGGAAATGGCAAATCACTCTATTTTCTTTGCCAAGAACACCCCAAATGGGGTCACAAAGAGTCATACATAACTGAAAATTATCAAACAACAAGAAAATACATAAATATATGCACATTCCCTTTCCAGTAACATATAAGCTCTTTGGAGACAGGACCTATTATTTTTCTTAGTTTCTATAGCGTCTTAGCACAGTGACAAACATATATTAGAAGTTTAACAAATGTGTATCAATTGATTTTTTAAAAATATGAACTATATTAAGCTAGATTTTTGCTATTTGATACCTTCCTTTTTTAATATTTTATTTTATTTTTTTGCTTTTTTTTTTTTTGGAGGGGAGAGGGCAGGGCAATTGGGGTTAAGTGACTTGCCCAAGATCACAGGGCTAGTAAATGTGTCAAGTGTCTGAAGCTGGATTTGAACTCAGGTATTCCTGACTCCAAGGCTAGTGCTCTATTCACCCAATGCCCAATGCCTTCCTTTCTTGTCCTTTATTTTTTCATTTGGGATCTTGTCAATTCCCTGGACACAATTATCATCTCATGCTAATGATTCTCAAATCTACTTATCTAGGCCTAACTTATTTATTGACACCTAGTCTTGGATCTCTAATTTCTTTTCTAATACCTCAAATTGGATGTCCTGTAGACATATTAAACTTAATGTGTCCAAAACCTAATTCATTATCTTTCCTCCCAAATCCTCCCCTTTTCTGAACTTCCCTATTACTATTGAGGGTACCACCATCGTCTCAGTCACCTAGACTCACACCTTGACTCCTCACTCTCTTTCATCTCCCCCCACTTTCAGTCTCTTGTCAAGTCCTGTTAATTTTTCATTCATAAAAACCTGGGAAGACTTATATGAATTCATGTAAAGTAAAGTGAGCAGAACCAAAAGAAAACTGTGCATAGTAAAAGCAATGTGGTAAGGATGATCAACAGTGAAAGACTTAGTTACTTTGATCAAGATAATGATCTAAACAATTTCAAAGGACCTATGATGAAAAATACTGTCCACCTCCAGAGAGAGAACTGATGAACTCTGAATGAAGGTTGATGCATACTTTAAGAAAACCTTTATTTTTAGTGTGACCTTGGGCAAGTTACTTAACCCCAGTTGTCTTACCTTCCCTTTAAAAAAAACCCAAACCTTTATTTTTATTGTTTTATTTTGTTTACATTTTCTTTTGCAACATTGATAATATGGAAATATGTTTTACATGATTTCATGTGTATAACTGATATCAAATTGCTAGCCTTCTTAAGGGGGGGGAAAGAGGGAGAGAGAGAACTTAGAATGAAAATTTTTAAAAAAGTATTAATTTTTATATGCAAGTGGTGAATAATGAAATAAATAAAAAATTATCTTCATAACACTTCATATATGATTCCTTCTCTACCTTGTCTTTGGCATTATGGCATAGACCCTTATTACCACATTTCTAGACTATTACAATAGCTTGCTAGTTCATCTCCCTACCTCAAAACTCTCCACTCTAGTCCATCATCCATTAAATCATCATATTGATCTTCCTAGAGCACAGGTCTGCATATGCATCCCCTTCCCCATTCAATAAACTCCAGTGGCTCCAGGATCAAATATAAAATTATCTGCCTAGTATTCAAAACCCTTAGTAACCTGTTCTTTCCCTGCCTTCCCCAATTATTATTATTTTTTTTTACATTTTGCTTTCCTCTATATTCTGTAATCCAGTAACACAATCATCTTATTCCCTGAAAAAGATACATCTCTCATATCTCTACATTTTCACTGGCTTTTCAGGAATTTCCTTCCTCTTTATCTCCACTCCTGGCTTCCATCAAGTCCCAGGTAAAGTCTTAGTTTCTACAAGAAGCTTTTCTCTATCCCCATTAATTCTAATGCCTTTCCTCTGTTGACTATTTCCAATTTATTCTGTATTTATCTTCTTTATAGGTAGTTGGTGTATGTTATCTCCTCTGTTAGACTGTGAACACCTTTTAAAAATCATTCAGATTTATTCATTGTTTTCAACTACAATGATAACTTTTGCCCAAAAAATTCCAAATTAAATTTTATATTAATATAATTATAATTTTACAATATAAAATTTATTCTACCTATTATAATAAAAACTCTAAATATAAATTTATCAAATTAAGTACTTTATGTGGATCACTCTGTAAGAATTAAAGGAAGTAACCCAGCAAGACCTTTGAGAGTCTTTGATAGCAAGGAGATCAAATCAGTCAATATTAAAAGAAATTAATTCAGGCTATTCACTGGAAGGTCAAATACTGAAGCTGAAGCTTAAATATAATGAGCCACATGATGAGAAAATGGGACTCATTGGAAAAGACCTTGATGTTGGGAAAGGTTGAGGACAAAAGGAAAAGGGGACAACAGAGGACGAGATGGTTAGTGTCATGGAAACAATGAACATGAACTTGGACAGATTTTGAGAGATATTGGAGAAGAGAAGGGTCTGGTGTGCTATGGTCCATGGGGTCATAAAGAGTCAGACATGACTGAACAACTGAACTGATATACTATTACCTATGAGATTTTATCATAAAGTTATTTTGCAAATCTTGCTGAATATAAATAACGTTTGATGAAATAAGCTACAACTTGAAAGATGTTCAACATAATAACCACATACAAACAACTTTGATGTTGGATTTTTAAAATTTAATCAAAGATTTTCAATATTTGGCTCAGCACCAGAAAACATGGCTCCTTGGGAGCAGAGACTGTCTTTTGTCTTTCTTTGTATCCCCAGAACTTAGCAAAGTGCTTGGCACCATAAGGGTGGTAAAGTGGAAGTGGGAAAATTGATTACATCAAATTCAACTGGTTAGGAAATCTCCTTTCTACCCTGGTGATCAAAAGAATCACCTGGGGGCACAGAGCATTATGAATTTTGTTAAAAATAGGTATTTCAAAGGTTTCTAACTTTTCAGAGATAATAAATCAGGTGGATCAGGGGTCCCAAATTAAAACCTTCTGAAGCTGATCTCATTATCTCCAAGCAGACACACAGGTAGCTTTTAGGTAATCTCCACTACAGAAGTATAACGGTAATGGGAATTTGAAGATCTTCCCTGCCTCTTAATAAACCAACTGTAATCACATGGTGGATGTGGAAAGTGTTTGCAGAAGGGGTGGAACAGGAAGGAGCAAGAGAGAGAGCCAGAACAGCTGGGAGCAAGCAGCATGGAGTCAGAGCAGCTAGTGTGAGTGAGAGAGGGGAGTGAGAGAGGGACGTTTTTGCTTAAAAGGTCCTGTTTTGTTTTGAAGGCCTGATGGAGGGAAGGCTTGGGAATGTTGGTGTTCACTGCATTGTTCATATGCGCCAACTTTTTGGTTGCTATGATGGATTTGACTTTCTGGTGTTGGGATTCAGCTTTCTGGTATTTGAATAAATGTTTTGGTTCTGTCTTCCATGTGAAGAGTCTATTACGTTTTGTGATTTGCAACTACACCAGCATATTCATAGTCGCTGTGGGAGCTGTGAGTATTGAATTAGCATTATAACAAGATGAGGGAGGGGAGGGGAAATAGAAGTGGAAACCTGAAGAGAAACTCCTGCCCTAAATTGACATAGCTGGACACAGACAGGTGTGGTCAGGAAGAATTGATTGCTACCACTACCCTGAAGAAGGTGAAGGGGAGTGCTCCAAATCCAAAATGGTTTCCATAGCAACATCTATTGCTGTTGAGCCAAACTCTACCGCTTTTACCTTGGATACAACAAATATTTGCCAACCTAATCCTTTTTTCCCTCTTGAATGACAGCCTTCCAAATACTTGAAGATGTATATTAGATTCCTCCTTATGTTTTTACTTCTCTGGGCTAAACAGTCAGAATTCCTTCAAACAGTTCTACTCTTCATGAGTTCTAGTCTCATGGCCAGTCAATTAATAAACATCTATTTGACAAGTGCTTACTATGTGTCAGATACTGTACTAAGTGCTGGGGATACAAAAACAAATATGTTTTCTTTGCCCTCCTTGAGGGCAGGGAATTCTAAAAGTGGAGAACATACACATACATACACACTCAAACACATACACACATACACACATATATAAGTATGTACATAATATAGACAAAACAAATACAATGTAATTTTTGGAGGGAATATATGGGAAGCTGAGGAGATCAGGAAAGGCTTTAGGACAAAGGTATACCTTTATACCTCTGATTGGAGGGCTGGCAGGTGGAGCATAAAACTCATTCCAAAGCTTTCTGAAAGCTGGGAAGTACTGCCAATTCTTCCCTTCTTCTCATTCCCCCCATGTTTTTAGTTTCCTTTTGTGCTGTTGTCTTCCCACCTTAGATTATAAGTTCCTTGAGTATAGGGATTGTCTTTTTTTATATTTGTAGCTCCAACACTTAGCGCAGTGACTGACACATAGCAGATGCTTAATAAGCATTTATTGCATTATATTATTGTGCTTGAGCTGAGTTTTGAAGGAAACCAGGGATTCTAAGTGTAGGTGAAGAGGGAGAGCATTCCATAGATAGGAACAGCTAATGCAAAGGTGCAGAGAGGAGAGATAGAGTCAATCTTGACCACTTACTTTCTCTTCTCATACCCAAGCAGTTGCTAAGACTTGTTGATTCTATATCTACAATATCTCTTAGATCTGCCATTTTATCTCCTCTTACATGTCACTGTCCTCTGGGTGTCCTCTAATTTGCTTATATTTTTTTCTAAAGTGCGATACTGAGCACAACAGGACAATTGACCTTCCCTAGGTCTGACGGGGAAAGTAGAGGAATAGATTAAAATTCTCCACTATCATCCTACTTTGAAATCTTATCATCATGGAAGTGACATTGCCTTCTCCAAAGTTATATTAGTGGAACACAAGCTCTGGTAGTTTCTATCAAACTAGAAAGGCTTCAAATTGCATCTTTAATGGTGGATTTTTCATGCATCAAATAGTCAAACAAGGTAATATTTAAAAGTACCTAGTACCCTGCCTGGCACATCATAGGGGCTTAATAAATACTTATTTCCTTCTTTCCTTCCTTCTTTCCTTCCTTCCTTCTTTCCTTCCTTCCTTCCTTCCTTCCTTCCTTCCTTCCTTCCTTCCTTCCTTCCTTCCTTCCTTCCTTCCTTCCTTCCCTCCTTCTC
Source organism: Pseudochirops corinnae (assembly GCA_028646515.1). Classification (NCBI taxonomy): domain Eukaryota; kingdom Metazoa; phylum Chordata; class Mammalia; order Diprotodontia; family Pseudocheiridae; genus Pseudochirops; species Pseudochirops corinnae. The sequence goes on along the minus strand of CM053588.1, from coordinate 129,450,545 downwards.
TCCTTCCCTCCCTCTCTTCTTTCCTTCTATTATTTTTTAAGGACTGGCCATGGAAAATTTGGAGAAGCTTACCACCAGATGTTTGGCTGTCAGGTTGTGATTTTTTTCCACCTGAGCATCTTATGAAGACAGTCTACTAAGGCACAGAGGAACTGAAATATACATTGGTAAAAATTCTTACAATTAGGAAAACGTGGATCCTTGAAATAGCACATAAGATTACATTAACTTTTTTTGGTTAGTGTATCAAATTATTGACTAGCCTTGAACTTGCAGTCCACTAAAATGCTAGATTTGTGTCATATATTTAGCTACACTTCTGCCATATTATTTTTGAAGTTGATAGGTTTACACTTAAATAAATGATTTTACATTTATCTTCTATTGGACAAACAATAGTAACTAATATTTTAACCTATTCATATCTGTAATATCTATTAATTTTTCTGTCATCTAAGATGTTAGCTATCTCTCCCAATTTTGTATCATCTACAGATTTGTTAAGCATCCACCTATACCTTTATCCAAATTGTTGATAAATTTTTTGAAGAGTGTTGGACCAAGGACAGAGCCCTGGGCTACTCCATTAAAGACCTCTCTTCAGGATGATATTAATCTACCCTCACTGTTCTTTCAGTCTGGTGATTCACTGTTCTATCATCCAGTGCATGTCCTTTCATTTCATTTTCCAGGAAATGCTTTGCTACAGCCCACGTCTATTATCTTGCCACATCTAGTAAACCAACCAAAAAAGGAAATGAAGTTAGTTTGACATGACCTCTCCTTTATAAACCCAGGTTGACCGTTAGTGATTAGCATTTCTCCTTCTAAATGTTCATAAACCATCCTTTTAATAATATTTTTAAGACTTTTCCCCAGGAATCAAGTGTGTCAGACTACAATGGGTAAAATCTACTTTCCTTCTTTTTAAAAAATTTGAACATTTGTCTATTTCCAGTCTATGTGACCTTCTCTTATTTTCCTTAATTTTAAAAATATCACGGGTGCAAGTTCAGAAATAATATATAGCAGTTCTTTTACTTTTTTAGACTGAAGCTCATTTGCCCCTTGCTATCTGAACTCATTGAAGACATCAAGACGTTTTCTTGCTCTTTCCTTTCTTATGGACTCTGCGCTTACCTTGAATTTCAACTCTTTAAAAAAAAATTATTTATTTTTAGTTTACAACATTCAGTTCAAAGCTTTTGAGTTTTAGATTTTCTCCCCCTCCCTATCCTCCCATTTCCCCAAGAAGATGTGCAATCTGATATAGGTTCTACATAAATATTCATATTAAACATATTTTCACATTAGTCATGTTTTAAAGAATTATAACCAATGGAATGAGCCACAAGAAAGAAGAAACCAAACCAAACCAAAAAGAGAGAGAGCCAATAGTATGCTTCAGTCTGCATTCAGACTCCATAATTCTTTCCCTGGATATGGATAGCATTTTCCATCACAAGCCTTTTGGAATTGTCTTAGAACCTTTCATCGCTGAGAAGAGCTACGTCTGTCAAAGTTAGTCATCACACAATGTGGCTGTAATTGTGTACAATGTTCTCTTGGTTCTGCTCCCCTCACTCAACATCAGTTCATATAAGTCTTTTCAGATTTTTTTGAAGTCTTCCTGTTCATCATTTCTTATAGTACAATAGTATTCCATTACATTCATATACCACAACTTGTTCAGCCATTCCCCAATTGATGGGCATCCCCTCAATTGCCAAGTCTTTGCTACCACAAAAAGAACTACTATAAATATTTTTGTACATGTGGATCCACTTGCCAGTTCACAACTCCACCAAAAATGCATTAGTATTCCAGTTTTCCCCCATCTTCTCCAACATTTATAATTTTCTTGTTTTGTCATGTTAGCCAATCTGACAGGTATTATGTGGTACCTAAGAGTTGTTTTGATTGGCATTTCTTTAATCAATGATGATTTAGAGCATTTTTTCATATGACTATAGATATCTTTAATTCCTTCTTCTAAAAATTGCCTGTTCATATCTTTTTACCATTTATCAATTGGAGAATGACTTATGTTCTTATAAATTTGACTCAGTTCTCTATACATTTTAAAAATGAGGCTTTTATCAGAGACACTGGTTGTAAAAATTCTTTTCCAGTTTTCTGCTTCCCTCCTAATCTTGGTTGCATTGATTTGTTGAAATGAAAAAATTTCAATTTAATTTAACCAAAATTATCCATTTTGCATTTCATAATGTTCCCTATCTCTTGTTTGGTCATAAATTCTTCCATTCTCCATAAATCTGACAGATAAACTATTCCTTGCTCTCCCAGTTTACTTATAGTATCAGCCTTTATCTCTAAATTGTGTACCCATTTTCACTTTATTTAGGTATATGGTATAAGATGTTGGTCTATGCCCAGTTTCTTCCATACTATTTTTCAGTTTTCCCAGCAGTTTTTGTCAAATAATGAGTTCTTATCTCAGAAGCTGGAGTCTTTGGGTTTATGAAGTAGTAGATTACTATAGTCATTGACTACTATGTCTTATGTACCTAACCTGTTCCACTGATTTGCCACTCTATTTCTTAACCAGTACCAACTAGTTTTGATGATTGCTGCTTTATAATACAATTTAAAGTCTGGTATGGCAAGGTCACCTTCCCTAGCATTTCTTTTCATTAATTCCCTTGATATTCTGGAACTTTTGTTCTTTCAAATGTATTTTGTTATTATTTTTTCTAGCTCTATAAAATAGTTTTTTGATAGTTTTATTGGTATGGCACTGAATAAGTAAATTAATTTAGGTAGAATTGTCATTTTTATTATATTAGCTTGGCCTACTCACAAGCAACTGATGTTTTTCCAATTATTTAGATCTTACTTTATTTTTTTTAAAATTAAATTGGTTTATTTATTTACTTTTAGTTTACAACATTCAGTGCCACAGTCCCTTGAGTTTCAAATTTTCTCTCTCTCTCTCTCTCTCTCTCTCTCTCTCTCTCTTTCTCTCTCCCTCTCCTCTCCCTCCCCCCATCATGGTGGCATGCATTCAAATATAGGATCTACAACTATCTTCACATTAATCATTAGTCGGGTTGTAAAGAAGGGTTATAACTGATGGAATGATCATTGGGAAAGAGGAAACAAAACAAAACAAGAAAAAAACCCACAAAAAATAGTTTGTTTCAATCTGCATTCAGACTCCGAATCTCTTTCTCTGGATGTGGATATCTCTTTTGATCATGAGTCTTTTGGAGTTGTCCTATAACCTTGTATTGTTGAGAGGAGCCCAGTCTGTTGAAGTTAGTCATCACACATACATTGTGTCTGTGATTGTGTACACATTTCTCCTGGTTCTGTCCTTGCTCAGCATCAGTTTATATGATGTTTATATGATATCAGTTTATAACTCTCCAGGTTATTATGAAGTCCATCTGCTCCTTATTTCTTATAGCACAGTAGTATTCCATTACATTCATATACCACAACTGTTCCAGTTCTTTGCCATAGATCTTACTTTATTTGTATGAAAAGATTTCAACTCCTTTTTGATCACATTAGTTTTCTTTCCCAGTCTGAAGATTGTTATATTAATTTTGACCCATCATTGTGTTCTGTTGGGGTATTTTTGAATGTTGAGTCTATCATTCAATATATTAACAGTTGCCCCCTATTTTGGTCTCCAATTCATTGTTGAAATATTGAACAGGATTATTGATGACACACAACTCACAACTTCTCTATGTTGACACTAAGTCATTAATCAATGCATCAACAATAATAATGTTAATACATTTATATGGTAATTCTAGGTTTCCACAGCAGTTTTATCACATTGTGTGTTATGTAATTGTAGAGGACCACAATCCCAGTGGGACTCTGACCCTGATGGCTGAACAAGCCCTCTCAGGTGTTTGGCCTGCTGATGGGCCTGGATCAGTTCCCTATCCTCCAGGAAAGAACTCAAACACATAATTGTGAGGATTAGGTCCTCTTCACACCCATGGCATGGAAGAAAGAAGTGCGCAATGTCCTCAGGGGAAAACAATTAGGACAGAGATTTTTGGCTCTATAAAGCTTGTGCCTGGAAGAATAACTTTTACCATTCTGGGGGTCCTGTCTCTTTTTATGTACTCACAATGTTTGGGTCAGTGACACTTTCTCAGCCCTTCTTGGGGATGGCAGGGCTCCCACACTTTCTCAGTCCTGCTGCGGGACAGCAGGGCTCCCCATAACTGGCTCCTCACATGTAGTATAAGCATTATTGATTTTGGAGATTGGAAAACTGAGAAATTCAGAGAGATTAAATAATTTGTTCATGATAACACAGTTCACAAGTGTCAGAGTTAAGATTAAAATCTAGTTTTCTTGACTCTAAATCCGCTAGAGTAATCTTTCTACTAAACTTCAGTGTCTCTCTTTGGATATAGATTTTTAACTAATCACAACTCTCTCTACCTTTCTGTCTCTCTGTCCTTCTCTCTGTCTTTCTTTCTCTTTCCCTCTCTCCTCTCTTCCATCTCTCTCTCTGCCTTCTGTATATTTCACTCTTTTCTCTGTCTCTGTCTTTCTCTATTCTCTCCACCTCTGTAGGACTTAATCATCTCTCGCTTTCCTCTGTCTGTCCCTCTGTCTTTCTTCTGTCTATCTTGTCTGTCTTCCTGCTTCTCTGTGTGTCTTGTTCTTCTGTCTTTGTCTCTTTTCCTGTCTTGCTCTTTTCTCTTTCTCTGCTTTCTGTATATCTCTATTTTCTTTTTAAAACTCTTTCCCCTCGCTTTGTCTTTGTCACTCTTTTTTTTCCTGCCATTTCTCTCTTCTCTCCTCTCTCACTTTCTGTTTCTGCTTCTCTGTCTCTCTGTCTGTCTCTGTATCTCTTTCTCTTTGACTCTGTGTCTGCCCTCCCCACTGCCTCTGAAGGAAGAGACTTCAGTTCTTTATTTACCAAAACTTTTTCCCACAGAATGCCATTGATTTATTTTGGTATCAAATTTCTTTGGTTCATCTTGAACTCCCAGTTGGTGAAAAAGCACAATAATTAGAAAAAGAATTTCCTCTTTCTGTGTCCCAGGGCAACTGTAGCTTCCTAACTGATGCTTCTTTTGACCTCACCAAGAAAATACACACACATACACATATGCACACAGAACAATATGTTAGAGAAACCAGTTTTTGAGAATATGTGATAAAATATATAAAGTGAATAGATTTTTTAAAGAAATGAGAAACAAGATACTTACATATTATAAATAGACAGATATAGATAGATGATAGGTAGACAGAGGTATCTAGATGATACTGCCAGGGTGGGGAACTTGTGGCCTCAAAGTCACGTGTGGCCCTCTAGGTCCTCAAAGGTGACCCTTTGACTGAATCCAAATTTTCCACTACAAATCTACTTAATAAAAGGATTGGTTCTGTAAAACTTGGACTCAGTCAAAAGGCTATACTCAAGGACCTAGAAGACCACATGTGACCTCAGGCTGCAGGTTCCCCACCCCTCGATTAGAGACAGAGGATAGATATGGATGACGGATAGCTATGGATAGATGATAGACAAATGCTAAATGATAGATAGATAGATAGATAGATAGATAGATAGATAGATGGATGGATAGAGGCTCAGAGCAAGATCCAGAATTAGGTAAGAAATAGAAGCTCAGAGTTCCACTACCTGTAGTTCTCAGTATGGGGACAGTTACGGTTTTTCTTCAATGACTCCAGGGGGTGCCACATTATTTAGCTACCATTCTTTCCCAGTATCTTCCCATCAGTCAGAAAAGTTACGATGTCACCTGTAGCTGCTGTTCTTGTTGTTGCATGGGAAAAACAATTTGAAGACAGGGAACTATTATATTAATATAAGGCATCATGATGTTATCTACTGACCTCATTCTTTTATTCCTCATAAGATGGATTTGTGAATACTGTTTTTAGAATTTGGGCATTTTGGAAGGTTTCTTTGCTTTTACAATCTTTGGCTAGGAAATCATACCTATCATTTCTATGAATTTTTTTGAAGTTAATTTTTTTTTTAAACACTAGGTACAAGTTTGCTCATAATTCCCATGATTGTTCATTATTAACTCTATGAAGTCATGGTGATTTTCTCCCAAAGTACCTTTCACAACCCACTTCTGTAGCCTATTTTTTTTTCCTTGATGGATTAAATCCAATGTCGTTTATTGGGCTAATCCTCTTTTCTTCTGAGACATGAAATTGCCAGCAAGGCAAGCAAGTTAAGAATTTATCAGACATCTATAGAATGAGGCTTCCAATGCCTGGCTTGATGGGTGGTAAAAGTTCCCCACTATGACTACATCTGGTCTCCATGACACTTTGGTAGTCTGTGCTTATTTCATAATCATCTCCTGGTCTCCTTCTCAGCGTTATAGAGGCCATATATACTTGATGATGCTGTCTTTCAGACAAAATGGTACTTTTCATAAACTGGGAAAATTACTGAAGGGAACAGACTACTTTTAGCAGCTCAAGTTTCCTGTTGAGACATTGTCAGTCAAACTGAGGCACAGACAGGTGGAATAACTTGCCCAAGGTCACACAGAGGGGCTGGGATTGGAATCCAGGCCATTTGACTTCATGTCCTGCAGCTATAGTTTTGAACAATCCACAGATTTCTTTCTCTTCTTCTTGGCAGTGGGAAAAGTATAAGGGCAGATGAAATTTGCGGTTGGTAATTTTCAGAAACCCCAACAGGGACACAGCATTTGTTTGGTCAGTGATGTATCAATGATCAATCAACATGTTTTTAATTTAAATTAAATCTTATTTTCAGAGCTCCATTCTTTCTCTCCCCTCTCTCCCCAATTGATAAATCAAGAAAAATAAAATCCAATACAAACATGTATAATCAAACAAAACAAATTCCCATATTGACCATGTCCAGAAAAACACCCCAATTAGTACTCATCACTTCTTTATCAGGAAGTGGGTAGCAGGCAATGTATAGTTATTAGGAACCTCCTATGTGCCAGGAATTATCTTAGGTACTGGGACTATAACTACAAAGAATGAATCAGTGCCTATTTTCAAAGAACTCACAATCTAACAATGAAGACAACATATACGTATTTATATAAGTATATACAGTGCAAACAGTTCTAAAAATGCCAGAGTATACTGTGCTATAATTTTGTAGTTTTCAGTAGAGGACGTGATATTGATTTGTTTCAGGTAAGTCTTCCAGTAATACTAGGAACATAATGGAACCTTCAATTCCAGGGGCTGAACGGGGGACCTAAAGGTTGATTGTGAGGCATGCTTTGAAAATTGATCAGGGATGAGTTGGGCTGATGGTACCAGGGTAGTCTGTTTAAATAGCTTTGTGTCTGGAAGGTGTCTAATTCAAATAAAAAAGCATTTATTAAGCACTTATTAAGAACTGGGGATATAAATACAAGCAAAAAGAAAGACAAATCCTTGCCCTCAAGGAGTTTTCTTTCTAGTACAGGGTGATAGCACATAAAAGGAGGCTGAAAATCAAGGGTAGGGAAGGGGAGAAGGTCCCTTAGTGAAGTTTGGTGAAATTTGGAAAATAAAAGATGGCTGGTCTGGGCCCATCCTTAAAAAAAGAAGGTTTTGGGAAAAACTCACTAATGGAAGAAAGGAGTAGAAAGGGCTACTGGTGTTGGTCTGATCCAATGCCCTGTAGACTACAGAGACTTCCCTACCTTCAATTCTACATTGAGCTACCAATGTGTGGGCTGGGAGAATATAAGAAGAATCTTTAGCTGTGACAAACTGATAGCAGGGCTTAATGTGAACATATTGCTTCAGGAGCCAGGGTAAATTGAGGGTTACCTTGAACTGTGCTAACTCATCCTGTAAAAACTGTTCTACTAGGCCAGGGATAGTCCATGCCAAGTCTTAACTTAGTATCTAGAAGGATGTAGCATGGTCTCCAGTGTTCTCTTGCTTCTGTTGGAGATAGTGAATCTGTTAGTTGGCAATTCCTGATTGTTTAAGATTGTAAGAAGTCTCTTGGAGGTGTTGTCAGAACCCAGTTTTCTTTTCTACTGTAGGCTCTTTCTTGTGAGGTAAGGAGTAGACTAGTTAGCAAACTGTTGGCAAGTGGGATAAGACAAAGTCCAACTTGGCCCAGAGCGAAGGATGTATTCAGAGGTGGAGTTCCATGATTAATCTACGTTGGACAAAAAATATTGGCAAGAGTTTTACTTGCCTGGCAAAAGGGTCTGGAAAATTTACCAGACTAGTTAGTTATAGGCAACATAGTTGATTCTACTGCCTTCCTAAGATATTCAAATGCTTTTTATAAAACTGCAAAAGACCTTTGGTCCTTAGTCAATTCTAAGAAGGTTTATTCACCAGCATTAGAGTCCTTGGATCCCCCTTGAAGTGCCTAAAAGGTAGCAAGTGGCAGAGTCACTTTGGGAACTTCAGTTAGAGAAAAAGCACCAATTTGGGCATGATAGCCAGGATATCTAACCCCCAAATTCTGGAAAGAATGGAGCTGATGCATGTAGGGAATGAAGGGCAAATGTCAGATCCTGAAAGAAGAATCCTCAGGATGAAAAAGACTATGACATGGATCATGATTAGAAAGAGCCAACTGGAATCCACATGAGCTTGAAGTCTGAGTTTTCCAGGAACCTGTATCCAAATAGGGGAGAGAAGAAAGGAAATGGCATTAACAGCTGTGATTTTGAAGCTGAGTAGTCAACACAGAATTTCAGGGTTCAAAGCACTACGAAGACAAGCAATAACAACAATAACAGTTCATTCTGGGCGAGGACTCTAAAGTTTGCTATCTGTTATGCCTTTACTTGGCATTAGCAAGATGATCGATTTCTCTCGCTCGACTTCTCTGCCCTGCCCAGCACTCTTTTGTATTAGGCAAATGCGAGGCAGAGCCTCTGTCCTTTATTCAGATTTGGTTTTTGGTATTTACTTTGACCTTTGCTCTAAGCAGCTGGACTCTGACTGGATATGGTCAGCTGATTCTAAAATGACTTCTCTGTTTTGTATCCTGTCTGTCAAAATAATAGATTTTTTTCCCCCTCTCCCTTTTTTGGTGATGTTGTTTGGTGCCTGGCATCCTGAATAAAGTTCCTGGGATCATGTTGTCATTTTGTAGCAAAGAAACTGGATGGAGCAGTTTGCTTCTCCATGGTAGGCACAAAAGGCAAGATAACTAAGTATCCCACTTATTGCTGAATTGTTCAGTCATGTCTGATTCTTTGTGACCCTGTGTGACCCTCTTGACGGAGTTTTCTTGGCAAAGATATTGGAGTGGTTTGCTATTTCTTTCTCCAGTGGGTTTAGGGAAATAGAGGTTAAGTGATTTGTCCAGGGTCACACAACGAGTAAGTATCTGAGGTCACATTTGAACTCAGGTCTTCCTGACTCCAGGCTCAGCACTCTATCCATTGAGCCACCTAGCTGCCTCCAGTTGCATTAGATGATGTTTCTTGCTGATGAAACCAACACTAATGATTCCTTTAGTCCATTTTCCAATGAATATGGGTGGGTCATCTTTCCATTTAGGAATAACTTTATGTTTTCTGGTGTCATTTTGTTAAAGCCATCAATTTGCATATGATTTAGCTGTTCTAGGTGTGAAGAAGCTTTCTTGGTTGTAGGACCCAGGACCAAGGATAGTTTGATAAGAGCTTCACTATTATTTGTTAAAGGTCTAAGAAGACACTCCTGTCAGATAGAAGTGGAAACTGGACACATAGAACTAAAAGGTCGTTTTGTGTTCTTGTTTGCCATTTACATTGCTGAAGGGAAAAAAATAAACCCAAATCATTTCTAAGGAACATATTTTAATAATGAACCTTTCCATGTTAGTTGACCAATGAAGCAACCAATAAATCATCAAGAGGATAAGGAACAAGACATGGAATCAGGAAGAACTGTGTTCAAATCCCACTTCAAATTGCCAGATGTACACTTGCCAAGAAGACCATTTTATGGAGAACTCACACAGGGAAAGCTTTCACATGGCGATCAGAAGAAGCAATATAAGGACACTCTCAAGGTCTCTCTCAAGAACTTTGGAACTGATTGTGTGACATGGGAAACACTGGCATGGGACTGCTCAACATGGTGTGCCCACCAACTTACTGCTGTTACTGCTGCTGCTGCTGCTGCTGCTGCTATTCTGGAAGCTTTAACATTTCAGTCAGAATTAATGGGACAAACCACCAATTCTAGCATTTCAGGTATCCTGGGTAAAATTTCATGAGAGTGGCGAGAGGGGCAGGGACAGGTCTTTTAAATCCCATTCAGTAGGCCAATATCTTTCTATCTCAAAGCAAGTTCACTAGGCTTTGTTTTCTTAGTGTGTTTATTTGGTATTTGGTGACTGTGTTTCAGTTCTCTGAAGCAAGCAAACAAACAAACAAAAATCTATAGAACACATCTTTTTCTTGCAGGATAGCAAAGTGTAATACACTAGTAATGTTTCTGAATACTCTTATTAACCATAGCAATCCACCTAAAGTAATTTAAAACAGTTTTACAATTATTCTACCCATAAAAGTGATAATGTTTTCCTCATCTTGGATGCTAATGTTATATTTCTTCTACCACTTTGAGAGTTCACTTGCAATCTGATTTTTTAGTTTAGTTTTTTTTTTTTTTAAAAAGGGATTTCTTTTTAGGATTGTCAGGCAAGATATACTTCACACTTGAGTCTAGGGAACTGTTGGATTTTGTTCTTTTTCTTTCTTCTTTCTTTTCCTTTTAAGTTCTTTGATTTTTCAGAGCTGTTAAAAAAAAGTTAAGGCTATTATAGTTTGAGAGGCCCTTAGGAGGAGAAATCAAAAATGGATTCGGGACAGCTTGACGTCATGGATGCCAGGTCTGAATTGTGCAGGAGTGCAATGGCCAGGCTTAAGGACCTCACCTAATACAGGGTCCTTTGCTATTTTTCAGATGAATTAACAAAGGGGAAATTCTCTTCCTTCTCTCAGAAGAACTTCTTGCTGTCCTCAAATCTGATGTGGCCACTGGGGACAGACACGTTTGAAAAGCACTTTCTAATTACTTTTCAAAGTATCCTTGTGCTGGCCTCTTGGTCTGATAGGCTAGTAGGTTGTTCTGGTACACCTATCTGCTTTTCCCTTCTAAAAAGGGGATTTTCTTCCTCTGTGGCTGTCAGGTAAAGAGGAAGTAAGTTGCTAAGCACTAAAGAGAAAAATTAAATTAAAAGTTTTTTTTTTAAATTGTACATGGCTTATTTTCTAATGGTTTCCCATTTCTTTTCCAGGCAATCATATTTGAAATGAGATTTAAGCAATAAAGGAAAGAATGGTATTTGCAAACTATTCATACAGTCACAATAAAATCTCTAATGAACTTTTCCTTCCAAGATTTTAATATAAGATCTGATCCTATAGTTCCTGCATGGGCAGAACTTCCATGGATTTTTAATGGGATTTTGGTGTGAATTGGATCTCCAGGGGAGAGCTCTAAAGTAGGAGAATAAAGTGGCAAGAAGAGATTGAACTGTTTGCACAACTGTTGGTCCAGCAGAGGGCACCTGGACCCCACAGAAAGCAAGAAACAGCAGCATTTTAAAATCTGGTTTTCATAGCCCTAGTGAGTTAATTAACACCTAGCAACCAGTTTTTATTGGCATTGGCAAAATGAGGTCATTGTAACCTTGATTAATAAAATGTGTAGTAATTAGGGAAATATTGGGAATAGAAACTTGACAAGTATTTCTCTTTTGCTCATTGCAGTGACTTGTAATCAATAATACAAATCGTAAACTGCAAACTGCATGAGCTATTTCTAGGATACAAAAACTTTTATTTTTTTCCCAAAAAACGGGAAGAAAAACTTTCATGAAAAAGTAAGGTTGAGAAGAAAACTCAGGGTAAACTCAACAACTTAACAACCATTTTTAAGGGGCCACTATGTGCCAGGCACTGGGAATACAATGACAGAAAAGAAACAAGGGCCTTAGGATCATAGATATAGAATCAGAAGGGACCTCAGAGATCGTCAAGTTGAAACTCCTCATTTTTACAAAATCTGAGGAAACAAAGGCAAAAATTTACTTTTGTTATCATCAAGATATTTCAAACACTTGTAATGTTTTAAGATAACACAAGCAAATTTAATATAGTAATATGACAGAAAAGCACATACAATTTTCTGTGACACTTTTCTAGAATTCTACCTTTTGTCCACATTAAAGTTCACTAGAGGCAAGTGAAACTCTTCTTCTCTTGCTTTGAAGTTGCAATAATCTAAGTATACCTCTAGAGGGTAATGTTCACCCAGTTATCTTCAAGAATCCATTTTCCCTCCCCCTTTTTGCCTGACACCTGCTGAACTGGATGGATATAATAAAAAATACCATACAAGGTTTTGTGAATTGTTAAAGTACAGTAAGGAGACCTCCACCTTCCCAGGCAGGATTCTTCATGATATACTTGCTGACCAGATGTTTAAACTTCCAAAAAGGCCAAATTCAGTTTCCTCTCAATGAATAGTTTGTTGAACCATCCACCTTTCCCCAATGTAATTTTTAAAGACATTTCTGGGTTTTCATATATATGTGTGTGTGTGTGTGTGTGTGTGTGTGCATATTTATGAGCATGCATACATGTATATACACATGTACAGATATATACAAGCATGTGTGCATGTATGTGCATGTGTGTATGCATATATACATGTATTTATGTGCAGGTGTATGTATATCTACATATATGCATATGTGCATTATGATAAGTATACAGATATGTACATATATACACACGTACATGCATATATATATGTGTCTTTTTTTTAAATTTTATTTTAGTTTACATCATTCATTTCCATGAGATTTTGAGTTACAAATTTTCTCCCTATCTTTCCCCTACCCCCCCCC
>CM053588.1:129413994-129437601 GCA_028646515.1 Pseudochirops corinnae | reverse complement strand
TATATTTTAAACATTTGATTATAGAGCTTTAAATTCTAGATCTTTCTCTTCTTCCCTTGTCAGCCACTCCCACTGGAAGAACAAGCCATCAATGTATATGTGTCTTTATATGCACATGTATTTATATGCATATGTATGTGTATTGGATATATGTATAAGTACAAACATATGTACATGTGTATGTGTGTGTATACACACATGCACACATACATATATATGGCATATTCCCTTCCTTCTTTCCTTCCTTCTTTCTTTCCTTCTTTCCTTCCTTCCTTCTTTCCTTCCTCCCTCTCTTCTTTCCTTACTCCCTCCCTTCTTTCCTTCTTTCCTTCCTCCCTCCCTCCCTTCCTTCCTTCCTTCCTTCCTTCCTCCTTCCTTTCTTTCCTTCCTTCCTCCCTTCTTTCCTTCCTGTCTTTCTGTCTGTCTTTCTTTCTGTCTCTTTGTCTGTCTCTCCCTCTCTCCCTTTGCCCTCCTCCCCCATATTGATGCCAAACTTAATATAGATGAGATATCCAGTACTGGTACTAGGGATTATACACCACCCTGCCCTGCCATACACACACATACACACACACACACACACACACACACACATATATGTATATATATCTTGTGCAATGTTTAGTGGAAGAGGGATGAATTAATCTGGTAACAGTAGAAAAAGTGCTGGGTTTGGAGTCAGAGGAGATAGGTTCAAATCCCAGCTCTGCCATTTTCTTACCTGTGTGATCTTTGGGCAAATCCCTTACACAATTTATTATTAACCAATGTTACAATGACCCCTGGTCCTTAATTTCCCAGCCCGTTAAAGGAAAAGTTATATTCAGTAGATCCTTTCTAACTCTACATCTGCATTTATGAAAATGGTTTGAACTTTTGGCCCCATATGTAGATTTTTAAAAATCATATAATTTTAATAATTTCTAAACAATTTTGTAAATGGTCTTAATGTGACTTTTCAGAACCAACACTTCTTTGCTTTTTTAGTTTTGAACATTTCCTTTACTAAGTGGTAAACAGGTTATTGTTCATTTGTGTTGAGTGGTGATTCTTTAACTGATTTTCTGGTTATTTGTTCAATAAGTGACCTTTGGGATCAATGTCACATTTTATTTTTACCCCAAAGAAGTTGACATAAATAAAATCATTCATTCACATTTTTAGAAACCAGGTATTAATAAATCTTTGAGCCTCATAAGATTCCTTAGTTTTAGGAACAATAGCTAGGTGTCACAGTGAATAGAGCATGGGCCCTGAAGTCAGGAGGACCTGAGTTCAAATTTGACCTCAGACACTTAACACTTACTAGCCGTGTGACCTTGGGCAAGTCACTTAACCCCAATTGGCTTGCTTTCCCCCCTCCAAAAAAAGGATAAAGGGAACCAAATTTACTCTTGAACTCTTATTATCTGGGGAAACAAGCCTCCTGCTGATGGTGGAAAGTCCCACATAGGAAATAACTACTTTAATTAATTGGAAGAACTCTAAAATAGACTCCAAAACCATGCTGCAGCTTCTCCTTCATCCTGGAATATCTCCGGGACATGCTGACTCTCTTTTCCCATTGGTTCCTTTTGGGATCTGCAATTTTTGGAGGGGTCCAGGCTGATCAGCCTTCATTCCCCTCCCTCCTCTGCTCCTAACTTTCTGAAAAAGACAAACAAAAAACAAACCAAAACAAAATAAAAAACCCAAAATGCTTTCCTTTTCCCTTTTCTCCCTTCCCAGCTTCCTTTTGTCTGTTGTCTTCCTGCCTTAGAAGGTAAGCTCCTTAAGGTCAGGGAATGTTTTTATTTTTGTTTGTATTTCTATCTTTGGCACTTAGCATAGTGCTTGGCATATACTAAGCTCTTAATAAATGTTTGTTTCCTTCCTTCCTTTCAACTTGGACTGAAGAGGGGAAGAATAGCAAAGGATGACAGGAAAAGATAGCTCCCATTATCCATGGCACCATAGAATCATAAACTCTCAGAGTTGAAAGGGCCTTTGAAGATCATCTATTTCAACATACACCTGAGTAGGAAGCCCACCCTGATAAGAATTTATCCAGCTACTGCTTGGATAACCCAGTCCTTCCTGAAGCATCTTGCTCTACTTTTAGACTACTATAATTGTTGCTAAGTTTTTCCTTACATCAAGTCAAACTCTATTCCCTCCAACAGCTTCCTGTTACCCATAGCTCTGTTCCTGAGGGTTAAGTAGAAAAAATCTAATCCTGTTTCCCCTTGAAGGCCTGATACTTGATGACAACCGTCATGTCCTCCTGAGTCTTCTTTTTTCTGATCTACAATCTAATTCTTTCAACCAATCATTGTATAGTTACATTTTCTGACACTCTCCATCACTGTGGTCAACTCTCTCTAGTTTTCTAATGTCTTTCCTAGAATGTAGCATACTGAGCAGAGGCCTGTATTCCACATGTGTTCTGACGAGGGAAGGCAAGAGTAGAACCGTAATGTCTTTCTTCATGAATATTTACTTGAATATTTTTGTGAGTCCACAGTTTCTTCAGGGTAAACTGTCTAATGGTACAAATAAAGCCAGTCTTTGCTTCCTTATTTTATGTGACTTTTGTCTTTTTTGCAAATCCTATCCAATTGTGGGAGGCCCTCTTCTGGCTGATATTGGTCTGTTCCTTCCTACTTACTACATTAATGAACCACATTCCATCCCCACCCCACCCCCAACTCCTTAATTATACCTTTTGTAGACACTAGCCTTCTATTAACACAAGATTAAATTGAGAGGGAGGGTGACATAGTGAATAGAGTAATAACTTTTGACTCAGAAAGACCTAGTTTTATGTCCTGATTGAGACATGTGTGACCTTGGGCAAATCTCTTAACCTTTCAGTGAGCCAAACAACCCTCTAAGACTATAAGTTGCAGAATAGATGCTGATATATACTGGGAGGGAGTCCCCTTACTGGAAATTCCCTATGTATATTAAATAATAGGTATGAATTTTAAAAAGGACTAAATTAGCTTTAAAAAAATTCCTGCACATTACTGTTTATTCCATTAACACTTTTAGATATTTTTCTTTATGAACTATTATCTTCTCATTCTGTCCCAGTCTTGTATCTGTGCATGTGTAGAACTTGAAATGTATTCTTTTTTTGGAGGGAAGAAGGCAGGGTAGTTGGGGTTAAGTGACTTGCCCAAGGTCACACGGCTAGTAAGTGTTAAGTGTCTGAGGTCAGATTTGAACTCAGGTCCTCCTAACTCCAGGACCAGTACTCTATTCACTGTACCACCTAGCCACCCCTTGAAATGTATTCTTATTAAATTTAATCTTAGTAGATTTTTAATAATGATTAGAAGCTGCTAAAATATTTTTAGATCTCAATTCTGTCACTGATCATGTTAATCGTACCTCCCAATTTCATGTTATCTCCAAATTTGATAAGCATAACATATGTGTCTTCATGTAAGTTGAATACAACAAGGTCAAAGATAGTCTTGGGATTCTTCAAAGCAGATGGGTCAGTACTGATCATTATTAATCATTTTATGGAGCTATTTTTTCCATCAGTTTTAAATCTACTCAACTGTACTATTATCTAGTCCATTTTGTTCACAAGGATGTCTTGGGATAGTTTATCAAAGGCCTTGGTAAGAATCAAGACCACTTGTTTCAAATGTACATCTATTATCTAGTAATTTTTGTCAAAAATGAAAAGTGATTAATATACATTTCATGAATCATTTTTGGCAAACTCATTGTGACCCTTAGTGATGACCATATTCCTTTTAAAAATGTAGATGTCTTAACAAGTACAGATTTAATAATTAATTAAACATTTTGCCCAGAGTCAAAATCAAACTTCTTAGTCTATTCTGATAAATTGACTTGTTCATTGAGAATTGGGAAAACACCCTCCTTTATTCAATCTTATACCAACTCTCCCATTCTCCAATTTTTTTTTTTCAGAGAACTCTAACAGCAGCTTAAGAGTCACAGCTGCCAGCTCTTTGTAGTCTCCTTACTGGCCCATTCAGGTATGGAGATTTGAATGCATAGAGGTAGAAAGTTGTTGAAAGGATCAAAAGAGAATAAAGCATATTGTAAAGTGTTTAGCATACCACCTTGCATATAGTAGGTATTTAATAGATGCTTATTCTCTTCCTTTTCTCCTTCCTTCCCATTTCTCCATTTACTGTGGGTTTAATTCACTGACAATTATTTTTATGTACTTTCTAATTTAACTATCATTCGTCTTGATAGGGAAAACAAAGCAAAATAGGGGTTGACTTATTCTGTGTTCCCTAGATTGACCATTATCATCTTCCCATCAACGTCAAATTACCTTTCTAACCCCTCTGACCATTTTGTCTTTGAAACAGTTTAAAAAGACCCTTTTGCTTTCCTTAATATAGCTCTCATAAGCCTCAGCTGCTTTGGGATTTTAGTGTTTTTAATGTAATAATGATAACTCGCATTTTATAGTGCTTTAAGTTTTCAGATCACTTCACAAATAATATCTCATTTATCCCTACAAAAATCCTGGATGGGTGGTGCTATTATCACCCCCATTTTGCAGGTGAGGAAAGTGAGGCAGAGAGAGAGAGATAAAAAGACTTGCCCAGGGTCAAATAGCTATTCAATATCTGAGGCCAGTTTTGAACTCGGGTCTCTCCTGACTCCAGGCCCAGTGCTCTCTCCACTACACCACCTAAATGATTCCTTGCCTGCTGTTTTTTCATTCCTTCATTCAATAAACATTACATGTCTATTACTATAATAATAATATGAAAAGGGTAATAATGATGATAAGTTCATATTTGCATAAAAGTTTAAGGTTTATAAAAACTCTTTGTGGAGGAAATAGTACTAGGTGCTTTGTTTGGTATACCAAGATGAATAATAGTGACTTGAATTAATATAGCTTTTAAATCTGATTGGATGCTCATCCTTAAGGAGCTTATAATCTAGTTAGGGAGGCAAAATAGTAATAATAGCTAACATTCATCGTGCTTTAGGATTTGCAAAGCACTTTACATATATTATTTTTTTTTCACAAAACCCTTGTAATGTAGGTGTTATTATTTTCTCATTTTACAGATGAAGAAACTTAGACAAAGGGAGCTTAAATGACTTATCATACAGTTAGTGCATATCTGAGGCTGGATTTGAACTCAGCTGTTTTTGATTTTAAGACCAACATTCAATCCATTGTCACTTTTCAGTTATATATATAAACAGGTCCTTCAATCATTTCAGTTGTGTCCAACTCTTTGTGACCTCCTTTGGATTTTTCTTGGCGGAGATACTGGAGTGGTTTGCTATATCTTTCTCCAGCTCATTTTATAGATGTAGAAATTGAGGCAAACAGGGGGTCAAATGACTTGCTCAGGGTCATACAACTAGTGAATGTCAGTCAGAGTTGAATTACTGCAATGTAAATTATGTATTACTTTCCTGATAGTGTACAGACAAATAAAAAAAAAAGCTGCTGGAGATTAGAGGGAGTAATTATTTCAATATCCTTTTATGCCTACAAACACATGCAGAAAAGGAATAGATGTTTGAATGGGGGGAGGAGGAAATTTAGAGCACAGAACACTTGGGAAAGACAGACTACTTTGAAGAGACAAAGTGGGATGCTGTCGATTGCCAGGGAGCAGCAGAAGGGGATGTGGGTCCAGGAAGGGAAGGAGATGAAGGAGGCACATAAAGGGAACAGTGTGAGGGCCATTAGAGAGGGAGGCTGAAGGCTGCTGGAGATAAACTTCACATACTTCTCAATTTCCCTGAGTGTTGGCCACAGGCCCAAACACTGCCAAAAATAATTTTTCTTGCAGCCCTTGGAGTGACCTCAGTGGCTGATATCTGGTGTAAATTATTCTCAGGAATAATGAGGGGCATTAGAAGATGCCTTTTCATTGCCATTATCACAATTGTGGCTGGCACTGACTTGAGGATGTGACCAGCCACCCTCTATACAGTGCTTCTATACATCACTTCATTGCTCTGGGCTTCCTCCTCATCTCCAAAAAGAGTGAGTTGGTAGGATCAAATGATCTCTGTGTCCATCCCTATTCTTTCTGATGCTGTTATCCTTCAGCTCTCTGGACAGAGCAGCTGCTTATAATGTGTATTGTTTAGAAAGAGTTTCAGCTCTGCCTCTTTTCCTTAAGGGATGCAATGTACCTGTGTTCCATAGAGAACACCTCTATTCCTAGTCTCCACAGACCATTTGTCTGACCTTTGTATCTCCATGTTTCACTGCCTTGGGTGGTGTTGCAGTCTGTGTGTGTGTGTGTGTGTGTGTGTGTAGTTGTTTGGACTAGAGGGCTTGAGTTCACATTCTGTCTCTACCATTTACGACCTGCATGACCTTGGGTAAATCTCTTTATATTTCTGGGCCAATTCAGTTACCTTTCCACTTTATAATTGTATTCTCTGACTGAGAATTCATCATATACCCAATAACTCCATCACTGGATCACGATATTTTAGATCTAGAAAGGACCTTTAAACTAATCCATCTTAATGTTCTCATTGGGCCCAGAGAGGTGAACTGATTTACTTAAGGTCACATATGAAGTAGCACTATTAACAGTATCAATAAAAATAGCTAGTCTTTAGGTGCTTTTAGGTTTGCAAAGCATCCTCTCATTTGAGCCTCACGACAACTTGGGGAAGTAGATGCTATTATTATCCCTAGAGAAAGATTAAATAATTTTCCCAGAGTCACACAGATAGTAAGTATAGAAGGGAGGATTTGAAATCAGACCTTGCTGATTCCAAGTCTCGCATTCCCCATAGCATGGTGATGCAATAGAAAGATAATTGAATTTGTAACCAACCAGAGGTCTTCAGCTCAAATCCTGGCTCTTTTCATTTATTGCCAAATGACCACAAACAAATTCCTTTAACCTCTCTGAGCTTCAGCTTCTTCTTTTGTAAATTAAAGGAGTAGTAATAGATGATCTCTCAGGTTACAGCCCTAAATCTATCCTTATAATCCCATGTCCGAATTTGAACTCATGTCCTCTAATTTGAGATCCCATGGTTTTTCAGCTCCTCTCTTCCACTCTGTGAGCCATGTATCAATATGGAAATCAAAGGAGGGTGTTGTTGAATTTCTCTACATATTAGCCTACAGAGTGGGAAAATTTGGCTCATTTTAATTTGCATTTGAATCAAGGTGTATCTCTGAAGGCTACAAAGTACCTTTTGTTATAAACAAAACAAAATAACCACAACTCATTAATACATAGAATCCCTGTGTCATTGATCCAAATTTTGAATACGTGAGGTTAATTCAAGCCCAGAGAGAGAAGTTAAAGGTTATTATAATGAATCTATAGCAAAACTAGCTAGAAGATCCAGTTCTTGTTTCTGGGTTCAGTAGCAGGCACTATGAGATCTAAGGACCACATCTTCTTTTTAAATGGTGAAATGATGTGTTTAACATTTTTTCATTGCTGAAATTTAAAAATGAAAGTGTTGATTTCATGCATCAATTAATTTTTTAGGCGTGTGGTAAAGTGACGTGGATTCAGCTGAATGAACTCAGTTTGTCTGGAGTCAGATATCACTAGCTAAGCAGCATTCCATGCCCCCCATGTTCAGGGCTGCCTCTTAACTGCTGGGCCAGCACGCTCTCATTTTATTTTAATGGTCTCTCTTTGTCTCTCTCTCTCTCTCTTTTTTTTTAGCTAAGCCTCAAGTTAAAAAGAGATTCTTGAGGGAAACTCAGGTTCTAATAATAATAACTAATACTGTAATTTTTCTTTCAAGGAATTCAGACCACTTTAGAGTCATTATACCAATCATTTATATTAAGTTATCAGCCATGAAAGCTATCCAGGGCTTTAAGGAATATCCATTTATGCTATTGTCCTTTTGATTTAACCCTGAGGTTGCTGATCTTACTTTCTGTATAGTCCTGTTACTAGGAGGGATTGCTAATAAAGGAATTCTGTGTGGGTGTCTGACATCAGTTTATGGTTAGCTGGTACTGAGTTAATCATGTTAGTTGTAATAACTTACTTTGTCTCAATTATGAGCTCACGTTCAGCCCTTTAAAAAAAGCAGATTTTGATCAGATTAGGTTTAAGCTTCCTGTCAAAGACTTAATGTGTTAAGAGGGGATTTTTAAAGTATCATATATTGTATCTGTGTAATTATTGAAGCAGTCTCAAGGGATCTTTGGAAGTAGGAGGAGCATAAATCCTAAATGAATATAAAAATAAACTGGGCATTTCATCAGCAGGTTTTAAATTGTTCAGTCAACTGTTGATTAAGCTTTTCAACATTTGCCACTAAGTTAGAGGTAGTCCTGCAAACTAGTCATTATCAGAGCTTAGTAAATGGTCTCTTAGCCTCTGAACTCTAAGACAGTCGCTTCAGCATGCCAATAAACACATCTAGTCATTACTGCTGCAAGACATCAATGCTAATTCCATTTTTAGTTACTGTTTGGAGCAACTATTAATGGAGAAGGGAGAGAGAAACATTCTTTTCTAAAAGCTAGAAACCTAACTTAGTGGCTCAGCAGCTATAATTCCCAGTGCATTGCTATTCTGTCTTTAAATGTAATTTCAAAACAGCCGTAATGGCAAATTAGTTTCTTTCTAATAGTTAAATGATTATACACCAATCAGAACTGAATACACACCCTATTAAGTTTATAATTATATTTTAGAATTTCACAGTCCACTTAATCTTCTGTTTGAGTTCTTTGAATGCTCTCCCATCTCTTTCAACTTCTCAAAGGGGTGGGGAATACTGTTAACAGATTTTTCAACATGGTTATCTTGGAGGAGGATATTTGAAGTCAGGCTCAGATGATGGCTTCTTGGCTCTTCACCCCTCCTGGCTGGTCTGAAAACACGTTAACAGTGGGTGAAATTGACTGTCTCAGTCCTTAGTGGTGTGGAAACAGCGACTTGGCCTTCTCTTGTCTGTTTCTTAGCAGACAGGGATCTGAATCACTGCCATCTCCCTGGCTCAGCAAAGCCACCAAAGATCAAATCAGACTGAGTATTAGCGATGGCCAGTCCAAGGAAGTTCTTTCAAGGTCAGATTCTTTCAAGGTAAGGTAGAGGAGACTTTACTAGAGGTGTCCATGAAGCAGTTTCCCTGCCATTTTTACAGAAATATGTAATGTCACAAAATAGAGGTTTTATTTCTTTAGACAATACTATGAGATTTTTTTCTTCTTGTTTGAGCTTACTGTTAATAATAGTAGGGAGCATGGCAGAGGAGATAGGGACAGGCTTTAGAGTCCAGGAGACCTCAGTTCAACTCCTGTCTCTGATGAATAATAGCTGTGTGACCCTGGATAAGTCAATCTCTTAGTAAGTTCCAGACAAGTAGCCAATCTATATTGGGGCAGGGAATTTCCATCTTGGGAGTTTTCTACACAGATGAAATAATTTTATTGTACTTCAACAAACATTTATTAAGGACCTTTTTTGTGCAAGACCAATAGTTTATATTACAGATTATTCTCTCTTGCATTTACTTGGGGTATGGTTTGATGGTAGCTAAAGAATTTGTGTTTTCTCCTAGAGGTAATAGATGGGCAATGGTTAATAATAATATTAAAATTTATATAATCAAAGGACTTTACACATATTATCTTAGTTGGTGATCCCAACAACCCTGGAAGGTAGGTGCTATCATCATATCACTATTAAAGAAGGGAAAACTAGGTCAAGAGAGTACCACATCTAAGTTGAGTGACTTGTTCAGGTTTACAAGGCTAGTAAGTCTAAGGCAGAATTTAAACTTAGGTTTTCCTGACTTTTTAAGCCAGAATTCTAGCTACTCTACCATTTAACTGCTAAAATGAATAGAGAGAAGAAAATAGAAGCAAGAGACGTTATGGAGATGTAATTTGTTGATTAGCAACAGGGATCAAAATCATTGCCTTCTCCCTGGCTCAGCAAAGAGAGCAAAGAACAAAGGGAACTGATCAGTGGCAGTGGCAGTGGCAGTGGCTGAGGTTCTTTCCAGGTCGGATGATTTCAAAGTGAGATGCAGGAGACATAACCTTGTTAAGTGTACCTCCGTAAGGGTGTATTATGGACTTGACAAGAGTTAGATGAGGGGGTGGTGGTGATAAGGGGGATACAAGATTAGAGAATCATAGGATCACAGTTGGAAAGGACCTCAGATACCATCTAGTCCATCACATAACTGTCCCCAAATTGCCACAGTAACATCCTCAACTAGTAATTTTCCAGTTACTTTTACTGAAGGGAATCCACTGACTCATGGGATTGTCCATTTCACTTTTGTATAACAAATTTTTGTCGGAAAGTTTTTCTTTTAAACACCAACCCTAAATCTGCCTCTTTCTAAGTTTATGTAGTGCTCCTAGCTCTTCATTTGTTTCTGTGTGTCTGGGCCTTAATTTCTTCTTCTATAAAATGGGTTGTTTAGGCCACATGAAAGTTCCCTTTCCAGCTCTAAATCCCATGATGCTGAATCAACTCTGCTCCTGGTCTTTCTCTGACCTCCTAATTCAATTAGATTTTTCCTTTGTTCTTTGTGACCAAACTCCACTTTTTATACTTCAGCCCCAGTAATTGAGTCCCTGTCTTGCTTCCCCCATATTTGAGACCATAAATTTATTTCCTATTGTTTCTTCTAGGAATGAGATCTTCTTCAGTATTCCTTCTAGAAATTCATTCCTCTAGTCCTGGGAAGTGGAGACATCTTCCTAAACCTTAGTCTTGTGTCTGTGCCCTTATACCTATTGCCACGTCACCTAGATCATATCTTGCTTGTACCTCTACTTGCCTCCTGCCAAGCTTTCCTGATGCTCTGCTCCATCGACCTATGCTGACACCCACCTTTGTCCATTACTAGAGACCTCCTTCATGCCAACTTCTTGAGTACCTGGACTTCTCTCTATTGCCTGCTACTGCTTCTAAAACAGGGATTCTTAACCATTTTGTGATCCCTTCTATGGAAGGTGAAGTATATAAACTCTTCTCAGAATAATGTCTTTAAATACATAAAATAAAACACAATGGAAGCCCATTATATTAAATTATTATTATATTATATTACAATTCTGTTGTTAAAGTATTAAAAAAAGAAAACAAGTTCATAGACTCCAGGTTAAGAACTCCTGTTCTAAGGCCAGGATCTACCCCATCTCTATCCCAATGCAATCCTCTGCTTCCCTGTCAAAATTTTCTTTCTCCTCCCCTCATCCCTACTTCTTTTTTCTTTCTGGACCTTATGATTCTACTTGCTTGAAATCTTTGTACTCCCTCTCTCCTCTCTTTCCCTTCTCCCCACTTACTCTCTTCTTCCCTTTCCCAGACTTCTCACCAAGAGCCATTAAGTTGTCAAGGACTGTAAAGTCTTCTTCCACCATAATCTCTTGTATCTATTCCCTCCTTTACTTTGGATAGCTAACATTTTTTTTAAAAAATTACTCTAAAAAAAGAAAGACAAAAAACTATTCTATTTTGTTTTGATCCACTGATCACTCTCTGAGCAACATGGAGGATGCCTCAGTAATAACTTTCTCACCAAAAAAAGTAGTGAAGCAAAACTGGAATTTTGCTTCTTCTGTTTTCTTAAACTTTTAATGCTTTCTTTCTTTTGATGTCACCTTCATTACTAAATGTATCTCACCCCCTTTCCCACTGAGTCATATCTTTTAAAGAATATAAAAGAAAGAAAAAAAATGCATTTTAGCAAAACTAAACAATACATGAATTGAATCTGATGAGTATATGTGGTACTCCATACCCAGAATCTGCCACCTTTATAAGGTTTGGAGATGCATTTTCTCCATTTTTCTCCAGGGAAGAACTTGGTCAATACATAATACTACCCACTTTCCCTTTTTCTGTCATTTTTATTTACATTGTTGTAGTCACTATGTCACATATTATTTCCAATAGCTAGATTGCAACTACTCCCTAACTGGTCTTATTTTTGCTAGTGAATCCCTCCTCAAATCTAATGTCTACACCAGATTCATGTTCTGGATGTGCAACTCCGATTTAATTATACCTTAGTTAAAACTTGTTCAAAGAATTCTATTTACCTACTGAATAAAAGTCCCACCTCCTTAGCCTGGCTTCTGAGTTGTTCAGCCTTCCCTTCAATCCCACTACTTTCCTTCATATATGCTAAAGAAGAACTAAATGATCCCAACGTTTAACTGTCCCAGCAACTCATTGGTAAGATGGATTTCCTTAAGGCATCTGAAAGGGAGGTTTAAGCTGGTTAGCATTCAGTTTATACCATTCTTCTGTCCTTCACTGAGTTATAGTATAGCATGTCTCAGTTCAGTGTGGCATAATGGAAACACTAGCCCTGAGTCGAGATCTGTGTGCAGGTCCCACTAGTTGTCAGCTTTGCTTCTGTAAGAAACAAATTAGGGAATGGCCAGCACAAATAGATTTGGGCATCAAAAGACATTTCACTGAAGAGTAGGCAACACATACACACACCCACACCACACCCACACCTACACCTACACCCCCCAAAACAAAGCAAAACAAAAAAACCCAACTGTCTTTTTTAGTGAAAGCTTTGTTGTGCATTGATCTCACAAAATTATAGAATGGGGTGGGAAACCTCCAGTTTCTAGGCCACATGTGACCTTCTAGATCAGTGGTTCTCAACCTTCCTAATGCCACAACCCTTTAATGCAGTTCATCATGTTGTGGTGACCCCCAACCATAAAATTATTTTCATATCTACTTCATAACTGTAATTTTGTTACTATTATGAATCTATCTGATATGCAGAATGTATTTTCATTGTTACAAATTGAACATAACCCACAGGTTGAGAACCACAATTCTATATCCTTGGGTTCAGCCTTTTGACTGAGTCCAAGTTTTGCAGAACAAATATTTTTGTTAAGGGGATTTGTTCTGTGAAGTTTGGATTCAGTCAAAAGGCTGAACTTGAGGACCTAGAGGGCTGTGTATGGCTTCAATGCTGCAGGTTCCCTAACCCTGTTAGAGACGCTCAACTCATCCAGTCTAACCTGTTCCTGGGCAGAATTATTCCTACTATATCACCAACTAGTGGGCTTCTATCTTTTGCTTAAAGATCTCTTTCTTTCCTTTTTCTTTTTTTTTTGGTTTTTGGAGGAGGGAATGCTGTACAATTGGGGTTAAGTGACTTGCCCAAGGGCACACGGCTAGTAAGTGTTAAGTGTCTGAGGCCAGATTTGGACTCAGGTCCTCCTGACTCCACCTGCACCACCTAGCTGCCCCGTGCTTAAAGATATCTATGAGTGGGGAGCTCACTACCTCCAAAGGCAGCATTGGATAACTGTAATGGTTAGGAAGGTTTTCCTTCTACCCAGCCAAAAGCCTGCTTGACATTCCAACCTCATTGCTACTAGTTTTGTACTCTTGGCCAAGATAGGATAAGTCTAATCCCTTTGTGACATGACAGTCCTTCTTTTAGACACTTTAAGAGAGTTGACAGGTTCACTCTAAGTCTTTTCTTAAACACTCTTAGTTCCTTTTACAAGTGGTCTCTAGGCTTCTTACCATCCTTATGACTCTCTTTTGGATATGCTCTAAATTTAGCAATATCTTTGCTAAAATGTGATACTTGGAGCTGAACGTGCTAGGATCATAGATTTGGAGTTTGAAGGCATGGCAGAAGCCAGGTAGTTAAACATGTTTTCTCATTTTGCAGATGAAGAAGTTGAAGTCCAGGAAAGTTGACATCTACAACATCACATAGGTAATAATACCCAGAGGACAGGATTTGAAGCCAGGTAATCTGATTCTAGATCAAGTTCTTTATCTGCTCTACCAAAGACTCCAGGTATGGTCTGGGTAGGGAAGAATATAGTTGGACTGTTACTTTCCTTGTTCTTGGTATTGAGTCTCTCAATGAAGTCTAGGATAGCACTACCTTTTTTGACTTTCATATCATGCTGTTGACTCATACCACACCATGAGAAATCTGCTGAGGTCTGGCCATTTAACCAGTTCTGAAATCACTTAACTGAACCCTCTGACCCACATCAGTCAATAAACATTTATTAAGCACTGACTATGTGCTAGGCACAAACATAACATGGAGGACTTTTTCAAAGGCTTTGCTCAGATCTAGTTATATGATGTCTAATGAAATTTACCAGATCTCTGACCAATCAGATCATCTTCACATTTTTTTTGCCCTCTTCCCAGCTCCAACTGGAATCTAGATCAGTTGTCAAATAAATGATCTGTTCTGCACCCTGAATTTCTCTGATTGCTTCCTCTCCCTTAGCATAATGACTTGTGGTCTCCCTGTTCCTCATATTTAGCCTTGTGTCACATCTATGACTTTATTTTACTCCATCATGATCTCAATATTTAATCTCTCTTTATTCACCCCCAAGCTTATGTAGACACTTGTCTGCAAGTGTCCCTGATGGTAATAATTTTCCTGATTAATGCTGGCTGGTTGGGATGTGATTGCCTCCAACTTTTATCTCTAACAATAACTGTGTGAGATAATATATATAAAATGCTTTGTATATCTTAAAATGCTATCTAAACATGCACTATTATTGCAATGTAAAGAGCATAGCACTGGAGAAAATATTTGGGTTCAAATCTCATTCTGATATTTACCATGTGACCTTTAGCAAGTCCTTTACTTCATTGGATCTCAATTTCTTCATCTATAAAATGGGAAGTGAAGAAGTGAAATGAAGTCAGCTTAGACGGCCTCTGATGCTCCTTCTACTTCTTGATTACTGAGGTGGAGCCAAGATGGCAGAGAAAAGGCAGGAAGTTGCCTGAACTCTCCCCAATTTCCTCCCCAAAACTTTAAATTATTCCTCAAAATGAATTCTAGAGTGACAGAACCGACAAAAGGACAGGGTGAAATAATTTTCCAGCCCAAGATAACTTAGAAGTACTGCAGGAAAGGTCTGTCTCAGGTAAAAGGGCAGTGCAGCCCAGTGCAGACTGTGTCCAGGCAAGCTAGTGGGAGGCCCCTAGCCCCAGTACAGATCAGTAACTGAGGCCCTACGGTCCTACCTCAGCAGGCCAGTGGCACAGTGGACCAGCAGTGAGGCCTGTAGCCCCAACTAAACAAGCTTGTGGCTAGGCCTGGCAAGGTCAGAGGCTCCAGAGCAACTGGCTAGACTGGGCTGGATGACTTCAGCTAAGCTACTAACTTCCAATTAACTGCCTGTAAGCCCTGGCACAGACAACCAGTGACCACCTGCTCACTCCCAATCTTGGGACAGTGCCACCTGAAGAACAGAGCTCAACTTTAAAAATCATGAAATAGACTGAAAAAAAAATGAGTAAGAACCAAACTAAAACAGAACAAAAAGCCCTAACTGTAGAAAGCTACTGTGGTGAAAGGAATAAGAAGAGGAAAACAATGCCAAAATGCCTACATGCAAAACTTCAGAGAGAAATATGAATTGGTCTCAGACAGAAAAGCCCTCCTGGAAGAACCCAGAAAGGATTTTAAAAATCAAACAAGAGAGGTAGAAAAGAAATTTGGACAAGAAATGAGAGTGATGCAAGAGAATCATGAAAAAAGAATCAACAGGTTGGAAAAAGAAAGCAACTCCTTGAAAAGTGAAATTGGCCAAATGAAAAATAAGGTACAAAATCCTGAAGAAAATCTTGAAAAACAGCTCTTGATCTACAATTCGGTGATCTCTAGAGAACTGATTTAGCCTCTCCCTGTCTCAAGTTCTTCATCTCAAAAATGGTGATAAGTTAATGGTTCTTGCCCTCCTTCATAGGGCTATTGTGAAGGTAAAATGAAATAATGTACTGAATATGAAATTGTTTTGAAAAAATAAAAATAAAAGTTCTAAGTCAAGCTACTTTTCTATAAATAATATTCTGCTATCTATTGGTTGCCATGGCTATGGTGAGAGTGAGCAAGCAATGACACAATCCTAACAGAATTGCAAAGGAAAAACTAATGAAAATAACACATACACACACACACACGTACATGGGTTAGTCACACAGTGGGAGCAAAGGAAAGCCATTGGGCAGTCCATGTCTTCTACTAGTGTCATTTTGATGTCAAGAGAAAGTAAGTTGCATTGACCCATGAGGCAAAATGATGGGAGGACATGGATGAGAGACTCCACAGGCTGGGCACATATGGGCATCTTGTGAATTGGATTATTGGAGGTAGTACTCATGAAATAGCACAGATTCCCATTGGAATCCATTGGGATATCAAATGTTTCAGGGGCAGCTGGATAAAATGATGAATTAGACTTTTGGCTTTGTTACTACCTTCTTCCTTACTTCCATTTTCAATATTCTTTTCCTTCCCACAGAGTCCAGAAGTCATGCTGCTTCTGCCCTTGTCCCTGGTGTTGAATAACCATGTCAATCCTCTCAGAGGCATTTGGATTTTAAAACAGGACTCCCCAGTGTAAATGATGCCTAAAATAAGCATATAAATTCCTGCATGCCAGGGTTGTTATGAGGATCATATGAGATAATATTTGTAAAAATGCTTTGCACAGTGTCTGGGACATAGTAGTCACTATATAAATGCTGGTTAGTATTATTATTGTTTTAATTGAAAGAATGTTGTTTTTATAAAATAATATTTCATTTTTTCCCAATTACATGTTAAGACATTTTTAGCATTACTTTTTATAAGATTTTGAGTTCCAAATTTTTCTTCCTCCCTCCCCTCTTCTGAAAATAGGCAATTTGATATAGGTTATACATGTGCTATCACATAAAGTATATTTCTGTATTAGTCACAGTTGTGAAAGAAGAAACAGATCAAAAAGGAAAAAAAAAACATGAAAAATTATAGGTGGAAAAAATACGCCTTGATCTCCATTCAGAGTTCATCAGTTCTTTATCTGGATGTGGATAGCATTTTCCTTAATGAGTCCTTTGTACTTGTCTTGTATCGTGTTGCTGAGAAGAGCTGAGTCATTCACAGTTGATCATCACACAATATCACTGATACTGTGTACAGTGTTTTCCTGGTTCTGCTCTTTTCACTTTGTACCAGTTCATATAAGTCTTTCCAAGTATTTCTGAAATCTGCCAGTTTATTATTTCTTATTGCACAATACACTCATATACCACACTTGTTCACCCAGAGTTGGAGTCCCCCATTTAGGGTCTTGGTTAGATTTGGAGGTATTTAGGGTTAGAGTGGAGACATTTAGGGTCAGGGACACTGGGTTAGAGGTAGGGTTACAGCCTGAGTTGCAGATGGAATCCCAGACCATGTCAGAGGTCAAGTCAGAGGCATTTAGAGTTAGAGTAGAGGCATTTAGGGTGAGTGTTACTGTTTGGATAAGGGGTAAGATTAGAGTCTGAGTTGGAAAATCATTTAGGCTTTGGGCTAGAGTTGGAAACATTCAGGGTTAGTGTCGGAGGCATTTAGGGTTAGGGTTAGAAGCAGAGGTGGAGTTGGAGTGTTAGAGTCTGTGGGTTAGATTTAAAGGGTTAGGGTTAGGATTAGGGTTAGGGTTAGGGTTAGAGTCAAAGGGTTAGGGTTAGAGTTAGAATCCAAGGCATTTAGGGTTCATGTGTGAGGAGTGGACATTTACCCTTAGAGTTAGATTCCGAGGCATTTAGAGTTAGAGTCATAGGTGTGTATTTAGGGTTAGGGTTAGAGTTGGAGGCAGAGTTCCAGGTAGAGTTAGAGGAATTTCAGGGTTAGGGTTGTTAGAGTTCAGAGGCATTTAGAGTTAGAGTTGCAGCCAGACATTTAGGGTTAGGGTCAGAGTAGGAGGTGGAGTTGGAGTCTGAGGCGGCTCCTGAGGGTTAGAGTTGATTGCTTAGATTTGGGGTCAGAATGGAGGTATTTAGGATTAGCATCAGAGGATTAGGGGTTAAGGTTGGGGTTAGGATTAGGGTTAGAGTTGGAGGCCTTTAGGGTTAGATTTGGAGTTCAAGTCAGAGACATTTAGGGTTAGGATTAGGGTTAAGGTTAGAGTCAGAGTCTGACATTTATTTCAGTTTTGGGTTAGAGTTGGAGGGTTAAGGTTACTGTTAAGTTTAGACTTAGAGAAGGAGTTGGATTCAGAGTGTTAGGGTGAGGGTTAGAATCAGAGGCTTTTATAGTTATAGTCCAAGGTGGGCATTAAGGGTTAGGATTAGAGTTGGAGGCATTTAGGGTTAGGTTTAGGATTAGAGTTCATGTTAGGGTTAGGGTTAGAGACAGTCATTTAGGTTTAGGATTAGGATTAAGGTTAGAGATGGAGTCGGAGGCACATTTAGGTTATGGGCTTCAGTCAGAGGCATTTATTGTTAGGGTTAGCATTAGAGTTGGATGCATTTAGGGTCAAAATTACTTTTTGGGTTAGGGGTAGGGTTAGAGGCTGATTCGGAGGTGCATTTAGGCTTTGGCCTCAAGTTGGAGGCATTTAGGGTTAGAGTTGGGAGCATTTAGGATTAGCATTAGAGTTATAGACATTTAGGGTTTGCCTTATGGTAGGAGGCTCCCATTCAGGGTTATGGTTTGTGTTCGATTCGGAGGTATTTATGGTTAGAATGGAGGCATTTATTGTTAGGGTTAGGGTTAGGATTAGAGGATTAGAGTCAGAATTGAAGGTGAATTTGGAGGCTCTTTTAGGGTTAGGGTTAGAGTCAAAGGGTTAGGGTCAGAGTCAGAGACATTTAGGGTTAGCATTAGCCTCAGAGGCATTTAGGATTAGAGTGGAGACATTTAGGGTTAGAATTACTGTTTGGGTTAGGGGTAGGGTTAGAGTCTGATTTGGAGGCACATTTAGGTTTTGGATAGAGTTGGAGGCATTAAGAACACGTTGAAGGTGGAGTCAGAGGGTTAGTATCAATTGGTTAGAGTCAGAGTTGGGAGGCATTTAGAGTTTGATTTGGAACATTAGGCCGAGGATTAGGGTTACAGTTGGAGGTATTTAGCTTTAGAGTTGGAGGCTTGTCTTTATGGTTAGGGTTAGGTTTAAGGTTAGATTTGTATCCCTTCAATTTCCAATATTTTGCCACCATGAAAAGGGCTGCTATAAATATTTTTACATGTGTAGACCCTTTCCCCTTTTTAATGATTTTGCTGGGATATAGATCTAGTACTAGTATAGGGTATACACAGTTTGGTTGCCCTTTGGGCATAGTTGCAAATTGTTCTCCAGAATGGTTGGATCATGTCACAACTCCCCAAACAGTGTATTAATGTCCCAATTTTCTCACAGCCCTTTTGATGTTTATCTTTTTTCTTTTGTCATATTAGCCAATCTGACAGGTATGAGGTGAAGCCTCAGAATTGATTTAATTTGCATTTCTCTAATCAATAGTGATTTAGAGCACTTCTTCATATGCCTATAGATAGCATTGATTTCTTCATCTGAAAACTACTCATTCATCTCCTTTGATCATTAGTCAGTTGGAGAATGACTTGTATTCTTGTAAATTTGACTCAGTTCTCTATCTATTTGAGAAATGAAACCTTTATCAGAGATACTTCCTGGAAAGATTGTTTCCCAGTGTTCTGCTTTCCTTCTAATTTTGGTTGTATTGGTTTTGTTTGTACAAAAGCTTTTTATTTTAATATAATCAAAATGATCTATTTTACATTTTATAATGCCTGTAACTCACTTAACTTGGCTTTTAAGAATTTGGATGCTATACCACTTGGTACATACATGTTTAATATTGATATTGTTTAATTTACTATGGTACCTTTTAGCAAAATGTAGTTTTCTTCCTCATCTTTTTTTTTTTTTTGAAAGGCAGGGTGATTGAGGTTAGTGACTTGCCCAAAGTCACATGGCTAGTAAGTGTTATGTGTCTGAGGCTAGATTTGAACTCAGGTCCTCCTGACTCCAGGGCCAATGTTCTATTCACTGTGCCACCTAGTCTCCCCTACTTCCTCATCTTTTTAAATTAGGTCTATTTTTGCTTTTACTTTGTCTGAGATCAGGATTGCTACCCCTGCTTTTTTTTTTTTCCACTTCAGCTGAAGCATAATAGATTCTGCTCCAGTCCCTTACTTTTACTCTTTATGTGTCTCTCTACTCCAAGTGTGTTTCTTGCAAACAGCATTGTAGGATTCTGGTTTTTATGGGAGACTTCATCCCATTCACATTCCTGGGTAGGATTACTAACTGTGTATTTTTCTCCATCCCATTTTTCTTCTTGCTTGTCCTCTTTTTCCTCTCACCCTTTCCCTCTTCACCAGTGTTTTGCTTTTGTCTACCACCTCTCCTGATCTGCCTTCCCTTCTGTCCCTTCAGTCCCCCCTCCCTTTTACTTAATCTCTTCCCCTCCTACTTCCCTGTCAGATGATAGATTGTTTTTATTCAACTGATCGTGTATATTATTCCCTCTTTGAGCCAATATTGATGAGAGTAAGGATCAAATGATGGCCATCGCCCACCCTCCCATCTTCTCCTCCATTGTAATAGGTCTTTTATGCTTCTTCCTGTGAAATAATTTTCCCCACTCTACTTCTCCCTTTCATCTGCACCCAGTGTACTCCTCTTTTTCATCCCTTAATTATTTTGTATGTGATTTCCTCAAATTCACCTTATACCTATACCTCCTGTCTATGTATATTCCTTTTAGCAGAACTATTA
This sequence comes from Pseudochirops corinnae, assembly GCA_028646515.1. Taxonomy (NCBI): domain Eukaryota; kingdom Metazoa; phylum Chordata; class Mammalia; order Diprotodontia; family Pseudocheiridae; genus Pseudochirops; species Pseudochirops corinnae. The sequence goes on along the minus strand of CM053588.1, from coordinate 129,417,086 downwards.
GTGATACATTTTTAAAGGAATTATAAGTATCACTGTCCTAGTCCTCGGTCTTGGGTTCCATCTCCACTCTCCCCCCCCCCACCTGGCGCCATGAGTGGCAGTGGCATGGACCCCAAGGTGGTCCTGGCCCCTTCCCTGCTGGGCCTGGCCCCGACTCCTACCCCCACCCCTGCTCTGGCCCCTACCCCAACTCCAGCCGGCTCCCATGAGAGGCATAGTCCCTGGCCCTGGGTGGGGGAATATGTCCAACCACAGGGCTTCTGTTCCAGAATCTGCAGCTGGGGGTACTGACCCCCCGAAGGTGCAATGTCTAACGGGGTATATGTGTTACCTGTTGCTGCCAATGGAGAGGTTACGGCTGTTGTGTTTAGTGTGCCCCTGATGGACTTCCTTATGGAACTGGAAAACTACACACACACAATTCCAGATGCTGTTACTGGCTACTACCTGAACCATGATGGTTTTGAAGCCTTTGATCCCAGAATTGTCTGGTTCATCTTCCTGGCAGCCCAGAAGTTCACCTCTGACATTGCCAATGATGCTTTACAACACTACAAGATAAAGGGCACTGCCTCAGGCACCTCCAGGAGTAAGAATAAAGACCAAAAGCATACCCTGACCATGGAAGACCTGATGTCTGCACTCTGCAAGCATAGCATTAATGTCAAGAAGTCACATTATTTCACTTAAGCTCACCTTTTCTCCAGCTGGCCAAGATGTGTGTGAGTGTGTACATATTTGTCCCATTTCTTCTCCCCCTCCTCCCTCCCCCCCCCGCCCCCGCAACTCCACACCAGCCTGTTTTCACTATAAACCTTTATTGTGACTGAGGGAAAAAAAAGAATTACAAGTATCATCTTCCAATGTAAGGATGGAATCAGTTTAGCTCTATCGAATCCCCTGTATTTTCTGTTCCCCTTTTTACCTGTTTATGCTTCTCTTGGCTCTTGATATTGGAGATCAAATTTTTAGTTTAATTTTCATCTTCTCCTTATGGAAACTTGAAATCTTTCAATTTCATTGGATTGCCATTTTTTCCCCTTGCTGTATTATGCTTAATTTTGCTGGGTAGGTGATTCTTGGTTGTAGTCCTAGCTCCTTCGCCTTCTGGAATATTGTGTTCCATGACCTCTGATCCTTTAATGTTGCAGTTGCCAGGTCCTGTGTCATCCTGATCATGGCTCCCAGATATTTGAATTGTCTCTTAATGATCACTTGCAGTATATTTTCTTTGACCTGATAGTTCTGAAATTTGGTTATAAAATTTCTTTTATTTTGGGATCGCTTTCCTGAGGTGATCAGTAGATTCTTTCAATGCCTTTTTTTCCCTCAGGACATCGGGGCAGTTTTCCTTGATAATTTCCTGAAAGATGCTATCCATGTCCTCCTTTTGATTATGGTTTTCAGGTAGTCCAATGATTCTGATATTATTTCTCCTGGATCTATTTTCTAGGTCAGTTGTTTTTCCCATTACACTTTCTTCTATTTTTTCATTCTTTTGAATTTGTTTTATTGATTCATGATATCTTATAGAGTCTTTAGCTTCCACTTGCCCAATTCTAACTTTTAAGGAATTGTTTTCCTCAATTAGCTTTTGTATTTTTCTTTTCTAATTGACCAATTGTACTTAAAGAGTTGTTTTCTTCAGTGGATTTTGTATTTCCTTTTTCCATTGGGCTAATTCTACTTTTTGAAGCAGTTGACTCTTTTTTCGTAATTCTTTTGCGTCACTCTCATTTCTTTTCTTAATTTTTCTTCTACCTCTTTTACATGCTTTTTAAGCTCCTTTTTGAGCCCTTCCATCAGTTCTTTCTGGACCTAAGACTACTTCCAGTTTTTCTTTGGGGTACATTGTTGTCCTCTTCTGAGTTTGTGTCTTGACCTTCTCTGTCACCATAATAATTTCTATGGTGAGATTATTTTTTGTTGTTTTTTGCTAATCTTTTTTGGCCTTTTTCCTTTTAAATTTGAGCTCTACTCCTGTGGTGGAAGGGGCACTGTCTCAGACTTCTTATGCCAGGGGTTGAAGGTCCTGGCTGTTTACCTGGTGCTGTACTGATGTTCTCAGGCCCATGGGGGACCTTCATGTCTGATGTTGAGCTGAGGGTATGTGGTGGGAGTGGCTGGAGCTGTTCAAGGTCATAGAGGTCTGGCAGCTTGCTTGGTGCTGAACTGAGGTCCTAGTACTGATGTTTGGCACGTACTGAGGCAGGTGGGTTGTTTCTGTTTCTTCAGGGATACATTGAATCATGTGGTGGTCTGGCCACAGGTGGCTTAGGCATACATAGGGTTGGTTGGCATCAACCTGTTTTTACTGGGGCCACACTGAAGCATTTGGAGGTCTGGCTGCTAGAGCTTGCCTGTTTGCCAGAAGCTACATTGAAGTATGTAGTAGTTTTTAGAGCTAGAGTCTGCCTGGTCCCCTGACTATGTTGAAGCATATGGGTGGTCCTGGTGGTGGTGCTTGCTGCTAGTTAATATTATTATTGTTATATCTCAGTACTTTAAAAATATTATTTCATTGTTGTAGGTGTTTTAGGATCATTGATTTATAGCTGTAAGGGACTGGAGGAACCAATTAGGTCAACCCTCTTATTTCACAGATCACAAAACTAAGACTCAGAGAACTTACATGATTTGTTCAAATTTGTAATAAAGATCAGAGGTTGAATTTAAACCTTGGTCCTCTGACTCCACAGGGAGGCAGTGAGATGGTACATTGGAGAGAGTGCTGTACCTGGAGTTAGGAAGACCTGAATGAATCCAGTCTCAGATAAAAGTTGTGTGACCCTGGGCAAGTCACTTTTGCTTTTTTTGCCTAAATTTCCTCAACAATAAAATGAGGATAATTATAACAGCTACTTCCCAGCATTGTTGTTGTGAGGGTCAAATGTAATAATATCTGTAAAATATTTAGCACAGTGTCTGATATGTAGTAGGCACTTCATCATATGTTTTTCCTTCCTTCCTTCCTTCCTTCCTTCCTTCCTTCCTTCCTTCCTTCCTTCCTCTCTTCCTCCCTTCCTTCCTTCTTTTCTTCCTTCCTTCCTTCTTTCCTTCCTTCCTTCCTTCCTTCTTTCCTTCCTTCCTTC
>CM053588.1:129390023-129413494 GCA_028646515.1 Pseudochirops corinnae | reverse complement strand
CAGTATCAGAGCTCTGATCTGCTACTTAGGGCTTTATGTAATCCTTTAGCTCATCTCCCAGCAAAAGTCATTACGTGTGTGTGTGTGTGTGTGTGTGTGTGTATAGATAGATAAATAGATAGATAGATAGATAGATAGATAGATAGATAGATAGATAGATAGAAAGATAGATAGATACATATAGATATAAATATAGGTATAGATATATCCCAGGATAATAGGACTTAACTTATTGCTACTGCAGCTAGTGGCAAAGTAATATATCCTAGTGCCAAGGCTAAACTCTTTACTTGTATACTTTATCATATCCCCTGTCATCTCCTATAGCAGACTGCATCCTCAGTAAGCATTCCACTCCTCAAATCTTAAATCTCTCTATAACAACTGGCTCCTTTTTTTTCCTGACTTCAAATATATCCAAGGTTCCTCCATCCTAACACAAAAACAAAAACAAAAGCAAGACCACTATTCCCTAGACCTTATCAACCTTTCAAGCTATTGTTCAATATCTGTTCTCCCTTTCTCACAAAAATTCCTTGAAAAAGTTGTCTACAATCACTTCCTCCATTTGCCCTCCTCTACTTCACTCCTCAGTTCTTTGTGATCTGGCTTCTGATCTCACCATTTGAGTGAAACTATACTCTCCAAAGTTACCTATGACCTACTAATTGCCAGAACAAATGATCTTTTCTTAGAATTAATCTTTCTTAACATATCTGCTGCATTTAACACTGCTAACTAACTTCTGTTGGGTATTTTCTTCATTCTGGGTTTATATAACATTATTTTCTCCTGGTTCACCTCTGTAATGCCATTGCAATATTCATAGCAGCTGCTATGAATATACATATGTATTTCCAGGATTGTACCACAAAATATAATAAGGTCTCTTCACTCAAAAACCAAAACATTTATTCGGCACACTAAGATGAGGCAAAACATCACTATAGAAATACCAGAAGGCAAAACTTAATAAAGTAACAGAAATACTTAAACACATCCCCAATCCAGGGAGCACCAACATCTTAAGTGTCCTTCCCATCAAGCCTCCCAGCAAGCAAGTCTCCCCACAAACAAGTTCCCTTAGGCAAATTCCTTTCAAGGCAACTTCCCCCCAGGCAATATAAATCTCCCTAAATATATGTGGTTTTCCAACAAAGATTTGGCACTTGATTGGCTTAGCACCAAAAAGTTTGAAAATGTATGTGCTTCAGCACTTAATTGTATCTGCATGGCCCAGAACCTGACTGGCTTTGCACCAGGGCTCTATATGACTCAAGATGTGTCACAGCTGTGAACTGGGCCAGATTTCAAAGAATCAAGACATGTCATTGAAATACCTGTGTATCTTTAGACCTGGGAACACAGCCCCTATTCCAAGGGAAAAAGGAAACAGGTAGTCACATAGGCCTATAAATGGACAGGGAAATCCTTAACCCTTCAACCTCCTACCTAGCTGACTGATCCTTCTCAGTCTACCTTGCTGCCTCAATATCTACAGTATACTACCTAACTCTAAGTATTCCCTAAAGTTCTGTCCTGGGCCCTCCTCTCTTATCCTTCCACATTCTGTTGATAATATATTAGTCATCTTTGCAGTATAGTATATTAGTATAACTGTCATCTTTGCAGATAACTAACTACACATATTCTGTCCAAATCTCTCTCCTGAGCTTCAGTCTCATATCAGCAATTGTCTATTGGACATTTCAAAATGAATGTTCCAAAGATATCTTAAATTCAACATGTCTAAAACAGAAATTATTTTTTCCCTAAATCATCCCTTCTTCAAAACTTCCATAATTCCTAAGGAATCACTGTCCTTTCAATCTCCCAGGTTTGTAACCTTGGCATTATCCTGGACTCTCCCTCACCCCACATATCTGAACAGTTGAAAAACCATGCTGCTTCTACCTTCACAGCACATGGGACTGAACCCTTCTCTCCACTTATAATGCTACCACCTTAGTTCAGTCCCTCATCACTTATCTAGATTATTTTGATTACTTCCTGACTGGTCTCCCATCCTCAACTGCATCCCTCCTCTAGTCTGTCCCACACACTGTTGCCAAATTAATTTTCTTAAGCGTAAATATGAATACATGATTACCCTATTAAACTAACTCCAGTTGCTTCCTTTTGCCTCTAGGATGAAATATAAACCTGTGTTTTTAGCTTTGAAAGCACTACCAATCTGTATTTCCACCTTCCTTAGATATTACTCTCCAGCCCACATTTTATGATCCAGCTAGATTGGCCTTCTCTCTAGACTTCAAATAACCCTTCATCTCTCATCTCTATGACTTTGCATCTGCTTTCCCACTCACCTGAAATTCACTCCCTCCTTACCTCTGCCTTGTAAAGTACCTCTCTTCCATTAAGATATAGTTCAGGCTCTGTGGTCTGCCTAAAGCCTATCTCCTCAACTGGCAATGTATTTCATTACTTTGCATACATTTGTATTCATTTCTTTATGCTACATATAATCTGTAAGTACTTATTATTTTCCTCATCAGACTACAAACCCCTTTTGAGTATAAATTGTTTCATTCCATTCTTCGTTACTTATATCCCCAGAACCTTCCACATGGTCTAGCATATGTTAAGACACCTAAATATCTATCAATTGACTGATTGATGTATAAGCACACAAAATAGGAGTAGCAGGCAAGATCAACTAGAGCTCCTTACATAACAATGAACATTTTATCTTATAAGACAGTGGTTCCCAACCTTCCTAATGCTGCGACCCTTTAATACTCGTATGTGGGCATATCTGCATGTGGGCATATCTGCATGTGGGCGGACCTGCCTGGAGACAGATAGAGGAGCAGTGTCTCAGTTCCTAAGACCATCAGAAATATGTGTTTTCCGATGCTCTTAGGCAACCCCTGTGAAAGGGTCATTCTACCCCCAAAGGAGTCGCAACCCACAGATTGAGAACCACTGTTATAAGTGATGCTGAAATTTGATGGGAAGGAATATATAGCTAGAATATGGCTCTAGAAGAATAGACTTTATTCCAAAGGAATGATAGTATAAGCATAGGAGTTAACTGATTCAACCAAACAATCATTCCAACCCATTTAAAGTGATTTATAGTGAAATATTCTACATCCTTACATTTTACCAGGTGAGAACACCTCTATTAACTCAATCAACCAAAGGCAAAACCAAGGCAAATTTGGAAGCAGCAAATGCATTCAGCCATTAAATGAAAGGAAATGATGCTCTACAATAAGGGTAGTCTTGGTCATACCCCACAGTGCTTCAATGAAAAATAGCGAGCTAGTTTTGAATTGAGCATTCCACTGTAAGGCCATCCCAATGATGAAAACCACCTCCTTAGAGGGAAACCAGAGGGGACTGGATAAAAGAAGAGATGAAAAGATCAGAATATTTGGACTTTCCTAACTCTGTACTCAGGAAATAGCTATATGGCTGATAGCAGCTCCTATATCAGATCTAAAAAATAAACTAGAAACATTAACCTGCATTGTGGGAGAGAACAACCAAGTCAATGAGATCATATATCCATTTGAGTACAAAGGATTATTATCTCTTGGCTTAATGTATCAATCTTTCTTTTTTTTTCCCTATTTCTAGCTCTATCCTTTTTTTCTTCCTTCATTCCTCTTCCATTTTGCCCCTTTAACTGACTAGAAAATGAAATTGAAGCATTTAACATATCTAATTCACTTCAAAAAAGGCCTACTTTCATTGTTTTTAATTTTAAAATAAGATGAGTTTAACTTATTATATCTTAAAAAAAAAAAACCTAAAACTAAACCACGTTGATTTCTTTTACTATGTGCTGAAGAAAAAAAACATTTGGTTGACTGCTCAGCCAAAACCAAATGTGCATACAAAAATCAGCATGTGTCTAAATTGATTTGTTGTTGTTATTTTCCTGGTAGTGAGTGAGGCAATAATTACTGTAAGCCTTGAGGTAGGTAGAGAAAAAGAGCCAGTATCAGAGACCCATTCTCTCCTCAGTCTTGTTCCCAGGCCTCTAAGTGACATAGTGCCTCTGTTCTTTACCTCTCTGCTTTTGTCCTTTCCTGCTTTCAGATTAAGGGGCATTAATGATGAAAAAGACTAGGCTATAACCCTATGAGATCTGAAAGTTTAGTATAACCAGCAGAGATCCAGGAACTGGGGTTCATTCCACAGTTTTCTAGGAGCTGAGCCGAATGAGGCCCACAGTATAGCTCCTAAGATCAAACTGCTTGACCCATCACAGCAATAAATTGACCTGATAGCCAAGATATCATTTTCTGCAAGCAATCAATAATATTCGGGAGTTGTTTAATTATAACTGACTACTGGTACTGAGGAAGCTCCAGAGGGGTGTCTTGCACAGATAGCTTTAGAAAATACTCCATAAACTTCTAAGCTACCCCTAGAGCATTAAAGGAGAGGCACGTCTTAGTCAGTCTTCTGGAGACCTGACCGGTACATCAGAGTGGGGGTTAGTGTAGGGACCTCCTGAGCCTGTGTTGGCTATACTTATATAAGGGAAAAGAAAACTCACAACACTATTTTTAGAGTTTTATCTCTTTTTTAGCCTAGTTTAAAGAAATCACAACGTTGTTTGAATTTAGCTTTGTCAGTGAGGAAGGTAGATAAACAAAAAAACAGATACTGTTTAGAATAACACAAATACTGCAAAAACAAACATTTTTAAAAGAAAGGTAACTCTTGACTTGCTTAAAGTCAATGTAAATGTAGACTATGGAGTTAATAAGATTTCAGGAGAACAAGAGACTAATGAAAGCAAAACACCAATTAGAGTAGACACCATCAATTTTGAGGGCAAAGATTGAAGGATCATGATATTTAAAGAATCCTAGCTTTCCTTTAAAAAAAAAAGATTTTAAAAAACAAACACTACAAGTTTAAGGCCATTTAGAGAAACAAAAATAAAGAGACAGGCTGCACAGGTTAGCCAATCATTTCAGCTATATTGACAAACCATGCAGATGGTGCCATGAATCAATTTGGCTGCAGAGATCAGTATTGATCATAGGACAACTTAAATGAACAGATCAGGCTTAGGTCAGGTGAAGCTGATAAACTTGGCCTTATACCAACAGACAAAAAGAAATGGGTTTCTAATATGGCTTCACAAAAGTCTTTGATGAAGAAACATTTCTTCTTTATAGCTCGGCAGTAATAGATAGAGGTCATGTCCAATAGAATAGAATATAGGTCTTTGAGGGAATGGAGATTTTCGGTTGTTTGCCTTTATGCCCCCAGTGATTAGTGCAATGCCTCCTGTATTTCAGGTGTTTAATAAATTTTTGCTGCATTTAATCTCATAAAATCATAAATCAAAGCTAGAGGGAACCTCAGTGGTCATCTTATGCATTTTACAGATGAGAAAACTGAGACCCACAGAGAGTTGCCCAAGTATTCACAGGTAGTAGATAGCAGAATAGGATCCTCAAACACAGTGCTTCTAACTTCAGAGCCAGCATTCTTTCTCCTGAACTCCACTGCTGTTTAATATCCACTGCTGGATATTAAACAACTCCCGAATATTATTGATTGCTTGCAGAAAATGATATCTTGGCTATCAGGTCAATTTATTGCTGTGATGGGTCAAGCAGTTTGATCTTAGGAGCTATACTGTGGGCCTCATTCGGCTCAGCTCCTAGAAAACTGTGGTATGAACCCCAGTTCCTGGATCTCTGGTGGTTATACTAAACTTTCAGATCTCATAGGGTTATAGCCTAGTCTTTTTCATCATTAATGCCCCTTAATCTGAAAGCAGGAAAGGACAAAAGCAGAGAGGTAAAGAACAGAGGCACTATGTCACTTAGAGGCCTGGGAACAAGACTGAGGAGAGAATGGGTCTCTGAAAAAGTGAAAGGCTGATATAACCAGGTGGGATGGTATATACTAGTAGTAGTTGTCCCTTCTAAGGGTGGCTGAGACTAGTGGATCACTTGAGTTCAGGAATTCTGAGTTGCAGGAGGTTTAAAGCCAATCAAGTGTCCTGACAAGTCTGGAACCCACAGGATGAGGACCCAGGAGTGAGGAGAAGATTGCATAAGAAGGGGCAAATGGTTCCAGATTGGAAAAGGAGACCAGTTTCTGTGCAGATCAGCATTGATTGGTATCAGGCCAGTAATTAGCCACTGCAGTTCCTGCCTGGACAAGATAAGGAAAAGGAAGGAAGAAAGGAAGGAAGGAAGGAAAGAAGGAAGGAAGGAAAGAAGGAAGGAAGGAAGGAAGGAAGGAAGGAAGGAAGGAAGGAAGGAAGGAAGGAAGGAAGGGAGGGAAGGAAGGAAGAGAAGGAAGGAATGGAAGGAAGGAAGGGAAGGAAGGGAGGGAGGAAGGAAGGAAGGAAGCAAAGAAGGAAGGAAGGAAGGAAGGAAGGAAGGAGGGAAAGAAGGAAGGAAGGAAGGAAGGGTATCTCTCATTCAGCAAAGGTATATTTATTTTAGGGAGAGCTCTATTCCAGAGAAGGCCTATGTCCAGTTCTGTTGCATCAACACACGTAGGAAAGGCACTGAGAACTTTATTACTAGAACGGAAAAAACTGCCAAGAATTTTTTCAGACCTTCTCATGACCTGGCTTTCTCTTAGTGAAATCCAGCATGAAACTGCAAGTTAAAATTGATGGCGTAGGTCAAAGGCCTCCATGGACCCTTCTGAGGAGACTGAAAAAAATTAGTTTCCAGGTTGGTTTCAATCATGATAGTTACATTATATCTGCCACACATCAGAACTTTTCCCATGCATCTTGTGCCAGATTCATAACAGCTTTAAAGAAATGTGGAAAAACAAAGTACTTACCCATGCAGCTGGGGAAATATATTTTCCTTGGTAAGGTACACAGTGTTCTTTAAGGCAACGTAAGGAAAGGAACAGAGGAGTCCTAGAAAGCTTTTTTTTTTTTTCCCAGCTGCTACTCTTCTCAAGGTATTAGGGAGAAATCTAAATGTGGAAAAGATAGATATATGTATATCACATATATTTTTGGTGTTTCCATAATGTTCTTTGTCTGTGTGTGCAAATTAGTGGATAGGAACAGGTACTGATTGATTGCTAAAGGAGAGCAGCATGTAACCACCTGAGCTGTGTTTGCAAGGGATCCTATGCCTTTTCACAGCAAATTGGTATTACTTTGGGAAGTCTATTCTACTTCACTGCACACAAGGGAAGCTTTATCACATATTTTGTCACACTAAAAATAAAGATAGGTTGGAATTAAAACGACCTTCTACAGTTTTCAACCCTGCAAAACCTCCTCAATTCCCTCCTTCATAGAGATTGGGCTAACTCCAAGGAACTGAGAGCTCAGTTTGCCAAAGGGAAATAATTCAGCCATGCAGATGATTTGGGTTTATACCATCAGGCCAAAAACTTCCATGGGACAGGAGAGGATGGAGGGGATCAAAAACTGTGTGGAAGGAAGGAAGAAAGCAAGCATCATTCTGGATGAAGACAAGATATTGAAGAAGCATAGGAAAGACTTATTTAAAGCTCTCTCACACACACACACACACACACACACACACACACACTCTGGTGCTATGTCCTTATGTGTTACAAACAAAAGTTTTAATACATCATAATAACACATGTAAATTGGCATGTCACAAAGTAATACTTACCACAGAGATTTTAAGATATAAAATATCAAAAGCTATCTGGGTGGTAAAATGGGTGGCATGCTAGACCTGGAATCAGTAAGTAAGACCCGAGTTTTAATGTGACCTCTGACACTTACTAGCCATGTGACCTAGTAATCTCCCACAGTCTCAGTTTCTTCATCTACAAAATGGGAATAATAATAGCCCTGACCTCACAAGATCATTGTGAAGATCAAATGAGATTGTATATGCAAAGCACTTTGGAAACATTAAAGCAGTATGTGTGTGTACATGTTAGCTACTATTATAACATTTACAAAAAGCAAAATTTTTAAAAATGACTAGTTACCCTGTCACCATTCCCTATGTTGCTTACTATAGCTGGCTGCCTACTGTGCACACCTCAGTCTTTCCTCTTTTAGCACCATTTTCCCTGCCTTTTACTCAGCACAGAGAAGTAGCCAGTGCCTCATGTCGCCCATAGGCCCGAATCCTCTTGCATGGTAAGAGCTCTCCTTTCCTTTTGCCTCTGTAGCAACATATCTTTTCAGCCTATCATTTCCTCAGGAGCTACAAATCAGCTTTCTAGGATGAAAAATAGTTATGTGACATTTAATTCATGATCATGTATTTGAGAAGGTGGAAGGTAGGATTTGGATCTGTGATTTAATTAGTGTACAGAATTATCTATGTGAGAACTTCCCCCACACACACCATTTCATCAATCAATCAATCCATAAGCACTTTTTAAAAACTTACTATGTGCCAATCACTTTGCTAGGCACTGGGAATAGAGACAAAAGTGAAACAATCCCTGTCCTCAAGATGCTTCTATTTTATTGGGGAAAATAACATGTATATATGAATCTAACAATAATAACCACTCCTGGACTATAGAAAGGGAGGTTCTTGCCCCTTTTCCTTCTCTGCTCAGGGGCCCTTCTCAATGTACTCATAAATGAAGCCCTAACTAGATTTTCCTGAGGAATCTTGGCATCTCATTAGTTTTTGCATATTCTTTAGCTTGTTAAACATCCACTCAAACAACTCAGGGACAATTTTATTTAAAGCTCAGGCTTTGACTCTGGTCTAGGGTGTCCCAAAAAGGAGGGTATAGAAAGGTATTCAATGTGCATTATGATTCATATATGAGACAAAATGACAGAAAGACTTAAACCAAACAAACAGCAGTACTAACTACTCAACATATTGCCAGGAAGTTGATATGTAAAAACCATCTAAACCTGAAGCAGTTTGAAAGACTGTTGATGAGATATTTCATCTTTTGCCTCAATTCTTCACTTTCCTCCCTGAAAATCCATGTCTTCTGTCAAACCAAACTTGACTCATTCACTGGCCAAGAGTATTGAGGTAGCTATCAGGGACTACTACTACCAGCCACAGCTGAGGCCCTGAATCTGTAAACCGCTTAGGTAGCCTCTAAACCCAGACACATCTATCTCAGTACTCATGCTCATTTCTCTAAGGTTAAAGAAGGATAAGAATGGAAGAGGTTTCCCAAACCCCATGATCAGACTTGCCTACACAGAACATGAGATTTAGCTGACACATGCTCATGGAAGGAAAAAGGAGTTACGGTGAGCTGCTCCTCCTGCCTCCAACCCCTCTTGGGAAGCAGCTTTATATAGTTTTGACCCACAGCTTGAAAGAAGAGAGAGGAGAGCAAAAGGCAAAGTCTTTTTAAAGGGCAGATGAGCCATCACTATTTTTCCTCAGTGGCTAATGAAAGGGTTCCTTTATCATCTAGGCAGGCGAGCCCATAGCACCAGTCACAAATTTTCTCCTTCCTCTCCCACCTCTGCTTCTGACTCTTCAGATCTGGCCACCACATTTCAGTTGCCTCCTCATCCTGGAACTTCGTTCCTCCTCTCTAGTCCCTTTCTCTTATTGGTGAATTTTTTCCAGGCTTCCTTTTGTGGAAGACCCTCTTGACTCTGTTTCTGACTCTGAAATTCATCACCATGGTCTGAGGTGCGTTTTTCCTCAAACCCCTACTTTTTGCTCACTTTTATGTGTTGACTCCTCCAATTTTAATTTAATCTCCTTTGGGATAGGGGCTGTCTTTCACTTTTGGCTTGCATTTATAACCTCAGTGCTTAGCAGTGCCTGGCACATTTTCCCATCTGGCTGCCCACCTTGGGCCTCTCCATCATACTCCAGGAATGTCATCATTGAAAAACATCCTCAGCAGGCAAGACTGTATCAAGCTTGGTATTCATACCTCATTAGTAGCCTATATAGCTCCTCTTATTGGAGGGCAGGAGCCTATGAGCTCAAAAGTTACACTGAAAGAAATGGCCTAGACCAGCCATCTCTTAATTCCCTATACTTCTCTGGATTCCCTATCATGTCCACAGGAATATCCTTATTGGGAAACCTCAGCACCTTGTCTTCCTCCACTAGATTGTTATTTGCTTGAGTATCTGTATCCCTGGAAGGTGGTACAGGATTTAGCACTGTACCTAGCACAAAGTAGGCACTTCACAATTGTTTATTAACTAGCTGGTAAATAGCAGGTACTTTATAATTGCTTATTAACTGACTGGTACATAGTAACAGCTTGATAAATATTTATTACATTTATATCCTCTGTTGCCTGCCTGGCAGAAGCAGCATGTAAAGTTTCCCATATGCATTCTTCAACCCTGTTATATAACTACACAGAAAATATATACAAGGTAATAATGGTGGAGATGAAGGCACTAGTAACTGTAGTACCAATGCAATACTCACAGCATCCACAATCACTATAAATATACCTGCATGGTATGCAGGATGCATGATGACAAAGTATAACAGACTCTTTATATAGAAGACAGAAGCAAAACATTTATTCAGACACCAGACAACTGAATCCCAAAACCGGTAAGCCGACTCCATCATAGTAGTAGAGAAGTTAATAAGCCATGACAGCACAGAGAGCCACAGCAACCTTTAGCTTTCCCACAAACCAACATTTACTCACAAGCCTAACTGTCTGCTGGCCTGCTGGCCTCTTTCCTCCCACCATCTAACTGTTCTGACTCTTAGCTTCCTGTGGGCTCTGCTCTACCCTTCAGCAAACTCCTCCCACCACAAGCTCCATGTGATTACATTCAGCCTATTAGGGGGCAGAGTTTATTTTCAAAGCAGGGAAGGTCTTCAAATTCCTTTAGGTTCATGAAGGGGCAGGGAAGATTTCAAATTCCTATTACCATTATAGTAGCTAATATGAAAAAGAAAAACTTCATGCAGATTATACTTAAGCTGAGTCCCGAAGTAAACCCCAACTTTGAGTTTCAGATAATCACATGGGGCATTAAGAGGTTAAATGACTTTCCCAAGATCCCATAGTTAATACCAATCAGAGATAAGATTTAAAGCCAGGTGTTCCTGACTCCAATGGCAGCCTTTTACCCATCTAGCCATGCTGCCTGTCTGCAATGTATTTCTAACTGATGTTTGAAGGTAGTATCCCCCATTGGAGTTATTGTTCTAACTGGGAGATTCTGGAGGGAAAAATCAATCCAAAGAATTTTTATTGTCAGAATATCACATACCCATTTCCAAGACCAGTACAAAGAAATATCTTGGGCAAAAGGGCTTTTTGGTGGTACCCCTGAAATTATCATTTCTACTTATAATGGAAAGCTTTCCCTAGCCATACCCTTATGCAATTATGACTAGCACAATCAGTTTTCTTTTCAATATAGATAGATGGATAGATAGATAGATAGATAGATAGATAGATAGATAGATAGATAGATGGATGGATGGATGGATGGATGAATAAAGGTTGGTCATCTGGTATTAACTTGAAGACCTTCAATAATGAGAACATTTCCATCCTTCAAGGTTGTCCATTGTGTTAGGAAATTTTCATTTATAATAAATATTTGCTTCTCTTTAACTGTCATTCATTGGCCTTAGTTCAAGCCTCTGGATTCAAGCTATCATGCCAAGACAACCCTTCATAAATTAGAAAACAACTAACATGTCTATTCTATATCTTCTCTCCTCAAAGCTAAGAATCCCTAGGTCCTTCAACCAATCCTTGGATCACACTCTACTTTTCCCATTGTGTCTACTTTGCAGTGCATTTGAAATGATTTAACATTTCATTCTTCACAATGAACATGATTCATTAAATATTTTTAAAGCATAAAAAGGTACTTTTTAAAAATTGAGGAGCAATAGAGCTACAAAAAATATAGATTGTTTCAGGTATCATAGACAGAGAAAAGTATCTTCTTTGGAGTCAGAAGGCCTGGGTTACACCCATATCCACCATTTGGGCAATTCAGTTAAACATCTTTGATCCTCTAGTTCCTCATCCACAAAACAAGGATGGTAATAATTGCCCTCTGTAACTTTTAGAGCTATTGTGAGGATCAGGTGAGATGATGTCTATGAAAGCACATTTCAAATACTAGAGCACTATCTAAATGTGAGGCATTCTTATTATTAGTTATTCTGTTAATAAACCTTTATCCCACAATAAATTAAGAAATATATGTGGGAGTCAGAGATTATGACTATTAATATGAAGACAATGGGTCCCAACTTAAGATTGTACTGCTCTCACTTATAAGTAAAGTGGCACTTGAAAGGCAGCAAACAAATGAATAGTGAGTTAGACCCAGCATAAAGACAACCTAGGGTCCAATTCCACTGGAGACATTTGCTAGCTCTGTGACCATGGGCAAGTCACTCAACTTTCCTGAGCCTCTGTTTCCTCATGTGCAAAATGGAGATAATAATACCTGTAGCAGCTACCTCCTAGAGTTATTGTGAGGTTCAACTGAGATATTGTACATAAAGCACTTTGTAAATCTTAACAGGTTATATAAATTTCAGCTATTAATAGCACCCAAGAGAAAACAAGTTTGAAGATGATGCAAAATGTCAAAGGTCTCAGTTGCACAGTAGATAGAGAGCCAGACTCAGATGGAAAAGAACTAGGTTCAAACTCTGCCTCATACCTAATGGCAATATGACCCTGGTTAAGTCACTTAACTTTTAAGAAGCCCAGACAACTCTCTAAGACTATAAATTGCAGAACTGAGGATCTATATTTTAAAAAAAGGAATTTCCTTACCAAGCACTCTATACAGTAATAAAATCATAGTTTGAGTTAAAAAAAATTACAGAACAGAGGCTTCTCCCTCTGAAGAAGCGTGTAGCACAAGAATCACTTTTGATGTTTAGATAATTAGTAAGAGTTGTAAACCTCAAATATCCTATTTTCAACATCGGACTTTATAAAGGCAACATATACAAATCAGAACAAATGCAGAATTACCAAAGAAAGGAAAGTCAAACAACAACAAAGAAAATATATTTTTGTTGTTTATTTTTGTTTGTTTTCCAGAGAAAATTTGGGTGTATAGAATTAGAGAATTGAGGGACTTTGTCCTACAGGCTGCTAGTACAAATAACATACATTCTCAAAAAAAAGTGCCTGTTCACATAAGGTACGTTTTCACTTTCAGGGCATCATTGAACCATTTGGCTATTACTTTTCCAGGAAACTGGATGGTACCCCAGGGTCCCTACACAGAAATAATTTACCTCCCAATGAGTATTTAACTCATCTTAGCTCACTACAGACTCTGACCCTTTAAAGAAAGAGACTGATTCCCACAGAAGCTGCCGGTATTTCATTTCCATGTTGCAAGATAATATTAGGGATTAATAACCCTGTTACTGGGAAGAAAAGAACTCAAAAATTGGTTGTATTGCAGTTCTGAGCAGGAAAATAGGGCATCATAAAGAGATGGAAATCTCTAATCTTTTCTGTTACTGAATCCTACAAAGTATGCTCAATAGGCCTCTTTGCACAACAGGGATGCTGATTTCTACGGACTCCAGTCTTTTACCTTCATCTCCGCCTTTTTTTAAAGAGGCTATCTGGGGTGTCAGAGACTGATGTATATCCCAGGATGGAGGCCATTTCTAGAACTGGACTTAGAACTGTAAATGAAATGAAAAGAGAGAACAGAATTATGGGAAAACATGAGGCCACCACTTTTCTTGCTCTGATGTTGCATTTAGGAAGAGATGGTAAGTGGACAAAATGTGTAGCTAATGTTAAGAATACTTTGAGGCCTTATGGAAAAGACAAGTAGATAAGAAATAAAAAAGATTATTAAACTAAAAAGCCTAAAAAAGCCCATCTTGAGAGCAGTTCAGAGATGTGGGTCTTGAAAAGAGTGGGGAGAGGAGAGGGTCAGGATACCTGGCTTCTGGCTAGGCTCTACCACTCACCAGCTGTGGGGTTTGGGCAAGACCGTAACTCTGAGACCCAATTTTCTCATAGGTCAAATTAAGGACTTAGACTAAGTAATCATCAAAGCCTCCCCTGAAGTCTAAAATTGATAAATCTAAGGAGATTCTTAATGTTAACTGGATGCTTGCTATGATCTGACTTTAGACATCAAGGAAATATATAGTATGCAAAGGTAGAAAAGACTTTTTTTTCAAGTCTTAATACAGAGCCACAGTATGCTACTACATTTTTCACCTGCTGCTGCCACTAGACCCTCAAAAATGAACCACTGGACATTGTCTCTGGAAGGTGAATATCCTGGGACCGTACATCCTCATCTTCGCCCAGGACATTTCCATATCTTGCTATAATCAAATCAGCACTACCTGATTGGTCAGTGGGAATCCCTATTGTTCAAGTGAGCATCTTTGCAACTTCTCTGAACTAAATAAATAGCCTTCCCTGGAAAACACTGCCCTATCTATGTTGTTTCCTCCATTAGAATATAGGAAGTTCCTTGAGGGCAGGGATTATCTCATGTCTATATTTGTATTCCTAGTGCTTAGCTCATAATTTATTCAATCATTTCAGTCATGTCTGATTCTTCTGTGACTTCATTTGGGGTTTTCTTGGCAAAGATACTAGAGTGGTTTGCCATTTCTTTCTCCAGCTCATTTTTTCGAGGAAACTGAAGCAAGCAGGGTTAGCCTTTTGATCCTCAGAACATCCCTGTGATGTAAGCAAAGCTCATGAGGAGGCAGTGTGGAAAAGTGGAGAAGGTGACAGTGTGAGGAAGACCGGGGTTTAAATTCCACTTCAGATCCTTACTACCTGTGTGTGTCATCAGTTTTCTTAACTATAACATGAAGATAAGAATAGCACTTATCTCACAGGGTTCTAAAGGAATCAAATGAGTTAACATATATAAAACATTTAGCAAATCTGAAAGCCTTATTTAAATCTTTGTCAAAGGAGGAAACTCAAGTGAGAGGAATCATATGACTTGCTCATGGTCCCAGGATTCCTCTGTGGAGGAATAAGTTAGTCTTTAAATAGTGCTTCAGGGTTTGCCAAGAGCTTTACTTGCATTATCTCATTAGAGCCTCACAACAACCTATGAGGTACAAGCTTTTATTATCCCCACTTCACAAATGAAGAAAGTACTGCAGCTAAGAGAGGTTCAGAAATTTGTCCAGGATCACAGCTAATAAAAATTTGTGGAAGGACTAGAATTCATGCCTTCCTGGCTCCAAATACTATGCCAACCTGACTATCTCCCACAGATGTAAAAATTTTAATACTGATATCCTGACTCCAAGTACAGTAATTTTTCCACTGCTTCAATCAATCACACTGACATCATCTCTTAAATGTTTTGATTTGCATTACATTCAAATCAAGAGTCCTATTGAAGAATCTCTGGGTACAATTTCCTCAGTGATAATCTTCTCTGAAACTAAAATAACAATGCTTCACAGCATTGAAATGCATATGAGGTAGACCATGGAGTGAAATTTGATTTTAGTTTCTCAGGAGACACACACTACATATGTATCCAAGTAAATTACTTTCCGTCTTTAAATGTAAACGTACCTGTAAATATGTGGGATCAAATCTGAATTCTTCAGGAGCTGATTATTTTCTTTTTGGATTTTGCAAAATGTTCTCTCCTTTATTCCATTCTGCCATCTTTCCTTCAGCACACAGTGTACCCCATCCACTGAAAAGGGGTGTTGAGGAGAAAAGAAGAGTTTACAAAAATGACCAAGGAACCAAGAAGTCAGAGAGTGAGAAGGATGCAATGATCCCATGAGGAAAAAGTCCATGGCATTGATTCATTCTGCAAACATTCTTTATAGGCATTTGAAGGGAGCTCAGAGAGTTTCTGACTAAATCCAGAGTCAGAAGACCTGGGTTCAAATCCCACCTCTGACATTTACTTGTGTTGTCTTTTTGTTGTTCAGTCATTTCAGTCATGTCCAACTCTTCATGACCCCATTAGGGTTTGTTTGTGTGTGTGTGTGTGTGTGTGTGTGTGTGTGTGTGCTTTGACAAAGATACTGGAGTGTTTACCATTTCCTTCTCCATCCAGAGGAAACTGAGACAAATTTGAGGCAAAAATGACTTGCCTGGGATCACACAATCTAGGAAGTGTCTGAGGCCACATTTGAACTCAGGTCTTCCTGACTCCAGGCCCGGCACTCTAACCACTGTACCACCTGGCTTCCTGTTATTTACTACATTTGGACAAATGACTTCTGCTTTCTTCTAGGCCTCAGTTTCCTCATCTATAAAATTGAGGAGTTTAATTTTATGATCTATAAACTCTCTTCCAGTCCTAAATCTATTATTTTAAGGCTCACTTTACAGTACCTTCAACAAGTAGGCATTGGGCCTTTTCTTGAAAACGTTTGGGGATGGGGCAAACATCAGTAGGATCCCAGGCTTGTGAGTACATGAGCAGAGAGTATTGTAGATCCTGCCCCACACTTAAGTAAGGGTAGATATTGGGGAAGGGAAAACACAGGCAACTACCACAAAACATTGAGGCTCTGGAAAGACAGATAGAGACTGACAAATAATCAATTACCTTGTTCTCCCTTCTGTTTGATCACTGGGCTCCTATGAACTTCCCAGATTGAATCTCGGCTCCAGCAAAAAGCTTTCCTATTTTCCTCAGTCTATTGGATTTTGGCTTTTTCTCAGACACCTTGGTACCTGCCAAGGCTGGCTTTTCAATTTACACTTGTATGCCTACCAACCTAGACTTTGCTTTTACCGCTCCCAGGCAAAGGTTGCCTTTGCCCCACTAGGAGGTTTGCCTCACCACCCACACGTGACTTTGGTGGAATATAACTGTATTGTCCACCTCTGAAACAGTGGGAGGGGGATCCCAGAAATCACAAAGCTAAAGCATCAATTGTTCCAATCACCTGAGGACATAGCAGTGCTAGAAGGGATATTTATGTAATTTTGAAAGTGGCAAACTCTCAGTTTAGACAGAGGTTAGAGCACTATAGAGCAGCTTTCCCCTAGTCTTTAGACATTCATTATGTGGGTGGAGGACCTCCCAGTGTTCCTGCCCCAAGGCAAAAGCTAATGTAAATCCAAATTCAACTATTCCCAAAGTAGTAAAGGTGACCTTTGTAGTGCCCTATCCAGTACAGCAGATTTCCAGCTGTGTCCTGTCCTGCCTCACTAAAAATAGCCCCTGGCTAGACAATGAAGAGATCTTTCTTCAGGGGTTCAAGGAGACTTTTAATTCCTCTTCTTCTCATCCTTGGAGACAAAATAGCCAACCATATAATTTACCATCTCTTGAAGAGATTTTGGGGCAGTTCTAGTGATTAAGAATATTTCCCTTTAAATTGAATCAAAATCTGGTTCTTTGCAAATTCTGCCCACTGCATCTAATTCTGTCCTCTGGGGAAAAGAAAATGGCATCCCTCTTGCACAATATACTCATCCATGCTCCTGAGCACTTCACCATTTGCCATGCTCATTATGCTTGCATCTAAATTCTGGTCTTAAAGTCCTCAACCTTGAACTAGAAGGGCCTTCAGAACCTTCTGGTCCAACCCCTTCATCTGTCAGGTGAGGAAACTAAGGGAGGTTAAGTGAGCTGCCCAGAGTCACATAGTGAGTATCAATCACATTAACATCTTCCTAGGTGCAGAATAAATGCTTGTTGAAATGACTTGAATTAAATTGAATGTAACGACTACTGAGTACTCAGACCTATGCTATTCAGATATACATCTTGAAAGCCTTTCTCCTGACAGCTCCCCCCAAAATTGGATCACTTTTGTGAGGATCAACAGTATGAATACACAATACCTTATATCAGCTAGAAAGGAAAGGAAAATCTGCCTCCCCTTGGTCCTAGAACCCACTCTTCCCAGGCAAACATAATTCCAGACTCATCACTTAAGCTGAATGCCAAATCGATTCTGATGATCCATGCCTAGATGCCCTTCTCCCTCATATTCACTCCATATATGTCCTCAGTAACAAACTGACGATATTTTCTTGTTCACAAGAATCTCAAGGACTCACGAACATCTTTCATATTCCCCAAAAGTCTTCTTCAGCCTAAGCATCCCCAGTTCCTTCAATGGATCATAGATTTGAAATTATAAAGAAACAGACATCTAGCTCCATTTCCTCATGTTAGAGGGCCCAGAGAAGATGAATGTCTTGCTAAAGGTCACACAGGCATTAAGTGACACAGAAATATTTGAACTTGAGTTCTCTGGTTCCAAATCTAGCACTATGCTGCTTCATGATTGCTTTATGGTATAATCAACTGATCAGCCGAGACAAGATCTGTATGGCATTAGTGTCTGGCACACAGTAGGCACATATTCTCCACACCCCCATTTCTCTATCATTCAGACCACATGCCTCTAAAGACATTTCTGTTTGTCAATATCCTTCCTAAAAATATTACCCAGAATTGAAAACAGTATTCCAAATGCAGTTTGACCAGGACAAGATATTGTAGTACCAACACTTCCCTCATTGTAGACACTGTGCTTTTATTAATGCAGAATCCTTTTTATAGATCGTGTTAGTTTTTCGGTTCTTGACATAGTCTATTCAGATTCTGACATGTCATATTATGGACTCTTATAAAAGAAAACCAACTAAAACTTGATATCTTTTTGAGCCAAACTGCTGTCTTAGTGACAATTATGGAGTTGATTTTTTAATCCAACTTCACACTACTAGTTTGTGCACATTGCTCTAACCTGTCAATATATTTTTGTAACCATCTTTGTGTGTTCTAAAAAGGTGGTAAGTATTCATAACATCAATAAAAATGCTGCACAGAATAAGATCAAGGAAAGATTTCTGGAGCATTCCATTAGAGACCTCCCTCCAGGCTGACATTGATCCATTAATTAGTATTCTCTGGATTCCTTCATTCATCCAGTTCTGAGTCATTTAACTGTATTATGTATCCATTTTGTCCAAAGAAATATCGTAGAAGACTACCTCAAATGTCTTGCTAAAATCCAGATATACAAACTGATAGTGAGGTGACCCTGTTGAGAGAGAGAGAGAGAGAATGAAGGAAGGAAGGAGGGGAGAGGAGGGGAGGGGAGGGGAGGAAAAAAAAGAAAGAATTAGGTTAGTCTGGTATTACCTGTTCTTAGTCAACTTTAATGGCTATTAGTTGATCACTATTTCCCTTTCTAAAATCTCACACACCTTTCCTTTTAATATGTTCCAGAATTTTTTCAAGAAATTGAAATCAAACTCAATAACTTACAAACTCCATCTTTCCAGTTTCCAAAATCAGAACATTTTCTCATCTCAAGTTTTGCAGAAATTCTATTCTCATGTAGGTTCCTGATTAATTAAGAATCACATTCATGAATTCTTTAAGTACTCTGGGATGTAGATTTCCTGAGCCTGATCACTTGAATTCATTAAAGGAGATTAAGAATTCTCCTACTATTTCCTCATTTATCAAGAACTTCAGCTCCCAGTTCACTATTTCTGTTCTCTCCTTCTTGGTCATCCTGCCTTCTCTCCACTATCTACTAGTTACCCCAGTTCATGCAAGCAGGAATCCTAACCTTGTGATTTGCCTCCTGCTAAACCACCAATATGACTTTTAAAACCCTCAAAAAGTCCTAAGGATTCATTGCCAGCCTCATCTCATTCTAGGCTTTAGCCAAGTTAATCTTTTGCATATAACTTCCCTTGCCTTCATCATCTTTATACATCTTTTTAAAAAATTATTTTATTATAAGTTGAAAACTGTTTCAACTATTATAAGTTGAAAACTAAGTTCCCTATCTATAGACACTTTTCTTTCTCATTAGAATTATTTGTGTTTATACCATCAGAATTTCATCCTAGAAAGTATCTCATCTTTCTTGTACCAACTTGTTCCACAGAATTTTATACCTTGATTATACCTATCACTTCTCCGAACTCTCTGAAGTATGCTCTACCAAAATCTTGGATGCACATCATATTATGTTGTACTTTCCCTTTCTCTTAACAACAACAATAATAAAAGCTAAAATTTATATGACATTTTAGTATTTCCAAAGTGTTTTACAAATGTTATAACTCATTTGACAACCCTGGGAGGCAGGGTTATAACAATAACCACATTCTACAGATGAGAAAATCAAGGCTTACAGAGGTCAGAAGATTTGACTAAGGTCATGCAGTTAGTAAGTAACTGAAGTCACATTTGAACTTGGGTCTTCCTGATTCCAAATCAAGTATTCTATACACTATGCCACCTAGCTACCCAAATCCAGGATGGTTAAGTGGAAAATGTGCTGGTTTTGGAGTCAAAGGATCTGAGTTAAAATCTAGAATTTACCATCGCTCAACTGTGTGAGCATGAGTAAGTCAATTAATCTCTCTGCAGTTCTGTTTCCTCATTTGACTGACCTAAATAACAGATTAAGTAGGGAAAAAAAATATAACAATAATTTAACTCCCCTCATATAGACTCATGAACTGATGCAGAGTGAATAGTGAAGAGTGATGTTTTATATAGACAACAATATGGTAATTAAAAAAAAAACTTTTAAAGGAATTAGGACATCTGATCAGTGTAATGACCATCCATGATTCCAGAAGACTAATGATGAAGTATGCTACCCATCTCCTAATAGAAGTGAATAACTCAGAG
Organism: Pseudochirops corinnae; assembly: GCA_028646515.1. NCBI lineage: Eukaryota > Metazoa > Chordata > Mammalia > Diprotodontia > Pseudocheiridae > Pseudochirops > Pseudochirops corinnae. The sequence goes on along the minus strand of CM053588.1, from coordinate 129,392,958 downwards.
AGCAGAATGAGATAAATATGCACAGATGTGCACACGTGTATACACACACACACACACACACACACCCCTCTAAGTGCGATTGGACAGAGAGAGAGTAACAACACAGGCAGAGATAAATATGATTTTACTTGACTGTACATATTTGTAATGAAAGTTTTGTGTTTCTTTCTCAATAAGGGTAGAGGATGAGATAGTAGGAGAGAAAATGGACTTTTGCCCACGAAGAAAAAAATATAATTTTTTTTTAAAGGTTAAACAGGCAATAGTATATTATCAACAATTATTTATTTACAAGTTCAAACAGCTGCCAAATTGATATTCCTAGAGCCTAAGTCTGACATTATTTAGTTCGAGAATCTTTAGTGGCCTCATCTTAACTTCTGGGATAAAATATAAAGCGTCCTCTTTTTTTGGCATTCAGAGCTCTGTAAAATTCAGCTCCAGTTATCTTTACAGGATGATTAGATATTGCTTCCCCTCACACTCTACCCTGAAGTCAAACTGACCTATTTGCTATTTGTACACAGTTTCCCATCTCCTGTTTCCATGTCTTTATGAAGGATGTCTCCAATGCCTAGAATACTCTTCCTCCTTAATTTCACTTTTTGGAAATCCTAACTCCTTTCAGATTCAACTCATTTCATTTCCTTGAAGACCCCTTTCCTGATATTCCTAGTTGTTGCTAATATCCCCTTTATTTTTGGTAGATTTATTTTCTCCATATCTCCATATTCTCCATATCCTGTATACACTTATATGTTAACATGTTGTATCCCCCCAGGTAAGCTCCACCAGGACAGTGCCTAGTATATAATAAAGACATGCTGATTGACTGGTAAGAAGGAAGAATGCCCAGTACTATCAGATCAGATGAATCAGACTGGTTCTGACTCATTTCTGAGTCACTTTTCTGTTTTATTCTTTATCTGTCTCTAGAGCTATCCCTAGGGAAGGACCATCAGTATTTTCACGCAGGGTGCTAACATGCTGCCTTCCCACACCTCCTGCCTCAAGGTTCTTTATCAGCCTTCACTGAATGATAAGGCCTTACTTCTTCAACCAACCTGGAGCCACTACCACAAGTGTCGCCATGTGATAGCACCCCTCTCTCAGGGTCTGCCTTTATTTCAATTCCCTATGGTTTGTGATCTGGACTCTGGAGAACAGGCATGACTGTGCCCAAGGTGAGAAGCACTTTTGAGAAGCCACCAGAGCCAGAGCTACAACAAAGTGAAAAAAAAAAAAAGGATATTTCCTAGAAAATAGGGATAAGTTGGGGAAGGGATCTTACCTTTCAAGAGCTCAGAATTTAAATCTTCCCTACTGTTGCCTACAGAAAATATGCAGGCAACATCAACACATTGAAATCACAATGAAAAAGATATGTAGGTGGCTTCCATTAAACAAATAAAAAGCTCTGGACCCAAGCCATACTCCCACTGGCACTTATCAAGTAGGTTTGATGGCCAAAAGGAGTTTGTGAAGATCCTAAAACCAAAATTACTTTACATGCTTAAAACTGCCATTAATAAACAGACTGTAACAAGAGTAAGAATGAATGACTTACCTTGAATTTATGTGACTCTTTGTTTTTCCTAAGGACTAACATATATTATACCATAATGCTGCAGTCCTGGTCAGCAGCATTTATAAAAAGCATGTTTCCAATATGTTTCACAACTGCAACAATATTATATTCCAGTTTCCTCCTCCCTCTGGAAAAAATTACATGTTCATAGTGTTTTAATGACCTAAATATGTGCAGAATACTCACAGAAGGGCATCTAATATAATTTAGAATCATGATATTCCTATGTAATAATCACCTGCTCACAGATTCACCAGAATTAGCTATTCCTTTTGCCACATACAAAGATACCAAGCTTTCCATTTTAATTAGTGTTAGAAAAAAAATTACTTCAATATTATACACAGTCTCTTTTCTCTTTAAACCATTGTGTTCCCAGGGGTAGATGTAATCAACTTCTTCCATATGTAGCTTTCTTGTTCCACTTCAAGTAAGTTACCAACACTCATACTACATGAGCAAAATTAATATGACCCCTCGCCCCTTAATATAAATCCCTTGATTTGCTGCTGAGTGAACTGCTCTTCAGCATTGCTAGCTAACTTTAAGGGATAATACTGTTCATCATTTTGCCCTGAAAGCAGTACTTTGAATTTGGAAACCATGAAATATAAATGTGCTACCATCAACAGTAAACAGGACTCAAATGAATCATGTTGGCTTGACATTTGAAGAGCTTTGCATTTTTGACATTTGAGTTAAAAAGCATAGTAAAGTGTAGAATTATTTTGCCAGCTAGATTCAGGCAGGTTAAACTTGGGAGACATCATTAAGGATTTCCAATAATACATGGTTGTATTGTTACGCCTGTGAGGGAGTTACTTCCCAAGACTTAAATTCACCACAGTGAATAGAGGGAGGAACCTCAATAATACATGGTTGTACTCTTCCCCTTGTGAGGGAGTTACTCACTTCTGAAAACCTAAATTCTTCACAATGTATAGAGGGGGAAACCTCAGCAATTTTCCATTAGATATGCAATCCATTCAAGTGGTCACATTTCATCAGTGCTTTATACCTATTATCATCTGACCAGCTCTGACTAGGCTTTAGATATTTCTCCCATCCAGATGAACAACAACAACAAAAAAAAAATGATATGACCTGTACCAAAGGAACCTCCATGATATGTACACAGAATAACTAGTATATAGACTCTGGGCTCACTTTCTTTTTTTTTTTTTTTATTTTATTTTATTATGGTTTGCATCATTCATTTCCACAAGATTTTGAGTTACATGCTTTCTCCCCCTCTTTCCCCCACCCACCGCCCCAAAACAGCCATCCCAGTGTGTCCCTCCTCCCCCAGTCTATTCTCTCCTATGTCACTTCTCGGTAGGGCAGGAT
>CM053588.1:129355371-129389523 GCA_028646515.1 Pseudochirops corinnae | reverse complement strand
ATCAAGGTTGGTCATCATATGTACGATGTGTCTGTGATTGTGTACAGGTTTTGCCTGGTTCTGCTCTTCTCACTTGGCATCAGTCCGTATAAGCCTCTCCAGGTAATTATGAAGTCCGTCTCAGGGAAGATTATTTTACAAACTCAGAAGAAGACAACAATGTGAAAACAGCTATAAGCAAAGCCTCAAAGAAAACATGCAAATTAGACACAAATACAACAAGAATTCCTGGAATAGTTAAGGAAAGAGATAAAAGTGGTAGAGGGAAAATGGAGAAAATAAATGAAAGGAATGCAAGAAAATTATGAAAAGGGAATTAGTAGCTTGGTAAAGTCACAAAAAAAAAATCCAAAGAAAACAAAACCTTAAAAAATAGAATTGATGTAGTGGTAAAAGAAGCAAAAAAATTCACTGAAGAAAATGACTTAAAAAGTAGAATAGGTCAAATGGAAAAAAAAAGAGGCACAAAAATGCACTGAAGAAAATAATTCCTTAAAAATTAGGACTGGGAAAGTGGAAGCTAATTATTCCATGAGATTTCAAGAAATAATAAAACACAGCCAAAAGAATGAAAAAAATGTGAAATATCTTACTGGAACAACAACTGACATTAAAAATAGATCAAGAAGAGATAACTTAAGAATTATTCAACTACCTGAAAGCGATGATCAAAAAAAAAAGAGCTTTGATAGCATATTTCAAGATATTATAAAGGAAAACTGCTTCAATATCCTAGAAGCAGAGGGGGAAATAGAAATTGAAACAGTCAATCTCCCGAGAGGGATCCGAAAATCAAAACTTTCAAGAATATTATAGCCAAATTCCAGAACTCTCAGATCAAGGAGAAAATATTGTAAGCAACCAGAAAGAAACCAAGAAATATCATGGAGCCACAGTCAGGATAACACAAGATTTATTGGCTTCCACATTAACAAAAAGAGCTTGGAATAATGATATTCTGGAAGGCAAAGGAGTTAGGATTATAACCAAGAATAAACCACCCAGCAAATTGAGTATAATCCTTCAGGGGAAAAGTAGATAGTTAAGGAAATAGAGGACTTTCAAGCCTCTGATGAAAAGACCAGGGCTGAATAGAAATTTTGACTTAAGGGAAGCATAAAAGAGTAAACATGGAAGAGAAATTATAAGGGGTTTAATAGATTAAACTGTTTACAATCCTATATAGGAAGATGATACATATAACTCCTAAGAACTTTATTATTTTTAGGATAATTAGAAGGAATCTACATAGACAGAAGGTACAAGTGTAAATTTTGTTGGAATTATCCAAAAAAATGAAGGGGGTGAGAAAGAGGGATGCACTAGGAAAAGGATGAAGGGAGAAGAATAATGGGAAAACTATCTCACAGAAAAGAAGCATGCAAGGAAGAGCTTTTACAGAGGAGGAGACAATGGATGGTAGTGGGCAATGCTTGAACCTCACTTTCTTTGGAATTGGTTCACACACACCACACATACACATTTATGCATGCTCAGTTGGGTATAGAAATCTATCTTACCCAATAGAAAAACAGAAGGGGAAGCAAGAAGAAAAAGAAGGGGGTTGACAAAAGGAAGTGTGAATTAAGATGGGCAATGATCAGAAGCAAGACTTTTGAGGTACGTCAGGGTAAAAAGAGATAAGGATAAACAGAAGAAAATAGACTGGAGGGAAACACACAGCTAATAATTATAACTGAGTGTAAACAAGATGAACTCACTTATAAAATGGAAGCGGATAGCAGAAAACAACATGTTGTTTTCAAGAAACACCTTTGAAATAGAAAGATACACACATGTGAGGTATAAAAGGTAGAAGTAGCAACCAGGATCTCAGAGAAAGCAAAACCAAAAATAGACCTAATTAAAAGAGATAATCAGGGAAACTATACTTTGAATAAAGGTATAATAGATAATGAAGTCATATAATTTTTTTTACAAGTTTCTCTGATAAAGACTTCATTTTTCAAATATTTAGGGAACTGAATCAGATTTATAAAAATAGGAACCATTTCTCAAGTGACAAATGGCCAAAGGATAAAATTAGGCAGTTTTCAGAAGAGGAAATAAAAGCTGTCTCTGTCATATGAAAAAGTGCTCTAAATCTCTATTGATTAGAGCATTGCAAATTAAAACAACTCTAAGGTCCCATCTCATACCTATGAAATTGACTAATATGACATAAAAGGAAAATGACAAATTCTCGAAGGGATGTGGAAAATTTGTGACACATGCACTGTTGGTGGAATTTTGAACTGGTCCAAGTGTTCTGGAGAACAATTTGGAACTATGCCCAAAGGGCTATGAAACTGTTCAAATAATTTGATCCAGTAATACCACTATTAGGTCTGTATCCCAAAGAGAACAAAGAAAAAGGAAAAGAAATCACAAGTACAAAAATATTTATAGCAGTTCTTTTTGTGGTGGCAAAGAATTGGAATTTGAGGAAATGCCCATCAATTGGGGAATGTTGCACAAGTTGTGGCACATGATTGTGGTGGAAGGCTATTGTGCTATAAGAAATGATGAGGGGGTTGATTTCAAAAAATCTTGGGAAGATCTTTATGAATTGATGCAGAGTTAAAAGAGCAGAACCAGGAGGTCATTGTACAGAGTAACAGCAATATTGTAATAATGATTAACTATGAAAGACTTAATTAGCTACTTTTATTGATACAATGATCCAAATAATTCTCATGAAATAATTCATGATGAAAAATGCTATCCACCTCCAGAGAGAAGACTGATGATGTCTGAGCACAAATTGAAGCACATTTCCTCCTTTATTTTTATTGTTGTTTTTTTTAAAGAGATATGCCTAATACAGAAATGTGTTATGGGACATTACTTACCTTCTCAATGGGTGGGAGGGAGGAAGAGGATTTGGAACTAAAAAAAAAAAGAATATTAAAATAAATAATAAATAAAAATAGTTGTCATTCACAAGAAAATTGTATTGAGTCAGTTGGATCTGGCAAACCAAGAGAGGAAAAAATAGCAAATAGAAGAAAGAATATTCAGTGAGGTTTCATTACATTGGGAAGCTATTTCCTTTGTCTTCCAAAAAATTATGAGAGGCTTAATATTACCTAGCAGTGTTAGGTTTTCTTTCTTTTTAGGTCAATACACTATACATCTTTTATGTAGGTATGAATGCTATCTGGTTTAGAAGAGCTACTATAGTTTAATGTTAGTGGTATTATTCTTTTTGAGAAACTGTAATTTTATGCTTCAGTGATTTCTAGGTTGGGATTTTGCTCAGAATAGTTTTGCCACAATAATTGGACTGTCATATTGAAGGCCTATTCATCTTTTGCCTATTTTCTGATATCCAACATGAGAACTCTGCTGAAGAAGGTGGGATTTGAGGACAAGCATAAACAGTGCTCCCATCCTCTCGTGCAATTGGCATTCAGTTGATTATGGCCACTATCTTGGGACTTGATTAGATTCGTATTTAAAATGCTGTTTTGGAATGTGCTAAAGAACTTGTTGTCAGAAAACTGAGGTCCTAGAACTGTTCCACGAATAGAGACGATGCTTTTTTCTTGAAGCAAAAAAAACAGGACACCAAAAAAGGCATATTGTGTTTCTGAATCCGCTGAGCCCAGACAGATACCATAATAAGCTTCTGATTTACCCAAGACTAAGAACAAAAAGCTAGTTAGATACCAGGACCTGGGGATACAGAGACAAAAGTGGAATAGAATTTGTCCTCAAGGTCTTTCAACAACTTGTACATATAGAAGAAAATTTAAATTATGCACTTTGTAAATATACAACAGTGGTAGGGGGAACAGGGTGGAGAACTACCAGCTCGGTGGAACAGGAAAGGCTTTACATACAGTAGATGGTACTTCAGCTAACTTTTGAAGGAAATTAGGGATTCTAAGAATTGAAAGTGAAGACAGAGGACATTGCAGGTGTGGAAGATGACCTGTGCAAAGGCACAGAGACTTGAGATGTATTTTCATGGGTCAAGGAGGCTAGAATGGCTAATCTATGGATAATGCAAAGGAATTATTACTGTGTAATAATTTCAGAAGGGTAAGCAGGAAGCAGATTGTAAAGGGCTTTAACGCCAAATGGAGGAGTTTACATTTTATTGTAGAGGCAATGAAGAGCCATTAGAGATTTTTGAGTAACAGATTGACATGGCATGATTCCTGTGCCTTAAGAGTATCACTTTGGCAGTTATGTCTGGGTAGACTGGAAAGGGGAAAGACTTGAGGCTTGGAGACCAATTAGGAAACTCCTACAGTAGGATAGTGTTATAGGAATGGGAATCTGAAGATCTTCCCTGCCCCTTGGCCCCTTGATAGGCTTAAGTGAATCTGAGAACCTTCCCTGATTTGAAAGTATACTCTGCCCTCTAATAGGCTGAATGTGGTCACATGGAGCCTGTGGCAGGAGGCTTGTTCTTCAGGAATGCCCATACCTTGTTGTTTTGTGATTGGGCAGTGGGTCAAGAGGGTTGTGACATTCTCTGATCCAGGAGAAGGCTATATATATCCTGATGTGAGGCTCTGCTTTGGGGCTAACTTTGGGAAGAGTTGCGTGATTTGGCCAGATGAGACTCTGGGCAGCCATTGAGCCCCCGGCTTTGAAAACCCAGATGTTGTTGATTCCCTCTCTGGTAACTAACTAGATATGGATGTAGTGGTCAGACAGCTGGAAGTCCTTTCTGCTGATCTGTTTCTCTGTCTGTATTTTTTTGTCTGTTTGTAACTTGTGTTTATATTATCTGAAGTTCAGGGTGCTGACTTTTCCCCCTGAACTAGGTAAATGATATATTTGATTAAAGTAAGATTGTTAACCCATTTTGAATTGCTTTCCTTTAGAAAAGCAAATCTAACAACCTGTGCTAGCAGGGTGTGCTAGGGTTCTTGCTGCTACAGATAGGTAAGAGGTGATAAGGGCCTGAATAAGTATAGTGCCCAGGGAGTAAAGAGATGGGGATGAATACAAGAGATATTGTAGAGGAAGAATCAATAATACATGGTAACTAATTGGATATGGGGTGGGGTGAAAGTGAATTAAGAGTCAGGTAGGACTCCAGGGTTATGAATCTGGATGACAGCAATGATCACATAAATAAGGACATTAGGAATATGATTGGGTATGGGAGGAAAGGGAATATGTTCTATTTTGAATATATTGAATTTGAGATGTTATTCTAGGCCAGGCCTAACTCAGTCCAGTCCAATAATTTAGGCAAGAGGTTAGTATGAAATGAAGCTCTTGTGGAATACAAGATGCAACAAACTACTATATCTGTGATAAAATTATAAAGGATAAAATTTCTAATTAAGTACAAATAAAATACTACTTTTCTCTGTGTTAGCATTCACCAAAGTACTCAGCAACAGCCAATCAGAAAGATTCGGTAAGAGGAATTCTACTAAAACCTTTGGGCCAATAATTCCTATAGACTTGGTCTTTTGTGCTTCAGAAGGTAGGGAAGGTAAACTAATAATTTCAACCTCAGTTCCACAGAACAACAAGATTAAAGGCATGACATCTCTGATCCCTTAAAGAGAAACCAGTCCAATCTATATTAAACAGGCACTGTTCCTATCATAGATGCTTATGACATATCCCTTTGGAAGTGTCTAAAAGGAGTTGATGATGTGGGACTAATGCACAAGAGAATAAAGAAGGCTTTATCTATCTATCTATCTATCTATCTATCTATCTATCTGTCTATCTATCTATCTATCCATCCTCTCCATTTACATCAATCATTCAGAAAACTTTCCTTCTTGGAAGTCTTCTCAATCAAATTATTCTGCCCAATTAAATTGTGCTCACCGTTATATATATATCTATAATCTATATAGATATAGATATATCTCTATATAGGTAACATTCTCTCTCTTTTCTCAAGGAATTTAGCACTTAGTTAGACATTCTCTCTCTTCTCCAATTTTTGCCCTTTACTAAAAGACTAATATCCATATAGATGCTCACTTACTCAATAACTTCCCAATTGCTCTGCCACTTTAAATTCTCAAATGTAGTCCTTTACTTTACTTCAGTGGTAACCATAGACTTGTTTTTATTATTACCTACAAATGTTTCATTTGCTTAATCAGAATCTCAAGCATTCCCCTATCTAACCCTAACCTCCTATCATTTCACCTCTTCCTGTGTTTCACGCCTCCTAAACTTATTCTTTGCCCTCATGGAGACCTCTAATCTCTTCATCCCTCCATATTTTCTTGGGATATTGCCGTGTTCTGATTTTACTTTTTTTTCCCTCTTGAACCTCAGCCCATTTATTGACTATTTCCATTCTACACTGTCCTCTGCTTTTGAATCCCTCAACCCTTTGTCCTATACCTGTGTGTCTCTTGCCAAACCTCAACCCTAAATTACTCTAGTCATCTGTCTGTTACATTCCTATTTAAAAGCTGTTGGATGTAGTTATAGAGATTCTCAGAACATTGCTGAATGGATATGTTATAAATTCATGCTATCAAACCTCAATTTGACCCTCATTACAACAAGGCAGTCCTTTTATTTATCCCTAATTGATTCCTTCTCTTACTCTTTACAAAAATTATTCCAAACATTCCCTTCCCACCCCATATTCCTTTCCCTTCTAACTTCATTTGAAGCCCTTGCCATTTCAATGAAGACCTTAAAACCTCTTCACATCATCTTCTCCTCTTTCTTTTTTTTTTCTCAATCTCTGACAAAGAGGTGGAATAAGGCCAACCTTTCTATATGTGGCTTTGATCCCATCACCTCCCATCTTTTCCAGAAGAGTACATTCTCATTTCCTCTCTTCAACTTCTCTCTATCTACTTGTTCCTTCTTCACTGTCTTTAAATGTTTCCAAGTCTTCAATATCCTCAGCAGAAATTTCACCAGAACTTACTATCCCTTCAATATCTCATAGTATATTTCTTCTTTTTTTTTCTCATCCAGATTCCTTGAAAAAGGTATGTGTACTCAACCAACATTATGCCACTGACTGGTTGGCTAACCATGTCTGACTATTGAATGGTATCTGAGGCAGAACTGAGAGATGTGGAAAAGGCAGCAATTGGTCAAAGTCTCTTTCTCTTCCTTCTTCCTGCTTGACTGTTCAGCTAAGAAAGACAAACTTTGTGTCTCTTAATGAAGAGAAGCTTCAGGCTTTTACCATCTGGGGCTGAAATATGGTCTTAACTAATAACGCCACACTACTACAAACTCACAAGCATTTATTAAGCATTTACTATAAATCAGGTATCACACTGAGTGCTGAGAATACAAGCCCTCAGGAAGATTACATTCTAGTGGGAGAAACCACAGCTGAAAAGGTGATGGGGGATATATATTGGTGAAGTCTGAACTATGAGAGATGATTGAGCCATTCCTCGTAATGGAGGTTCTAGGAAGAATGAACTCTTAGAAGTGGCCCATGGGGTTGGAAGTAAGTAGCAGCTAAAGCATAGTGAAGTCATTTGCTTTTTCTATAGGTAAAATAATTTTATGACATCTCTAAGGGAAATTTTTTCTGTGCCATATTTTCAGATTATGGTTTCACTTGATGAGCTGCATGGGATCACAAGCTGACCCAGTCTCGACAGGTATGGAGCAGCACATACAGCAGAGATGGCCTGAGGAATTTATGCAGTTTACAGACCATAAGAATGGTCCATTATTGTGATTCCAGAAAGGCCTTTTGTGGCAAATTCATGTCCTTATTCTAGAAGGTAGAATATTATTTTGATAATAATATTTTCTTGATTATATCTGGCATGAGAGGCAACAAAACAGAGGGCCAGTCCTAACATCAAGAATACTAGATTCAGGTCTCCCAGACTTGTTTGACTATATGACCTTGGGCAAGCCATATTGGCTTCTTCCCAGCTACCTACAAACATACTTATTTCTCCACCACCCTCACTTGATATGACCAAACAAGCATAGCTATTGTCTCATATCTCTCCTCCCATTCTTGACTAAATTCCTTGAGATAGTCTTGACTAATTTCCCTGAGATAAAACATCCACTTCCTCTCTTTTTAGTTGCTTTTAAGCCCTTGACGATCAATTTTTCCATTCTACATAGACCTTTCCAAAGTTACCATTTATTTCTTTAATATGCAAATCTAAAGATCTTTTCTCAGCCCTCATCCTTATTGACCTCTCCACATCCTTTGACACTGTTGATTATCATCTGCTCCTGAATATTTACTCCTCTCTAGTTTTTTGAGACACCACTTTCCCAGTTCTCCTTCCACCTGTCTGACTGCTCTTCCTCAATTTCCTTTGCAAAATTTCCTTCTAGTTTGTGCCAAACTTTCCTTAAGGCTCTGTTCTGGGAGCTATTTTCCTTTCTCTCTATATTACCCACCTGCTTCCATGATTTGAATTTTTATCTCTATGCAGATGATTCCCCAATCAGTTTCTATCCCTAGTCTCTATCCTGAGCTATGGACTAACATTATTAATTGTCTACCAAAAATCTCGAATTGTATATATCAAACTGAATATGTCAAAAACAGAACTCATTATATTTCTACTCTAAACATCTCCTGCTCCCAACTTTCCTATTATTGTCCAAGGTACTACCATCTTCCTAGCCACCCAGGCTCCTGACCTTAGTGTAATTCTTGACATCTTGTACATGTATCTATGTATGTGGATATATAAGTCCTTAATTCCATATATCCAGCCTTACACCTGCTTTACCTCTGCATATCCAACCTATTGTTTCTTTCTTTCTACCCTCATAGTCACCACCCTAGTTCTGGCTCTCATTGACTCATGTTTAGTTCATTGCCATAGCTTCTTTGTCAGTATCCTTGCTTCAACACCTTCCTTAAACCAATTTATCCTCCATTCAGTTTTTCTTAAAGCACAGATCTGACCTTACTTTGTTTTTAATCCATATTGTCCACTGGCTCCCTATTTAATATTTCTTGGATAAAATATGAAATTGTCTATCATTCAAAGCCCTTTAAAACCTATCTCATTCCTACTTTTCACACTTTACTCCCCTCTTTGTACTCTATAATCAAGCTTTGCTGGTCTACTTGCAGTTCCTCACCCAGGATACTCCATTGACCAGCTCCATGCCTTTGCATTGGTTGTAACCTATATCCTTACCCTTTACTTCTGTTTCCTAGCTCCCCAGGCTTCAAATAAAATTCAGCTCAAATCCCCCCTGTTGTAGGAGGCCTTTCTCAGTTCTCCTAAATGCTTGTTCCTTTCCTCTGAGATGACTTTCCATTTATTCTGTATATATTATATATGGAATAGTTATTTATATGTTGTCTCCTCCATGTGTGAGCTCCTTGAGGGAACAAACCATGTTTTTTCCTTTCTTTCCATCTTCACTACTTAGAACAGTATCTGGTGCATGGTAAGCCCTTAATAAATGCTTGTTTATTGACTAAATAACTGTATTAAGGGCCATTTCAGGGGAAGAATAGGCTCATATAAGACTGACATACTCATGGGTCCTTTTCTGAACCAGATATTTGGAGTGCACTGATTATCACACACTATTGATTTGATGGTGGGTCTACTTTTATCTTAGCCAAATGTAAGGATTTGTGGATAGGACTTTTATCCATGCCATTATTATTGTGCTCAAAACCATCAGTTGAAAAATAACAGGCAGTTACCAATATTACTCTGAAGTGGATTGTGGTAGAGTGGCCAAGATGACTTGACAAATTGTCCATCCTTCAGTAATGCCAAGCAAAGGCAACTTCCAAGGTTTGGACTACCAGTATAGCAAACTCCACTTATTCAGTGACAGATTAAGGCAAAACATTCACAGAACAGAGAAAATCAAAATACAGTGTAACTCATTCATTTAGCAAGTAAGTTCTCAATTCAATCCAGGTACTACTCCACCCCTGAATGGTACATTCATTTAGTCAGTCAAAGTCTCTCTTCTCAAATGGAGATTAGTTTCTAATCATAGACAAAGTACATTCATTTAGTCAGTCAAAGAGCACAAAAAAGTAAAAAGTTTCCCAACCCTGGATCACAACTGAATTACAATACTATCCATTAACACCCAGCACTTTCTCAAAAGTGGCAGGACTGGACAAAAGGCCATCTACCCTTAAGCTACAACAAGGTTAAGATATCATCACAGCACTGAAAACCCAAGGAAAGGTCCTTCATCTTGACATGAGGCAAGTTCTCAGCAATCTTTGTTCCTGGGGAGACAAAGCTTAACAAAGCCACAATATACATTGCCAGTGTCATCATCAAGTCACTCTCTGCCTGCAGAACAGTCCCAGAACCCCTGAAAATATCAGCAAGAACTTCTTCCAGGATTTCTGTAAACATACAACAAGAAAATCCTCCTTCAGGGCTTCTGAACCAACAGCAAGTTTCCAGGACCTCTACAACAGCAGCACTGTCCTTTACCAGCAGACGAATCTGGCAAAACAACATCAAAACAGACAGACAAAATACCGGCATCACAGCCATGCCTCCTCAGTTCTCGACAGCTCGGGGTAGCAGTTCCCAAAAGTCCTTCTGACCTCCTCTGCTTGGGCCTTCTCTTTGCTTGGGTCTTCTCCCTGCTTGGGCTTTTCTCTGTTTGGGCTTCTCTCTAAATCCACTGCTCCTCCCAGTTAAGCCCTCCCTCTTCACGTCAACAAGTCCATCCCACAAGTGGGATTCACAAGCTCTGGGTTTTAACATTCAACCCGAAAACCAAGCCAATACAGGGGGATCTTTAAATTCTATTACCATCACACCTTCAAGATATATTCCCAATATATTTAATAGTAAGAGTCAGGCCTACTTAGTTCCAGTAGGATAACATCTAAAGACATGCTTTCACCATTTCTAACCATATATTCTGAAAATTTATAAGATAAAAAGAATACATTTGGGATGCTGTTCTAGTTTATTCTTTGCTTAATTTTATATTGAGTTGGTCCTTAGCACAATGTTTGGCACTTAGTAGTACTTGATAAATGCTTTTTTATCCATCCATCCATCATCCATCCATCCATCCATCTATCCATCCATCTATCCATTCATTCTTTGCTAAGAATTGTGGAGTCAGATCAAAGTAGGCTCCTGTAACCTTAATTGAGGTCAAGCACCTGTAGACCTATGTGGTACTGCTATGTTGAATAGTAGTGGCAGCAACTGCTACCATTTATATAGCATGGTAATGTTTGTGAAATGTTTTACATGCATGATTTCATTTGTGTCTTACAATAACTCTTTGAAGAATGTATTCCTGTAATTATTATTTCCATTTTTTTGAGGAAGAAAAAATTCAATGATGTTAAGTGACTTACTCATGGTCACAGGCTAGTAAAAGTTGGAGGCCACTGTAAAAATGCTCCTTCCAGGAAGAAGATGAGCAGATCCAGATGGAATTGGTATTGGTTTTTGGTTATATCTTCTGAAAACTTGCTAGAATCATGAAGTAAAGAAGTAGAATACTTCTCTGGGTCTTGCAGCTACTGAAATGAAGTTCTCTGTTGTATCTAAACTCGGGAATTTTTTTGACTCTAGCATTAATTTGTCATATTACCCCAAACAGAAAATAGTATCCATATTAGAATGACTCTCAGGACAAAGTTATTTTTGTAATAAAGGGAAGGGTATCACAGCCAAGTAGGGAAAATATGGTACTGTAGAGCCCAGAGGCAGAAAAATGTGTAGACAAAATCTCATACCAACAATAGGAGGTTACCTTGGGATGACTTCACAGTGCTAGGAAATAGGAGAGAACTGAATTGGGTAGCATTTTATTGCACTAGCATTTCTCCAGGGACATTTAAGTGAATTAGATCATCTAAAATGGAGTCAGTCAATCTTCTCTTCAAATGGACTATACTTGGTAGTGAGAAAGTATACAGTAATAGTGACTGGAGTGGATGCAGAGAAGATAACAATTAAGGTTGGATAAAGCAGTGAATATATGGGGCTCAGATCTCTGTGTGGTGTTGGCACCTGAATCTTCTCCATTTGTGTTGTTATTATGTGTATTGGAGATCTCCATATACAGTTTGTTCCCAGGTTCCTTTGGAGAACATAATCTGTAGTAACTAAAGGTATACTGAAGTAACAATGTATGGCTGTGAGAGTTGAACTCTAAGGAAAACTGAGCACCACAGAATCAAATCTTTTGAATTGTGGTGCTAGAGAAGACTTGAGAATCCCTTGGACAGCAAGAAGATCATATCAGCCAATACTTAAAGAAATTAATTCAGAAATTAATTAAATGCCAAGTACTAAAGCTGAAGCTTAAACATTTTGTCCACATAATGAGAAGACAGGACTCTTTGGATAAGACCCTGATGTTGGGGAAAATTGAAGATAAAAGGAAAAGGAGATGGCAGAGTATGGAATGCATAGATAATGTCATGGAAACAATGAACAGGAACTTGGGCATTCTTTGGAAGATAGTGGAGAATAGAAGGGTCTGGTGTGCTATGGTCCATGAGGTCAGAAAGAGTATGATATGCCTGAATGACTGAACAATAAGAGCAAAAGCATGGTTTAGGAAACTAAAACTTGGAACTGTAGTTCATTCTGAATGCCTTTGTGTTTGCTCAAGGTGCAACTTTGTGAGGTAGGGAATAATAAGATAATTTGGTTTAAAAAAAGAGAACTCCAATGCCGATTAAAAAATTATGTAAACCAAGCGGGAAATGGTATTTTATATGTATGTCAGGAGGTATCATGATGGCATGTCAGTGTGCTATTCCCTTAGAAATATGTTCATTTTAACATTTTGTATCTTTTGTTATTTTTTAGTTGTTGGCTATAGCTATTTTGAGGATAAGGTTACATATAGAATAAGCTTCTAGAAATAAAGGGACTGTGAAATTAACAGTCTAATTATCCTTAGCTTGGTTAATATTAATACTTGACATTATAGTATCAAGAGCTGGAGGAAAACTTAGAAATAATCTAGTTCACACTCCTTGTTTTAAAGATGAAGGAGCCAAGGAGGTCAAAAGATATGTTCAAGATTATAAGGTGTTTGAACCCAGGCTCTCCAACTCTAAAACCCCTGGTTGCCACTGCATCACAACCTAATAGTAAAATTTATTTTTTCTATGAGAAGAAGCTGATATAACTAATTAACCTGTGAACTCTTTGAGGGCACGTATTGTCTTTTGCCTTTCTTTGTATCCCCAGCATTTAGTGCAAAGTCGCACACAGTGAATGCTTAGTAAATGTTTATTGACTGACTGTTGTTCATAGATCTAGAGAATAATCCTCTGTACATATGTAAAAATGCTATTGATCATGTAATATACTTCAGATACTAGTACCTACTACTGTTTCTAAGTAGATATCTTTGATCAGAGGTATCAATTATGTGGCCCAATGTGGTGTACAGCTTAAGTATGGCCTCAATCAGATGAAATTGTAATTGGAAAACATTTCATATAATAAATAAGAATGCAATAAAACACAGATAATGTTAACATGTGGTTTTCTAAGTCAATATCTGCCCACAGGGATCTTTACATATGGTCTAGCAGCCCCTATTTTTATTAGAGTTTGACTCTACTCTCTTAGATAATGACCCATTCAATGAAAGGTCTTTGATTTCCACACCCCCAATTTATCTGGCTATCTGCCTGCCTTCACTGCTTTCCGTAATACCACAGTTATGCTGTGTGTTGGAAACTGAGATCTAGCTTTCCTCTGTACTAAAACATCACATTGTTATTCTAATTGTACATCTCGTGATCTAAGTGTTATTTTAGTTGTTTGTAGACATAACATAGCTTAATTTCCTTATTGGAATTATAAGATCTATGAACCATTTCTTCTAGTCATTGCTCCTCTTTGGTTCTTACACAGACCAGACATATTACCTTGCTGCTGCTATCTCTTCTTCTCTTAAGTACTGCCAAGCAGAGCTTTGTTGCTGAGGGACTGGCTTCATCCCAGCACTTTCTCTCTTGACACTTGATGCTCAGCATGGTTTGGAGGTAATTCTGATGAAACCATTCCAGAAGTCAAGCAAGATGTTTTGATTGTGAAGAGAGGTTACTTCTGCCAGCTGGTATACAACCTCAGGCTTCTTAAGTCTCTTAATACTTATCAAAGTGATTTGCTTATAGGACAGAGAATATTTGACAGAATACACACAGAAAACATGAAGTCAAAATTTTTTAAGTTTTTGATAGAAAATGAAATAGAGCAAACTAAGTTATTGGAAAAACTTTAAAATCATTTTCATTTACTGTCTCTTAATAACCCTATTCCCACTTTTACCATCAAGAACATTTAGGTTACATAATTTGTCTGTTCCTGTGATGATGATAGAATATAATGTCATTGAGTTTGAAGACATATTTAATTTGCCAATTCATGCTTTAGCTCCTAATATAGGAAAATGTCCCATTTGTTCATTTATTAATTTTGGTTTTACATTATTATGAAAAATAGCATAAGAGTAACTGGTCAAAACTAATATTTTTCATTAAAATCATAACAATTTCATAAAAATTAATGCTTGCATGGGAGCCATGTGTCCTTTATTTATTTTTGTAAATACAAAGACATAAACTTGATTCTAATAATCTCAGAAGTAGCCCTGGGTAGCAGTAAGATGAACAAGTTCTTATGTTCCTTGGGAAAAAGGTGGTTAGGGGCATATTTCAAAAATTATTATTGAGAAGAACTTAAAGCTTAGCCTGGTTCATATCAATCCAGAGATTCTAGGCCTTGAGTCCTACTAATAGACATCAATTCATCTTAGAAATATATGATTTCTCCTACATTTCATGCATTTCCATAGATATTGGCATAACCTAATAACATTGCTAAATGGAATATCCATAATGTTGGGGGGCATTGTGGATTCCTTGAATCTCTGAACTTTTGGGATACCCTAACAAGACTGAACCGTCTTTTCTGAGTGAGTTTTTTTTCCTTTACAATCACTGGAATAATTTCATTTGGCTTGGCAGTGTGGATAGCCTTATATTTTTAGTTTTCCCTCTAAATACAGCCCAAATTGAAATGACTACAGTTTATCATCAAGGCGATTTATTTCTCAGTTGTTTGAGCTGTCCTTAGGCATATATCCTATTAGTTCTCCATAGGTCAGTGCCTACATGTTCATTGTCTTTCCCTCTGTCATAAAACCTTTATCAAGATTTAATTACCAGGAACATAGGATGACAGAAGTGCTTGGGTATTTTACATTGAATTCTAATTAAAATTCATGTGAAGCTACCCACAACTATTTTGGATTTTATTAAATAGAACACAAGACAAAAATAAAACTAATGAACTGCAAAGGTCAATATGTAAGTTCTTTTTATCATAACAACTGAGTTATAGCTTATACAAGCTAGAAGCATGGCCAAGAATAAGATATTTGGGTTGTTTGTTTGTTTTTTTCTGAGCCAGCTCTTTATCCCAAGATCATAAGAGCTCCATTTCATGAATGCCTCTCTCATGACTCTTTGATAGTGCTATTTTGAAAATTCAGAATTCTGTTTTCTAGTTACTTTGCACTCCACTTGATCTCTCAGAGGTAAAAATGAAGGGAACATAATGAAAAAGCATTTAATTTCTCATGTTTAAAATATTGCTCAATGATGTTTCTTATTAAAAAGTTCATCAAGTATGATGTGTTTTATGAACAGAAGAGTCCAGAGAAATTTAAAACTGACCTCAGAGACTGAAAGAAATGATAAAACCTGCCCTTCTGGCCACATTCTACATTCTGCTGCACATTTCCAGTAGTAGGGAGTCTGATGGGTGAATCAAGATTAGTACCAAGCAACCATGCATAGGATAAAGTGGGAGTAGTGAGAAAAAGCTAGGAGTTGAGCCTTCTGAATGCATGATCAAATCAGACCTGAAGGGGAGGCGCTGGAGGCCGAAGATGGTTAGGTTAATAAAGGAGACTAGCATATTTGTCAGATTTAGAGAATGAAAGCTATTTAAAATTCACAGTAGGATTCAAAAATATTTTGTGGGTATGTGAGTATGCAATGCCTTTGTTTTTAAGCAAGTTGTGAAGTACAAATTTAAGTAAGGGGGCTATAGAAATGGCATTCCCAAATTGATAGAACTACAATAAATTATTGCATAAGGTCTATCTGATTAAAAAAAAATCTGAAACACTACTGACAGTGGATGAATTTCACTGACAGCTATGTACATGTAATTCAAATACCAAAAAATCTGCCCTTAGCTCCCAACATGCACCTGCAGTTGACTTGCCTACCAGAGGCACTGGCAATAACTAGTGGGAGCTGACTACTGGCTTAGCTTAAAAGAGGAAAATGACATGCTGTTTGTAGTTTAATAAGAATGCTTTGACTATTTGGAAGCTCTGATCTGGGGAAAGGACAAGTGTCCTTGAAAGAAACTTCCAGGGAATTGGTAACCAAGATTTTTAAGATAGGAAACAAAAACATCTAGAAAAGCTTCCACACATCCAAGAAACATTTGGAGATAGCTAGAAGATGAACTCTTCATATTGTGAAGTGCTGTAATGCAGAGATGTCAAATACACTGCCTATGGGCTGGATGTGACATACAATACTCCCAAACCATATTAAAATGTAATTGGGACGTATTGAACAAAATAAATACAAATACAATAAAACAGAGATAATATTAATCTGTTGTTTCCCAAGTCAATATGCACCTATAATAGCTCCCATTTCTATGAGTTTGATATTATTGCTCTAATGCACCATTGAATCTCTGCTCTAAACAATATGAGAATTCCTTTCAGTGATGAATCTGTGCCTGCCCATCCTGTATGACTCTGGTTCATGTCCTTTCATAAGGTCACTTCCAGGAGTCCACATAACTGTCCTTCTCTTTCCCTTGTTATCATTAAAGTTTGCATGAGCTCTGGGGCTCTTTCTTATTTTTCCCTTATTCTTGTAAGACTGTCCTATCTTTTATTGTTTTCCAGTTATACATATCTCTGATGACATTTTTGTTTTATAATACTTCTGCATAAATCCCCATTGGTGGTATGTGGCAACCAGGTAATCCCTCAGTGCCACCCCCCAATTCTCTCCATTTTCTCTTTATTACTGTTGTATGATTCCCAATCTCTTTTGTGTTATAGAGGTCCATGTCTTGTAGCTATACCACATCACCAGGATAATACCGTAGTACATAATTTCATACAACAAAACAATCATTTGAGAAAACATTTATGGATTGCCTATTATGTGAAAGGTGTTATGCTGGGTGGTGTAGAACATCACAAGGTGTCTCAGAAAAGGCTTCTGTCCTCAAGTATCCTATAGTCTAGATCAGCAGAGCAGACATAGGCACATACATAACTAACAGTACAAAGCAGCATGAGATTCTTGTCAAATGAGTGGTCCAGACAAAAATCAGTGCAGAAGTTCAAAAAATGAAAAGGTCATGGTGGGCTGGGATAGTGAAGCAAGGTTTCTTCCATATAGCAGATGCTCATTAAATATTAACGACTTAATGAATTGATCCTAGAGCTCAAGGACCGTGACTATTTACCTGATTTTATAAATCCTGGTTATAGTACAATGCATGTTGGGGGCACCTATTCAGTACAGTGGGAGGGAAAGATAATGGAATACAAAGTCTTTTTAGTTACCATGGTAAAGGGAGACTCAATGGAAATGCAAAAGCAGAGGGCTGTGTGGTGATAGAAAACACAATAGCAGCAGGCAGCCAAACAGAAAAGAAGGTTACATCAAATCTATGGATCTTAACTGCATTTTCAGGTTGCTGAAAAATGGTATGTTGTTATCTGTTAATATCAAGCTGGCGATAGCAGTAAAGAAATGGGAAATGTCTGAAGGGAACAAAGAGTAATAATCATATGCACAAAATTTTAAAAAGAGAAATATATGCTCGTGCTATATTAATGAACTGCAAATCAATAGTCATTTGAATGTGGAACAGAGAACCGCAAAGTTTCACTAAAATGTGATTTAAAAAAAATAGAGACTGCAGTGTTTTGTAAAGATATGTCAGATATGTTTAAAATGAGAACAAAAAGAAATAGTATATACAGACCTAAAATCATACTATAACAGGAAGGCCAACCATTTATTTAAATTTATCTTGGAAAAAGCAATTAGATGAATATAAGAACTAAGATACACTATATGGACTCAAGACCAACAATCAATAGTGTCTGTTCTTTATTCTCTGACAGTGAGTTACACTAACGGATGGTTTCTGAGACAGTGTATTAATTGCCCTTCATGGTGTTGTCTTCAGTGATTAAGGCTGTATTTACCTCAAACATTTTTAGTATCCCTGCTGGCCTTTAACAGTTGCCATCATCTTAGAGCCCTCTAAGGTACCGAGTTTGATTGGCCAATGAGTGAGTGCAGACTCACCTAAAGGACTGTATCCTAATGGCTCTGGACCATACTTCTCATCCTACCACTTTAAGCATCTTGGGAGAAGTTATCATTTGGCTTGTTAACAGGCATATCCTCCAAGCTGCATGGTGATGAGAACTGAAGTGATCAGCTTGTCCTGGGAGGGGAGTCTTGTTAAGTGGAGCTGAAATCAAAAGAAGCTACTGATGGAAAGTACAGAATTAAGTGTAGTTCCAAGGCATTTCATATTTAGAATCTCAGAATTTTAGCATTCAGAGTGAACTTAGAGGTCATTTAGTCCAATCTCTCCCCTTTTGTAGGAATTTCCACTTTAGCATTTCTGACAGACTGTCATTGAGTTTTTATTTAAGTATCTTCAGTAACCAAAACCTAGTACTTCACAAAGGAGCCCCAAGGAAATGAATTTTCATTAAATTGAGCTAAAAGTTTTCTTCTTATGGCTTCCTTGCAATTAGAAATGTCCCAAAATGGAATGAGATGCCTTGAGAGATGGTTTCCTATCACTGTAGGTCTTCAAGTGGAATTTTAATGACCATTTGTCTGGGTTGTTATAAAATGGATTCCTGCTCAGGTACTGATTAGACTAGATGGCCTCTAAATTTTCTTTCAGATCTGAGATTCTTTAATTCTAAGAGCACATGTATTGTTCTTAATTCTGCCCTTGTGGAGACACAGAGCATAGATTTAATCCTTCTTCCACATAACAGCCCTTTCAATACTTGAATAAAACTATCATACCTCTTCCAAATCTTTTCTTCCCTAGGGTAAATATTCCTAGTTCCTTTAATCATTTCTTATAAGATAGGTTTTTCAGATTTCTTAACTATTCTGGTAATTTCAACTCGTCATTATCCTCTTGACCACCCTTCTCTAGGTCTCATCTAACCAGGCAAGAGTACAACAGAACTATCATTTCCCTTGTTCTGAACTCACTCTTACTGCAACAAAATGTTAAATTAACTTTTCTGACTTCATCACAGTGATGATTCCTGTGCAGGTTGTAGTCTGGTAAACTCTAGGACCTTTTCCATCTATGTTACTGTCAAGCCACTCATTTGTGTATCCTGAGATTTTGTAGTTGACTTTTTGAACCAAATAGCAGGACTTTAGATTCATTGCTTTTAAATTTTCTTGCATTAGATTATTTCACTTTTTTATATCATTCTGAGGATAACATCAATATGAGTAGCAATGGTTTTGAACATCTTCTGTTATGCTCTCCATTCATGGGAAAATTCCTGATGAGTAGAGGTTTAGCAGAACATAGAATAGAGTGGCTCATATGTAGAGGAAGTTGACTTTCATTTGTCCCTCAACTCCAGTCCATTAAGTTCAAACAAGGCTGCCCCATTATTTGGGCAGTGGGTTTGAATTTCTGGTTTATTAAGTTTTCTAAAGAATGTTTAATTGGATATGAGCAGATATATTATCTTTCACTCAGATATGGTTATCTATTTTTTGCATTTTTGGAGGGGGGAAGGCAAGGCAATTGGGGTTAAGTGACTTGCCCAAGGTCACACAGCTAGTAAATGTTAAGTATCTGGAACCAGATTTGAACTCACATCCTCCTGACTCCAGGGCTGGTGCTCTATTCACTGTGCCACCTAGCTGTACCTCAGATACAGTTATCTTGAGAGATTGATCATATGTAGCTCCAGATCATTGACTTTAGAAAACTAAGGCCTTTAGCTGAAACACTAGTGTGTCATGATATAGGCTGTGCCAGCAGATGTGTGTGCTGGATGAAAAGAAGTTGATAATTGGTTAAAAAAAAAAAAACAGAGCCTGAAAAGTAAAATTGTGGATGGTGACTCTACTGTGACTGGAGAGTCATGACCAAAGTTTTTCCAGATGGAATGTCTGTCATATTACCTTACCTCCTTTGGCAAAGGGAATGTAGCTTATGTACCACAGTGTGGCTGTGACTCTTGTCTGTACACACAGCCAACTCTGTGTGGGTTTGTTTCTGAATTGCCTTGTTTGAACAGTTTGTTCTCTGCAGAGTTTTGACAAAACAGAATGCCTGAATGTCTGGAACCTTGTGAAAAATGAAAGGTGGCTGCATTTAGAAGATACAGGCTGAAACTCTATTTCTTCTACTTCCTGCTGGTGTGATCTGGGGCAAGTTGTTTGCTTACTCTGAGCCTCAGTTTACTCATCTGTAAAATGAGGGATTTCGATGAGATGATCTCTAGGCTTCCTTCAAACTCTTAAGTGCCATGATTCAGTGAGTGGCTTGACTGGTCAAGAAGATTGGTAGGGGTATTGAATTCTTTCCCCTCCCAATTGTAGTGGAAAAACATGCCCCAAGCCTTTTGACTTGCTGTGTTTGTGTTATGTGTATGAATTTCAACTTCTGAATGTGGTTAGTTAGCTGAGTGGCTGAGTACAAATTGTGCTGATGAGATGGAGTACAAGTGTTTGATATTCACAATTAGCTTCATTCTGTTTCTAATGCCATTGACAGCCACCAGAGCCCCAGGTTGCTTTCTTGTCCCACAGTGATCTCATTTGGTATGATCAGATACCCTCAGCTGTTCACTGAACCTGAAACATGGAATCAGTGAAAACCACTCCCAAGAGTGTAAATGTGCTTGGTGGGGCCATGATAATTCTGACTAAATGCATATTACCTCTAGGTAAATATGGAACTGAGTTAGTGAGTTTTCCCATTGTGTTTAGTAATGTTGCCATATTTTATTTCCTTTTAAATACCTTAATGAATGTAGCCTAGTGTGGAAATGCCAGTGCAATCATCCAGTACCCTCACACAGCTGCTCTCTTCTCACCATCATAGTCCTGCTGTTTGTTGTATTGTGCACTGTGCTAATACACCAAGTAAATAATGACTGATATTTCTGACACCATTCAGTGGTTAATGAAGTGCTTTACGTAGATGGTCTCAGTGGATCCTCACAACAAACCTGTAAAGTAGGTAGCACTGGCATTTTTAGTCTCATTTGACAGATAAGGGAACTGATTCAGTGAGAAGTAAGACTACTTGTTCAAGGGCACACAGCTAAGTAAGAAGAAAAGCTAGTTTTGAATCAGGTTCTTTTGACTCCAAATCCATTAGTCTTTCTAATATACTACAGATTTCTTTTGGTTATTAGAAGGGAAGAGATGAAAGAACAGAGATGAAGCCTATTGCTGGAAACCAGCACCAGCACCAGCAACAACTTAATATGTAGGCTTGGCTGATAATGGGTAAATATGCATCAGTTTAGTATGGAAAGACCAGAATGAGGCACATTTATGTACAATATAATTTTCACATAAAGCTGTATCCTACTTAAAAATGAGCAGATGCTCAAGATTCATTTTAAAAAATGAGTTGACTAAAAAGTCACCATCATTAATAACAATATTGTCATTTTAGAAAATTTATTTGATTTATGATTCTGTAATTGCTAATGTAATTTAATAAATTGCCTTCTTCCTCCCCACATATTTCATTGCCCCACCCCATGCCTCCATCCTCCCTAGGTATGTCAACGTGTTATGGATTTTTTCTTTCAGTGGTATGGAAATTCCTTCCACTGATTCAGATTACCACCCTTTATAACTTAAGTCAACAAGTATTTATTAAGACCTCCTCTTGCCTGAGACTTGGAGAGGTTGATTGATTTACCAGGTTAGACAGCTAACAAACATCAAAAGTAACATTTGACTCTAAGTCTGCCAGATTTCAAGTCCAACACTCAAATCACTACCCCTAATTAAATCCCCTTTTATTCAGTTATTCTTAGGAAAATTATTCAAAAGTCATCAGAGATGGAAGGACCTTAGCAATTATATAGTCCAACCCCCTTGTTTTGTAGATAAGGAAACTGAGACCCAGAGAGATAAAAGTCACTTGTTTAATGTTATGTGCCTTAACGCGTGTTAGGACTAGAATTCAGCATCCCTAAAGCCCTATTAGGCATATACTCTGGAATTCTAATGAAATAATTTAATAATACAGGGAACACTTTATATTTGACAATCTCAGGTAAAGGACTATGCTTTTAATCTTCTTAAGATAACATTTTTGTTTCTTGAAAAAATTATGGTTTTCTCGATTAAATTTTTTGAACAACTCAGGATCTTAATAAAAAGCCTCCAGATAATTTTAAACTGCAAATTTGGCTACATTATTCAGCTCTGAAAGAACATGGGACAAATATAAAAAGTCTTTTAAAAGAATGCTTTAAAAATAAAAGTGTTAAGACTTGAAGGCTGCCACTTTGGAAATGCAAAGAAACTCTAGGTTTACTTTTAGTATACTTTCTAGAATCGTAGAGGCTCTTTGGAAATATTTTGAGCAATATTTCAAAGAACATGGATTTAGAGTTGCAGTGGACCTCAGAGGTCATCTATTCAACTTCCTCATTTTAGAGATGGAGAAACTGAGGCCAAGAAAGGTTAAGTAATTTGCCAAAAGTGTCACAGGTAATAAGTTGAAGGCCTAGGATTTGAACTCAACTCAAAAAACTCTGTCCACTGAAACAAAGTATTTTGTTGTTTTTTTGTATCAATCTTTATTCAATTCCATTTGGCAAGTATATATTAAATGCATACTATGTTCTTTGGCAGGCATTGTGCTACATACTTGGGATACAAGAATGAAAGCATCTACCCTCAGATAGCTTATATTCTATTGCTCGAAAACAATGCGTAGACAGACAAATAAATGCAAAATACATGCAAAGTAAATGCAAAACAGTTTTAGGAAAAGGGGCATATCAGTAGCTTTTAGAGTAGTCAGAGATAGCTTATGCTAAAAAGGACTTAATCTAGGCCTGAAAGGCTAAATAAATTTTGGATAGGAAGAAGGAAAAGACTAGCACATTGGACATGGGAAAAGAACAGAGAAAGATACAGAAAAGTAAGAATTCTCAAAGTGTGTTGGCAAAAGAATATGTTATAGAGCATTCTGATGGATTTGAGAATTAGGAGGATTAATTAGAGAAGATGAATCTAGATATCTTTTAAATGGTAAAAACAAATATGCTGGAATAGATGTGTAAAATCAGATAAAAAAACAAAATTTGCTTACATTCAGCTACAAAATCAACCTATTTCACTTGAGAGGATAGACTCATAGATGTACAGGTGGAGGACCTTCAGGAATCATTTAAGTAGGACACCATTCTCACCTGCTTCTTTTTCTGTCTACTTGAGTGCTCCTTCTCTGTCTCCCTTGCTGGATCCTCTTGCAGATCACACCTTTTAACTGCATGTTTCCCTCAGGATTCTTTCCTGGGATCTTTCCTCTTCTCTCTCTAACCTTCTTCACTTGGTGATTTCATTAGCTCCTATGGATTAAATTACCATCTCTATGCTAATGACTCTCAAATCTACCTATCCTGCCTGAAGCTTTCTGCTGACCTACAATCTTGCATCTCCAGCTGCCTTTCATACATCTCAAACTGGTTGTCCAATAGACTTAAACACAAGTCCAAAACAGAACTAGTTATCTTTCCCATTAAACTCTCCCACCTCACCTTCCTTATTACTGTAGAGGGTAACACCATCCTTCCAGTTCCTTAGGCTGGCAAACTAGGTATCATCCTCAATTTCTCACTATCTCTCATCTATTGGTAAGGCCTATTGATTTCACTTTTGCAACATCTCTCTAATACACTCTCTTCTGTCTTCTGACACCGCCACCACTCTAGTGTAAGCCCTTACCTTCATGTCTGGGCTATTGTAATAGCCTCCTGGTGGCTCTACTTGCCTCATGTTTCTCCCCACTCCAATCCATCCTCCAGCCACCAAAGAGATTTTCCTAAAGCACAGGTCAGACTATATCACCCTCCTCCCCCATACTCAATAAATTCTCTGTCACCTCCAGCATCAAATACAAAATGTTCTGTTTGGTATTCAAAGCCCATTATAATCTAGCCCCCCCCCCCCCCCCTTCCAGTCTTCTTACACATTACTAGTCTTTGATCCATTGACAGCGGCCTCTTGGCTGATCCACTAACAAGACACTCCATTTCTCAGCTCCTGGTATTTTTTCTGATTGTCTCCATGCTTGGAATGTTCCCCTTTCTCAGCTTTGCCTACCACCTTCCCTAATTTCCTTTAAGTTCCAACTAAATTCCCCTCTTCTACTGGAAGCCTACCCCTTCTTAATTCTAGTGTCTTCCTTCTGTCAATTTCTTCTTATTTATCCTGTATATCTCTTCTCCTCTATGTATTTGTTTGCATATTATTTCCCCCATTAGGCTACAAGCTCCTTGAGATCAGGGACTGTCTTTTGCCTACTTTTGTATCCCCAGTACTTAATACAGTGCTTGGTACTTAGTGATTACTTAATGTTTATTGAGTAATTAATTAACCAAACCTAACTCTATGCATAAGATAACTGAGGTCTAGAGAGTTTAACTGCTCTGTGTCCAAGGTCACAAAGGTAGTTAGTGGTAGAGCTGAGATAAGAGCCCATGTCCTCTGATTCCATTTCTCTTTTCATGTATGTTGAATCTTCCACTTAAGTCACACTTGATTTCTTCCTATTGGAATGGATTTGACCCTTAAGCCTTAGGGAAGCCCAAGTTCTGACAGATCTTACAAAGCTGTAAAGGCTTTGATAACGGGCTCAGCAAGGAACCTCATGCCTACTGTTCAAGGACCAGCCTAGAGAAGAAGGCTTATTGCCAGAAAATTGGCTTCCAAGTGATAAATGTTTGAAAATATAGCAACTAATGAATGTCATATACCATGTTGGAGATAGCTTACACTGTTGAAAAGCAGATCAAATAACATTATTCAAAATCTTAGATTCACTAGACCATTGTATGGTTTTAAGAACTTTGGTAAGTATAATTTGATGATGTTTTCTTAAAATAATCCCTTTACGTACATCATAAATGCCAGACACACAGCTACTCACTGTTGTATCATTTAAAATAAAGTACCATGTATTTAAAGCTGAGAAAAAGCTTCAAGATAATGAAGTCCAATCCCCTAATTTTACCTATGAGGACACTGAGGTCCACAGAAAAGAGGTAAGGATTATACTGGGTGGCTATTGAGATGCCTTCCAACTCTAAAATTCTGTGATTCTGTGAAGTGACTGGCTGAAGGCCACACAGTTGTAGAGCTGGTTTGATCTAGGTTCAAGGGTGGTGAACCTGTGTCTAAGTCCTTGGGTGTAGCTTTTTGACTGAGTCCAAGTTTTACAGAACAAATCCTTTTATTAAGAGTATTTGTTCTGTGAAGTTTGAATTCAGGGAAAGGGCCTCACTTGAGGACTTAGAGGGTCAGATGTGACCTAGGTCTTCCCTGTTAAAATGTTAATATTTTGGATATTCAAATAGAAAGTAAATTAGAACTTATGTTCTTAATGTATTAACTGCACAGTTTTATGTAATAATAATGCTAATTATTATTTATATAGCCCTTTGCATTTTCTAAAGTGCTTAGAGATGCTATTTTTGGGGGATAAGACCTTTTTGCTCTCTTCTAAAACCTTTCTAAAGACACATATGGATTTTGTTTTCATGAAATGAAGTAGTTGGTGAGTCCACCTTTACTGAACCTACCTGGGGAATGGGATTAAAAAAGGGGGAAACAAATTCAGTTTCTTTCCTATATATCTGAATTATAGCATGCCATAGGAAAAGTGTAAAATTTACCATGTAAATTCTCAATAATTTTTTCTGCTATGGAGAGAAAAATGCTGACTAGTGACTGTGTCTGTCTTTTAAATATTAATACTATCCTTTCATTAAAAACTGAAATGATATTAAATGACTGTTGTGTCTGGGGTAACCCTACTCCAGACTTTAGAGCTGAGTTAGAAAAATGATAACTGGGAGATAAGTTCTCTTGTAATATCAAGTAAGTGTTCTCACCTTTCATAGAAATCTCTTCTTCTAAAGCCCTTGCCTAAATAGGGCAGTAGAACCTGAAGTAATGGGATACATTAGAATCACTATAATGGAACCAATTTTTAAAAAAATTTTTTGCTGAGGACAGGAATAGATTTCCAACTCCATAGAAATCTTTCCCTTATGAGTTATAGGACAAACATATTTTCACATTTTATAATCTATGTACTAGTTTAGTAAGAACTATCAATGTGTTATATTATGAAATTAATTTTTACATGGTATTTTCTTAAGAATTTCTAGAGTCACAATTAATAATGTTCATATTCAACAAAAGTCCAATAAAATGTGCCTAGATGACCTCAAATCAACTTTTCAAGACAATTTCAATTGAAAGGTGGTGTATGATTGTGGGGAGAGACTTTAAACACTTGGACAGAAGATCCTGCTGGAGGAGAGAACCCAAGACAAAACTCTTAGGTTGTCTGAGTCTCACTTTCTTTACTGTAATTCAGAGTTCTCTTCCTTTTGCTAAGATGCCCCTTTTCAATGTCTTGGTTTCGTCTTTTTGTTCTCTTCTATGTTTGTCTATCAATGTTGTCTATCTTGGACTTGAACTCTTAGTACACAGAAAATACTTAATGCTTGTTTTCTGGTGATGAGGTATTTGAAGATTATCTAGTCCAATCCAATTTACAATTAAGTGTTTACTTGACTTGGAAGGTAGTTCTTGGGAGAATATCATAGGAGAATGGATTAGAGTGGAGGTGGGCATGGAGATTAGAAGAATAATTTGGCAACTTTTGATTTTAATTCATTATTGTCACTAATTAGAATCTAAGCACTTTTTCTTTTTTTTCTCCCCATCTTCCCCTATATTCTTTATTGCTGTTAGTACTCTCTAAATTTCACTACCCAAGATTGATTGTTCCACCCTACTCACACTCTGAGAAGCCTTCCCTTCATTTTCACCCTCACACACACAATGCACACTGTAAGCCTTGATATTCCATTGTGGCCCATGAAGTAAATGTAAGACATTTTGTAGGCTGGACACTTCATCAACCTCTAGTCCAAGTCTCACAGATAATCTTTTGTTTATGCCCCTGCCAAAGCTGAAAGATTGTGTTGTTAAGGCCATGAAATGAAAGGCAGGGTTAAATAATTAAAGCATTAGCTTTGGAGTTTGAAGATCTGGGTTCAAATTCAAGTTTCACAATTTGCTACCTTTGTGACCTTTCGCTCTCTCTGGACCACAACAAAATATAATCTGTAATATGGCAGGGGTTGACCATTCCTGTGGTGCTGTGGCTGAAGTCACAGGTCTCTTCCTCTTGCTAGGCATATCTATTTTTTTGTTGGTGGACAGCTGTGGAAAGTACAAAACACTTCAAAACCAGAGAGAAAGAGGAAAAACTGCAGAAACAGAGAGAATTAAGAGGACAACATGAAGATAATGAATCAATACCTTCATTCAGTCTTGTTTGACCAAATGCCCTTTTATATCAGTTTCCAGTGACACAGAGAACAGTGGAAGTGAAAATAGTTCTGATGAAGAATTAATTGGACCTTTGTCATCCCAAACCACCCAAATATAAATTGAAGATACAGATGAACTTGTAGGTCTCCCACTCTGACATGGATACCAGGATGATGATGATGAGGAGGAGGAGGAGGAGGAGGAAATAGAAGATGAAATTAACCCTGTCAAAAAATCCTGATTTTTATAAATCACTCTGAAGCATGGCAGTAAAAGAGTTTCTGCTTTGTATCTGGACCCTTCAGGTGGTAACAGGATGATTTGATTATAATGTTAAGTTTTGGGATTTTGCAGGGATGGATGCTTCCCTTCAAGCTTTCCAATCTCTCCAACTTGGTGATTTTTACCAAATTAAGTCACTATTGTACAGCAGCACAGGAGATGGGAGTCTTGTGGTTTTCAGAAACTCTCAGGCCAAAGTACATGACAGAGATGGCTTTCTAGTGATGGAATGTGTGAAAGGAGAACAGTATATTGTGGAAATGACCAACACTAACATGGTAATACTTAATACTGTTTGTTAGCATCCCAAAATAAAGGAAGAATTTTTGACTTGTCCAAATGATGGAACTGTGCGAACCTGGGATGTGAACAATGATAAAAAGCACAAAAGTGTATTTAAACTAAGAACAGTTTAGGGGAAAAATTCCAACCATTTGTACATACTGTAAAGATGGGAAGGAAACTCATTGCACCTGGCTGCCAGGATGGAAGCATCCAGATCTGGCAAATATGAGTGTTCATATCAAATTCCATTGCAGCCAGGCCCATGATTCTGGCACAGATACTTTCTGTGTGACATTTTCATATGATGGCACTCTCTTTGCCTCTTGGAGAGAGGATGAAACTTTAAAAATGTGGGACATCCAACAGTTTAAGACATTATTTTAGCTTTAAGTCTTCCTACCTTTTTCTTAACTGGCTGCTGGTTTAGTCCAGATGTTAAGCCTTCAGTGATTGGAACATCTGTTAAGAAGAGAGGTGGAACATCCAGAGAAAGAACTAGAGTCTGAATGCAGATTGAAGCAAACTACTTGATCTCTCTCTTTTTTCTTTTCTTTTGTTTCTTCTTTCTCATTGTTCACTCCATTGTTTATAATCCTTCTTTACAACTTGACTAATATTTAATGTGAAGGTTTTGTAGATGCTGTATTTGATTGCATGCTGCCATAGGGGTAAGGGGGGAGGATGAGGAGGGGGACAAAAGTAGAAACTCAAGGGATTGTGGAACTGAATGTTGTGAACTAAAATTAAATAAATAAATTTTAAAAAGAAGAGAGGTGGAAGTGCCAGATTTTTTTTTTTGAGTGCCAGGATTTCCATAAAATGTATGAAATTAATGTTACCAACACAAGTGTAGTATGCTACCCGTGGCATCCCAAGTTAAATCAGATTATAGTTGAAATGGGAAATGCATTGGCTAAAATGTATTATAATCCCAATAAGAGTTAGAAAGGAGCAAATTTATGTGTAGTTAAAAACAAACAGAAGACTAGACAAGCTGACACTTTAAGCCAGGGCTACATCATAACTCTTTATGCACTGCCTATGTTCTGTGAGTTATGCCAATGCAGTACAAGGAAACACTTGGAAAAGGATAGATTAGATTCTCTGAAGTCTCACAAATCTGAATACCCAGTGACAGACCCAGGGTCATAGTACTAGAGTTAGAACCCATGGAGGAACCTTCTCATCATATATGGTGAAAAACATTGCATGGGATAAAACTGATGACAGCAATCCTTGGGAAGCCATTTTATAGCATGTGAAGGAAGCTGAGGATAACCCATATTGGGTTGCACCATCATAGTCTAAGACTCAGATTGAAAGTGTTTTTGCAGAAGTAGAATCTGATGATGAAGAATGAACAAGAGTGAAAAAAATGTGAAATTTTAAGAATTCATTTTAGGGGCAGAGAGGTGTACAGTCATGGCCATTTTTTCTTAATTCTTTTCAAATAAATGATTATATTAATTCCTAACACCAGTAATACGTGTTTTAAAGTGCTAAATATCTGCTCAAAATTTTTGTTGCATTCATTAAACCAGTTGATTTTAGTTAAAGAAGAAACAGATTCTTAACAAAATAAATGGAGGGGGTTGGACTAGATGACCTCTAAAGTCCTTTCCAACTTTAGCTTTTAGCAACAAATTCTAATTTTTTTTTTTTGCTTTAGTGACAAATTCTAATCAGATGAAAGAAGTCACAGATGATAAATTTGACAGAATGGGAATTGAATTGGAAAAGGACAATGTATTGTGATTCAACTGAATTTCACACAGTAGTATAGTTGATCCTCACTGTCTTTTTTCCATCTTGTCATTAATTTTTAATGTTACATGTGTGTTAAGGAGAAAACACACTTGAATTTTTTTCCTATTTTGTTATGGCTTGATAATCTTGAGATTATAAAATATTCATTTTTTAATTTCTCCTACTTATATAGAAGTGTTGATTGGAAAAAAAAAAAGACCAGTAAATTAGCAGTATGGCTCCTGCTCTTAACGGAGGATATGGCCCTTGAATACTTTCTACAATGTGACTACTGAAGTTCTGAGCACACAGAAGGGACTTAGTAAATGCCTGCTGCCAAATTAAGGAATGAATTGAATGTTGACATATCTAATAGAAAATATCTGCATAACCTAGAAGCAAAAGATTTGACTTAGCTAGCACAAGTACAAGAGATAAAGGAGACAGTGCTCAAACCTTAGAGCCCCTCTCTACCCTGCCATCTTACTAATATCTCTCTTACTTCATTTGAACAGCTCTCTAAATCCATGAAACCTTTTGGCATTGTTGAGAGAAGAAGAATAAGACAGAAAGCAGATAAGCAGTAACATTTTAATTCCATGTTTTACCAGTATGTTATCAGTTTCAGAAATTAAGACTTAACTTATTCAACACCAGGACATTTGGTTGATTTAGCTGTCATCTTTGACTCAGAGGTCCCTTCCCCAAAGACTCTGGATTCACAGAGATCAGATCCTGGGGGTCTGGATCATTTTTTTTTTTCTTTTTGACTCTTGTCCTAGACTCAGGGTTTAATGCTGGGGAAATCTGAATAAAGCTTCAGCACAGTTTTCATTTAGTTTTCTTCAATTGTGAGTAACAAGGTCCCTAACTTCTTTATGAGTGCTTAATGTAAAATATGGCTATCAAGTGTAGGCTTTTATTTCCACATATGACAGAAAATGAAGAGGATACAAAAGATACAGAAAAGCCTAAGAATAAAGATAAAAACCTAAAATATCCAGATAGCCCATTAGAATTTCCCTCTATCTCCAAGGTAAAGACACTTGAGGAGTATAGAAAACTTCACATTCATCTTATATCTACATGGTCCAAGGAACTCAAAGAAATAGAAGGAGAAGCAAGATCCAGATCTCTGCTCCTCCCCAATACATGACTTCTAATCCTCCCGATTGTCATTCTTCCTTCTCCAAAGAGAATACTGCTGAAGAAACATTTTCCCTGTAGAAGGCTAGTAGATGTACCCTCTGATGTGGGAACTCTAAAATTTGGGATTGAGATTGTCCATGAGGTCATGAGGTAACACCCTAGACATAGAGAGTTAAGTTTTAGGAACTAGTTTCTTTTCTGTATTCAAGAAGGAAAGAGAAAAGCTGAAGGCAAGCAGGGAATAAAATTTTGTGAATCTCTTTCTAAGATGCACCATGTGCTTATTTTGTAAAGTTCCTTTCTTTCTCCCTGGGGGAAGAAAAAAAACCCTATTCTCAAATCTGACCTAGAAGTCCAAGGAAGGGAAAACTTCCTTTGAAACATCCTTGAGATATGAAGAATCAGAGCCTGGTGGGCCCAGTAGGGGAGGGAGGAGTCATGGGAGGCTACCTGGAGGAAGTAGACCTTGAAGCTAGAGACTCAGTATGGTGGAGGTAGAATTGATGGAGATCTAGTCTCAGATGTGGTTATTACCTGGGTTAAAGTCCAGCCTCTAATATCTGTTGGCTGTGTGACCTAAGCTGTTCCAACATAGGCAATTCTTATTTTTCATCCTTTGCTGATGATGCATCTCCTGAATTGATTGAGAAATTTCCTGTGACAGTTGGTCTTCCATCTCTTGCTGCCCATGTCCCCTGAGGGGAGGTTGCTAGAGGCCATTAGGACTGACCTCTATCTGTGCCATCATAGGGCAACTTTTACCTCCTGCTGCCATCTTGATCTCCCAATCCTGATGCAAAGGGAAGCAACCTTCCATCTGACCAGGCCCTCCATCTCCTCCATTATTCCCTGAAAGAAGAGAAAAAAAGAAAGTGAATGGAGAGTAGGACTTCGATTTCTTGTCTGCAGATTCAACATCCAACTCCTGTTATGCCTCTTTCTACCTAATCTCTAGCTTTCAGAGGAAACAGGAGTGGTGAAATGGGCTTCTACCCCCTTGTAATTGCAAGTAAAGTAGTACTTTGCTTGTTTTAGCTATTCAAATGCCCTTGAGCCTTGCCTTTGATTGTTTCAAGAGTCTTCGTTGGAAACAGTATACATTGTGTTGCCCTTAGTAGGCCTAAGAGAATTTGAAGAACTTCCCTGCTCTTAACAGGCCTAATGTAATGGAACCTACATGGAGCCTAAATGGAAGAAGCTTGCAAAGAGAGCAGAACAAGAAGGGTGGAATAGGAAGGATGGAACAGGAAGGAGTAGAGAAGAGAAAAGTTCAAGCAGAGTTGGGAATGAGCAGAACTGAGAAAGAGAATGCTTTTGATTTTGACACTGTTGATCTGTGTTACTTTCTGAAGACTAAGAGAGAGAATGTTTGTGATTTCAGTGCTCTGTCTGTTGACCTGTATTGCTTTGTCAGACAGATGCACTGTCTTTTGATCGGTGTTGATGTTACTTTGTCAAACAGAAGCACTCTGTTGATTTGTGTTTGATTTCTCAGACAGAAAGAGAATTGTGATAATAGTGCTGGCAATGTATGTACATATTGTTGTAGCTCTGTTCAACTTTGTCTTCCTAGAAACAAAAACTTTGCAGGGCTTGGAGTGGGGAAATTCTCGTGATCTGAGATGAAACAGGAGTGGAGAGCTGTCTATGTGTGAATCCAGGCAAGAGTTGGGTGAATCCAGGCAAGAGTTGAGAGCAGTCAGTCCATGAAAAAGGAGCCATGGGGTTTGGAAGTTGACCTTGAGTTAGGATGAAAAAGGACTTTACTTGGATACTCTGTATTGACTGATGATATTGTAACTTACTGTGACCTAGAGGTGGATGGTGTTTGTACTTTCTGCTACCCCTTAAGGATGGTTGACTTAAGGATGATTGGAAGCAAGTCTGCAGTCAAGATGAAAGAGTACTTTACTTGGATACTATGTATTGACTGAGGAGATCATAACTTAATGTGACCTGGGGTGGATGGTGTTTATATTTCCTGTTACCTCTTAAAGATGACTATATGATATACTGAATAGTCTGTTTTGTTTAAGACTACGTAGCCACCTTAGTAATAAGTTGTTATGTTATGTTATTGTGAATGTTATGCTTTAGTTTCTTGAATGTTGTGCTTTAGTTTTTGGCTGAATAGAAAGTTCATTATACTATATGATTAGAACCTTAAAGTTATTCACAGCAGCAGTCCTTAGGAGAGCTGCTCATGATTGGTTTTACACCCCTACCACCTGATTTCTTATTCCATCCCATTCACCTCTTTAAACCAAAGTTCTGACCAAATGTCATTCCACCTTCCACTATGCCCTTTGAAATGCTTGTTCCAAGGACAACAAGCTCCTTCATCTTAAATCTTTTCCTCTCTTACTTCTTCCATCTTATACCTGGCTTCCTCTTGATGAAACAAACTCCCTGTCTCCCTCTCCAGTACTGGCTGAATTTTCACTCATTTCCCTCAGTTCACTGGAATTGAAATAATCCTCCTTCACCATTGCCACTTCTAGATTCTTTTAAAAAAAATAAATTAATTTATTTATTTTCTTGTTTACATCATTCATTTCCATGAGATTTTGAGTTACAAATTTTCTCCCCATCTTTCCCCCACCCAACACCTCAAAACAGCTATCCCACTGTATAACCCCTCCCCCAATCTGCTCTCTCCTATGACCTCCCCCTCGCCCCTCTGACTTTCCGGTAGGGCAGGATGGATCTCCCTACCACAGTGCCTGTATATCTTAATTCCCAGTTGGATGTATTTAATAATAATAATAATAATAATAATAATAATATATATATATATATATACATATATATATATAGACACATATGTATTTTTAACATTTGATTATAGAACTTTAAATTCTAGATTCTTTTCCTTCCTCCCTCATCACCCACCCCCACTGGAATGGCAAGCAATTAAATCCAGGCTGTACATGTGTAATTATGCAGAACATCTCCACAGTGGGCATATTGTGAGAGACTGATTATATGTCCCTCTTTCCTATCTCGCTTCCCCTCCTTGTTCTATTCTCTACCCTGTCCCTGTCCCTTTACAGAAGTGTGTACTTCTA
>CM053588.1:129304354-129354871 GCA_028646515.1 Pseudochirops corinnae | reverse complement strand
ATCTGTTTAATAGTATCTTGATTTCTCATCAAGTCATTTACTTCCTTTGCTCGACTCTAATTCTGAAGGAATTATTCTCTTCAGAAAGCTTTTGAGATTCTTTTTCCATCTGGCAAATTCGACATTTTAAGGCATTCTTCTCCTCATTGGCTTTTTGGGCCTCTTTTGCCATTTGAGTTAATCTATTTTTTAAGGTGTTCTTTTCTTTAGTCAGGTTGTTGACTCTCTTTTCATGATTTTCTTGCATCACTCTCATTTCTCTTCCCGATTTTTCCTCCACTTCTCTTATTTGGTTTTCAAAATCCTTCTTAATCTGCTCTATGGCTTGTAGGCAGTCTTCATGTTTATTGCAAGCTTTTTGTGTGGGAGTTCTAACTGTGCTTTCTTCCTCCTCTTTCCATGTTTTGATCTTTATTGTCCCCAAAGAAGGAATCTAGAGTTTGATTGCTGTTCTTACTTTGCTTCCTTTGCCTGCTCATGTTGTTGCCAGTCAATTACTTGACTTTTTAGCTCTGTGGAACTCTGTTTCCAGAGGGGAAAGCTCTGTCCCAAATCGCTGGGGTTTTCGCAGCTGCCGAAGCTATTAGGAGGCTGTCATGTTTTTGCAGCCCCCGCCAGCTCTGGCTCACTGAAAACGCACCCCAGGACCACCATCCAAGACCACAATCCCCATCCAGGCCACTCAATGCAAGAGCACTTAACCTCTGAATGATCCCTTGGCCTCCCTGCAGTCTGCATGCCGGGAGCTCTGAAGCAGCCACGTGAAGGTGGCTGCAAGGCTGCCAGTTCTGCCACTTCCTTGCCCTGGAGGCAGTTCAGCTGGACTGCTTTTCTCCTCCAAATTTAGCTGAGTTCCACTGACCTTTCACTTTGTCCATGTTTCTTATGGCTTGATAATTCTGGAGACTGCCACAGCTGCTGCTGATCCACTCTCCTGAAGGCTCCAGCTGTGGTTCATCCTGGCTGCTCCAGGGGCAAGCTAGGGTTTCAGGCTGGACTGGCTTTGGCTCCCAGATTGCTCTGGTGAGCCTTCCTGCCAAGCTGCCTTCTGTGGGAGGTATATTTTTGTGAATTTTCGAGCCCTAAAATTTCTTTAGAGTCATATTCTATGGGTATTTGAGGTGGCTATCTGAGAGCTGTGGAACCTTGTTGCTTCTATGCCTACATCTTGGCTCCACCCCCTTTTAGATTCTTTACCTATCTTCAATCTCTCAGTAACTTCTCCTTTGAGATTCATACAATTCATATCTGTTGCCCAATCAATGTTGTCAACAGACGTCCAGATTATTCTTCTTCCTTCCTCAATGAGTTTGGTGACTAACTGGTTCATGATTTTTCTCTTCTCCTCAAATGCTGCTCTCATACTTGGGGATTTCAGCATATTTATTGACTGACCCTCAAATATCCTAATAACTCAATTCTTCAACCTACTCACTTCCCATGACCTATTTCTCCACTCCATCACAGTTACAAATAAAGACAGTGATGCCCTTGATCTTGTCATTACTCTCCCATCATCATCATAAAAAAAAACACCTCTCATGTGATCCATCCATCCTTGATAACTATCCTCTTTTATCTCTTCTGCATTTTTTTCTAAACTCCTTGAAAAGGTCATCTACAATAGGTACCTCCATTTTTTCTCCTCTTACTCTCTTCTTAAATCCTTACAATCTGGTTTCCAACCTTATCATTCCACTGAAACTGCTATTTCCAAAGTTACTAATTATCTCTTAATTGGCAAGTCCAAAGGCCTTTTCTCAATCCACATTCTTTTCAACCTTTTGTAGCCTTTGACACTCAATCACCTCCTCCTTCTTGATGCTGCCTTCTCTAGGTTTCCAGGACACTGCTTTTTCTTGCCTCTCTTTCTACCTATGAGACCATTCTTCTCAGTCTCTTTTGCTATATTTTCTTCCAGATCATGCCCTCTATACTTTAGTCAGTCAATCATCAGGAGCCATGCCAAGTCTTCAAAAACCAATCAAAGATTGTCTGAGGATACTCTTGACCAACCTCACCTTACATAACAAAGAACAGTTTATTCAGATGAAAAACAAACACAAATTGATAGACAAAACAATGGGCATTTTGGGCATTATATGGATAGAGCAGAAAGGCTAAGATCTCTCAGTTGTCTTAAGACATCTTTGAGTCTCCTTACTTTCATTTCTTGGAGTCATGGTACAAGTTACAGAGTACGAGTTAAGGAAAGAAAGCCAATGAAGGAGATAGGGGTATAGCTTTCTTTTAGAGTAAACCTTTTCCTTCTATCACAAAAGTATATAGGTTCACAGACCTCTGACTTTATCTTGTCTAGCCCCTAATCCAAAAAAGGAATCCTCATTACCTAATAACTGACAAGCAGTCATTCAGGCTAGTTCTCTTTTCCTGCCTGGAGGCTTAGAATAGTCCTTATCTTCTAATTTAAATGTAGCCAGGGAGGGAAGAGAGAGAAAACTCATTTTGGCTTGTTTTTGTCTTTCAAATGCACACTCATTTCTGGTCTAGCAGACAATCAAAATTTCTTTTTCTTCACTACTTAGTCAGGGTTGAGAAATAGTTATAGAATACTAATGCTCTGAACTGCAGAGGAAGGCCAATCCATTCCATGTCAAGGGGCAGGACTTGAACCCTAGTCTTCCTGACTCTGAGGACAACTGTCTATCCATTATACCTTAGTCTGTCTATCAAATACTCAGGATGACTTAATGATGGGTTAACAAAAGAAGAGGCTTTCTCTGAAGATTAGGAAAGCTCATTATACTTCATCCTTCTTTCTCCTTCTCTCCAATTTTTTTTTGTGTACATTCATGTATTTACATGTTCTCTCATTCCTAAGAAAATGTAAGCCTCTTGAGGTTTGGGACTATTCCATTTTTGTCTTTTTATCTTTAGTACCTGGCAAATAGTAATTATTTAACAAAACACTTGTGGATCGGTCAAGTCATTGATTTCCACTTAGGGTATCAGGAATCAGAGATGGGATACTCAAAAGGACTGTTATGTCAGATCCTTTTTTTTGTTCTCTTCCTGCTTTTCTTCTCCTCTCAGTCAGAGTAAAGCTGGCTCCTCTCCAAGTTAAAATATCTATGACTTCATTTGCATGTTTCCAGATTATGATCCATCAGAGAAAAAAATCCTTAAACTATATGGGACTCTCTGTGTGTTTGCATTCAGAACAAGTTAAAATATGAGTAAATGTAATTTATGTTTAGACATTTCATTTATGGTGTGTTTTGGATACATTTTTTGACTTATAAATAGTCACCACAATTTACAGAGCACTAGAAAGAGATGGGGATAGAATGTAACAGATGGTAAATTAAGCTCTAAAATAAAGTAGATGAATGTTAATGTTAGGCATTGTTTTTATTAGGGCATTTGAGTTTTCTCACCAACTAAGTCTCTGTCAGTGTTAAACTCAATGGCTGTGAGGGATGTTTTAGAAAATGCTCATTTGAAAATGTTTTAATTAAATTTGCTTTTCAATAAATTGGCAAGGGCCAAAGCCACCTATTTATATGCAAGGGAGTTATAGGATCAGACCCTGGCATTGCACTAGATACAGATGTCACTGCTTCTCACCTTTGGTACCATTTCCAGGGAGCTAGAGCATTCCTGCCATTATTTGAATTACTGGGGCACGTTCTAAAGAGGGTGTTGAGTTCCTAAAAGGACTTTATGGTTTCCCTTAGTTGCTGCCACTGGGTAGATAGTAGATACTCTATTGGGTGGTAGTGCAGGAAGAACAATTGGGCATCAGTGTATGGGATATGAGAAATCACTGAGATCTCCAAAGATACCCTGCTCCACATTTCAGAACAGCTTTTAAACAATATGTGAATGCTATATAACATGGAACAGAAATTAAGTATACCTTTTTTATATGATGAGGACCACAGTTCAAATCACTCCTTGGTGATCTTGGCCAAGTGATTTAGCATCTCCATGCCTCAGTTTCTTAATCTGTAATGTAAGGAGATAGGCCTTGATAGTCTGTACAGTTCTAGATATCTGATCTAGATTTATTATAATTTGTGGTCATCTAGAAAATGGAACCCCAGTGCACATCATCTACTAGAACAGCAGTTCTCAACCTGTGGGTCATGACCCCTTTGGGATAGAATGATCCTTTCACAGGGGTCACAGGGATAGCCTAAGACCATTGGAAAACACATATTTCCCATGGTCTTAGGAACCTCCTCTATCTGTCTCCTGGTAGGTCTGCCCACATGCAGACATGCCCACATATGACTATTAAAGGATCGTGTCATTAAGAAGGTTGAAAACCACTGTGCTAGAAAATCTAGGAATAGAGGGAAATAGAATTTTGAGTAATGTTTCCAGAACTCCAAAACAGAGACTGGGGGACTTGAACAGACATTTAGATACTCTGATTGAACACTATGGTATCAGCAACACCAGTTGAACAGCTCTGAATGGCATATCCCTAAGAAAGTTTATTTGTTTTACAATTAAGGAAGCTTGTCCATAAAAAGTCAAATGACTCATCCAAAGTGACACAGATATCACATGGCAAAGCTGAGATTTGGAGTCAGGTCCTTTGACTCCTAACTCAGGTCTCCTCAGTCCTAGGTACATCTCTGTGCTCACTTTCAACAGTAAATAAAGGAAGAGATGGAGAGAATAAATCCAAAATAAAAGTGAATATTTAAATAAGAAATGCTTATTATTCTCTTTCTTAGCTTAATAGTGATAAAATGCTGGTTATAGCCATTTATTGGTTTAATCTTATCTAGCTTTGTCTCACCTTGTACTTTCTCTTCCCCACTTGTTTGAATACCGTGGTTTTATTGTTTGACACTATTTTGCCACTTATTGTAGCCACAATATCTGGTTAGTTCTTTAAAATTGCCCAGATCTGGTCCTGTTTTTATTACATCTCAGAGCAAACAACTTCTATTTTGCTCCCATATTCTAGAGCAACTCCACCTAGAATCATGAATTAATATCACATTAAAGCCAGAAGGAATTAGAGAGAGAGCCTCTTGTCCTTCCTTCTTATTTTATAGATGAAGAAACTGAAGCCAAGAAAGAAGCAATTTGCTCCAAGTTACACACAGTTAAGGAAAGAACCCAGGTCTCCTTAAGTTCATTGTATGTCTATATTGCTATTTTATATCCCCTGTCTTAGTTCTTTTTGTCTTTTCTAGAAGAGGCACATGACATCATCATGTCTACCTTAAGGATTCCTAATTAACTTCCTCAGGTTTTTTCTAACTGACTTACTCAGTACCATAGGTCTTTGACGGAAGCAGACTATTTTCAGCCATAACCAATATACTATTTGGCAAAGTTATTTACCATTTGGCACACTAATTATTCTTACAACTCCTTCCTTCTCTGCTCCCAGTTTTTCTTATAGGAACAAGAATGAAAACACAATCTCTTTGTAGAGTACTTATGACTGTAGGGTTCTTGGGGAAGAAAGATAGGAAACCCAGGATAGGTAAATTGGACCCTCACTTGGGAAGTGACTCTCTTGAGGTATTGTAGTATGGTAGAAGATACCCTGGCTCTGTAGTTAGAGAATCTAAGTTAAAATCATACCTCTGATGATTATTGTGTGGCTTTGGAGAATTACTCACCCTCCCTTAACCACAGCTTCTTCAACTCTAAAATGGAGGGTTGGTGAGTTTGCTTAGGATGGCTTCTGCCATCTATTCTAGCTCTAAATTTACATTCCTGTGGGCAGTGCTTGCTCTTCAGTATTAGAGAAAGTTCTTCTAGGTTCCAGTGTATAGACAGACAGCCCTGTTTA
Organism: Pseudochirops corinnae; assembly: GCA_028646515.1. NCBI lineage: Eukaryota > Metazoa > Chordata > Mammalia > Diprotodontia > Pseudocheiridae > Pseudochirops > Pseudochirops corinnae. Next base: position 129,349,086 of record CM053588.1, on the reverse strand, counting down.
ATTGATCTAGGTTATTCTTAGTCGATTGACCTTTACTCAATACCAATCTCTGTGGAGTAAGAATGAATTCTGAATAACAGTACTTTATCAAACTTCTAAAACAGAGAATGAAAATAATTATAGAAATTCAGATTAGACACAAACATACGAGAACCTTATCCATGATTTATTGATTTCCAGTTGTACACAGTATGGTGATCATTTCTCATCAAAGGCTGTTTCAATGGGACAGTAAAAGAATCTTTCTTTTTTATCATGGGCTCTATCATTGTATTTAACTACTTTGTATTTATTCTCTTTAACTTTATTCTGGAATATATGCTTAACTGGGCACTTTTTTGCCCCATTAGAATATAAACTGTTAGTGGCAGCTAGGTGGCACAATGAACATAGAAATGGCTCTGGAGTCAGGAGGACCTGATTTCAAATCTGGCCTCAGACACTTGACACTTACTAGTTGTGTGACCTTAGGCAAGTCACTTAACCCCAATTGCCCTGCCTTCTCTCCTCCAAAAAAGAGAAAAAGAATGTAAGCTGTTTTGAGGAAGATTGTTTCATTTACTGTGTTTATATCCCTATGCCTGGAACATAATAAAGTACCTGTTACATGTAAGCCCTTCACAAGTGCTTTTTAATTGATTGATTTATAATTTCTAGAGTGAGAAGAAAACAGAAGAGGTATTACTTATTTTATAGATGAGGAAACTCAAGATCAGAGAGGTACCTCCTCTCTCCCCCACCCCCTTAGACTGTGGGCTCCTTGAGGGCAGGGACTGTCTTTTACCTCTTTTTGTATCCCCAGTGCTTAGCACAGTTAGCTTAGCTGATGCACAATAAGTGCTTAATAAATATCTATGAATTGCTAAGTAATAATAGCTGACATAAAAAGCTTTAAGATTTACCAAGTCCTTTACATATATTATCCCATTTCATCTTCATAACAGTCCTGAAAAGTTAGTGTTATTATAATCCCATTTTACAGTTGATTCAAGTCTTACCTTAGTCATTAGGGGACATGAGGCAACTGGTGGTGCCCTGGACAGAGCACTGGGCCCAGAGTCAGGAAAACGTGAATTCAAATGAGGTCTTAGGAAATGACTAGGTGTGTGATCTTACTTATCTTCTGTTTGCCTCAGTTTCCTCAGCTGAAAAATAGGGATAATACCAGCACTTACCTTACAGTGCTGTGGTGTGGACCCACTGTGATGTTAAAAAAAACGACACCAAAAAACAAACTCTTTAGCACATATCATCTGGAACATAACAGGTGCTAAGGCAAATGCTTATTCTGCATCCCACCCATCCGCAGCTACACAATCTTGAGTAAAGCACTCAACCTCCCTGAACCTGAGTTTACTTATCTGTTAAATGAATGATCATACTAAATAATTGCTATACTAGAGGCAGCTAGCTAGGTGGTCCAGTGGATAGAGCACTGGAGCTAGAAGACCTGAGATCCATTGTGACTTCAGACATTCACTAGCTGTTTGACCCTGGGCAAGTCATTTAATGTCTCTCTGTCTCAGTTTCCTCAACTATAAAACTGAGGGTAATAATAGTACCCATTTCCCATGGTTGTTGGGGGGAATCAAATGACATGAGATTTGTAACTGCTTAGCACAATGTCCAACACATAGTAGGAGCACAATAAATGCTTGTTTCCTTCCTTCCTCTGTGAGAGGAGTGTCTTGGAAATTCTAGATCTATGCTTGCTCAGCAAGCATCTATGAAGCACCTACAAGTGCCAGCTATTGGGCAAAGTTCTGGATCCTGTGTAGGTGCTCAATAAATATTGGTTGGTTTCATCTGATTGAGTTTAGATATAACCATGTATGGCAACACGAATACCAGGCAGGTTTTTAACTTTGCAGAAAAAGTTTTGCAGTGGTTACTAATTTCACCTAAGAAATTAATGTAATAGTAGAAGAAGCCTTATCATACTATTTAATCCCTTCTTTTAGTGAATTCTTTGAAAGAAATCAATCTCATTTATATAATTTAAAATGCCCTTTTGTAGGCAACAAATGCAGCTATGCTTCAGAGGAAACCAATTTTATTTGTTTAGTACAATTGCAGGCCAAATATTATGAATGAGATTTCTGAATTATGGTGCTAGAGTTTAATGAGATGTAATTATGGGTCCTGGGATATTTGTATGAGAATGAAAAGCTTACTGTACACTATTAAAGTGTTTTATGTATGGCTATGAGAGACACAGCCTATTATGGAGTTTGAATAAGCATAATAGTCAAAGAAGAAATAATTGAAAATAATCCTTTAGATGTCACAATGCACCCATCCATCATGTGACTCTGTCAGCTGTTATTTCATATCTTTGCTAGTTATAGACATGCATCCTTAGTGGCTCATAAGTCATGTCACCCATAAGACATCTAACATTGTTGAAGATAAAACCTTCGTTTCAGGATATTGAAATGTAAATTGCCTGGACACATTAGCATTAAAACTCTATGATATTATCAATGTGACCTGAGATTGGTACTAATTAAAAGGATAAAGTTGAAGACAAAAATGAAAAATTACAATCCTTTGGATCTTTTTTTTGTAGGCCATTTTTAAAGAGAATAATATTTCTTTAGAAAATGTGTTTGAATTACCCCCTGAAAATGCTTCAGGTAATAGAAGATGGAGCAATGGGCATAATTCTATACATAAGGAGTCCACATGCTTCTTTAGGGTAACTGCTTCACTGGATGTCTGTCCAATGCTTTGAAGGTAGAATGCTTGGGTGTTCCTTTAGAATATTATGACATTCCACAGGGTAGGTTTTTCATGGTGAAAATTCAAGAATCTCTGAGTACCTGAAGAATTTAGGTGGCGGCATATTGGTTTGAATGCTACTAAATAATGCTACTAAATTTTGTTCACGGTCTTTCCATCTGCTAAGAGGTCATTTCCTTTTTGTTGTTGTCATTCCCTTTTCTTGTGGGCATCATTACTTTGTTTTATTGTTATCTCTTGAAAAGAAGTAGATTTATTTCCAAGACACTCTCTCTTTATTCACAAAGAAACCTTTACTTCTTTAAGAGCTCTAAATTTGACCTCTTCAAAGACATCAATGATACCTTAATTGTCAAATCTTTTGGTCATTTCTCAATTCTCAACTTTCTGGTCCTAAAAGAAGCATCTTTGGCTTTTGAACACCCTTGGTTTCTGAATACTCTCCGCTGAGTTTTCATGATACTATTCATTCTTAGTTCTCTTGCTACCTATCTGACTTTTACAATCACCTCTGCTGAATGTATTCTCCATATTGTGTCCAGTAACTGTGGCTCTACTCTCTATCTTTCTTCTCTGTCTCTGTCTCAGTTTCTGTCTCTGTCTCTCTCGCCTCATCAGCTTACAAGGATTAAATGATCACTTCTATGCTGATGACTCTAGATCTAATATATAGTCCTAGTCTCTCCCTCAAGCTCCAGTTTCCCATTACCAAATATCTATTGTTGTTATTGTTGTTCATTTCAGTCCTGTTTGACTCTTCATGACCCAATTTGGGGTTTTCTTGGCAAAGATACTGGAGTGGTTTGCCATTTCCTTCTTCAACTCATTTTATAGATTTGAAATTGAGGCAAACAGGGTTGAGTGAAAGTCATACAGTTAGCAAGTGTCTGAGACTGGATTTAAACTTAGGTCTTCCTGACTCCTGTTCACATCTATTAGACAGTTTATAATAATGTTAAAACCCATTGAAAAATATATATTTCTAGATAAATGCCTCCAAAAGCTAGCAAGCTGGGACAGGGCATCCAGTGTGTGTGAGATGAAAGAGTTCAGAGTCTGAATCTAAGGTCAGAAAAGATCTTTATTCTTTCTCATGAGAAAGGACTGTACCCCCTGTTGCCCAACATGGCATCTGCAGAGAGAGAGTGCCAGGTAGAAGGCAGCCCATGATTATATAATCTTTTAATGCAGAAACCCAACCCCCCCCCCCCCAACTGGCCTTCACTCTTATTGGTAGGGGGTCTGTCTCATAACCTAAGTGCGGGAATTTCTCTGAGACAAAGGACCGGGAAACGTGGGTGTCCAATGAAAGCAGTCTTAATCTTATTTGGCATATCTTCTGCTGAGTTGGCTGGGGGGGGGGGGGGGGAGGGTCTCCATTGTTCTAAGCCCCAGATTGCTTGAAGGTCAGGTGACCTGACCTTAGGCCTATTGAATACTGAAGCCATTCTAGATTTGATTTTTCACAATGGGGAAACTTCACTATAAATTATCCCTCACAAATGGAACCTAAAAGTTGATGGAGTTGTTTGTTCAAAGAACGTTTTGATTAGAAATGTTACACCTTATCACCTTGCCACTCCTGGGAGCTTCAGTGATTAGACCCGAACTCCCTCCCACACTCTAATTTTTATTTCTGTATTTCTCTTTCTTTTTTTTTCTTAATAAAAGACCCTCTCATTCTGGTTAATATCTCCTGTCTTTATTAAATCCTTCTCTCTCTCTCTCTCTCTCTCTCTCTCTCTCTTTCTCTTTCTCTCTCTCTCTCTCTCTTTTTCTCTCAGTGGTGGCAGTAGTTATAGTTTTGTCTCTCACAGTGGTGTGTCTGGGTTTCTTGGTTCTCATACTGGGTCTAGTTGTGAAAATGAATTGGAGTATCGCAGGCTCTCCAGCCATTGTGAGTATGCAGTGGAAACTGCAGGATGTGGAGATAGAGGATCTGAGGTTAAATCCTGGCTTTGCCACTTACTAATTGTGTGGCCTTGAGCTAATCACTTAAACTCTCTGGATCTTGGTCTTCTTTTCTTTTTAAAATTTATTTATTACTTTTAGTTTACAACATTCAGTTCCACAGTTCCTTGAGTTCCAAATTTTCACTCCATCCCTCTCCACCCTCCCCCCACCCCGTTTCCCTCCATGGCAGCATGCAATTCAATATAGGTTCTACAAATACCTTTGTGTTAAACATTAGTCAAGTTGTAAATAATTATAGCCAATGGAGTGAACATCAAGAAAGAAGGAAGGAAACAAAGCTAAACACAAAATAGAGCAAGTAGTTTGCTCCAAACTGCATTCAGATTCTGTAGTTCTTTTCTCTGGATGTGGATATCCCTTTCCATCATGAGTCTTTTGGAGTTGTCTTATAACCTTGCATTGCTGAGAAATGAAAAAATGAAGTAAAAGCAGGGTCCAGGACGCTCAAGAATGTCACCCTCTGTTTCTGCAGACCCTCCATGGAATTTCTGTGTGAAAGATTTCTGCAGAAGATAAGTCCATTTTGTTAAGCTCTTGAATTGGATGAAGCCTTTGAATATTCACAGTGAAAGTGTTGACCAATCACTGAATATCAAATCATGGGTTTCTAGAGGTTTTAATGGGGAGGTGGGGGCTCAAACCTACACCTAAAGGTATAAAACATAAAAAAAGGTTTGTCTCCAGCTGGGATTGGGAGTGGGGACAGGTGGGGACAATGCCGCCAAAGGGTTTGTTAAGCTTTACAAATGTTGCACCTTCTCTCCCAGCACAGGAGCCTGCCTCAGACCTGAGTTTCCTGCAGCTCCGGCATCCATTCACAGTCCCAGTTGTTTGCACAGGATGTCGGGTAACCTAGGGTCTGGGGCTCCTGGGGAAAAGGTCGAGGGGTACTGGAGTGCTGGGACCCCGCCTCTTTTCGTTGGTTTTTCCTACTTGCCCAGAACCTGCGGCTGGGGGGAGGGTGCTAGATTCTCGCAGCGCAGAGAAGCGCAGCCCGAGCAGTTAAGGTGAGCTGAGCCGAGCCAAGCCGAGCCGTGCTAATCCGAGCCCTGCCGATCCGAGCCGTGCCATGCAGGGCCATGCCATCCCGTGCACAACTGAGCATTGCCTTACAGAGCCCTGCGGTGCAGGTCTGAGCCGTGCTGTACAGAGCCATGCCGGGAACACCTGAGCCCTGCCTACACAGCTGAGCAGTGCCGTGCAGGGCGGTGCTGTGTAGGGCCATGGAGGGCTAAACCGTGCAGACCTGAGCCCATGCACAGCCGAGTCGTACTGTGCTGTGCAGAACAGAGCCATGCACAACCGAGTTGAACCATGCAGAGCCAAGCTGTGCAGAGCCATGCCGTGCCCTGCATTCCTGAATTGAGCTGGGGTGGGGCAGAACCTCAAAGCCATCTGTCATTTCTCATTCGGGGCAATTTCATATTTCTGGAGAAAGAGAGAGCCTTTCCCCTCAGATTACAAGTGTGGATGAGGAAGAATAGCCTCTGAATCTTTGTTGGATGAGGAAAGTAGAAAAAAATAGTAGAAGAGTCAAGGAATATAGACCTGGGCTGCGCAAAGGAGGGACAGGGCTTATATTTGTGTCTGAGGGTTGTGATAAGGGTATGATTACTTAAGGTAAAATAAGTTTCAGATTTTCAGATGTCTAGAGTTTATTCTTTCTCTCTCACACACCTACAAATACATACATACACATCCATCTGGGTGTAGACTGGGAAGGTGTGGAGACAGTAATTAGAATGTAACAATCAACTAGTTTTTACAATTTTTTTGCAATTTCTACACATTTATTTAAACAATAATATAACAGAATTTTGTAGAAGAAAAAACACTTAATAATTATAAATTTGAATGTTAAGGGATTCTGATATGCCATGTTAGCAGACATTCTCCAATTTGTCCACCTAGTCTCTGCCTCCTGGCTTCTTTGGAGTCCTTTATTAAAGTTGATTAAGCTTAGAAACAGATAAATAGAACAAAGCATCCCTTTACGTGCATGGGCTATTCAGGGAGGGCTTGTGTAACAACTCTGGTGTGAGGGCTTGCTGAGCTCTTTTCATGGGCTGCTCATCCACCTCTACCTTTACCTCACTTTCATTTGTGGCTTGAAGAAGCTGTAGCATGCACAGTGGCCACATCCTAGTAAACAGGTTGAATTAGGTTAAGAGTAACTAATAGACCTAAAACCTGTTGCTGAGTTGGGGATGTCTACTCCGATCATCTGAAGACTTTCCCCTGGGGAGTGGGGTGATGAGAACAATTTGTTCCAACAGCCATGAAGGTGATTGAAGCAGGTACTGTGGAACACTTAGTGCTTGGTCAGGCATCAAAGATCCCATGGCCATCCATTGCATCCCAGATCATCACCAAACATCTTTACTTTTGTGTTGCCACTGTGCTTTGATGACTGGAAGAGACAGTGAAGCTTTGTGCAACTCTGCCTCACCTAAGTCCAATTCATATGCAAGTCAAGATATCATCCCGTGATGTCATTGGTAATAGAGGACTTTCAAACATTCCAGATGAAAAGACTAAACTTGAAAAAGAAATGTAAAATACAATACAAGATTCAAGAGAAATCTAGAAAAGTAAATTTATTTGAGCATAAGGACTGTGGGTGATATTGAAAGGCTAACCCTGAGATAAAAGCAGAAGAAAAAAGTGTCATTTTAGAAACTTAATATCTTATTTTTAAAAAGTATATTTTATTTAGTTTAACTTTTTTTTTCCATTTTTGAGTTCCAAATACTTTTTCTCCCTTTGCCCCTCTCCTGCTTATTGAGAAGAAAAGTAATATGATATCAATTACGTTACAAGAATATGATATCAATAATATGATATCAACCATGTTACAAGAAAAAGAAAATGAAAAAAGCATATTTCAATCTGCACTCAGAGTTCATCATTTCTCTCTCTGGAGGTGGATAGCATTTTCCCATTCTGAGGCCTTTGGTCTTAGATGGTTGTATTGATCAGGATAGCTAAGTCTTTCCTAGTTGATTTCCATTACAATAGTGTTCTCCTAGAACCTTACTATCTTCCACAGGTATTGAGTTAAATAAGAGAAAACTTGGGGCATATATTGAGCATGGGTTGTGTTCTGACAGTTTTAAGAAGGGAAAGACTAAAGGAAGGGAAAAGGAATATACTAGTGAGAAATGGGGATGAAAGGCATAGGACTTACTATTTCTCATAACTGGTGTGCTTGAGAAAAATGAGTATATAAACATGAAGGAAGAGAGAGTGGATTGGACATCAGATAAATCTCTTTTTTAAACTTAAATGAACAAAGAAGGGTTGAGCATATACATGTACACAGTTTGGTATAGAAATATATTAAGTTCAGGGAAATAGGAAGGGATGGAGGTGGGAAGGAAGAGGAAAGATAATAGAAAGAAGGGAATAGTTGTAATCAAAACAAACTTCCTGATCCTGAAGGTAGTAATTAAAGGAAAATAACTGGAAACTGGGGTGCGGGGATCACTGTGAGGGATAATTTATAGTGAAGTTTCCCCATTCTGAAAAATCAAATCTAGAATGGCTTCAGTATTCACTAGGCCTATATTTAGAGGTCACCTGATCTTCCAGGAACTTGGGACTTAGAGCAATGGAGACCCTCCCCAGTGCCACCTCAGCACAAGGTATGCCAAATGAGGAAAAGACTGCTTCCCTGCCCTTTCATTGGACAACCACATGTTTCTGGGTCCTTTGTCTTAGAGATAGGGAGGTCTCCCTACCAATAAGAGTGAAGGCCAGTTGGGCGGTTGGGTTTCTGCATTAGAAGGTTATATAACCATGGGCTGCCTTCTACTTGTTGCTATCTCCCTGGCAGACGCCATGTGGGTGACAGGGGCAGAGTTCTTTCTCATGAGAAAGAATAAAGACCTTTTCTGACCTCAGATTCAGACTCTGAACTCTTTCATCTCACACACCATGAATCAGAAATTATTGCAGAGTGAAGAAGGTAGAACCAGGAGAAAAATGCATACAATGACAACACTTTAAAGAAAAAACATCTTTCGATATTTAAGAACTATAATCAAAGCAATGAACAACCATGTCTCCAGATAACCCGTGATGAGGCATGTTACTGACCTCCAGAGAAATGTGATGGACACAAGGGGTAGAATGACATCTACATTTTTGGACATGGCTACTATGTGTATGTTTTGCTGGACTATGCTTATTGTTGCAAGGTTTTTGTTTTGTTTTGTTTTACTTTCTGTTCTTACATAGGCATGGGGTGATCCTCCCTACTGAAAAAGAAAATAAAAAAGGGGAGGACCAGTGAGATATTTCTTTAAAATGCACCAGAATACATAAAGTAGTTCAGAAAAAAGTACAGACAAGGCAGAAGAGTTTTTAAAATAATTGGTTGAATTTGTTCTATACTTTTTTTTTTTAAAGCAAGCACTATGGAATAGAGGTACATATATGCATTTACGATCCTTTTTTCATGTTCTATTTTGTATGTGGAACTGCTCATTTTTTAGATTTTTGTACAGTTTGAAAAATAGAAAATAAAGTAGTTTGGTGGCACAGTGGATAAAGGATAATAGAAGGGAGAGAATAGTTGCAATTAAAACAAGCTTCCTGATCCTGAAGGGAGTAATTAGGCCTGGAGGCAGGAAGAGCTGAGTTCAAATTTAATCTCAGTTACTTAATGATGTCTGGGGACACTGAAAATTTCTCAGGCAGTTTTGAATTGTTAACATCCCTCTTTCTCCTCCATTGCTGCTGTCAATCAGCAGCAAGCCACTTTGGGAATCTTTGGACACCCACCTTCAGTCCTATCTGGCTGGTCGATGAGAAGGACAGTCATGAAAACTATATGCATATAGCCCAGAAAGGTAAGCAATATGTTACAGGTCCTATTGAGTTATTAATTTGTTAGGTTCTTGCTAACCTGGGGAGATTAACGATAACCCCCAGCTAAGAGTAAGGGTTGACTCAGAGGTAAGGACTCCATTTGATAAGCTCCTAGGGTAGCAAAATGTAAAAGAAGGAGGTGATTCCTTCCTAATTTGTGGGATTTTTCTCTCTTTCTCTCTCTCTTTTTTTTTTTGAGATTCCACAGAAGTACTGGGGTGGCAGAGAAGCAGTGGGCCTGGCTAGCTGACAGGGCTAGCTGTGTCTGGGAGACAAAGGAATTCCTCAGGAAATGCTGAGGGGAGGAGTGGGAGGAGTTCTCCACCCTCTCAAATGGAAGGGGTGGGGTAGGACTTGCACACCCTCTCCTTCCAGAGAGAATTGAAGCAATTGAAAAATTTCTCTCTCTCTCTCTCTCTCTCTCTCTCTCTCTCTCTCTCTCTCTCTCTCTCTCTGTCTTTGGGACTGCAGGGGCAGGGATGGAGGGAGAGAGGATTCAGTCCTTTTAGTATGTAAAGGGAAAAGATCTAATCTGGGTAGGTGAGGTAGATGTCAGGGAATTAGGGATGTAAACTGCTGATTTTCCTTTGTCTTGTCAAAAACACCGTTCTGGGGGTGGGGAGGTAGCCTTCACTGAAAGGAGATTTCGTGGAGATAATTTATTTCCTGTGCAAAGTGGTTTAGAAATGCTAACCTGACATGATTTATGGGATGGAAGCAAGTTTTAAATACATGATGTTTGGGACATTTCTCTAAATTATGTAATTTGATAAAATTATGAATTCTGTTATTAAAAATAATTTTCTATTATTTAGAAGCTGTTAGGTACCATAAAAGTTCTTATGAACTGTGTACAATGATTTTTCAAGTTTGCCTCATCCAGGGATATATTTATGTGTGTTAATTTAGATGTTTGTGAAATTGGGTGGCTATTGAATTTGGCTTTAAAGATGGCCATTGATTATGGCAAAGATATTTGAAATTATTACTAGAACCAAAAGAAGCAGTTAGAATAATTAGCCCAGCATATTGTAAACTGAACTAAAATGTGAGCAGGAATGAGTATCTATGTTGTAACAAAAGCAATTTTTTTTAGTTTAAATGTTGCTAAAATTAGGAACTATATTGTCAGAGGAATAGAAAATGAGGACTGGGACAATGACCTGAGTGTTGTAACATATTTTTTTTAATACTGTAATTTGGAAGGCTGTCAAATTCCTTATAGTCCCTGGTCTGGCCACCTTGGAATTATAATGAAGGTCAGAAATACCTAACACATTGTAATGCCATGCACAAGCAGCTTCCCAAAAGAATGCTACTGTGAACAGCTTTTAAGGTTCTGATTACACAGTATCGTGAACACTCCATTTATTCCATAACAAATCAAGGCAAACTTTCTCAGAAAATCAAGGTACAGTATAATATTCACAACATTACATCTTATCACAGAAAATCACAATATAGTGTTCACAATAGATTAACATTAGAATGGCCACACTTTCACCAAAGTGGCCACCGTATTTGGAACAAAGAACAAAAGAATAATCACCTGGTTTCTCTAAGGGGGTAACCCTCCTTACTTAATCATTCAATCATTTCACAATATAAGTTAGTCTTCCACTCATGGAGCAATCATAAGTTAACTTAATCAGTCACTTATCCAGATTCACAATTACTAAGTATCAGTAATCACTAAATACAATCATTAGAAAATTTCACAAGCCCTCCACCCCTCAGTGTCTAATAAACTTCAATTTCATCACATGTTCAATATACAAGGAGAGGCCTTTTCTTCATCTTGACTCGGGGTGGTCTCTCAGATTCCCTGGATCCCCTTCCATGGTCCCAGCTCCTACCTGAATCCATCAAAGTCACCTGGATTCAGAGGCAGATAGCTCCCAGGTTCTTGTTCAGGCCATTCTTGCTACACACTGAAGTTCACTGGGCCCAGCACATCTCAAGACCTTCACAACTTCTGTTCCTGGGAACTCAAGGATAAAATAAGCCACAAACAAACAAAGTCTTATCTCAGTCATGCTTCTTCAGTCCTCTAGCAGTTTGGCTGGCCCTAGGACCTAGAAGAAATCTTAGCCTTTCATATGGCAGCAGCCAATTCGGCCTTCCAGGAGGCAACAGCCTCTTGGGCCTTCACCAGATTCTGGTGTCATAGAAAACTCCAACTCAGTTCTCAGTTCAGTAGCAGCCCAGCTCCCAGATGCTAGAACAATTCTGCTTCCTGTCAGCATAACAGCTTCTTCCACCAGGAGTAAAAATTCTTGATTCTGTCTTTCTCTCCTCTGGAGCTCTTCTTAAATACACACACACACACACACACACACACACACACACACACACACAAACACACACACACACACACACACACACACACACACACACACACACACACTGGCTTCCTGTCTCAACCAACCCCTTCCTGTTATGTCAGCAACAAGAGACAGAATTGACACCTTCTGTTTCTTTCACATAAGTACTTAGCCCTTAGTTAAGGGCTAAGTACCTGCTAAATTAATTACCATTACACACATTTTTAGCAGATACTAAGAATTAATTGTTAAGAAGTTGGAAATTTGTTTCTATTGGGATTGCTGGTTCTTTAAACAACCGGAAGTTTTTGTTATTTTTGTTTGACCTATTTTCCTGAATTTGTAAAGGGAAAAAATAATAGTGGTTGTTATGGGATCAAAATGGTGTAATGATTGCACAATGTTTAATATAATGTCTGGCATATGTTGGATAAAACATTATTATCTCTCTAACTTTGAAATGGTTTTTGAATACCAGGAGCAATAAGATCAATTATTTCATAAGTTATTTGAAATTAGTTGTTATGATGTTGCCATCCTTCTAAAATTATATTGTGTTCTTAATAGTCTGCCTGGCGAGTGAATTAAAAAAAAAACATTTTGAAGTAGGAATGGTATTATAGCAATTTTTAATCTTGATTGTGTTGCATGTGAATTGGATTTTTCTATGCTATGAAATCTGATAACTTAAAGCTGTTATATTTGGGTTATAAACAGGTAGTAATAATACTGCTGATATTTCATTTAAAATTTTAGTTATTATGGAAATATGTGATGATTTAAACTTAAAATTTTCACATTATTAATGATGAAATGAACGATTCTTTGTGCAAGGTGAATTGGAAATATGTTTTGTAGAATTCTTATTGAGCAAATGAGAATCCTTAAGAAAAAAAAATATAGGGATGTGGTTTTCAAGCTTGCTTTATCTGAGGATGTATTTATGTTAATTTGAAGGTTTATGGATCACCATATTCACCATCTGTGAGATTACAGAATTTAATTGATTTCTAATGATAAGTTGATTGGTTGTGTGGCATCAAGAAAACCTTATTTCTGTGTAACTTCATGTGGAATTTTAAGATCACCAGATTGGTAATTAACTGGCTTTGATTTCAAAGTTTAAACTTAAAGAACATGGTAATTGCTCATGATACTGTTACTGGTAAACAGTTGTATTATCTATGTTGTAAGAGAAGCAGTTCCTCTTGTAATATTTTGGAGAATTATACTTTGAAAAAAATCATATGCTTCCAAGTCTGTCTTTGTTTAAAAGGAAATTTCAGTTAAGGTTGTTTAAATTTGTAAGGTTGTTAACTAAGTTATTTGAGCTACTGTTTTAATGCTAAAACCTAAAGTTTCTAATTGATTGCTGTATGTAAAAAGAAGGAGACTGATAAAAATCTTATTCTGACAAGTTCTGCTCGTTCACAACATTCCTCCTGCATGTATGAGAATTGGCTAAGCAGAGGCATCACTAATACCCCTTCCTCCAGTCTCTCCTGTTTAGAATTCATATAAATTTTCCTTATGTTGTAAAACTGCCAAAGCCCCTAGAAACTATCTCTATTAGGCAAGCTCATTCAGCCTGGGAAAGGAACTTGTTTTAGTCATGTAGTTCCTAAACAGTGAACTTGATTTGCAGAGAAGTTGCAAATTCATGTACAATAGGTAGAAGGGATTTCTATCAATTGTTGTTTTTTTTTAAAACAGGATAAGTTTAGATTTCATAAGGAATGATGGTAAATGGAATTCTTTACATTTATGAGACCTGGTAAATCTTTATTGCTTATTGCTGCTCCATCAGAATAAAGATAACTAATTGGCTCTGAGCTGTGATAGGTGGAGCTTGTTGTTTAAGGCAAAAGGCACTTGGGACCATAACTAAATTTTGTTTCAAGTTTGAATTTGGGTATAGTTGTCTGCATTAAATCAATATCTGAGAGAAATGCCACAAGCTTCTCAGAGGGAATGTGATCCTATACCGTTAACAGGTGGAAGTCTACATTTGGTAAAAGATAAAGGGACAATCTCTGCATCTGTCTGGGATGGGATCCCTCCTGGCTCAGTTTATCCATGGGGTTCCTTTGAAAAGGAATGTTTCCTACCTATTCCTGAGTCTAGATATGAGGTGGAACAGATACTGCTTGGTTGGATATCTGTGACTTTACCTGAATTTCAAGAGAGCCAAGGATGTTTTTTGGAATGTCACATGTCCCTGCTTTTTCCCCCTTCTATAGTAAGTTTCTATGATCAGAGAAAGTAGTCAGTAAAATATGTGAGATCTTTTGGGTTAGCTTACTGGAAAAATCTAATATTATTTTTGTCTAGAATTAGAACGTGCAGAAAGTTATGAAAACTGCTTAACATTAAACTTTGTGATATCTAGGAATTCTGCAAATATCTAGGATTTTAATCTGTAATAATACTTTGGGAATTTATGTTACTCAAGGACACTAACTTAGTTTAATGAATTCCAAGTTTTTTTTTAAAGTTTGTTTTTGCTTTAAGGTAAAAAAGAGAGCTATCATTTTAAAAGTTTTCAACTAACTTTCTTCATAAAGGCTTAATGATTGTTTATAAATCTTAAAACTATTTTAAAAGAAGGGGAAATATTTTAGAGGAAATTTTAAAATCTATAATGTGATTTTAAGAAGGCTACTTAAACTTTCATTTGCAAATTTATTGCTAAATTAATGTAATGAGTTGTAAAGCACAACAGATCTTGCTGTTTTGATCTGAATTTGTAGTTATTACGTGATCTAAGCAAAAGTATATGTAAAAGATTCAATGAATGTATATGTAAAAGATTCAATTTCTGAAGTATCTCACTTTTCCAGACTGAGTATAATTAGAGAAGAATAAACAAACTTGCAAGGACATAAATCCATCAGCTTATGGGCTTTAGCCATTAACCTCTTTGCTTTCTTTGAGCAGAACAGTTATGTTAGCAAAAGAATAATAACTTATGAGCTATCTTCTTTTATGGTTAAAAATGTAAAGAAAAGGGAGTCAAGATGGCGTCATAGAAGCAGGAGAACTCCGTGAGCTCCCCCCATAACCACCTCAAATACCTATAAAATATGACTCTAAACAAATTTTAGAGCTCTAGAACCCACAAAAGGTCAGAGTAACAAAGTTCCCACTGAAGGCAGCCCAGCAGGCAGACAGGAAGGAATTCATCACAGTGCACTGGAAGACAAGCCCAGCCCCATGCGGTTTTAGCTCGAGGCCATCCAGAAGCTCTGGCTGTAGCTTTCAGGAGAGCATATCACCAGCATCTGTGGAGGTTTCCAGAATTACCAACCCATAAGAGCCAAGGACAAAGGGAAAGGTTAGTGGAACTTGGCTAAATTTAGGGGACAGGGTCCAGCCAACTGCCTCCAAAGCTAGAAGCAGTTTGAAGCGGTGGCCCTGCAGCTGTATCCATCAAAGCTCCCAGCCTACAGATTACAGGGGTGCCAAGTGATCATTCAGAGACTAAGTGCTCTTGCCTTGAGCTGCCTGGATTGGGATGGTGGTCTTGGGTGGTGGTCCTGAGGTGCGTTTTCAGTAAGCCAGAGCTGATGGGTGCTGCAGAGATGGTGGCCTACTAATACCTCTGGCAGCTGCACAACATCCAGTGATTTGGAACATAGTTCTCCCCTCTGAAAGCAGAGTTCTACTGAGCCCAAAAGTCAAGTAACTGACTGGCAACATGAGCAGGCAAAGGAAGCAAAGTAAGCACAGCAATCCAACTTTAGATTCCCTTTTTGGGGACAGAAAGGATCAACGCATGGAAGAGGAGGAAGACAGCACAGTCAGAACTCCTGCACCAAAAGCTTCCAAGAAAAATGTAAATTGGTTACAAGGCATAGAGGAGCTTAAGAAGGATTTTGAAAACCAAATAAGAGAAGTGGAGAAAAAATTGGGAAGAGAAATGAGAATGATGCATGACAAGAGAGTCAAGAACTTGACTGAAGAAAATAACACCTTAAAAAATAGACTAAGTCAAATGGCAAATGAGGCCCAAAAAGCCAATGAGGAGAAGAATGCCTTAAAATGCCAAATTTGCCGGATGGAAAAAGAATCTCAAAAGCTTTCTGAAGGGAATAATTCCTTCAGAATTAGAGTGGAGCAAGTGGAAGCAAATGACTTTATGAGAAATCAAGATACTATAAAACAGATCCAAACAAATGAAAAAATAGAGGGCAATGTGAAATATCTCCTGGAAAAAACCACTGACCTAGAAAACAGATCCAGGAGAGACAATTTAAAAGTTATTGGACTACCTGAAAGCCGCAATAAAAAAAAAAAACCTAAAAAGCATCATTTAAGAAATTCTCAAGGAAAATTGCCTGGATATTTTAGAACCAGAGGGCAAAATAGAACTTGAAAGAATTCACCGATCACCTCTTGAAAAAGATCCCAAAAAGAAAACTCCTAGGAATGTTATAGCCAGGTTCTGGAGTTTCTAGATCAAGGAGCAAATATTACAAGCTGCCAAGAAGTAACGATTTGAATATTGTGGAAACACAATTAGGATAACCCAGGATCTAGCAGCTTCTAAGTTAAGGGATCAAAGGGCCTGGAATATGATATTCCAGAGATCAAGGCAGTTCAGATTAAAACCAAGAATCACTTACCCAGCAAAACTGAGTATAATGTTTTAGGGGGAAAATACGGTCATTCAATAAGGTGGAGGACTTTCAAGCATTCTTGAGGAAAAAACCAGAACTGAATAGAAAATTTGACATTCAAGCACAAGAAGCATGAGAAGGTAAACATGGAAAAGAAATCATAAGGAACTTATCAAAATTGAACTGTTTACATGCCAACATGAAAAAATGAGAATTGTAACTTATGAAACTTTTCTCAGTATAAGGAGAGGTGAAGGGAATATAAATGCATATATATGTATGCATACATAGATGTCTATATAGAAGTGTATATATGCATATAAATACATGTGTATGTGTATATATGTGTACTTAGAGTGTGAGATCAGTTGGCTAGGAAGGCATGATATTTTAAAAGGTGAAATTAAGAAGTGGGAGAGGAATAGAATGGGAGGAGATAGGGAGAGAGAGACAGAGGTTAATCATTTTATATAGAAGGGGATAAGGGCAAGGGATAACTGTTGCTGTGGAGGGGAAGAACAGGAAGGCAAAAGGGAATGGGTCAACCTTACTCTCATTGAGTTTGGCTTAGGGAGAGAATGACATACACTCTGAATTGGGTATCTTGCCCTGCAGAAGAATAGGGGGGAAGGGGATTAGAGGGGGAATGGTGGAGGGGAGGGCAGGTTGGGAGGGGGAGGGTTGTTAGAAGCACACACTTATGTAAAGGGACAGAGACAAAGTCAAGCATAGAACAAGTGGAGGGCAGGATAGAAAGGAGGGAAATATCATCAGTGTTACACAATATGTCCATTGTGGAGATATTCTGCATAACTACACATGTATGGCCTTTATTGAATTGCTTGTCTTTCCAGTAGGGGTGAGTGACAAGGGAGGAAGGGAAAGAATCTAGAATTTAAAGTTCTAAAATCGAATGTTAAAAAAAAAAAATATATATATATATATGTATGTGTGTGTATATATATAATATATATATATATATATATGTATGTATATGATATTATTTATATGCAACTAGGAAATAAGATATACAGGCACTTGGATATGGAGATCCATCTTGCCCTACCGGAAAGTCAGAGGAGTGATCAGGGAGGATATAGGAGAGAGCAGATTGGGGGAGGGGGTATACAGTGGGATCACTGTTTTGGGGTGGTGGATAGGGGAAAGATGGGGAGAAAATTTGTAACTCAAAATCTTGTGGAAATCAATGATGTAAACTAAAAATAAACAAAAGTTAATTAGAGATAAATAAATTTTTAAAATGTAAAGTAAAGGTGAATAAACTGGATAATGAGTGTGAAGGGATTTGGAAAGATAGATAAAGGTTTGATTAGAAATATGTAAGGCAAATAAGGTTTGCGGACTAATGGGGGTTTATCCAAACCCCTCCTGTCTCTAGGTAGTGGGCTCCACAGCTTTGTGTGTTTTAAAGAGTTTAAGTATTTTGAGAAGAGTGTGAGGAAGTATTTAGGAAGGCAGAAGTATTTGTAACTTGATTTTATAATTAATAATTCAATCAAATTTTAGATGGCCTTATCTGAGGGATACTAGTCTATATTAATTTGCTATTTAAGAATTTTAGGAACTGAAAAAGTTACACTTATTTCAAGCTTGATTATAGGAATAGTCGTTATAAAGGCCAAGAATGCAATGGCATGGGTTGCAGGCTGAGAACTGCTAATGGTGGATGTTTGTGCCTGGGAAAAGTTGTAAAGGCGACCTTGGGCATTGCCTAGGTGAGATCCTCTCTGACTCTATTTCCAAACTGTGCATTTTCTTTCTGAAAAGGACCTCCCCCCCCCCCCCCCCCCCATTTATGCCTAAGCCCTGCTTTCAGCACCTAGTGGCAATCTGAATGACTACCAGAGATGACTCATGCCTGGAATCAAACAAGGCTAAGAAAGTTTTTCCTTCTGGCAAGATTTATGATATTGTTCCTCTTTTTCTTTTATAACAAATTCATTGAGAAGTAATATACAGGGCCAAATAAATGAATAAATCAATATAGAGATAACATTCTTCAAAGGAGGAAATGATAAATAATAAGGCAAAAATGTAATCCAGTAGATGCTTAATTGAATATGATAATAAAGTTTGAGGAGAACAACAAGATCAGACTTAAATGATTCCTCTAAGAACTATATATAGGTGTATAACAATGGCTTCCAAAATTTTTACTATTATGGAAATTCAAACTTTAAGCATGTTTGGTAATAAGATCTCAATTTGGATTTTTGCACAAGGAATGTATAAGATAGTAGAAAATGTGAAATTATTTCTTCTTCATTAAAGTGTCTGTCTGATGGTTTTAAATGGCAGATGAACTCAATTTGGATAGATCTTAACATTTTAAGGATTCCTATACTAGGTACAGGATTTAGGTAAGGATAGGAATAACAAATAATAAATAGACTGAAAATTCTCTGAAGTTTCAGAAATGTGGAACCAATTGTAAGTGATTGCACTAATTTATATTAGGTCAGAATTATCTGGTAACCTCTAGATTTGAGCTGGAGAAGCAGAACTCCTTTTTGAATTGTGTAACTACATGAGGCATCTGGATTCTAAAGTGTTATTTAAATGAAATAATAGGTCACTGGGATACAAGGAATTGGATGTTAATGGACATTGGTAATAATGATTCTGTTAATTTGTATGGTTTGTGTGTAAGTTTTCTTGGTTATCTTGGTGACATGTAATCACCTTTCTAAAAGCTAGTATATTGTGAGTCATATAAGAAATTTAATCTATACCTGACTTAATGCAATCATGTAATTTTGTAAAATTGTGAGAAAACCTTATTGGATTGCTTGAGCCTAGCCCTGTGTGGCTAAGAAAACTGAACTATTTGTTTGGACTTAGTCTTACATAGCTGGGAAATTGGACCTTTATATGTGCCCTTGGTGTCAAATCATATGTTTCTGAGAACCCTGTCAGGTCTGGCTGGCTGTGCCAGCCTGTGCATATGAACTCTAGTCATCTGAAGATTACTCCTCCTCTGAGCCAAGGGGTCTGAAAAAGATGACATCGGATGCAGACAACTTTCCCAAGAGTCCAGACCTGGCCTTTACCAGGACTGCTTCTTTCCTAGGGGCCCCATCTAGGGAAGTTGAGCAATCTAACGAGAAGTTTTAAGAGGATAAAAAAAGAGAGGGGATTGTCTGAGGGGAGTGAACACTTCTGAGGCAGTTTTGGATTGTTAACTTCCCTCTTCCTCCTCCATTGCTGCTGTCAATCAGCAGCAAGCCCTTTCGACCCCCACCTTCAGTCCTTTGTCTGCTTTCCTGCCTCTGTGGGCCCCTCCTCCCAGCCAGTTGGAGTCAGGGACAGCCTGAGCTCGCTCCCCCAACCAATGGGAGTGAGGGACAATGGGGGAAATATGACTCTGCTGTGTTAGGGTATAAAAACTTTGTTCCCCTACACCTTGGGGCCTCTTCCTTATGATCAGTCATGGGGAAGACCACCCTCTTCTCCCAGGGAAGAGAATAAACTCTTGTTCTTATCCTAAGAGATCTCTGTTTTTTTTTTTAAATTAAATTATGGATGAAGTTTTTTCATCCCAAACAATAATATCCATTTATTTACTGGTTACTTTCTAGCTGTGTAACCATGAGGAAGTCATTTAACCTTAGTCTACCTCAGTTTCTTCTATTGTAAAATGGGAATTATGATAGCACCTGCCTATTGAAGGAAGGATCAAATGAGGTAATAATTGTAAAGCACTTAGCACAGTTGCCTGGAACATAGTAGGTACTTAATAAGTGTTTGTTTCCTTCCTTTATACTCCATTGTTCCCTCCTCCCCCTCACCTTTTGCATAGCCTGTTGTTTTTGAATAAGGTATAAACATTCAGAATGTTACAATATATATGTTACAATACAAATATGTTACAATCATGAAATTCATGCCATCTAATCTAAATGATACCTAACTTTTTTACTCTGTCATTATATCCCCCCTTTTCTACACTGGATGTTGTTTATTTTGCTGACAATCTGATCAAAAGTAATGCCAAATATTTTGACATCTTGTTTCAGGGACTGGTTCAGAAAGTTAGAGAATAAAGACGATCAGATGCTGTTCTATATGATAAGGATCATAGTTCTTGAACCAGAGTTTGAGGGACACCCCAGGATAATGAAAAAGAACTGAACTTGAAATCAGGATAGTTGGGCTTTGGTTCCCAATCCTGACATTATTTCTCTAATTCTGAGTAAGTCACATTCTCGATATACTCATTCATAAAATAATATATGCCCTACTTTATATCTCTAGAGATTTGTGAGGTTTGAGGAGAGATGATGGATGTGAAAATGCTTTGCAGCACCATGTGAAAGCAGGTTCTTGTTCTGTCACCACCATGCTAGTTTTTTTTCTAGAGTCTATCTCAAGGGTTCTGGAGGTTACAATTAGTCTTTCAGGATTCCCAGAACTAAAGAGTGTGCCTATGTTTGAATTAAATAAACAAGCTCATAAATGTAAAGCGTTTATATAGATTAACAGTGCAGAAACATTTATGCAACTCAATTAACATTAATGTTGAATATAAATTGTTCTCCTGTTTTTGCTCATTTTGCATCAATTCATATAATTCTTTCCATGTTAGCTGTTCCTCAATTAATGGACATCTCTTTAGTTTCCAGACTTTGTCACCACAAAAAAGAGCATTATAAATATTTTTGAACATAAAGGACCTTTTCCTCTTTCTTGGATCTATTTTAGAAATAGACTTAGTCATGCTATAGCTAGATCAAAAGACATAAACTGTTAGTAACTTTCAGTATATAATTCCAATTTGCTTTCCCAAATGGTTGTAGCCATTCACAAGTCCACCAGTAGTGCATCAATCAATCAATCAATCAATATTTATTGAGTGCCTACTTTGTGCAGGGCACTGAAATATGCCTGTTTTTGCATGGCCCTGCAACATAAATTATTTTCCTTTTTTATATCTTCACCACTCAGATGGGTATAAGGTAGAATTTCAAAATTGCATTAATTTTCATTTCTCTAATTAGTAGTGGTTTGAAACATTTTTTCCCCGTGTGGCTATAAGTTGCCTAGTTTCCTTTCCTTGAGAACTTTCCTGTCCTTACAGGATTTATCAACTGAGGAGTTGCTCTTATTCTTTTTTTGTTTGTTTGTTCATTTTTTTGGAGGGGGGAAGGCAGGGCAATTGGGGTTAAGTGACTTGCCCAAGGTCACATAGCTAGTAAGTGTTAAGTGTCTAAGGTCAAATTTGAACTCAGGTCCTCCTGACTCCAGGGCCAGTGCTCTATTCACTGAGCCATCTAGACTCCCCAAATTGATCTCATTCTTATAAATTTGTTGTTGTTCTTCCTTTGTTCTCAAGAAAGATCAATGAAATCGGGAGGGTGGTGTCTTGACTTGCAAGTGAATTGGATTTAAGTGAGGCAAGGCTGTGCAAAGTCATCAACTTCATTCTCTCCTCCAGAATCATTGGAGTCCAGCATCAAGACAAAGGTCAGGATGACTGTCAATAGCCCCTGATGCAGTGGAAGATGATGATCTTTTTAAGTTGAGGTCTTTCCCATGTCTTAGTTTCTCTGAGACAATACCCATTCAATGATTAAAGGCTATGCAAAAACTGAAATAAAAGATGGCCTAGTGGGACTTCCCAAGAGAATCAATCTGGGAGGGGAAGACCCTCAGAGTTTCTGGCCAGAACAGAAACAATTCCTAATACTTGTGGAAACATCTTGTAGAATTTCTAAACAATATTCTATAGCTAATGACCACAACTTTAGGTACTTCATAAAGAGAATAGTACCATAGATTTTGTACTGGAAGAGATTTGGAAGACAATTATCATCTATCTCCTTAATTTGATAACTGAAGATACAGGCTCAGAAAGGTTATGATTTACCCAAGGTCATCGAGCGATAAAGTGTCAGTGATAGGATGGGAATCCAGATCCTTGATTCCACATTTAGCATTCTTTCCTTTCGAACTCTTCTGTAATGCATTAGGAGCATTGGGAGTATGATTTACACACCTATCACTCAGTTGCACTGGTCAAAATAGTTCAGAGGTTGAGGATTCTGCATTTCCAGGGGGCTTGGGTCATATAAAAACCAACAGTGGTTATTCCAGGTAGCATGGATTTGCCCTCTTTCCTCTGAGACAGGAACCAATAAGGATCTTCTTAGTGGTTATATCTTAAGTGGACTAAGGTTAAGACTAGTACCAGGAACACTTAGGGAGAAACTGATCCATAGCAATAAAAGTTATTACTATATTTGGTTGCATAAGTTCATGACAAGCAACTCTCAAAGCACATATGAATCATAAGCTTTAGTGTAACAGGGCCATTACTGATGAAAACATGGACCTCTTTATGCATCAAAGAAAACTGAATGCACATGACTATAGTTTCTGAAGTCAGATCATAGGGCCACCGTTAATCCTCTATGTAACAAAGTTTTCAATTGACTGTGCAATCTCAGAGTTCAGCATGGGGTTTTGGGTAATCACAGGTATGAGAATATGACTCAAATTCTCATTCAGTGCCTTCATTATCAACAGAGGAAACAAGAATCAAATTTTAAAAAGTTTCCTGCCCTAACTCAGCAACAAAGGAGATTCATTTCCTGGCCTTCATATATGAAGAGGTACAGTTTCCATAAAGATAAATTCATTCACATAAAACCTGTGTTTACTGTGTCAGTTGAGGCAGTCAAAACATTCCTTGTGAAGAAAATATGCTTTTTTATTAGGCCTGAATCATGTCTACTGGTGGTCCACGTAGGAGTTGGAAACTCACATTTCTGTAATTCTTTAATATTTCCAAAGCACTTTCAACACCATAACCCTATGCAATAAGTAGCCTCAAAATTATTATCCCCATTTTACCCATGAGGAAATATAGACTTAGACAAGTTAAGTGACTTGTCCAGGGTCACAAAGTTATTAAGAGTTGGTGCTTAGACTTGACTTTGGATCTTTTGACTGTAACACAAGTGAATGCTCTTTCTGATGTCATGTTGCCTCTTGGAGAGCTCAAATGCACTAAATACTATTTGTATCTTCTGCTTACATAGGCAGAGCCCTATTTACATGTTCCAGAAAGTAGCACAGACATTATCTGAATCACTGAAATCCTGATTCAATCCTTAACTAATAACCTAAAAATGATGTTCCCTTTTCTGGCCATGTATATTCTTCATCCATTCATCGAAACTATAATGCAAGTAATAATTGTAATTATAATAATCCCCTTAAATAAAAACAACCCATAATTTATATCTTGAGAGAGAAGGGAAATGGCAAAATAAAAGAATGTCATTTGGTGTGAGGAACTGTGAGGACTCTGTGTGACTTGAGACTTCACAGTAGCTGTGAAGGCCTGATAAGAATTCTGAAGTTCTGATCGTTACATCTCTGGTGATACTGCTGATTGAGTTAACACTATGGCCAATAAATATAATTAAATTATCCTATCAATCTATTGATTAAGTGACATGGTTACAGAGTGTTACTACTTAAATTTATTTTAATAATTATCTTGACCTACAGAGAACTTGGCAAGTGAAAAACATTATCCTTAGGTTCTACAAAAAGGCAAAATATAGGAACAGATCAGAAATACTGAACAAATCAGAAATATCAATATTTCATCTCCTGGACATGAGTCAGTATTAATGGTTCTCATGACTAATGCTGGCAAACCAAGAATATGCATAAAGTATACTGAAGATATGGTTACTTTCATTATGTTTCAGTAACAAAATTGGAAACCATTGTCACCATATACGAGCAAGGATTTCATGCTACTACCTTTTGCCAATTCATCTACAAGTCACAAAAACAATATTTTGTGACCAGTGCAGGGCCATCTCTTCTTCAAGATAAGGTTAGAAGAAGAAAGAGCACTACTAAAATCTGAAAAGGATAAAAGTTGAAGATTATGAGGGCATTTGTTTAATGCACCAGAAATAATATCTCATACCAAAGTAGATAATAGAAACAGGGCTAATATCTCAAATTACTTTGAAAAGGGAGATAGGAATATTCCAGTGGGAATTCTGAAGAATCCCTTTTTGACTCTGAAAAGTAGAAATTCAGTCAAACAATTATACAGAAGCAGAGTAATTTAAAAAGTTAGTGTCTACTATAGGTGTTACTAATAAATGTATTTTCCTATAGTGTTTATCAGAAAGAACAAAAACATTTTAAGACGTGCACTCAGAGAGTGTATGTGGGAACTGTTGCCAGAATAAAAACAAGAGAAGGAAAGGTAGAACTATCAAGAAATATCCCTAAGTGAAGGTATCAACCACTAACATGGTAAAAAAAAGATTTGAGATAACTATTGAAGATCTACAGAAAGATACTGGAAGATTACATCCATATCTATTTGGCATGTAGGAGAAAATTGTAATGCTATATTGCCCAATTGAAAACAATGAAAATGAAACATGCAAATCACTGCTAATTAGAGAAATATAAATTAAAGCAATTCTGAGATCCTACTTCATATCCATGAGAAAAGCAAAGATAACCAAAAAAAAAAAAAAGGTCTATCAACACAGGGAAAACAGTTACATTGATGTACTATTGGTGGGTCTAGCAATGGGTACAACCATTTTGGAATGTAATTTAGAATTATGGACTGAATTTTACTAAAGAGTATGGTCTTTGACCTAGCCATACCACTGCTAGGCCTTTGACTCAAAAGAGATCCAAGAAAAACTTAGATAAAAACAGTACATTGCATGAGGAGCAAAATGGATATATCCAAAGGGATATAAAAAGCAACTTTATGTATGGTATTCTTGTTATTAAAGAAGCTACCTGAAAGTAATATTTATATTGCCTTTATTGAGTATTGCAAGGTCATTATCTCAGTTTTATACTCATGGCTTTTTAGTGTACAGCAAATGTAAAAAAATATACCTAAGAGCAGTGAGAATGTTAGAACATTTTATGTTTACATGGAAAACGGCCCTCTATTTAAAAGGTACCATTAATATCACAGTCTCAAGATATTGATATGAAACATGGTATTTTTAGAGAGTTTAAACCTATTGTGGTTCCACCCAGCCTTAACTCCGTGATCATGTTTCCCAAATAGAAGCAAATATGGCTTTCTACTTAACTGGAGAGTCAAACCAAAACATCTTATTATTTGCTGTGAATGACATATATGGCTGATACCAGGCTTAATGACTCCTTTGAAAAACACATTAAACAGATGTCATCTGATGGAACATTTTTCTCTGCTGATTAAAAGAATGTCACTTGAATTAGACAAGTCAGTAAATAAATATTTATTACTTACTTAGTATATGCTGGACACTGTGCTAAGTGTTGGAGATACAAAGAGTGGCAAAAGACAGTCCCTGTTCATAGTCAAATGAAAACAACTGTACAAATGAAATAGGATAAATTGG
The DNA here is from genome assembly GCA_028646515.1 of Pseudochirops corinnae. Classification (NCBI taxonomy): domain Eukaryota; kingdom Metazoa; phylum Chordata; class Mammalia; order Diprotodontia; family Pseudocheiridae; genus Pseudochirops; species Pseudochirops corinnae. The sequence goes on along the minus strand of CM053588.1, from coordinate 129,323,142 downwards.
AGATGATTAATAGAAGGAAGGCACTAGAATTAAGGGAGTTAATGAAAGGTTTCTTTTCGAAGGTGGGATTTTAGATGGAACTTGAAGGAGCAATAAATCCAGGACTCAGAAATGAGGAGGAAGAGTATTCCAGCTAGGGGAAACATTCAGTGAAAAATTCCTGAGTCTGGAGGAGTTACTTATGTGAGGAATAGCAACGAGGCCAGTGTCACTGGATCACAGAGGACTTTGAATGCTAAATGGGATTTTGTTGTCCCCCACCCCCAGAGCAATAGGGAACTACTGGAGTTCATTGAATGGGGGCTAGGAGGAGCTTGACATGATCAGATCTGTAGTTTAGGAATTTAAGAATTGAGTGGAGATAGTCAGAGAAAGTTAGAGACTAGTGGCACAGAGACCAACCCGCAGTCTATTGCAACAGTCCAGAAATGAATGAGGTGATTAGGGCCTGTTTCAGGGTAGTAGCAGTATTAGAGAAGAGAAGGGGGCATATACAAGTGATATTATGAAGGTAAAATCTAAAGGATTTAGCAAGTTTGGATATGGGGTGGTAGTGACAGAGAAGTGAGAAATAAAAAATGGCACTTGGATTGTGAGCCTGGGTGACAAGGAGGATGGTGGTACCTTCAGCAGTAAAAGGGAAGTTCTGGAGGGGGAGATTTTAGGGGGAAGATAATGTTTAGTTTTGGACATTTTTTAATTTAAGATATCTATGGGACAACAAATTTGCGGTGGTTTAATAGGCAGTTGGAGTTGAGAGTCTGGAGGTTAGGGCTAGATCTGAATAGATATAAGAATCATCAACATTAAGATGATAATTGACCCATGGGAGCTGCTGAGATCACCAAATGAAATAGCATAGAATGAGAAGAGAAGATTGTCTAGGATGGAGTGCTGGCATTCACGGTTAACAGACATGACCTATACAAAGATCTGGGAAAGGACACTGAGAAGGAGCAGTCAGATGGGTAGGAGAACCAGGATAGAGTAGTGTTAAGGAAATGCAGAGAGAAGACTGTGTCAAGGAGAAGAAAATGATCAGTAGCATCAAATTTAGCAAAGAAGGTTGAGAAAGATGAGGGTTGAAAGGAGGCCATTATATTTGGCAATTAAGAGATAACTGATAACTTTAAAGGGAATAGTTTTGGTTTAATAATGAGGTTAGAAGTCAGTCTATATGGAATATAAGATTCTTAAAGGATGCTAAGAAAAGATAATTCAGCTTAAATCCAGAGGTTATGTTAATGAAAAGGATGAAGGCAATACCTACAAATATCTAGGTTTCCTCTTAGATACATAAAGATACATAAAGATACATAAAGCTTTAAGACATTGTTGCATGAATTTAATTATCAATTTGACTAGCTAATGCCCATTAAGCCAACACAAATCAGAAGATACAATTCTATTATATTCAGAATGTGGCATTCTCTATTAGCAGTTCATGGGGAATATATCATCCATAATTCAGCAACCAATATTTATACATCATATGAAACAAACAAAAAGGATGGCTATTCATTTAAATGTAGCTGGTTATAAAAAAATAAGAACAGTATGCTTGTTGAAGGAAGATGTATATCATTTGCTATAGGGATAAGGGAGTTTACTTCTTAGTGTAATTGGTTTCACCAAATCAAAGAGAACTGCCTGCTAGACTAGAAGAGAGAGTGGTGACATTCCAAGGAGAGCTTCTCAGGAATCCTCTCTTCTTAACTGTTAAATTGAGAAAAGAAAAGTAAAAGAAAAAAAAAACAGCTTTAAAAGCTGGTTTTATAGTTCAAGAAAGGACTGATACAGTATGAGACAGAGTCATTTATATTCTCCCTAAAATGTCACTTTCAATAATATCAAAGAGAACACTGTGGTTGAACATATTAGAAGACTTATTTGCTTTCTGAATTCAAAACAGAATGTTTAAAGTAATTAATTTCTTTGCAATTTTAATCTTTTTTTCGGAGGGAGGAAGGCAGGGCAATTGGGGTTAAGTGACTTGTCCAAGGTCATACCGTTAGTCAGTGTTAAGTGTCTGAGGTCAGATTTGAACTCAGGTCCTTCTGACTCCAGGCTGGTGCTCTATTCACTGTGCCTCCTAGCTGCCCCTGCAATATTAATCTTAATGTATACTCGAAGAACTCTAACTAGAGTCAAAGATATTTGGAAGATATTATAGCCCTTACACCCACACAATATTGACAAAACAGAGAACTTGTCACCAAAAGGAAGTTATAGAAAGATTAATACATACATGGGAAAAAAAGTAGAAAGTGTATTGATAGATATTTTTAGAGCACATAGAAAACAAGCCAGACAAAAGAAATACTTCTGCAATAGGCCAACCTCACTTCACTGTAATAGTACATATCATTTCATAGGAAAGTGTGATAGTAGGTACATGTCATTGGATTCATTAAATGTTAAAAGAAGGTAACATGTCTTTATATGGAGCTAATTAAGTGGATAAGTTCAAAGGATGAAATTAAAAGGCCTTCCATTGAGTACATCCACATGAATTCAACCAAAAATATGACAACATAGAAAAAAATGGCAAGCCATATGAATTTGTTTATGGAAACATAAACATTTGTTCATGATGGCATTTCAGGACTAGTCATACCAGCAGCATTACAGAAGGTTTATGCTTTTGGAGCACAGATTTAGTAATTTAGTAGAAACTTAGCATCACATTGTTAAAAGCTGCAAAAAAATTTAGAATCGTCAAAATTTAGAACATATAATAAAAAATGGCCTGGTAGTTGGAATTACACATCAGAAGCCCTATAATTTCCACGGATTGACATTAAAGAAAATACTCATATAACAATATGGTTTTCAAAATATCATGGAGAACTCATCTGAGAGCCTGTCTTGAAACAAGATCATTATCATGGACTAGACTGTTGCTCACAATTGATTGTCTAGGGCATTAATTCATAAAATCTTAGGATCACCTTTTAATACATATTACCACAGCAAATATTTAAAATCTCCAAGCTGCATGGAATGTGTAACTTTAAAAATGTAGAGATCTAACAGAAGAGATCAAAGTCATATGGGAACATGATAAGAATCCTCTCATCCCTCTTGTTCTATGTGCTTATATCCCAATACTTTTACTCAACTACTAAAGCAATTATTTTTCTTTCCAGACGTTCATAGGACATTAAATACAGAGGACTACTAGCAGGATTCCAACTTGTCCCATCATGGTTTCTCGATGAATTCTTTTGAAAAAAAAAACAATGAGAAGATAAAATGATAATAATAATTACAAAATAGCTTGTGTTTACACCACATTTTAGAGTTTATGAGACTGGTTGCTCACAACAGTCCCAATTTTAGAATCTACTTTTCAATCAACAAGCATTTAAGTTCCATCTGCTACACACCATGGTAGGGGTGTGTGTGTGTGTGTGTGTGTGTGTGTGTGTGTGTGTGTGCGTGTGTAGTTACATTCAGTAGGTTATATTCTACATTTTTCAGGAGTTAGGGTGAAGAGACAACATAATCATAAATAACTAAATATATTCAGAACAAAACCAAAATGATATGGCAGAGAGACAAACCTAACAACTGGGGGGATTAGAAAAGGCCTCTCAAAGAAGGTGACATTTGAGTTGAGCCTTAAAGAGTTCTAGAGATTCCATTCCTGGATGACCCTAATTTCTTTACTGCTGTGTTTTCCTCTTACACCTATGTCCTGTTCCTTTTGATTCCAGAGTTATTGCTTTCACTCCTATGACTCAAACTTACTTTAATGGCCATGAACTTCAGTCAGCAAAATGTACCGACTTGGGTAAACATAGCATCTGTCAAGGCCATGAGGACAGCAATACCTTTGTTGCTAAAATTTACAGGCTAAGTGATGTGGGGGTGGCTCTGCCAGCTGCAAACTTCTAACTGAATGCATTTCCCCCCTCTAAATTCCCTTATGGTACATTAATCTGCATGGATCACAAAGCACCCCCCCATCTCTAAGACTATGGCTATTCTAATAGCAACTTGCAGTATACGTGCACGCACAGAGATAAGCAAGTGTCAGTTTTGCTGGAATGGTAAATCTACTAAACAATAGTATCATCTGTAATGACTCTTTTTATGTTTTCTTCTTTCTTTACTGCCAACTTTGATTTATTATAAGACTTTTGTTTTATTGCTTTGTAAATGATTTTCTCCCTGGGGCTGGTGGGTGGGAAAAGAACTACTCTAAGTAAGTATCCACAGATCTGTCATTTCTTAGTCTCTAAAAACTCCTGCTCTTCCCAGGGGATGAGATTTAGCAGTGAGCACTAGGCCATCTGGACAGCAGAGGTCAGAGGCAGAAAAGGATAGAAGCGCGGGCTCAATCTTTTTTATGTTGTAGCTCTCTGTGGCAGCCTGGTAAAGCCTATGCACTTCTTTTTAGGAAACCAGTTATATTGAAATGCGGGTTTTTTTTTTTCAGGTTTATAGACCCTCACTTAAATCATTGGTATGTACAGGAAGAACTTAAGTTTTCCAAGGTTCTAGACAATCAGAGAGGACAACAAATTCCAATGGGTGAATGAAAAAAGCATTGTTTAAGTACTTGCTATGTGCTAAACATTACACTGTGTACTGGGGATACAACTAGAGGTGCTGGACTATGGTTGCGAACCTGCGGCCTTAAGGCCACAATGGCCCTCTAGGTCTTCAAGTGTGGCCCTTTGGCTGAATCCAAACTATTTGTTCTGTGAAGTCTGGGTTCAAAGGGCTGCTCTTGAGGACCTACAGGGCCACATTTAGCCTCGAGGCTGCAGGTTCCTCTGTGTGGTGAGACAGTCCTCATCTCAAGGAGCTCACTTCTTAGTTGGGGAAGACAACACATATAGTAGAGTATAGGGTTTAAGGTGACTGGAAAGGCCTGGTATTCCTAAGGGTTTAACTGCAGGGCATTTGGCAAAGTCAGGGGTCATGTTGGCAGGGCAGATTGTCAATGTCTGGGGGCTTAGAGGACATAGCAGCAGGTTGTATATGAGAACAAGTGAATGCAAAGGTCAGAGAAAGTTGAACATATGACATGTGGTCAGGATTAGCCTTCAGCCCAACTGAGAAGTAGATGAAGTTTGTCTTTGGTGCCCTCTCACTTTCCCTTCCAGTGCCAGACTCTCCAATCTGGGAGATGCTTCTCATTGCTTCAAAAACTTGAGAAAGAGTTAATTTCCTAAATTAGATTCAAGAATTCACAAGCTTCTATAGAGGTCAGGGATTGTTTCATTTTTTTCCTACCCTTCAGATCCTCAAAATATCTGGCATATGGTAAGCACTTACTAAATCTTTGTTGAATTACTTAAGAAAGTTGCTTGGTGATTCACTTAAAATATCAGTAATATCAACAGTTCTTACATTTTCATGGAAAACTCTAAAGCCTGAAAGATCTCAACAAATGTGGAGATTAATCCCTGTGAGTGAAATTTTAGGTATTCCATGAGGAGCCAGAAAGGGAAATACTATAAAGTACAGTTCTTTCCAGAGCCCTCTTCCAGTAAAGCAATATGTCTGGTCATCTTCTGAAGCACTCAGAAGGCTGGCTTTAATCATCAGTTCCCATGTTAGTTTTGGTTTTGTTAATAGAAACATGTTGGGCTTTTGGAGTCCTTCTTTTGGAGATATGTTTTAGGTTTGATACTAGCAAATATGATTTAACCGATGTTTGAGTTCCATGCTATAAAGTCACTATCATATTATCACTGTCCCATCTATTTCAATAGGGATGGAGCATGGTACTTTTAGAAATGTGATCTGACAATGGATATTCTTTTTTTTTTCTGATTTGCATTCTCCAAACCGGGTCAATTGTATGGACATTCAAATGAGTCTCTGACTATTAGGATTCATGAGGTTTATAGTGAAAAAATTTGACACCCTGTTGTTATCATATCTAAATCAGGCCAATTGCATAACATGATCCTCAGGAATACATATGACTAACATAATTTTAGTTACAGTTTTCCAACATTTTTTGGAGTAATTGTGATCCTTCAACTCTTAAATCTGAATTATTTCATCTTTTGTGTTTCTCATTCTTCAGTGACATATATTTTAATATATATTGCTCATATAATGCATATGTATTTGATGCATTTTTATTATTTATTAAAATATTGGCATTTCCATCTTTATGGAGATAATAGGTTAAAATTGTTAAAACCAGGAATTTTGCAAAAATTTGGGGCATATGGTCACCATAAATATGGATAACAGCAGTAACTGGATAACTAACCAGAAGGAGGAAATTGATGAGAAGTTCAGGAAACAGATCACAAACCTGGCATGAAGGTACGATATAGTTGTGATGGGGGACTTATCTCGACATCTGCTAGAGTTCTCTCTCTGCCAAAAGAAGGGCAGCTAATAATTTCTTGGCTGGCCTTAATTATAATTTAAGCCTTAAAAAGGTGAAAGAAGCAACTAGGGGAACTGCTGTTCTGGATCTCATTTCTACCAACAAGGAAAAACTAGTTGCTGTAGTAGTGGAAAAATGGAAAGGAAGTCAGAGAAATGTTAGACAAAGGCTGACACACAGTTTAGATTTTGGGAAACTTGATTTAAATATATTTTGGAAAAAGCTAGGGAGGAGTCCATAGCCTAAGCTTCTATGGGGATCTAAGAGAGATGGGAAATCCTCAGGAATGAAATTCAAAAGACACAATTCTACATGACTGCGGTGAGAAAGAAAATGGGGCATGGTAAAGAAACTATTGTGAGTACACAGAGAACTAACCGACTAACCTAGATTTAAGAAAGATGTGTAATGGAGTTTGGAGCATAGTTGAGGAGGTTGTAAAGAGATTATTGCCCTCCCCCTATATGTGGGGAGGAGATTTTTGTATGTTCTTTTTATTCCTTTGAAGTAAATTTTCATTTGTAAAAAACTGATATCAGCTGTTAAATTGAATTGGTGGGGGGGGAGGGTACTAGTCCCCAAAGATAAGGGGAAAACAATTGGTGGAGACTGTAGCTAATGGCAGAGAATGAGAAACTTTCTGACTCCTTAAAGATAATGGAGAACAGAGAAAAGTCAAATGACAGCCTCTGTGAGTAGTAGGAGGTGCCCCACTGTGGTCTCAACTGGAACTAGCCAGTTGGGTGGGTAACATGGCTCTTTTCTTTCTTTCCTTTTCTTTCTTTCTCTCTCTCTCCTTTCCTTCCTTCCCTCCTTCCTTCCTTCCTTCCTTCCTTCCTTCCTTCCTTCCTTCCTTCCTTCCTTCCTTCCTTCTTTCCTTCCTTTCTCCGCATTTCTTTCCTTCCCTCTGACTCGAGGAGTATCATACCCTTACCCATGGGTGCTCTGCCCTGCTCAAAAGAATGTAAATTTTGATTGCTGAAAGCTCTTGAGATATTTTGGGTTTTACTGGCTAGATTTTTTCTTAAGGACATTGCCTTAAATGCAAATCACTGGTTCTCATTGATTGGCCAACAATAGATCCCAGGTCTGGTCTCACCTGATTGGTTAAGAGTGAATGTAAATAGCAATGTTTTTGTTTTGGCCAGAAGCCCTGAGGGTCTTCCTCTCCCAGATTGATTTTTTTTTTTAACCAGGTAATAGAGATCACTTTCTGTCTCATTTCTTACCTAACCTTAATCACTGAATGAGCCTTGCCTTGGTCAAAATGAGACCTGTTAAAGATCTTAGCTTAAAAAGGTCAAGATCCCCCACTGCATACAGGACCATCTCTAATCATCCTGATCTGTATCTTGCCACTGGACCCAGATGGCTCTGGAGGAGAAATTGAGGATGGTGGCTTTCTATAGCCCATCCTTACTTAAATCTAATTCACTTGCATGTCATGGTATCATCTCCCTGATGTCATGGTCCTCTTCAAGAATGAAGGACAAACCACAAGACCAACAGATCCAGCCTTCAGACAATGAGGTCATATAGAATCCATGTTCATATACAGAAGACGGAAGCAAAGACATGTAGTGGAAGATGGTCCTTTGGTAGTTTAAGAAATACAAAAGCTTAGAATAAATTGGGGTTAGATATGAATGTCAAGGACAACAGAAGGACCATTCAAAGTTTTGTTGGTGTAAGAAGAGTAAAATAGGAAGGATGACAATGATTAAATGTGAAGAGGAAGACCTATTCATCCCCACTTTTGTTTTTAAAACTTTCTTCTATCTAGAAAAATTATCTTCAAAATGGGGAAGAATAAAAATATCTACCAGGGGACTGACAATGAATGACCCCCACCCCCCAAAAAAAAAAACCAAAAAGACTAGGCCCCAATGATCTAGACTACAAAATGTGGTATGAACTGGTAGAGGTGATTATTGAGCCAACTGTCAACCATCTTTGAAAACTTGGTAGTGGGAAAGGACCTACAAACAATTGATACGAGACTGTGTTTTTTTTTTAATTAAGAGGGAGAGGGGGAGAGAGGGGGAGAGAGAGAGAGAGAGAGAGAGAGAGAGAGAGAGAGAGAGAGAGATTTATTAATTGCTTATACTGTGGTCCTTTTTTAATTGGGAAAGGCAGAGAGATAGGGAGCCATAGAATGAAGAATAAAGAGACAGAACACATTTATTAAGTTCTTATGATGAGTCAAGCACTTTGCTAAATGCTGAGCCTATACAAACACAAACAAATAAAATAGTCCTTGTCCTCCAGTAGCTTACATTCTAATGGGAAAAGGCAACACAAAATCCTCCTGGCTGAGGAAATTCCATCAATTCAGCACCATCTCTATAATTTAGTCTTACAGAATTGTCTAGGGCAGTTGCAGCTCCAACCTGATATATACAGTGCCTATGGCAGCTATGAATATTCTGGGTAATTCTGAATTGCAAAATATAACAGACTCTCCATATGGAAGACCAAACCAAAACATTTATTCAAACACCAGAAAGTTGAATTCTCACAGCAGAAAGCCAAATCCATCATAGCAACAAAGAAATATATATATAATAACACTGCTGGAGGAACTGCCATCCCCAAGCTTTCCCCCTGCTAGGGCCTTCCCACAAACAAATGCTCACAGTTGGCTGCCTGCTTCCTCTCTTTCCCTCAGCTCTAATTGCTCTGACCAACTTCCTCTGGGCTCTACTCCACCCTTCCTGCTTCACCTTCTCTGCAAGCTCCTCCCACCACAGACTCATGTGATGTAGGCTTCTATGTGACTCAAGCAGGTCACATGGGCCTATTAATGGATGGGAAAGTTCTTCCCATTTACATTACCATTACAGCAGGGGTATCAAACTCAAATAGAATTAAGTGCCACTAAAACATACATAAGGATTCTTATGGGTCACATATTGACTTAAAGACAGATTAATATTATCTATGTTTTGTTATATTTTTATTTATTTTTGCTAAATATTTCTCAATTACATTTTAATATAGTTTGGGCCTTACTTGTGAAGGAAGAGGGTTTAGATGTGGCCTACAGGCTGCTTGTTTGAAGCTCCTAGCCTAGAGCAATGGGAAGTTAACAGATAAAGAGAGAAGGGTGGGAGGGGATGAAGGTGGGCAGAAAGTAGAGATTATAAGGTGTTGGGTCCTGGTTCTCAATAAGATAAGGTGAAAGTTCACTTGTCAGAGCCATGTGACTCAGAATACTACATTGGTAGATTTGGGGAATGTTGTAGGCACAGTATGCCTCAATTTTAGCAAGAAATTTGACAAAATTCTGTCTCATTATTTGTATACAAGATGGAGAGATTTGAATCAGGTAATAATATAAAGAGATGGATTTAAAAGCAAAGGAAGGGTCCAAAAATTAATGAATGGATTTATATTAAATCATAGAGTAGACTTCTTAAGGGTAATCTTTCGAGATAGTCATATAGCTATCATAAGCCCTATAGGTAGTCTCTAATGGAGGAACCTAGGAATCTATCTTGGTCCTACTATGTTTCATATTTTTATCAGTGACTTAGATAAAAACATAGATGAATGAATGAGTAAATGGAAAATCATTCATCAAGCATGTGTTGGACACTATGTCGAATGCTGAGTATATTAATTCAAAAAGTATGATAAACTTTGCCCTCATGGACATTCTAACAGGGGAAAACTAAATATGTAGGGGAATGGCAAAGGGAGCTTCTGTTTAGGAAGAGGGGGGAGATATGATAGTAGGCACATGGCAAGATAATCTGCCTGGACTGCTGAATGGGTTGGGAAACTGAAGCATGGTCTGGGGTCTGGGCTAGACAATTTTGAATTTACTCACTAATTAAACAAGGTGACTGGAACCCAGGGTGGAAGTTCTGAAGACAGGTCAACTAAAAACCTCAGAGACAAGGAATATGGATTCTGGAGGTCTGATGTGAAAGTCCAGTGCAAAGAGTGCTAGTCTGGTGGTGCAGGGGAGAAGTGGGAAAGAGGCAGCAAGAAGATGGCAAGATGGTTTGTATGAAAGGTAGATTTGGATGTGAAGGTGAAGCATATTAATCAAAGTTTTTCATGCCACAAAACCAGGAAGGGAAGCTAACATTTTAGACAATAGAGAACCAGGATCAAAAAAGTTCTCAGTAGACTTTGATGATGGACAAAATCCAATAAGATTAAATTTAATGTGGATAAATATAAAAGTTTACACTCGGGCTAAAAAAAAAATCGACTGCATTAATACAATATGGAGCAAGCATATCTAGACAACAGTTCATGTGGAAACAATCTCAGCATTTTAAGTGGTCTGCTGGATTAATAGACCTCAATAGTATGACAAGGGAGCTGCTGGTGCCTTATATTGCTTAAGAATGGCATTGTATACAGAATAAGGAAGATTATATTGCCTTTGGTACTTTGCCCTGGTAGGCTACATCTTGAGTATAGTGTTCCATTCTGGTCCATGTGTCTTAGAAAGCACATTGACATGTTGTAGTATAACCACAGGGGAATAGAAAGGATGATGAAAGAACTAGAGATCATTCCATATGAGGATTGGTTGAAAGAACTGAGGATATTTGTCTTGGATAAGAAAAAAAAAATAAGAGTAACATGATAGTCATATTCAAGTATTTGAAGGGTTTTCATGTGGAAGAGTGAGTAAATTTATTCTTCTTGGTGCCAGAATGGGGAATAGTTAGTGGAAGTAGCAGAGAGTCAGAAAAAGATTCCATTTAAAGAGGCACATTCTAGAAATTAAAAATGTTAAATATGCTACTAGAGGTGCCTAAGGAAGTAGCAGTTTCTTCCCCAATGGTTGTCTGTAAGCCAAGGCGGGATGACTACTTATTGGATATGCTGTAGGTGGGATTCTTCTTCAAGTATAGTTTAGACTAGATGTCCTCTGAAGTATATTCCACCTCTCAAGTATAATGATGTTATTCAGCTGAAATTCCCATCTCTGAAAAAGAAATTAAATATGATTTTCCCCCCTCTGATGTGGCAATTTTCATTGAACAGCAATAGGGAGTTAACTTATGATTTTAATAGTATAGGGGACTACTGGGTGAGGAATCACTCTCTTCCAAAGCAGGTCAGCATTTTCTCTTCAATTTATCCTCTTAGGGGGCTGTTAATGCCTTTGAAAAAATAAAGGGATTTTCCCAGGTTTACACAGTAAAAAAGTCAGAGGCAGGGCTGAAACTGAGGTCTTTCTGGTTTTGAGACTGATTCCATATCTACTATATCCACTATGCTGCACTGTGTCTCATGCATAATTTTTATATTGTACAAAAGGTCAGAGTAAACTGAAGGCATATGGAAATGCTACCTAAATTTAAGCCTAACCTATACAGCATCATGGATTATCACTGAACTTAGCATTCAGAGCAAGAGCTATTAGGCCAGGTCAAATAACCTCTAAGGTTCCTTCAAGCACTAAATCTGTGATACTCCAATCTTAACTCTTTGCCTATTTGCAGCAAGCTATTCTGCAATGATAGAGATGTAAGTGGTCCCTGTAGCTATGTCTGTGCCAAGACTTTAATGATCAAGTAAAAAATAGGAGGTTTAAATTCAAGCACTTAGTGTCATGGCCAGACAATTGGCATTTGTGGTAAGCATGGTTTAACAACTAACTATTTGCTTGGGGAAGGGAACTAAATGTCAGGTATAAGGAGTGGAGAGTCAAAAGTGAGAGTCAAAAGCCAGTGTGTCCCAGGGAAGGAGGACTATGATAGAAGATACAACAGGTCCTTGGAGCCAGGGTCTGCTGCCTGGCTCTTGTAAATTGGAATTGTTAAAATGGAGCAGAAACCAGGCTGAAATTGAACTGTTGGCATGAGCCAAAGTGATCAGGAAAGCTGAGGAAAACTATATCCAGCCAAGAGCAGCACATTACTGATTGACAGCTTGCCATCATTAGAATTGTGGTGCAATGTCCTCTTAAAGAATGTCAGCAGGGTCCAGCTCCACCCTCTGCAACTATTTTTTAAAGGCAAAGTTGTTAGAGATCTGTGGATGCGTTTCAAATCAATAGCTCTATTTTCATTAAGTGTTCTGCATTCCTACATTTATCTAAAAAAGAATAGAATTGGAAATGACTGAGAGAACCTCCCCAAATGGGCTGTAAGAATTCCACATTTCAAGAGTCATATGATGCCCTGGTTGGTAATGTTTTGGCTTAGGAAGGAAGAGAAAGTTACATTTCTTGCTAAAAAATCTATATTTACTCTTCTGTTTGGATTTCTTTGTGATTTTTACAATACCCTAATCCAAAAAATTAGTGATGGATGAGTACTTGTGGAACTGCAACACAGTGTGAGTTCTTCCTGACTCCTATTGGGTTATATAAAGAGATATACATAAAAAAACCCCAGCTAGCCCAAGCAGTTCTCATGAGAATGACAAAACACCTTCTCCCCTTAAAATAATAATAAGGAACAGTGGGATGCAAAGTCCCATTAGGAAAATCTCATGCAAGACTTTGCTTTACTAATTTGCAGGAACAAAAACACACTTCAGTGAAATTTGTCAGAATAATGCCACATGGGGCTCGATCAGGAGAAATTAATAGACAATCAAAGAGAACCAGAAGGCTTCTATTTTTCTTTTTTTTGAGATTCAGACTTAGACACTCATTTATTTTTGTAGCTTTCTCTTTAATAGTCCAGTAACTTCTACCATGCAGCAATTTCATTAAAGCTTTGATCAAATCAGTGGCATAAACCAAGCTTGCTGCAGACGCTGGCTCACCCTAAAGAGTCAGTAATTGGCCAGACGGTTTCAGGAGTTTTGCTTGAATTCATCACAGTACAAGTAAAAATTAATTACCCCAGCAGTATCTGAAACTCCATAATATGAGGGTGTCAAAACTTGCCTTTCCAAATGGCACATCCTAGTATCAATGTAGGTATGAGGTTTGCCATAAACATGATTTGTGGAGATAATTAATGAAATACTAGACCTAATTGACTTCTCTTGCTTTTATGGCAACATAAAAAAAGTTCTTCACTAGTGATGATAATTCTTCTGAAGTTCTTCAGTTGAGATGTTGTTATTGCTATCTATATTTCCTATAAGGAAAGTGTGTGATATGATTTAGATGTTCTAGAGCTGAAATACAATATGGTTTAAAAAATAACAAATGACTGGAGCAGGGCTATCCAGTCACACTACTACTGTATCATCATCTTCAATCATTTCAAGAATTATCAAAGGTTCAAAGACTCAGCTTCCAGAAATATATAAGAAACTATATTGTCACATTGGGCATGGGAATAGAGTAGGCAATGTTCTTAGTATGTACAATAAATAGTATATCCTAAGTATATTTATTAATGTGTTTAATATGCCATCACACAAAATCCTTTGTCTACCAAAATCTATGTTTATTTCACCAACTGAAAGAAAAATATTATCTTTGAAATAACTCTACAGTCTGTCAAAGGGATTTTGAGCATTTCAGAAAGGCAAGATAATTCTGACTGGATAATTTGCTTTAGTCATTTTAATGTAATTATTTTCAGAAAAATGAGGGAAATACAAATATATTAAAAATTGTTTTGGGTAGAGATTCTGGTTTGGTTTCCTCTGGACCTGTGATTTCTTTAGTATAAAGAAATCCCAGTGTGGAACTCTACCATTGCAGCTCAGCAACTCATGTCTAATTTACTGCCTTAGATCAGCAATTCTCAAACTTTGTGGTCACAGAACCTCTTTATATTCTTAAAAATTACTGAGAACCTCCCTCCACTTTAGCTTTTTTTTTTTTAATGTGGGTTATACTTATTGATATTTACTATGTTAAAAATTAACATATCAGAATTATTATTAAAAATGAGTTTTCATAGATCACCTGAACAGATCTCAGGCACTCTAAGATGTCCTCAGACTGTGCTTTGGGAACCACTGTCTTAGACTGTAAGTTAAAATTTGACTCATACTTCATCTCTTCGCCATACTTTCTCCCTCAATAATAATTCTTTTTTTTCTGTTTAAGGTATCACCATTCACCTAGACTATCTTGTTATAGTTTTACTCCCTCTCCCTCCTTTTTATCTCTCATATACAATCAGATACCAGGTTCTAACCACTGAACCTTTCAGGGCCTCATCATATGATCTATACTGCATGATCTCATCAGAGGCTTTCTTGACTCTACTCTTTCTCCCTCTAATCCATATTCCATACTGCTGTCAAACTTGTTTTTCTTATGCAGAGGTTTGGTCATACCATCTTTCTGCCCAAAGTCCTTCAATGGTACCATATTGATTTTTGGAGTAAAATTCTGTCTCCTGAGACTGACCTTCAAGATCCTTTGATTTGTGGCAGTATGAGGCTAAGGGACTTACTCATGATCATGACCATTACCTGTTAAGGGCAGAACTTGATTTCTTTCTGATTCCAAGACTGGCCTTATCTATACTTCATCATTCTGAATCTCTTGGATGGAAATACATTATCAAAAATGACTCATTTACAAATAAATTTCTCATATCCTCTAATTTTCCTTTATTTTCATTAAAAGATATTTTAACCCATTTGGTTCAGAAATTTGTCTGTTAAAATGCAAAGAGACAAAGATGAGAAATAATAGTAATAATTAGAATTTATACAAATTAATATGATATATTTAGCTTTAAAAATTTTAAGTTTTGGAAACTGCTTTACAAACGTTAGCTTATTTTATTGTCACAATCACCATGGGAGATAGGTTGTAGTTTTATTCCCATTTTATAGATGAGGAAACTGGGGAAATAGATTATATGTCTTTCGCAGGAACACAGAGCTGGTAATTTCTTAGCCTATATTTGAACTCAGATCTTCATGACTCTAGGATCAAAGCAATACATAACTGCTTCTAAGCATTGAGCAAACTGTATGAGGGAAGAATTAACAAATTATGGGAATGGATTATTTGTTGAGTGTTAAGGACAGTGAATTATAGAAGATGAATCCTGGAACATTTCTTTGGAAAAATGGAGAACTGGTGCTATCTTTTATAGAGATTGGGAAGTTGTATAGAATGTGAAATTTGTCACAATGAATTTAGTTTTCTTTATATTTGCCTTGAGATATAATGAATTATTTGGTTTGAGATAAAAATCGGGAAACCTTTCAGATTCTAAGTTGCAGGGAAGATGACAAACTGCATTAGTAGAGACAGTTTCTTATAAAAATAAAACCACAGCTGCATTCCTATCCCTATACCATATAGATAGAAGCACAATCATATAGTTGGTTAAGATTCTCAGAAATTCTAGTGAAGGGTCTTAGATATTGCACTGGAGAATGCCATGGTTTGAAGGAGTTTTGTAAGACTTGTAGAAGGAATGATAAAAAAGAGAGGATAACTAACACCAGAAGAGGAATGAAGAAAGAGGGTTTAATGACATAATCAGTTCATTTTTACTGAAATGTCCATTATCCCAAAGACAGAAAAAAAGATCCCATTGTACATTAAAATATTTATAACAACATTTTTTTTTTGTGATAGCAAAGAACTATAATCTAAGCTATCAATATGGGAATGCCCAAACATATTGTACCACATGAATGTGATGGAATATTGCTGTGTTGTAAGAAAAAAAATAATGAGAACAATTCCTAGAAGCTTGGGAAGACATAATGCAGGATGAGGCAAGCCAAGCAAGGAAAGCAAAATACATAATGACTACAGGAATGTAAATGGTAAGAAGCAAATAAGCAAAAGAGGAAACTGAACTTTGTGTAATTACACTGATCAAACTTGTTGCTAAGGAGATGAGAAAATAAACCCTCACTTTTTTCACATGTACACTAATCAGATTTGATTAATATGTTGTTTAGTTTTGCTGAACTGATTTTTTTCCTTTCTTTTTTATTTTTTGTTACAAGAGATGGCTTGTTGGGTAAGGGAGCAGGGAGAGATATATTTAAAAATGGAGGTGATATAAAATCAGAATATAATATGATAGAATTTAAAAATAGTCAACACAGAGAATTAGAGTTTGAGAAAGCAAAGAAAGAAAAAAAAGATAGATATTAAGGAAATTGCTACCTTTTAATGGGGAAAGACGGCTTCAGTGAGTGAATAAAGATAGATTCAAGTGTGTCTATAAAGAGGAGGACAGTAGTGTATGAGCAGCAGTCCAGAGAGCTAATGTCTTTCTACTATTTCTGAAATAAATGCCTTATATTTGTCTGGATGTGTTTTCCCCTTTGATGTATGATCATTATGTTTGTGGCAAACTTGTTAGCTCTGGCTATTATAGGTTTAAATATCAGAACTGGCTTCTCCTTCTCATGCAGGACATGAATTATTGAATTAATCTTCTCTCTGCCAGGTATGAAGGAACTGCTGAGAGGAGACAGGCACAGCTCTTTTTGCCTCCTCTGTTTGGGTGAGGATCAAAGATAACATTCTCAGATTTCACCCTTCTTTGCTCTCCTATTCAGAGAAAGTGAAAAACTGCCTTTAGAATCTTTAATGAGTAAAAATCATTTTGGCGTCATTCTGCCATTATCTTTGCCTTAAGTCAAAAGTTTTATCCTCTTGTGCTTTGAGCTGACTTCTCAACATCATAAAGGCTAAGAAATTCCTATTATTAAGCCAGTCATCAGTGTGAGCATTTCAATGGAGTTCCAGGTTGGCATTATAGTCGAATCTGTTTAGGGAAACACATTATTGGTCCTCTTAGGACCTGGAGAGGATGCAGTACTAACTTTCTTTTATACTTACAGAAACTGAGACTCAGGGAGGTTAAGGAATTTTTCCAAGGTCACTCAGTTTGCCAACAGTAGTTTAAGGGTTCAAACTCAGGTTATCTGCTTGACAATGCAGAACTTTCCCCATTACGTGATGTGACATTTGTCTATGCCACACTTTTTTCTCCTACAACCCATCATTATTTGACTTATTTTCTCCTCTTCATCAGTGATTTGCATTAAATCAGTTACCAAGTTCTATTGATTAGGCCTTCATAATACATAGTACATACCTGAACTAATTCAATGAAGTCCTAAGAGGTTATTCTTCTTATTTCTCTTCCCATGTCTAACCCATCTTTCTAATTGCTTCTGGATTTACTTGTCTTAGGCATAGATTTAGTTATATTATACCTCTACTCAAAACTCTTCAATATCTCCTTATTGCCTGCTGAGTTTTCAACTCTTTAACTCGGCACTCAAGGTTCTTTACAATCTTATGCTAATCTCCTTTCAAATTGATTTTATGTTGTCTTTCCCAAGCCCTCTGTTGTAGCTACATTGGATGACTTTATAACCTGAAACATTCTCTACTCTTTTTTCAATTCTGAATCTTCACTCCTGCTATTTCCTGTGCTACCTTTTCCATTTTCTCAGCCATATACCTGTGGAAATCCTACTACTCATCCTTTAGAGACAACTCCTCCAAGAAGTTTTCCACAAGAAGGAATGAAGCAATTTCAGAGGTCACTTTGCTTTTGTCTCTGTTATGTATCATCTTATAATGGAATGAAAACTGGATCTGCAGTTTGGATGGTGGAATCTGGACATATGTATGTCTCCATGTGGAGGTTTTGAATTCTGCCTCTCCTGCTTGCTTCCTTGCAAGTCATTGAACCTCTTAGCTTCTTTCTGTAAACATGAGATATTTGGACAAAATAATCTATTGCTCCCAGTTCAAATGCTTATGATGAACCTTCATGGTGGAAGTGATAGAGCAAAAAAAAAATTACTAAGAGGTGATATTCTAGATAAGTTAGGAGATAGTTAAGAATGCATTAGCTGAGAAGTGGAGCCAAGATGGCAGAGTAAAGGGTAGGGACTCACCTGAAATCTCCCCCAAACCCCTCCAAATACCTTTAAAAATGACTCTAAACAAATTCTACAGCAGTAGAATCCACAAAAAGCTGGAGTGAAACAAATTTTCAGCCCAAGACATTATCTTTCAAGAAACTATCACAGAAAACTGCTGTGACATTCTAGAACTAGAGGGTAAAATAGAAATGGAAAGAAATCTGCTCATTACCTCCTGAGAGAAAATGAAAACTTCCAGGAATATTATAGCCAAATTTCATAGTTCCCAGTCAAGGAGAAAATATTGCAAGCAATCAGAAATAATTCATTTTTCATGGAGCTACAGTCAGCATAAGACAAGATTTAGCAACTCCTATATTAAAGGATCAGAAGGCTTAAAATGTGTTATTTTGTACGGAAAAGGAGCAAAGATTACAACCAAGAATCACCTACCAAGCAAAATGGAGTATAATCCTTCAGGGGAAAAAAATGGATATTCAATGAGATAGAGGAATTTCAAGCATTCTTTTTTTCTTTTAATTTTATTATAGTTTGCATTATTCATTTCCACAAGATTTTGAGTTACATATTTTCTCCCCCTTTTTCCCCCACCACGCCCCAAAACAGCCATCCCAGTGCGTCCCCCCTCCCCCAGTCTATTCTCTCCTATGTC
>CM053588.1:129277018-129303854 GCA_028646515.1 Pseudochirops corinnae | reverse complement strand
GCATTTGTCATTTTCCTGTTTTGTCATCTTAGCCAATCTGGCTGGTGAGATGTGGTACCTCAAAGTTGTTTTGATTTGCATTTCTCGAATCAATAGTGATTTAGAGCATTTTTCCATATGCTTAAAGATATCTTTAATTTCTGCCTCTGAAAATTGCCTGTTCATATCCTTTGACCATTTATCAATTGGGGAATGACTTTCAACATTCATTTCTATAAGATTTTGAGTTACAAATTTTCTCCCCATCTTTTCCCTACCCCCATTCCAATATAGCAAGCATAGTGAATATGCTTTCCCACAATGTGTTCTCTCTTATGTTCACCCCCATTTCCCCTTACTTTCTTGTAGGGCAAGATGGATTTCTATACCCCATTGCCTGAATATCTTATTTCCCATTTGCACGTAAAAAACAAACAACTTCTATCATTTGTTTTTAAAACTTCGATTTCTGGATTCTTTCCCTTCTTCCCTCCTCACCCACCTCCACTGGGAAGACAAGCAATTCAACATAGGTTGTATATGTGTAGTTATGCAAAACATTTCCATAGCAGTTATATTGGGAAAGACTAACTGTATTTCCTTCCATCCTATCTCACTCCCAAATTTATTCTATTTTTTCCTTTGACCCTGTCCCTTTTCAAGTGTTTGCTTCTAACTACCCTCTCCCCCAGTCTGCCCTCCCTTGTATTAACCCCCTTCTTATTCCCTACCCCCCTACTTTCCTGTAGAGTAAGATACTCAAATGAGTGTGTATGTTATTCCCTCCTTAAACCAAATTCAATAAGAGTGATGTTGACCCATTCCCTTTCACCTTCCTGCTCTTTCCCTCCATTGTAACAGTGTGATAGACCCTTCCTGTTGGCCTGCCATAATGCCATGCATGAGCAGCTTCCCAAAAGAATGCTACTATGAATAGCTTTTAAAGTTCTGATTACACAGGATAGTGAATACTCCATTTATTCCATAAAAAAATCAAGGCAAACATTTACAGCAAATCACAATATAATATTTACAACATTACGTCTCATCACAGAACATCACAATATAGTGTTCACAACAGCTTAACATTAGAATGGCCACATAGTTTTCACCAAAGTGGTCACAATATTAAGAACAAAGAACAAAAGAATAATCATCTGATATCCGTAAGGAGGTTTGCCTCCTCACTCAGTCATTCAGTCATCTCACGATACAATAGTCAATCTTCCACTCATGGGGCAATCATAGGTTAACTTAATCTGTTACTTATCTAGCAATCAGTCACTAAGTATTGTTAATAACTAAATACAGTCATTAGAAAATTACACAAACCCTTTACCCCTCAGCATCTAGTGAACTTCAGTTTCATCACACATTCAATATCCAAGGAGAGGCCTTTTCTTCATCTTGACTTGGGGTGGACTCTCAGATTCCCTGGATCCCCTTCCATGGGCCCAGCTCCTATCTGAATCCACCAAACAGTCACCCAGATTCAGAGGCAGGTTCTCGTCCAGTCCTCCGGGCACAAGTCCTCCTTCTTGCTACACACTGAAGTTCACAGGGTCTAGCACATCTCAAAACCTTCACAGCTTCTGTTGCTGGGAACTCAAGGATCAACCAAGCCACAAACAAACTCTTATCTCAGTCATACTTCTTTCATCCTCTAGCAGTTTGGCTGGCCCTAAGACCCAGAAGAAATCTTAGCCTTTCAAGTGGCCTTCTTGGCAGCAACTTCAGCCTTCACCAGATTCTGGTTTCATAGAAAACTCCAACTCAGTTCTCAGTCTAGCAAGTAGCAGCCCAGCTTCCAGATGCTGTGAAAATTCTACTTACTCCACCAGGAGCCTCCAGGAGAAAAATTCTTGATTCTGACTGTCTCTTCTCTGGGACTTTTCTTACACACACACACACACACACACACACACACACACACACACACACACACACACACACACTGGCTTCCTGTCTCAGCCAACCCCTTCCTGTTATGTCAGCAACAGGAGACAGAGTCTACACCTTCTGTTTCTTTCACAGAGGTACTTAGCCCTTAGTTATTAAGGGCTAAGTACCTGCTTACTTGACTTAACCAAAAAAGGGCTCTTCAAATTTAAATTAATTACTATTACACCTGCCAGGCTGCCTTCAGTGGGAGGTTTGTTTCTCTCTGTCACTTTGTGGTTTCTGTAACTCAAAAATTTGTTTAGAGTCTTTTTTTTTTTTTACAGGTATTAGAGGTAGTTGGAGTGGGAGCTCAAGCCAGTTCCTACTTTCACTCTTCCATCTTGACTCCACCCCCATTATCTCTTTTTCAAGATATGGATAGCATTCTTTATCACTGGTCTTCCGGAATTAGGTTGGCCATTGTGTTGATAGAGCTCTTAAACATTCCGAAATTTTGTTTTTATGATGTTATAGTATAATGCCATGCACCAGCAGATTCCCAAAAGAATGCTACTGTGAACAGCTTTTAGGATTCAGATTACACAATATAGTGAACACTCTGTTTATTCCATTACAAATCAAGGACTCAAACTTTCACAATATATCACAATATAATATTTGCAACATTACATCTTATTACAAAAAATGGCCACACAGTTTTCACTATAGTGGCCACAATATTTAGAACAAAGCATTCAATCAATTCATAATACAGTAATCAATACTTCCACTCATAGGGCAAATCAATACTTAATCATTCAATCAATTCACAATAGACTAATCAAACTTCCACTCACGGGGCAACCATTAACTTAATCAGTCACTATTCTAGATTCACAATTACTAAATATCATTAATCACAAATACAGTCATTAGAAAACCACACAAACCCTCCACCCCTTGGTGTCCAGAAAGCCTCAATTTCCTCCAAGGGGAGGCCTTTTCTTCATCTTGACTCTGAGTGGTCTCTCTGATTCCCTGGATCCCCTTCCATGGTCCCAGCTCCCTCCTGAATTTGCCAAACTGTCACCTGGATTCAGAAGCAGACAGCTCCCATGTCCTTGTCCATTCCTCAGAGGTAGACAGCTCCCAGGTCCTTATCCAGTCCTCAGGGCAGTCCCTGGCACACATTGAAGTTCACAGGGTCCAGCACATCTCAGACCCTTCATCACTTCTCTTGCCTGGAACTCAAGGATTATCCAGGCCACAAACAAACAAAGTCTTATCCTGGTCATGCTTCTTTAGTCCTCCAGCAGTTCAGCTGGCCCTAGGACCCAGAAGGAATATTGGCCTTTCAGGCAAGCCCTGTTACCCTTGCAGGAGGCCTTCCAGGCAAGCCCTCTCAGCCTTCCAGGTGGCCTTCACCAGCTTCTGGTCTCAGGAAAACTCCATCTCAGTTCTTGGTCAGCTTCCAGATGTTGAGAGAGAAACACTCTCTCTCTCTCTCTTCCCCCCCTCTTTCCTCCCCTCCTTACCCCCCTCTCTTTCTCAAGAAAACTCCAACTCAATTCTCAGCTTCCAGATGCTGAGAGAGAAACTCTCTTTCTCTCTCTCTCTCCCTCTCTTTCTCTCAGCAGGCTTCAGTATCCCGATTCTTCCTTCACCAGGAGCAGCATTCCAATTCTGTCTCTCTGTCTCTGGAATTCTTGCTCATATACACACACTGGCTTCCTGTCTCAGCCAATCCCCTTCTTCCACATCAACAGGGGAGTTCATGCCTTCTCAACAGTGGGACAGAGTTCATACCTTCCATACTTAGCCCCAAGACACTAAATGCTAAGTATCTGCTAAACTGATTACTATTACATATAGTACAATTTTTTTTACCTGGTTCTCTTCACTCTTCATCAGTACATACAAATTTTCTTAGTTTTTTTCCTTAAACTATTCCCTTTTTTGTTTCTTATCTTCACCTCTATTTTTAGTTTGTTCCTCTAAGATCGAGCAGATCAAGTTGAATCCCTCTTTTAGATTAGTATTCTTTAAATGCTTAGAGATAGTGATCATATTTTCCTTAAGTCATCTCTTTTCTAAATATCCCCAATTCCTTTGACTGATCCTCATATGGTGTGAACTTGAGACTATTCACCATTTCACTTGAATCCCCCTTTTTCTATTTATCAATGCTCATATTTATCAATGTTCTTCCTATAATGTAGTTTCCAGGACCAAGCAGGATACTATAGATCAGTGGTTCTCAACCTTCCTAATGCTGTGACTCTTTAGCATGTACAATTTTTGCCTTGTGTAATCTTTGCCAGTCTTATAGTTATGAGATGAAATGTTGGAGTTGTTTTCGTTTGAATTCTTATCATTGTTATTATTGATTTATACCATTATTTTATGTAATTGTTGATAGCTTGAATTTCTTCTTTTGGATACTGTTTATTCTTATTCAATATTTTATATATTGGGAAAATGGCTCTTAGCAAACTATGTTTGAATTAATTCCCTATACATCTTCTATGAGGCAGTAAACGAATTGCATAGGGTCATGGTTTCCCATTTTTTATTTTTACTTTTTTCTTTAACCCTTTAAAATATATTCTCTCTAAATAGGTGATTCATGTTTAATACAAAGTTTGAAATTATAATGGCTGCTTCTTCCAAAATATCAATCATTTCTCTTCTAGCAATCAAGTCCTCCTACTTCCTAAGGATCAGGTACAAAAAATAAATCCCCTTTGGTAATTCCTCCACCTTCTCAAAGACAAAATTGTAATTGAGGTGAGTCAAGAAATTATTCAAGTTCTGTTGGCAGACAGAGGGCTGAGAGATTCTAGAAAGCTGAAATTGTTCATCTTTTTTGTAGCATGTCTCTGTAACAGGTTAGTCAGCAAACATTTACTGAGTACTTAATATTCACAATGTGCTGTGCTCTGTCCTGGAAATACAAATATGAAAAAGAAAGACAGTCCTTGTCCTCAAATAACTTAAAATTTAATGGGGCAAGATAGTGCACAAAAAGAAATAAAAATGAAGGTAGAGGGAAGATGGAGAAAGGTACCAGGCACAGGGGCTGTTACCTGTGAGTCTAGTCCAAAGGTAGAAAATGAAGAGGCTCATCTTAGAGATCTTTTTAAATGTAAGTTTTGGGAGGGTTTTTTTTTTTTTTTTGCACTCCAGGCCCCCAGTCCGAGGGGTAGAGTACTGATGGTCATGATGAGGTGATAAGTGCCAAAGGTGATGCAGTCTTTGCAGAATGGTGAATTTTCTGATGATGGCATTTCTTGGGAGCATGATAGAATCCTATGTGCCAGGTCTGTGATCTGTTTTCCAACAAGCATCTGTTTCCTCTTTCTGTTGAAGTAGTCTGTAATCTATTCCAATGATAATATTTCTTTTCTTTCTGCCTTCATTGATCATCACCCAGGTTTTTTTTAAAGCAGGCTTCTGTCTCTTGTTCTTAGATTTCCTGATGACAATATCTTCTTAATATTCAATGCTAAGTTGTCTCTTCCCCTGTTCCCTATGCTTATCCCATACTTTTTAACTAAGATTTATAGTTCCAGAACCACATTCTAGTCATGGTTCTCCTTCTATCCTGAGGGATGTCTATAAGGTCAAACTTACCACCTTGCATCATTATCTGAAATTTGTCATATTTGAAACCAATTATCCATTATGGATAAACATCTGAGACCATGGGTTTTATTGCAGGCTCCTTTCTTTTATTGTGTCTCTTGCGACTTTCCGGGCATTTTTACTGCTATTCTTCTTGCAGCACTGTAAGTATTCTCTGTTTAGATTGGTGGATATAAATAGGCAGTTTTCTCACTCCCATTTCCTTTTTTAGTTTAAAGACCTTTTAGTTACACTTTAAAGCTCTAGACAAATACATTATCATCAGTTGTTTTTAGGAGCACAGTCCATAATATAACATTTATACAAGTTTAGATTATTTGTTCTACAGAAAACTGGCATATCATGGGAAGTATCACTCTTCTAATGTTTATTTTAAACAAATCCAGAAATATCCAGGATCTAGAAGTTCTTTACCAAAAAATAGTGCTACATATTATTTGTATATATGCATCGACATATTTGTGTTTGTATTAAAGGCACATAAAAAAGTATACATATACACACATATGCCTACACTGATGGTCCACTCCCTTAATTATATTCTTATTTTGTTAATACACTATATCACATAAAGGTATCTGATTCTAAATATAGATAAAAATAAAATAAAAAACAAATTTACCGCTTTTACTCTTCATCATCCTTTTGGGTAGGTTTTCATTGAAAATGTTAGACCATAATTGCCCTAATAGCTCTTATTTTGCCCCAAAGGTTAGGGATAATATTTTGTTTCCTCAGCTTTATATTTGTTATATCTATATAATCTCTCTCTCTCTTTCTTTCTCTCTCCATATAGATATAGATATAGATATAGATATAGATATAGATATAGATATAGATGTATATCTGTGTTTATATGTGTGTATGTAATTTAAGAATCACAATTTTAGGGATATTATTCTCCTAGGTGAATTGAACCTACTTTTTAGTGTATTTGCTGAGTGAGTTTCAGTGATATTTTGAAGATCTTAGAAGACGAGACATACCATGTGATTGGAGAGGGGAAGACATTTTGATTTCTTTTTACAAGGAAGAGCACAGAGAATACAAAATAACGATTAATGAACTTGACTTTGATCCCAGAAGAAAACTTCTAGAATGGGACATAAAAGAGGAAACATCTAGAAAAAGGAATCATGTTTTCATCAAGAACAGTTCTTGTCACGTTTACCTTATTTCATTTGTTAATAGAGCCACTAAACTGGAAGATCAGGAATGATGTAGAAATAGTTCCCTAGATCTTAGCAAAGCATTTGTTAAAGGATGTCATACTACTCTTAAAGGCAGAGATATGAACTGCAGCTAGTCACACTACTATTAAGTGTCTGAGACTGAATCTGAACTTAGGTCTTCCTGATTCCAAGTCTACACTTTCATCTATGGTCCTGCACAACCTCCAAATCCAACCTGTTGCCAAGTCTCTTTGATTCTACCTTTGTAACCTCTTTTGTATTTTCTCCTTTCTGTCCTCTGACATTGCCATCACTCTGGTACAGTCCCTTCTCATATCACACCTGGATTATGACAATAGTCTGTCTATTATTCTCCCCACCTTCAGTGTTTTCCTGGTCTAATCCATCCCTACTTAGATGTCACATTGAACTTCCAAAAATGTAGGTCTTACCAGATCAAGGGCTATTTCAAGGGGTAGTAGATTTCTCTCCATTTGAAGCTTCAAGGAGAAGTTTGAAAATCTGTGATCTGGTATAATATAGTGGGGATTTGGTTTTAGATATGGTTGGGCTAGAATGCCAAAGAGGTCCTTTCCAACTCATATTCTGTCCTTCTCTAGTATTATTCATTATTATTCATATTTTCATAACTAATACTCATAAATTAATGTTCAAAAGAAATGTTGACAGTTTAAACTGCTTCTCCTCCCTCAATACCCTGGAATTAAAAGGGGGCAGAATGACAGTGGAGGATTTGAATGGGAATCAAGAGACGAGTCTTCTCCTTGGCTCTGCCAGCATCTATGTGACCATAATAAAGTTCCTTAAACTCTCTTGGCCTTAATTCCTTCTAAAAATAAAAGACTGGATTAGATTACATCTACCATTTCTTCCAGTTTTGATGATATGTATTCTATTATTCTCTAAGTAATATATACCTGTGGAAAAGGAGAAAGACTAAATTATTTCCACCATTTGATTTTCTTGGAACTAGAGAGGAAAAGAAAGGTTCTGCTATGGATAGAGATCACAGTCAAAGGAGCATTAAGACTCAATGAAAGGGGAAAGCTCAATAAAACTACATTTTCTTACAGTTCTTTGTAGGAACCAGGTACCTTTATTGACTTTTCACTTTGTTGACTTCTGGCTTTTCCTTGTCTTTTTGTTTCACTTTTTGGATATTTGTTTTTTTCTCTGTGTTTGGGCCGGGTTCGTCAGGAATTTACATTTGCTTCTTTTAATTTTTTTTTAATTATCCATTTAATTTTAGTTTTCAACATTCACTTTTTATAAGATTTTGAGTTCTATATTTCCTATCTTCCCTCACCTCCCCTTTCCCCAAGGTGGCATGCAATATGATATAGGCTATACATCTAAATTTACTTCTTGCACAGGGGACATGGTAAGTGGATGTGTTTGTATGAATTGTTGAGGGAAGGGCAGATGTGTATCTAATTCTGAATATAAAAGGATCAAGATACAGTATGTTATCAGAAACTTGGGTACTCCTTCTCTTAGTAATAATAATAACTAGTGTTTATATAGTGCTTTAAGGTTTGTAAGGTCCTTAACAAATATTACCTCATTTTATTATCATGACAACCCTCAGAAGTAAATGATATATATACTTTATAGATGAAGAAACTGAGGCAGACAGAGTGTAAGAGCCTTGCCCAGTGTCACTCATTTAGTGTTTAAGCCTAGATTTGAACTCAAGTCTACCTGCCTCCAAGTTTAGTGCTCTATCCAATGGCTGCCCAAGATTGGCATGGTTTTAGGTCTGATTGTAGAAACACAGAATTTTTAAGGTAGAAATATTCTTAGAGATAATCTAATTAAAGCATCATATCTAGAAACTGAGGCCAATAGATCCCCAAATTAACCACAAAGGACATATGGAGTAAGATGTTATTTGCAATCAGAGGAAGAACTGATGAGTAGAAGTATGTATAAAATTATTTTACTTACATATATAAACATATATGTCTGTATACAGACATATTTGTGCCTAATGGTAGACATCTCTAGGGGGGAGGGAAGAAAAAAAAGGAAAGAAAGTTATGTGAAAATTTTATTATATATTTAAATAGAATAGCAAGTTGTACATAATAGATTCACAGTGTCATATGCATTTTTATTACACTATGTTATGGAAATGCTTGTTTTATCACATAAATTAAAAAGAACAAGTAAAAATTAAAAAAAAAAAAAAGGTTTGGCCTTAGGGTCAGGATGTCCTGGGTTTGTATCCTGGCTCTGACAAATACTAGTTGTAACCATGAGTAAGATATTTAACCTCACAGTTTCCTCTAGCGACTCTCCAAGATTTCAAGTTATATAGGAGTTAATAATTATGAAGAGTGGGGGGAAAATTCACACTGCAAGTTAACCAGTTTCTCATAAATATGGACTCATAGTCTCAGATCAAATGTACACATATATGTGTATGCATATTTATGTATATGTATGTTTATATACCCACGTGCATATCACCAGCCAAAGTTGGGTAAGGATAAAGTATTACAGAGGTGACGCGTATCTTTTCATTTCTAGGTTCTTGGTTTCCAAATGACTCAAAGTTGACTCAGGACTTTGATGACCTGTATAAAAGGACGTGATGGCTTCAGCCTTCAATTTCTAGCCATCAGATATCTTCAAACTAAACTCTGAGTCTCCTCTATCCCTAATCATTGCTGGAAACCTTGACAATAAGTCTAATAAGACAATACCAACTCACACTATGGGAGAGGATGGATTTCCTTAGATGGGTCCATCCCTTGCCATGACATGTGATTTCATTCCTGTAAGGAACTCAAGCAACTATTCTACCACTAATAATATCTTGTTTCAGAAGCAATAAGAGGTCAAATGATTTACCTGAGGTCATACAATCCCTTATGTGTCAGAAGTACGACCCAAGCCTAAGTCTTCCTGACTCTGAGACTCACTCTCTACCACTGTGCTGCCCTGCCCCAGATGTATGTATTGATTCATTTTATGTAAAAATATATGTAATTATTAAACAACAAATATTATTTAAAATTCAGTTAAATACAAGAACTATCAGTACCCTATGAGTTTTGGTGCCCTGGGGTAAGTGCCTTGTTGCCCCACTCTTGTTAATTAAAGGTAATCCCCAAGGGGAGTTAAGATAGTTGGGGATAAAGAGGAAAAACTTTATGAAAATTATGAGTGGTTCAATTCATTAGTTTTCTTGTGCATCCATTGTGTAGGCATCTATAGGCGATATTGATAGGCATGAGTATAGAGAGATAGAAATGGTATATACATTACACACACACATACACACATATATAGTATGTATGTATGTATGTGTATGTGTGTGCAGGTTTAAGCTATACTAACTTCAGAAGTATAAATACTAAAAACTTACCTAAACATAATTTGGAAGCATAATTACTTAAATTTATTTTATACTTATTTAGTTTTATGGAATTTTGAATCTTTAATTTTAAATTTTAATCTTAATAAGCTAGGGGCATGCAACAGGTATGCATTGCATGGGTGACAGGTTGTGTATGACACATTCTCAGAAGAGGGCATAGGCCTTCTAGTTTGGATACCTTGGTCATCTAATCTCTCTCCATCAGACTTTTTTCCTGTGTTAACCATCATGCATGCATCACAACCTCATTCTTTGGATCATCTTAAGGCTAAGATAACAAATACAAATCCTTTCAGTCACTGAGCAGCAACTATAAACATTTTTATAAAGTTCAAAAATCAACCAAAGCAAGGTATAGCATGACAGTCATTAGTTTGAATTCTAACAAAAAACATTTACATATACATATATGTGTACATATATATTACACATAGACACACACACACATATATATATTTGTTGTGCACATGGCAATTTTTTTTCTTATTTTGTATTTAAGTTTAAAATAAATTAATCATTAGGGGTGGCTAGATGGCACAGTGAATAGAGCACTGGCCCTGGAGTCAGGAAGACCTGAGTTCAAATCCGGCCTCAGACACTGAACACTTAACTAGCCATGTGACCTTGGGCAAGTCACTTAACCCCAAATGCCCTGCCTTCCCTCCTCCAAAAAGCAAAAAAAAAAAAAATTAATAAAAAATTAAAAATCTAAATAACTTACCTTTTAACTCTTGATTTTTATAAGTTGGTGAGTTGGTTTTGGAAACTGGTATGTAAAGTAACTTTTATGTGTATGCTACCTCTTTCTAAAGTTATTAAAACTTAAAACTGTAATAAGACTTTTGGGACACTATATTATATATGTATATACATACACATATGCAAAATATATGTAGCATATACATTATGTATGATATATACGTGCATAATATGCATATGTACAACTTGCAATTTGAGTGTCACAAGATGCATATTATATAACGTACAATGCAAATAATTTGAACAACCTCTTAACCCTTCCCCTTCATTCTACAATACTGGAATAGATTAACTCTTTTCATCAGACTTATGTAGCATACTATAAATGCAAATGCCTGAGGTTTCTTGAATTTTGCTCAGGAATATCTCATGAATTCTCCTCTTCCTCTTTATTTTTGTAGTTGCTGCTTTAGTTCAGCTCCTAAATATCTCTTACCTAGACAACTGCTTTCCATTTATAATCCATTCTAATCAAACCAAGAAAGAAAAAAAAAAGAGTATCTCCCCTAATTATTTTAATCAGATTATTCCACACAAAAGTCTATTTTGGCACCTAATTGACTCTCATATCAAATTCAGGCTCCTCAGTTTCTGCCTATGGCCCTCCTATATAGCCTACATAGTCCCAGATATCTTCATTCCTCCTCGCTGAAGACTGGATTCCAGTCGAGAGAACTCATTTGATGCCCTCATCCCCTCTCCCAAACTTTGTTCATCTTTGCTTCTGGACCTTCATTCGTACGTCCTTTCTGAGAATTCTCTCTTCCACTTTTTCAGCAAACTCTTTATTGTGGGTAGCACACTGGACTTATGACCAGAAAGAACTGAATTCAGATCCTACCTCAGCCACTTGCTACTTGTGTAACACTGGATAAGTCATTTAACCTCTTTGGGTCTCAGTTAGCTTATCTGTAAAATGTAAGTATTGGATTCTAACATCAAAGGTCCCTGCTGGCTCAAAACCAGTTATCCAATATGAAAACTTCACCTCCATCACAAAGCCTTTCCTCAGTTCTTCATTTAATAAGTCCCATCATGCTAACTTTCCCACAGCAATTAGTATATAGCTTCACACTGCTGTCTTACTTTGCTCTAACTTATACGTTGTCTTTGTTATGTTACCTTAGTCTATTGCGCATATGTCATTAGATTGCAAAATCCCATTGGGCACATTATGAATGATGAAGACATGTATAATATATATTATTCAATGACATACACATATATAATATGAATGTAGCTTAACTCCACTAACTATGCATTACAATGTATAAATCATATACAGTGAATGTTTTAATTGACCTACTCATTTAATTTTTGAAAGGATTTTCCCCTCTTCCACTACTGACTATGTTAGCATTCATTGAGTGTGGCACTTGGTTAACCAGGTCCAGAAATAGGGTATTTTCCCTAGGGCACCAAAATTTAGAGTGTTGACAACATATTTTTTTTTAGCAGCATAGAAGCAACTGAGCTTAGAATGATTATTATTGTTGTTATTGTTATTTCTGTATTTGTGATTCATTGGTATAGTGAACTTCAGGCAAGGAAAAGCTCTATATCAATGAAGTTTATAAATTATTTTGCAACTGATCAAGATGGAGAGTGGTATATGGGCACTGAAATGCCTAGGGGCATAAACATACCTTGTCAGAAGTGGGAAATAAACCAAGGCCTTTCTGATTTGAGGCTGGCTCTCTCTCTATCACATAACACGGCTTCTCAGCAAGAATAACTAGTTAAACAAAAGAAGGCAAGGTGGGGAAGGTAGGAGGAGGTATGAGGCAAAGAGACTAAGAAAAAGCTATTGCAATATTCCTGGTGAGAGATAATAAGGCCCTGAACTGGGGTTTGGGGGGAGGTAGCTGTGTGAGTAGACAAAAGATCTATACAAGTGATGTCGTGAAGGTACAAATGAAAAGATTTAGTAGTGGACTGGATATACAGAGTGAGTGAGTGTGAGGAGTGGAGGATGGAAGATGACAGATGACATCCAGATCGTAAGGATGGGTAACTGAGTTCTGTTTTGGACATGTTCAGTTTGAGAAGCATATAGGACATCACATTTGAGATGCCTAAAAGGCAATTATTGGTGCAGGACTGGAGTTCAGTAAAGAGATTATGTCTGGACACACAGTCAAGCATATATGTGTATGCTTGCCTGTGAATCATTTGCATAGAGATAATAAATAGATCTGCATCAGCTGATTAGATCACCAAATGAAAGTGGGCCTGATGTGAATGAAGATCAGCTGAAATTAAAAAGGAGGGCTTAGATGGGCAGGAAGAGGAACAGGGAGAACAATACTATGAAAACCCAAGTAAGAGAGAGTATCCAACAGGAAAGAATTGCAGAATTTGTAGAAATGTAAAAAAGGATGAAGATTGAGGAAAGTGCTTTTTGGAGACAACAGTTTCAATTGAATTATGAGGTCAAAAGACAGATTACAGAGGATTTAGAAGCCAATAACAGAAGAGGAAATGAAGGTGACTAGTGTAAATGATTTTCTAAAGGGCTTTACCAACAAGGGTAGGAAAGATATTGGGTGTTAGCTGGCAAAAATTATTGGATCAAGTGTGAAACAATTTGCTGGAGAATAAGGAAGGATATGTCAAGAATAGTTACCTCTCCAACTGTATACCATAGTGAAGGAGAGGTAATAGGGCAAGATGTCTGAATGATGTGACATGAGGAGGAGAGAAGTGAGAGTTTTTAGTGAATGGCCTCTTTTTTTTTTTTCAGTGAAGTTTGAGGTAAAGTACCCACCTGAGATGGGGAGGGAGAGCCATAGGGAGGTTTGAGGAGAGATAAGAAGGTTGGGAATAGCTGCTTTCAAGGGTAGGATTATATATATATATTCCCCAAGCACACCTTCCTTTCTTCTTCAATGAGTTCAACACCTCTCTCTCTCTCACACATACACACACACACATATACACACATTATATATGTATATATATATATATATACATCTATACATAAACACACACACATATATAATATTCTCCCTTATATCTATTTTGTTTTGGGCTCCAATCCTACATGATCAAATGATTCCTAAACTTTCTATTTCTAACTTACTTTTTTCTGTTGAAGACCCAGTCATCCTTCCACTCATGTAAGTTGATAACTTCAGCTTCAGTTCTTTATTCTCCTTTATTTCCATTTATACTCATTAATTTGCCAAATCCTGTCAGTTCTGACTCCACAATATCTTTCTTCTCTATCCCTTACTCTCCACTTACATGGCCACTACCTTAGTTCGGATGTTCCTTACCTCTTTCCTAGACTACTGTCATGGCCTCCTCATTGGTCTCCTTGGTTCTAGGCTCTCCTCTCCAACCCAACATTTACATAGCTACTAAACAATATTCCTAAGGCAGAGGTCTTACCATCCCAATTCTCTGTGAAAGAAGTTTTAGGTTGTACCCAGTTGCTAAGGATAAAATGCAAACCCCTCTAGCTTATATGTAAAAAACTCTAAATTTCAACTTGTTGAGGCTGAATAGTACAGTGGAAAATGTACTGGATTTCAAGAGAGAATCTGGGGTTCAGTTTTTATCACTTCTGCTTCTGTGTAACTTTGGGTAAGTCATGTGATCTCTCTGGGTGCTCTATTTCCTTATGTCTAACATGAAGTGTTTGAATTAGGGACCTTCTGGTCCCTCCCAGATCTAAATCTATGATTCTATGACTTTCCTAGGTTGATTCCACATCAATACCTGCTCACATACTCTATATTCTAGGCAAATTAGCTTATTTGCTTTTTTCCATATGTGGTAGCTAATCTCTTGTTTCTGTGCCTTCACACAGGCTGTGCCTAGAGTGTCTTCCCTCATCACCTCTGCCTCGTGGAATCTCTAGCTCTCTTCCTGCCTTAGCTCACCTGGTTCCTTCTGTTGTCATTGTTTTTTTCCCATGAAATGACTTTTTATTTATTTTGTGTTGTTTTATCTGAAGATGGAATGCTTCTCCCCAGTATACTGTAAGCACCTTTGAGAGCAGGCAAAGTTTTGATTTTGCCTTTGTGTTTTCAGTGTCTACACGGAGTAGATTCTTAATATGTGCTTATTGAGTCAAATTAAGTTGACTTTCCAAACTTCTCTCCAACAGTTACTAGTCAATGACCTGAACAAGTCATGGATTCTCTCTGAGCCTCAGTTTCCTCATCATGATTCCAAACACAGTGCCCTTTTTTGAACCCCTATTTGCTTAATCTCAAAGAATGAGAATTTAATTGTGAAATTCTAAGCAATGGAGATGGTACATGTAGAGAGGGGTAAATTAGTAGATTTCATAGTACCCCTGGAACTATACCATGGAGTTCACAATATACCTATAGGAACAGTCCTGAAAATAGCCAGGGGGAGGATCCAGTCCCTTATAGTTCTTAGAACATCAGTGAAGAGCCTGGTACTTAAGGGTCTGTCTTCCTCATGAGGAAACAGTGGCCTGAATATAAGAACTGAGGCCACATAATATAGTAGAATGAGCATTGTGTTCAACTCATAGCTCTCATATTTACTGAGTATGAACATGGGTAAATCACTTAAAATTTGCCAGCTTCAGGTAATTCATTCATAATATAGGAGCATTATATTTTATTTCTCAGGATCTTATATAATAAGCCATATAAATATGTGCTATGATAGTTAGGTGACTTGCCCAAAGTTACACAGTAAGTAATGCACATGGGATTAGATTCCATGTTTTCTGACTTCTAATCCTCTCCCAACATGTTAACATGTTAAAGTGGCACAAAGAAGGAGTTGGTTAACTCTGGCCCCCAAACTTTGGAATGTATGTTAGTCATATGGAAAAGCATAGATAGCATATAAGCAGCTGGGTGGTGAAGTGGATGCTGTTTGGGGCCTGGAGTCAAGAAGAACCCTAGAATTTAAATCTGGTCTCAGATACTTGCTGTATGACCTGGGACAGGTCACTTAACTTCTTCTGCCTCAGTTTCCTCATCTGAAAAATAGAATAATAATGTGGCTTAGCTCCCTGGATTGTTGTGAAGATCCAGTGAGTTAATGCTTGTAAAGTCATGTGCAAACCTTATAAATGTTATTTATTACTTTTAAGAATAACAATGAAAAACTAAAATTGGGAGGAAATCTTCCACTTGTTTTTCCCTTATTGAAGGGCAAAAATATACACATTATCTTGATCTTCTTTCATGTTTAATGAATCATGCAGTGCTTGAACCTGCCACTTCAAGCCTTGATTAATAGTATTCTTAATTGCTTTCCTTTTTCTCCTCACAGCTGGCAGATGGAGCACTGTAGTTCTGGCTGAACCATATCAGTGGTGTTGATGCTGCAAACAAATGGTGTTGCAGTAGGCAGACTTGTCCTCTTTGATGCATCTCTCCTGAACTCAGTGCAGTCAGGGGAAGTTTCCTCTTGATTCCTCTCATGTCTTGGCTGCTCCCTGAGGACTCTAGACCATCTCTGCTCATACCATTGATCTGGTGAGTCAGACAATGCCAACTTTGGCTGTGGAGAATTGGGCTAAGTGGTACTTGCTTTTGGAGGCTTATTCATTCCTTAATATTGCTGCTTCTATTATCCTTTGCTAATTCCTGTAAAATATGACTATGTGGTGAGATAAGGGCCATATGTACATGAGATTAAGGAGTATACCAACTCTCAGGTGATAAGCAACTTTTTTTCTTATATTTTTTCTTGTCTTTGCTCTCCTTATATCTGCTTTTAGGTAAGTGATCAGTGTATACCTTCAGCAATAAATGCTTAGCTGCTCTCCAGTTCACTGGACCTTGAAGAGCTGGGCCTGGTACATTTGGGAAATTTGATCTTTCTCACAAGGTGATCATGGATGTCTACGGAGAAATAGATTCAATGCTAGCAAAGGTGAAGTCATGTTCCTCATGGGTAATGCCTTATGGGGGAAAATGTTTCCAAGTGAGAATTTGGTTGCACTCATCCCATTAACCTGAACTGACACAGAACAGATGGGGAGAGTAACAAGGAACCCAACATATTATCTTGCAGGCTTACATTTGCTTTTTAAAAAATGTTCAATTTCAAATTTTCTTTAAGATTTACATGGATTGAAAAGTAAGGGAAGGACATTTAGAATTTGAATTATAACAAATTATAGCATAAAGAACTGCAATCTGAGAGTGTGTCAATATTCTGTTAAGAGAAAACTGGATAGCCTTTGGAAGTTTGGTAGACTTTGCAGGATATAAAGGCATTATCAAAATTTATTTTTATTGAGTTATAGAGTTAATAGTTTATGGTAGCATGGCATTATGGAAAGAGGAGGGAAAAATAAGAATCAGAAAACCCGAATCTGAGTCCTAGCTACTTACTAGCTGAAGACCTTGGGCAAATTGCTTAGAACCAATGTAGCACAGTACATAGAGTCAGAAAAGCCTGGCTTCAAATTTTGCCTCCTACACTTATTAGCTACATAACCACTGGTCCCTGAACCTGTTTGGACCTTAATTTCCTCATCACTCAAATGGGAATAAAAATGTCTGCAGTACCCACATTATACACAGCTGCCCTTAGGCTCAAATAAAATAATGAAAGTAAGGCAGTTTGCAAATATTAAAGGGGTCTACTATGCCAGCTGTTATTATTAGCATTTCTTCATCTCAGTTTCCTTATCTTCACCATGAGAATGGAAACACAAGCCAGTCCTCCATATACTACAAGGGTGAGGTTTCAATGGGATAATCTGTTGATTCTACCTCCATAACATTTTTCACATTCTTTCTCTTCTCTCCACGTGGTCACAGGGTTATTCAAAGTACTTACCATCTCATGTCTGGACCAAAGTAGCCCAGCCCCTTAATTGCTCTTCCTACTTCTAGTCTTTAACCTTTTCAGTCTATCTTTCATGTATTTGCCAAATTATCCGTATTACTCCCCTTATACAAAGCCTCCCGTGGACAATTCCTGCCTGGGGGAGGGCAAGAGGAGGCAAAAGCTTCTGTAATCTAGTTCCCATTTATCTTCCCAGACATTTTATTTTACTTATCCTCACACATCCTCTTCATGCCTTTTCCTCAATCTGTCTCATGCCTAGAATGAACTCTTACCTCATGCCGGCATCTTGGAATCCCTAGCGTCCTTCAGCTCAGGCATCACCTATTCAAAGACTTTCCTCAGGACTGCACCTATCTCCCTCTTCACAGTGTATTTCTGACCTTCATACATGCTGTATCTGCTCTCCCTTATTTCTCCAGGAAGATTGTAAGCTCTTCAAGGGCAGGAAGAGGTTTGCTTTTGTATCCTATATGGGGCAGAACATAGTACCCACTGGATTCCAAACCATAGTTGGGATTTTTTGTACTAGAGAAAGAACCACTTTGATCCAGGGTAAATGTCGTAAGTGTGATTCAATCACTTTCTTTAAGCTAGGACCCTTAAAGTGCCATTCTGGGAGATGGGTGAAACAAGGGCACAAAGTCATTGGCCAGATAAGAAGTCGCTTTCCATGGGAATGGAGAGAAGAAGCAAGCTTCTGGTGTTTCCCTATTTTTCTTTCTTTCTTTTTGGAGGCAATTGGGACTAAGTGACTTGTCCAGGGTCACACAGCTAGTAAGTATCTGAGGCCAGATTTGAACTTAGGTCCTCCTGACACCAGGGCTCATGCTTTATACACTGTACCACCTAGTTACCCCTATTTTTAAAAACTAATTCTTTCACTAACTCAGTGCTAAACTCTGTAGTTCCCATGCTGCTGAAGGACTATAAATGCTTTCAGTGTCCTCCAAATTTTGCACCTGGAGTTGTTTTGGTACTTGCACTGTGGTGAGATACAAAAGGTACATATATATACTTTGATATCTGTTCAAACAATCTTAAATTCAGTTGATATGATAAGATATACACATAGGAAACAGGTAAGTACAATGAAAATCAGTCTATGATTAAATGGAAAAAAAAGAGAGAAATAATAGAATTTGGAGAAGAAGATTGCTGTGGGTTGAAACTCTTTGTGATGGTTTCCTGAGAAGGATTCTATCTAGCCCATAAAAATGGATAAGATTTGAATAAAGGGTAATTTTAATAGGGAGAAATGCATAAGCAAAGGCTTCATGACAAGAATTAGCTTGGGATTATCAGATGACAACTGTAAAACTGATATGACTTTAGTGAAAGGTTCAGGTTGGAGAATGATGGAAGACAAGGTTGGCTAGATAAGAGTAGGGAAAGATTATGGAGAACCTTAAATGACAGGAGTAGAAGGATCATAGAACCTAGACTTAGACACTTGAATATTATCTAGTCCAATCTACTAATTTTAAACACTTAGGAAGTGAGGCTGAGAGGGGAAATAACTAAGCTATTATTATATCCATTTTACAGATGATGACCAAGTCTCCAGAAGAGTAAATGAGTTGCTTACAGTCATCAGGCATTGGAGGCAAGATGTGAGTTTAAGTTGGTTAACTGAGATGCAAACCTGGGTCACACATTACCTTCCCCCCTATTCCCCCCACTGTGTCGTCCTCTTGGATACAGTTCTGTTCCTGGAGTCAGGAAGGCAGGAGTTCAAATCTATCTTAGCTCCTACCAGAGATGGGGTGAGGCAGTATAATATTACAGAGAGACTTGGAATCAGAAGCTCTTCATTCCAGTCTAACAAACGAACACACTAGCAAATATGTTATTTTGGGTAAAGTTGATTAGGCTTTCTGAGCCTGTTTTCTTATCTGTAGTATGAGGGGGTTGGATGAGTTGATCTGTTAGGTCCCTTCTATCTATAAAAATCTATGGTTCTATAATTATTTGTTTGTTGAACTGTCAGCTTGATTTTTATTGCTGTCATTACAGCTTGACAGAAAAAGATAACATTTTTATAAGTGTGTATGAATTACACACTCTTGAATTTCCTAGTGGGGGCTCAGTGTAAGTCACAAGTTATGGTGTCTTACTTAAGTTTTCATGATTATCCTTCACAGAAAGGGCGCAGAGCAGATCTTAATTTATGAGTTGGCAAATATAGTGCTATGCCCTTAGTTAACAAGGGTTATTTTGACAAAGTTGATGATGGGCACTGAAGGCACTGGGAGAACTACTAGTGTTGATTCTAGGCTGCTGGCTGCTTTGAGAATTGGACAGTGATGCTACTTAGGTCATCAATACATAGGCTACTTGAATGTAGGTCTGACTTTGGAGAATGGCTGCCTTCTCACAGCTATAGACTATTTACTTAGGAGTAAAAGAGAACTACACGTGTGTGTTCTCTGACTTGATGACTACAGGGCTTTACTAGGATAAGCTGCAGTGCTCCTTTGTCTTCTTTTTGTCTTAAATACCTTAAAAGCCTTAATGACTAAGAGAGGAGCCTTCCTTGTGTTAAGGGGAGCAGAGATGGGCTTCACAAAGATGCAACAGAGAAGGAATACAAATTGTTATTATATTATCCTGCTTCCAAATGTCTGAGGCTGGATTTGAACTTGGAAAGATGAATTTTCCTGACTCTAGGCCTGGTGCTCTGTGCACAGATGCCACCCTTTGAATGACATAGAAAAAGTTTAAAAATAGACAAATTAAGTTGTTAAACATTTTTATTGCAGAAAGAAAAAGAAAACCCAAGTTTTACTGGAGCTTTATCTAGTTACCAGGATCGCCTTACTAATTCCTTTTTGAAAAATCTGTTTATCTGCAGGATAATCTTTGGCCTTTTATTTCTTAGCTTCTTTAAAATACTGACTTAATCTGATTTTAAATTATCATTAATATATTTTGGACCCTGAGTTGATTGGTCGAATGATTAGTGCTTGGTTTTAATAAGACCAAAGTTACAGATTCAGTTTCCGAAGTGATTTTTGAAGTACAAAACCAAGAAGAGCTCTGTTCATGGCCACAGATTTGCACTTAAAACTCTGGCCAGTCCCCTTGTATAGTATCAGGGATTGCTTATAGGGCAGAATTTTCTAGTGTGAATGACTGAGACCCCTTAGTTCTACCTGTAGGAAGTAGCAAAAAGATCCCTGTTTTTTGACATTTACTAGGTGTTTAATTCTGAAAAAGTAATTTAACATCTCTGAGTCTCAGTTTCCCTATCTGTAAAATGGGGATAATACTGATGCTCTTTACTGCACATAGTTATTGTGAGAAAACTTTGAGCCATAAAGTTCAAAATGTGGACCATGGACATCCAACCACTGCTGTAAAAATAACTCAGTTACGTGCTTAACTGATGGCAGATCGGAAGCATCATATCCTCATATGAAGAGCAGGACATACATACTTTGATTGCCATAAAAATAAGTATATAACTGATACTCTTTCCACTGTACCACACTAACTCCTCAGAGGAAATAGGCAACATGAATTTTTTAAGCACTTACTTTGTTCCAGGCACTGTGATTAGTATTGAGGATACAATAAAAAGGTAAAATAGACCCTGCCTTCAAGATGACATCCATAAAGTACTTTGCAAACTTGAAAGAGCAACATAAATGTTAGCTTATTTTTATTGATAAAGTCATTGTTGTCTTCTGATGAAAATAGAGCAAACCACACATTTGACAAAGCATTTTTCAGGCTCCATAGCACTTAATTATACCAACTCTTTCATAAAAGGCAGCAAGATACAGTGGGAAAAGCACAAACATGAGTGTCAAGAATACAGGATTCTAGTCTTGACTTCCTCTAAAGCTGTATCACTTTGGATTAGTACTTTAACTTCTCTGGGTCTAAAATTCTCTATCCATTTGTAAAATTATGAGGCTAGATAAGATGGTTCCTAAGAGCCCTTTATGCTCTACACAACGCATTACATAATATTATAGCTGCCTCAAATAATAATATGCCTTAAAAAAATTAAAAAACAACTTCCTTTCTTCTCAAGTAGTATGACAAAAGAAATCCCTTAATATATTCTAGCCAAAAAAGTGAAGGTCCATAAGTTATAGTTGGGATCTACTTTCAAAACATAAATGTGCAATGGTCTTAAGCTCCAGGAGGAGTGTGGGGAGGGTATGAGAAATTTCCAATGACTGGATCCCCACTGTGGAGGTGTAGCAAAGCCATAGTGATCATTCTTCATACTTGGGTAACCCTCTGGAAACATGACTGAAGGAAAGAAAAAACATACCCTTAAATCCACTTTTGAAGACAACTCCAATTGGAATTTTGGGGCAGAAAACATACCCTGGACATGGCAATGTCACTTATTATAAGAGGAACTCACCCTGGATTAGGGAGAAGCAGAACAGGGGAGAAGTATACACCATCTCATAATTTACTAATTTATGCTCATTATTCTTATAAATTAATTGTAAACTCAGTTTAGCATTACAGAGTTGCTGCTGGGGTTCGAGCATGGCTGGTACCCTATAATTTTTTGGTGCCTTAAGACAATGTGATGGTCACCCTAACCTAGTTGTAGCTCTGATGTAGAGCCTAGCATTCACCCTACCTGGTCCTGGAATAATACCTAAGAACTCCATCAATGCCAGTGATTGATCCTTTTGAACACAGGAAAACATCTAGATTCTTGGATTTAGGACATATGGCTTCGCATATTCATTGGGAACATCTTAACATCCCAGTGTGGGTTCAGCTCCTCCTCCCTAGTGTGGCTCCCCTGTCTCTTTGCTGCCTGATGAAATGACTTAAGCATTAAAGCTAAATGTGCGGTGACTTGTTTCTACTTCATAAGTATGATAGCTCCAGCTGGAAAAGGAATGCCAGAAATAAGGAAGAAACTCTAGCTATAGAGGTTGGCTAAGGTGAAAGAAAGGTTACATGCTAGTCTCCCTTGTAGAAATAGTCCTAAATTTAGAAATTAGAGGACTTGGGGTCAGATCCTGGTTCTGCTACTTATTACTTGTGTAACCTTGGGCAAGTTAACTTCATGGTTGGGCCTCACTTTTTTCATATGAAAAATGAGGGCGCATAGCCTATCTGCTTGGTATGATCCAATCTACTTTGAAACCTCATGAACTGGGGCAGCTAGGTGGCACAGTGAATAGAGCACTGGCCCTGGAGCCAGGAGGACCTGAGTTCAAATGTGGCCTCAGACACTTACTGACACACTTACTAGCTGTGTGACCTTGGGCAAGTCACTTAACCCCAATTGCCCTGCCTTTCCCTCTTAAAAAAAAAAAAACGAAATCCCATGAACTGCTGAGTCTAGTAAGAGTGCTATAAACCAGGAAATGGAAAATCTAGGGGTCTGGTCTCTGCCTGACTACTGAAGAATTGTGTGACCTTAGGCGAGTCATTTTTCTGTTTCATCGTTTAAAAAATAAAGGAGAAAAGGAGAAATAAATGGAGAAAATGTGCTCCCTGAAATTCCAGGCCCTCCAGGATCCCCGGGAAATGAAGGACCTTCTGGGCCGCCCGGTGCTTGGCTTAGTTATTTGGAATCACACTGGGCTGAGCTGAGATAAAAGGAGATAAAGATGACCTCTATGTCCCTCTCAAGGCTAAGTTTTTTTGAACTTAAGTAAACAAATAAATATTAAATGTGAGGGACTATGTGGCTGAAAAGGATTTGGAGTCAGAGGACCTCAGTTCAAATTCTGGCTTCTACCATTTTTAAAAATAATATATCTTTTTCCCAATTATATGTAAAGACAATTTTA
Source organism: Pseudochirops corinnae (assembly GCA_028646515.1). Taxonomy (NCBI): domain Eukaryota; kingdom Metazoa; phylum Chordata; class Mammalia; order Diprotodontia; family Pseudocheiridae; genus Pseudochirops; species Pseudochirops corinnae. The sequence goes on along the minus strand of CM053588.1, from coordinate 129,280,431 downwards.
CCAGCAGTGTGACCTTGCACAAGTTATAGGACCATGGATGTAGAGTGGGAATGTACCATCTCAGCTCTGGAATGTCTCCCCACAGCCTTGTTGTCCTGGTTCCTAGTGTCCCATTTGGCCTATTATATTTAGACAGCCCCCGTCAGGCCCTACCTTACTGCACAGTGACCCTGTCAGATGCTCTGCCATCTCTGCCATCTCTGTTGTGCTCCCTCCTGCACTTCATCCTCCCTTTTCAGTACTGGAGCCATAATTGAATCAATATTATACAGGACTTGTTAGCTCCCGGAGGGAGGGGGAGGAAGAATGAGAAGAAGAGAGCACATGGGAACAAAGGACACTTTTGGAAAAATTTTCTGTTCCCCCACGGAGAAAACACAGGCGGAAGTGTTGACATTCTCCTTGCCCCCTGTAACGCCATGCATGAGCAGCTTCCCAAGAGAATGCTACTGTGAACAGCTTCTAAGGTTCTGATTACACAGTATAATGAATACTCCATTTATTCCGTTACAAATCAAGGCAAACATTCACAACAAATCCAATATAATATTCACAACATTATAATCTTATCACAGAAAATCACAGTATAGTGTTCACAACAGCTTAACATTAGAATGGCCACACAGTTTTCACTACAGTGGCCACAATATTTAAAACAAGGAACAAAAGAATAATCATCTGGTTTCCCTAAGGGGGAAACCCTCCTTGCTTAATCATTCAATCATTCCACGAAACAATAGTCAATCTTCCACTCTTGGGGCAATTATAGATTAACTTAATCAGTCAGTTATCTAGCAATCAGTCACTAAGTATCATTAACCACTAAATGCAATCATTAGAAAATTACATAAACCCTCCACCCCTTGGTGTCTAGTAAACTTCAATTTCATCAGGCATCCAAGGGGAGGCCTTTTCTTCATCTTGACTCAGGGTGGTCTCTCAGATTCCCTGGATCCCCTTCCATGGTCCCAGCTCCTACCTGAATCCACCAAACAGTCACCCAGATTCAGAGGCAGACAGCTCCCAGGTCCTCGTCTAGTCCTCTAGGCAGTTCTTGGTACACACTGGAGTTCACAGGGTCCAGCACATCTCAAAACCTTAACCAGTTCTGTTGCTGAGAACTCAAGGATCAACCAAGCCATAAACAAACTCAAGCTTATCCCAGTCATGCTTCTTCAGTCCTCCAGCAGTTCGGCTGGCCTTAGGACCCAGAAAATACTTCAGCCTTCCAGGAGGCAGCAACCTCAGCCTTCACCAGATTCTGGTCTCATAGAAAACCCCAACTCAGTTCTCAGTCCAGCAGCCCAGCTTCCAGATGTTGTGAAAATTCTGCTTCCTCCCCCAGGAGGAAAATTTTTTATTCTGTCTCTCTGTCTCTGGAACTCTTCTTACCTACATCCACACCCAAACACACACACACACACACACACACACACACACACACACACACACATATTTTGGTCTAGATCTATAATTTTTTTCAGTTTAGGGAACTCATGGTATACAGACTCCTAATGCTTTAGATTGTTAAATGTTCTGTAACTTAGAGTCTTACAAAAATGTTTGGGGAACAGAGGTAGGCACCCAGGGTGTCTTCCTCTGGGACTCCAAGGCCAACCCTGGATCCACAGTGCTAGACTGAAGAATGCTTTATTATGCAAGCATTCTGTAAGTTTTTAAAATTTATTTTTGTTTCACTGCTTCAAAGATGTGATGGGCTTAGTAGTGTGACTCCTGAATCCACCCAAGCTGAGTACAACCTTTCTATGACTTAAGAGAGTGACTTTGTCTTCATGGCCTGCTGTAATCAAAGAATACATTGCCAAGTGGTTAACTCTTTGGTGATTAGTGTTGCCAATGCTAACCAAGCTGACTCTCGCAGGAGAAGCTCAATCAATACCTAAAGACTTTACAGCTGGGTAGGAGATGACAGGGCTTGAGTTCCATTGACAAAGCTTTTCTTGGTCACCTCCATGATGTAATGAAACGTCATAGCAAGACTCTGATCTGTGGTATTCCTCTTTAAAGCAACTTATTTTTTTTTTGGATACCATATGACCATGACTAGTGTATTTAGTTGAGTGTATCTAGATCTTTCACTCATTTCAGAAGAGGGGAAGGCAAGGAGAGATAGGGAATGGACCTGTGATTTCACTGATACAGGAAACTCTCCCTACTAACACAGGTGAGTGCCTCCTCTGAAATTCAGAGTCTTAGAAAACTATCTCTGTCACTAAGAGGTTAAGGGACTAGCCCAGGGTCATAAAAACAGTTTATGTCAGAGACAGGACTTGAACTCAGCTCTTTCTGGCTCCTAAGCCCAGCTTTCTATCTACTAGGCCACCCTGCATCTCACTTCTAACTAATGAGTATTTTAAAGTCTCAGTTCTTTCAGGAAATCCCTACATTTAAAGGATTAGTCTAAATCAGACATATATATATATATATATAATTTTCTTTCTAGTACTTTCTAAAAAGTTACATCTGTATTGGTAATGGAATTTGGAGATGCCCCTGTATTGGCTTGGTTTTTGGGTTGAGTGTTAAAACCCAGAGCTTGTGAATTCCACTTGTGGGATGGACTTGTTGACATGAAGAGACAGGGCTGAACTGGGAGGAGCCGTGAATTGGGAGAGAGGTCCAAGCCTAGAGAAGGCCAGAAGGACTTTGGGAGAGCAGTATCCAGTATCGTGGAGCCTGAGTTGCTGAGAGAAAGACTGATGAGAGCCCATTGGCACTGCCCAGGACTTTGGAGAACTGCCACCCAGAGCTGCCAAGAACTGAGGAGGCATTGCTGTGATGCTGGTATTTTGTCTGTCTGTTTTGATGTTGTTTTGCCAGATTCATCTGATGGTGAAGGACAGTGCTGCTCTTGTAGAGGTCTTGGAACCTGGCTGTTGGTTCAGAAGCCCTGAAGGAGAATTTTCTTGTGGTACCTGCACAGAAATCCTGGAAGAGGGTCTTGCTAATTTTTCAGGGGTTCTGGGACTGTTCTACAGCAGAGAGTGACTTGATGAGGACACCGGCTATGACTTTGTTGAGCCTTGTCTCTCCAGGAACTGAGATTGCTGAAGGCTTGCCTCCAGTGAAAATGAAAGAAGGCCCTTTCCTTGGGTGTTCAATGCTGAGCTTAACCTTTTTGTAACTTAAGGGTGGATGGCCTTTTGTGCTCTCCTGCCCCTTTTGAGATTCAGGGGTGGGAAGCCTTTGAGGTTTTTTTTTTTTTTTGTGCTTTTGTAATTGACCAAATGAATGTACTTTGTTTATGGTTGGAGACTAATCTCCATTTGAGAAGAGACTTTGACAGACTAAATGAATGTACTGTCTAGGGGTGGAGTAGTACGTGGATTGAATTGAGAACTTACTTGCTAAAGGAACAAGTTACACTGTATTTTGACTTTCTCTGTTCTGTG
>CM053588.1:129235926-129270799 GCA_028646515.1 Pseudochirops corinnae | reverse complement strand
GAGTAGTACCTGGATTGAATTGAGAACTTACTTGCTAAAAGAACAAGTTACACTGTATTTTGACTTTCTCTGTTCTGTGAATGTTTGCTGAATAAATGGGGTTTACTATGCTGGTAATCTGAACTTTGGAAGCTGCCTTTGCTTAGTATTACAACTCTTCTTAATTTATTTAGTACAGTGTCTAGAATATAGTAAGCATTTAAATATCTGCTGACACTTGACTGGCTGACTTATACAGTAAACCTGTTAAGGAACCCTACCCAGGTCACTGTCATTATAAGTCTAGAGCAGGGGGTCATCATTTGGCTATGGGCCAAATAAATCTAGCCTGCTTTTATATGGCCAATGAACTAAGAATGATTTGTAGTTTCACAAAAGCAGGCAGGTCGGAGTTGGCTATGGTTGCATAACTTGCCAAGCCTGGGTCTAGAGGACTAAATAAATACTCAAGCCCAGAAGAGATTCAGCAAAGAAGAATGAATATTATTGTTTTTGTTTATGACCGCAGATAAGAGAGAGTTCTTTTGTATTTGTGAGGGAACTAAAAAAATCTATCCTATTTTACCATTTTTATAGCTTGATTACCTTCATAATAGGAGAAGCCCTTTACCATTTTTGTAGAAAACTAGTTAAAAGCTAAGTTCTATTATGCCCATTGTAAACTCTGGGTAGCATATGTGGAGCAAAGAAAATGAGGTCAATCATAAGTTTTTATAAAAAAAAAAAATCAAAACTGGTCTGTGTAAATCCAGTGCTTCAGTTCTTAGTCAAAGTTTGCATTTGGTAGGATGCATATCCAGAACTCTGTGTCCCTGTCCTTATAAATTATTGCTGTTTTTTGGAAAGATTCACAGATAGCAAGCAGGAGGATGAATTTAAGGACTGTCAATAAGTGAGCGGCCCAGGTTTTTTACCCCCTTTTCACTATAAGGGCATCGTGATTAGGGAAGTTTGTTAACCTTGCATATATGTAGATAGATTAGATAGATAGATAGATAGATAGATAGATAGATAGATAGATAGATAGATAGAAGATAGATAAACAGACACACACACACACACACACACACACACACACACACGTGTGTGTGTGTGTGTGTGTGTGTGTTAAATGAAGTTTGCCAAAATCAATGCTGATCAGGAGAGCTTTCCATTACTCACCTAAATGAAGCTGACTAAGCTAGTTACTGCATACATCGAACACTCCCACAACATAAAACAGCCCAAACCCCGTGAGAGGGTCAATCGGTGGTCAAACATGAAGTCTATTCTGTGAGCTAGGATCTAACAACAGGCTCATTTTCATACCTACAAAACGGGAAAAGATTTGAAGAGCTAAGCGTGGAAAGCAGGGGAGGAGGAGGGGAGCTATGAAAAAAATGGAAAATTCAAGAGTACTGCCTAATTTCATATTGATACACAAAAAACTAAAGGCTTAGATGGCACACGTAGGTAGAAAAAAAAAGATGAGAATTATGTGATATAACCATGCATCAAGAAGAAGGGTCCTCTTCCTTGAAGAAAAAGTTAAAACATAGCTGAAGGTCAAAAGAAGGGAGGTCAGAATATATGATAGCAACCATACCAGTTAATGATAAAGAGATTAAAAGTAAGACGTGTGATAGTAAGATATGAACTACTAGTGTAATATGTGAAGGAAATGAAGACAAGTAAAACATCAAGTAATATGATGGAAAAAATCACATCAATCAATAAGTCTTTTTGAGTATCTAACAAATATCAGGCACAGGGTCAGCTGTTGGGGATGAAAGTTTAATAAATACAGTAATCCTTACTCATAAGAAGTTTACATTCTGACATCAACTCTAAACTGGGCATCTTGCCACACAGGAGAGTAGGGGGAAGGGGGATAAGAGGTGGGACGATGGAGGGGAGGGCAGGGTGGGGGGGAGGGTTGATGAGGGTGCACACTTCTGTGGAGGGACAGGGACAGGGTAGAGAGTGGATGGGGAGGGCAGGATAGGAAGAAGAGAAATGTAATCAGTCTCTCACAATATGCCCACTGTGGAGAGGTTCTGTGTAATTATACATGTACAGCCTGGATTTAATTGTTTGTCCTTCCAGTGGGGGTGGGTGATGAGGGAGGAAGGGAAAGAATCTAGAATTTAAAGTTCTATAATCAAATGTTAAAAATATATATGTGCATATATATATATACACAATTATTATTATTATTATTATTATTATTATTAACTACATCCAACTGGAACTTGAGATACACAGGCACTGTGGTAGGGTGATCTATCTTGCCCTACCGGAAAGTCAGAGGAGTGAGGGGGGAAGACATAGGAGAGAATAGATTGGGGGAGAGGGGATTCACTGGGATAGCTGCTTTGGGGCAGTGGGTAGGGGAAAGATGGGGAGAAAATTTATAACTCAAAATTTCATGGAAATGAATGATGTAAACTAAAATAAATAAAAGTTAAATACAAAAAAAATTTTAAAAAGAAGTTTATATTCTAATGGGAAAGTCAACAAGAATATATATAACTACATTCGAGAGGGATAGCACAAGCAGTTGAGGGAAACAGGAAAGTCTTTACATAAAATTAGCGTCTCAGTTACATTATGAAGGAAAAGAGGGATTCTGCGAGGCAGAGGTGAGGAGGAGTGCATTGTCTGCATGGAAAATAGCAAATGGAAGAGGTACAAAACTATAGATGAAGTGTTATGGGAAGACAATAAAGAGAAAGCTAATTTGGCTAAATCAGAGCACAAGGAGGAAGGTAGAAAATACGCAATGAAGCTGAAAAGGCAAGTCAAGGCTAGATTGCAAAGGATTATACTAAACAGAAGTTCATCTTTGATAATCAGTTGTCAATTTGATCGTATAGTTATGGTAAAAAAAAAAGTTAAAATAGACAAAATTATTTATTTTATGTCTTTGAGATCATTATTTTCTCTCTCTTGATAGGTGAGAGAAAATAATAAGTTTTATTCTTTAGTAAACTCAGAACCATTCTTATTTAACAAGTTGTCATATCCATTGACCTCTCTGGCATTCCTCTCCCTGAGGCAGGGCTTAGCTAGACTTGGGCACAGCAGGTAGGAAGCTATTAAGTATTTTGTGTGGGGTTCCTAAATAAAAATTTAGAGTCAGGATCTTAGGCTTAAAGAAAAAAAATTCTGAGAGTCTACTTCATACAGGATGCCTAGGTTAAAGTTAAGGGATCCATGCAGCTTGCTGTCTAAGCAAAGGTGATCTAGCCTTCCAGTTTCTGGATAAGACTGATAAGGTGCCATGGTTAGAAAACAAAATGGATTCTGTCTGTGAACAATCAATGAAGTGTTTGTTTTAGTGATAGAGAAGATAGAAGATTCAAACCTATCTCTAGAATTAATCAACAAAAATGTAACTGACCTTCTGGCTTTACAAGATAAAGCAAAAGCATTTAAAAAGCAAGTAGTCCCACTTTCTAGGAGGACAAGAAAACAGAGATCTTAATCTCACTTGTTCAAAAGTGGAATAGGTAAAGGGGGGACAGGGATCAATTTTATGTTAGATGAAAGGACTCATTTAATAACAATGGGCTAGGATCTATATAGTACGCTAAGTTTTGCAAAGTGCTTTACATATGTTCTCATTTCATCCTCATAACAATCCTTCCAGGGATATGTTATCGTTACCCCCATTTTAGAGATGAGGGAATTTAGACTTAGAGGTTGTCTCTTGCCCAGTAAGTGTCTGAAGGATGATTGAAACTCAGTTCTTTTTTGATTCCAAATCAAATATTCTATCCACTAGTCATATAGCTGCTACATTTATAGGATGATTTTGGCATCGTTGTTGTTATTATATTTTAGGTACTTAATTTTCATTTTTTGTTGGAGGGTGGGTGAAGGAAAAGAAACAGAAAAATAAAAATAAAGAAAGTCCTCTCTCATTCTATTAACTCTGGTTTTAGGAAAGGGCTAAAGAAAATGGGGCTAAAAGGAGGAGAATTATCTTTTTTCTGCACTTTCAAACCTTATCTATCCTTCTTTGCTACCCAATTAAGATGCATCTGCTACTTTTTGTAGTATCAAAGAACTGGAAACCAATAAAATGTTCAATTGGAAAATGGCTAACCAAATTGCGGCATATGTACGCCTTGGGAATGTTATTGTCCCCTAAAACGAATGAATAAGATTCATAGAAGCATGGGAATACCTGTACAAACAAAGCAAGGCAAACAGAACAATGAAAAGAATATATAAAATATCCAAAACAATGTAAAGAAAAAGACCATAAAAACAAAATTGAAACTGAAAACTATGTGTATGTTTAATCAGTTTGGCCCATAGCAGAAATGTAAGAATGTCACTCTTTTTTTTCTCTTTGGAGGGGGGAAGGCAGGGCATTTGGGGTTAGGTGACTTGCCCGAGGTCAAATGGCTAGTAAGTGTTAAGTGTCTGTGGACATATTTGAACTCAGATCCTCCTGATTCCAGGGCCAGTGCTCTATTCACTGCTCCTCCTAGCTGCCCCCTGTAACTCCTCTTCTCTACAGAGGTGAGGGCATATGGGCACAAAAACTTGTACACACTGTCTTTTTTTTAAATTCTTAGCCATAAGGGATGGCTCTGAGAGCAAAAACAAAATGGATACATTGGTAAATGAAAATGATGTAATATGTAAAATGATGTAAAAATGAAAAATATGAGTACAACTTTTAAAATGAAGTAAAATTTACATTTAAAGTAAAATTCTAGACTATGGTTTTATACTATGGTTTTCCCCAATTGCAAAGTTTCTCTCCCCTAAATCTCATATGATATGAAGAAGTTATCAGTCGTCTCTGAATTTATATTAAGAATTCTAGATATCCCAGCGATTATTTTCAGATATCACAATCTCTACTAAGAGAGTTCTCCCACATCAGAGGACAAAATTGAGTGGAGCAGTAACTACTGGAGGACCATGGTGCAGGCTTATGAGGATTCAAGCAAAGGTCTTTTTTCCTCCCTAAAAGACCAAAAATCTTCAAAAAAGAACACCCCACCTCCCTCCATTCCTATCATAGGCATGTGTAGATTGTCGTCCAGATGATGTATATAAGTGGCATACTGGGAAACACTCAGCCAGTGCTCTACTCATTTGAGATCCCCAACCAGGCTCTACCATGGGCAGTGACAATGATATATACAATTTAAAAAATCCAATTTTTTCCTATTGTATATATGCACATGCAATAAGCAATAACAAAAAAAAAAAAAAGAATGAATTTTTCCCTGTTCTACTTCATGGTGGTTGCATTTCTTTTGTCAGTTTTGAATCCCTGTTGTTGTCATCATTATCACTATTGTTTTATCAGAAGTGTGGATGGTATATTATACACGCTATTGTATGGAAGGAGACTACCAAAGCCGCAATTCACAATTTATGGAAAAATATTGCCAGATGGAGAAGAGAGGTTTTTTGGAATTCCAAATTTCTTCCACTGTAAGAGACTCACCTTTAACTGTTGTGTGTATTCTAGACCCTGCTATGGAGGAAAATGTAGTGGAATAAAGAAACACAGATATTATGTAAAATCCTAGTAATATGTGTGTATACTTCCCCTGTGCTATGAAAAATCACAAACCCATTTGTGTTTATTTAAAAGAGTATGCAACCAGCCTCACTTCTTTTTACAAGTAAGTGACTATGGGTATAGTGTACTGCATAAATATATTGTCAGATTTTGTTGATATATTGGTTTTGCTGAATGGTTTTTATTCATTCTTTCATTATTTTTTTTTACAATGGATGACTTACTGGGTAGATGAGGGGTAAGAAGGACTGTTTTAGGAATGAAGGTAATGTGAGAACAAAAGATAGCAATAAATCATTATAAGGTTTAAGAAAAAATATTGAGAGTAATAAAAGGCTCCATGCCTGCCTTCTCTTTAGTCTCATATTAGAGTTTTCAGTCAAATCCAAGTGCTAACTCCACTCTAGGTAACATGGTTCCAAACACATTCTCTCATCCAAGTAAGCTCAAAGTCAACAAGAACTGCTTAAGTACCTACTCTGTGCTATGCACTGTGCAGAGATGTAGCTTACCCTTGACAATATGTACAAAGTGGGATGATGTGACATTTACAAAATAAAGACTCCTTAATAACTATTTAACATTACCCTATATTTCTCCTGGTTCTTGATCTTCATTGCTAATAGATAGGTGTTGGTGCAGTAGATAAAGTGCAAAGCTTTACATCAGGAATACCTTAGTTCAGATCTGGCCTCAGATACTTACTAAAAGCATAGTTCTAGGTTATTTAGTCATTTTTTGCTTCAGTTTCCTCAGCTATAAAAATCAGTAAAATAAAAATTGTTGTTAGCATCAAAAGAGATAACGTTTGTAGAAAGTACTTAGACTAGTACCTAGTACATAGTATGTTACACAAATGCTTATTCTCTCTCTTCCTCCCAGACAATGCACCAGCATTTGGAGTTTAATAGGTATGGACAGGGTCTTTGAAATCAATGTGAGGTTAGGAGGGACAGCATAAGCTAATAGAAAGAAAACTAGACTTAAAACCAACATTGTAGTAGAAGGAGCAGAGATGTCGTTAGTGTTAGCTCTGTGATCTTACACAAATCACTTGCACTCTCAGATTCTCAATTTTCTACAACTGAAAAACAAAGAGTAATTTAATTACAAAGAGTAATGTTCATCCTACTTATCTCACGAAGTCATTTAATAATCCAATGATCATTGATTAAGTGACTACTTTGCACTAGGTATTATGCCAGGAACTAAAGATACAAATCCAAAATTAAGACAAAACATGCCCCCCCCCCCAAGGAGCTTACATTCTATTGGAGGATGACATGTTCACAGTTAAGTAGATACAGAATTATTATGCAGTGACTTGGAGAGAGAAGGGCACTAAAAAGTGAGGAAATCTAAAAAGTCCCATTGAAGGAGATCACCCTTGAGCTAAGCCTTAAAGGAAGTTAGAGATTCCAAGAGGCAGGAATAAGGAGGGAGAGCAATCCAGAAAGAAATACAATCTTGTACAAAGTCTTGGAGGTGGGAGATGGAATGTTTTAAATGTAGAACAACAGACAGGCCATTTTGGTTAGAATACATAAAAGATGTAATATATAATCAACCTGGAAAGGCAGACTAGAGCCTGATTGTGATGGGCTCTAACAACTAAAAAGAAGAGTTTGCATTTTTCCCTAAATACAATTGGAAGATGCTAAAACTTAATAAGCAGAGGAGTAATTTGGTCAGAGCTACACTTTAGGAATATCAATTTATAAAGAATATGATGGATGGATTGGAAAGAAAAGATGCTATATAGAGAGACACTAGTTAAAAAGACATCACACTTCTGAGAGGCAAGATGACAGAGTAATCAGTAAGTCATTCTCACTCTCCCTTATTGACTTCTAAAAACCCAGAAAATATCACTCCAGAAAAAATCCTGGAACGAGAGCAAGCAGAAAGAGGGAGTGCAGCAGTCTTTTAGCCTGGAAGGCTTGGGGTTTAATGGGAAAGGTCTCTCTTGCTCTGGTGGAAAGGGAGCAGTACAGGACAGGAGGCATCCCAGCAATCCAGCAGCAAGCCCCACCTCAGCAAACCAGTAGGAGATCCTGAGCCCTAGGGCAGCAGAGCAGACAAGTGTCAACACTTTTCAGATGAAGAAACTAAAGCTATCTATGCTCACGTGAAAAAAAAAGCTCTAAATCGCCATTGACTTGGAGAAATATAAATCAAAACAACTCTGAGGTATCATATCATGCCTATCAGACTGGCTAACATGACAAAAGATAAAAATAATAAATGTTGGAGAAGATGTAGGAAAAGTGGAACACTAATCCATCTTTGGTGGAGTTGTGAACTGATCCAACCATTCTGGAAAGAAATTTGGAATTATACCCGAAGGGCTATAAAATTGTGCATACCCAGCAATACCACTACTAGGTCTGTATCCCAAAGAGAAGATAGAAACAGGAAAAAGATCCACATGTACAAAAATATTTAAAGTGGTTCTTTTTGTGGTGGTTAAAAATTGGACACTAAGGGAATTTCCATCAATTGAGGAATGGCTGAACAAGTAGTGGTATATGAATATGATGGAGTACTATCATGCTGTAAGAAATGATGAGCATGCAGACTTCAGAAAAACCTGGAAAGACTTATATGAAATGATTTTGAGTGAAGTGAGCAGAACCAGGAAAACATCGTACACAATAATAGCCACATTGTGCGATGACTAACTTTGGTAGACTTAGCTCTTCCCAGCAATGCAAGGATCCTAAGACAACTCCAAAAGACTCATGATGGAAAATGCTATCCACATCCAGAAAAAGAACCATGGAGTCTGAATGCAGATCAAAGCATACTATTTGCTCGCTCTTTTTATGTTTCTTCTTTCTCATAGTTCCTCCCATTGATTCTAATTCTTCTTTACAACATGATTAATGTGAAAATATGCTTAATATGAATATATATAAAGAACCTCTATCAGATTGCACACCATCTTGGGGAGCGAGATGAGATGGGAGAGGTAGAAAATTTAGAATTCAAAATCTTGTGGAAGTGAATGTTGAGAACTAAAAATAAATACACTAATTAATTTTTTTTAAGTCATCATTGTAGTTGTCTGAGTAAGAAATAAGGAAGACCTCTGCTAGGATGGTTGTGATGTGAATAGGAAGAATGAATGGATGGAAAAGGTGTTGAAGAGGTAGAAAGAACAAGATATGGAAAATAATTGATTATAGAAAGCAAGGAAGAATAAAGACTTAAGGATGACTGTAAAGTTATGAACCTGAGTAACAAGAAGTGGTATCCTTAATAGAAACAGGAAAATGAGGAGAAATGGTGAATATAAGGGAAAGATAATGCATCCTTTTTTAGACATTTTGAGTTTGAGACACTCGTAGGACTTCCAGATAAGTATATCAAGCACTCAGTTTGTGGAATGAGATTGGAGCTCTGCAGAGAGAATAAGGTTTGATAAACTGATTTGAGAATTATCTGCCTAAAGTAGCTGAAGCCTAACTGGAGAGAAAAGAAAGAGAAGGGGAAGGAGGATAATAAGGAGGAGGAAAAAGAGGACAATGAGGAGAACAAGAAGTAGAAGGAGGAAGAATATGAGACCCAGGACATAACCCTGGGACATACCCACACATGAGGACAGGACATGGATATGTACAAAGGAAACAAGTAGAGAGGGAACCACAAGAGAGAGCTATAATACACAGTGCATGCATGCACATACACATGCACACATACACACACAAAAACAGGGAAGAAAGAACATACAAAAGGAGAGGGTGAGGGTGATTAACAGTGTCAAATATTGCAGAGAAGTCGAGAAGTGTGAGAACTGAGAAAAGGCCATTGGACTTACCAATAATCACTGGTAACATTGGAGAGAAGAAATTCTGTCAAATGGTAGAAATAAAAAGTACTTTGTATGAGGATAGAAAGTTAATAGGATGGGAGAAAGTTGTTGAAGCAAGCATAGACAGTCTTCACCCCCAGCCAGGAAATGGAAAGAGCTAGAAAAAGAAGGACAGATACAGGGTGATTACTTAAGGAAATGCAAGAGTTCTTAAAGTCAAAGGGGGGTGATTAGATCCAGGTAAGTTTGTAGGAGAGGAGTCAACAGATGGAGGATCATTTTTTTTTTCATTGAGGACCTGCTAAGAGGAAAGAGAAAGATTGAATACAGATGACCTGAGGCAAGGAGGAAAATTTGAGAATGGATGCTGAGTGGAAAAAGAGAGTCAATCAGGAATGAAAAATAGAAAAAAAAAAAATCAGCATATGGGAACAGGACTCAGATGAGATTAGAAGGCTTATAAACTTGTCAGGGACCTTTTCAGTACAATTGTGTGATTTCCAAGTACTTCTCAGGGGTGCTTGAGCATGAGCAGAGAAGGCAATTGAGAAATTCAGAGTTGGGGATAGATGCAGCAATGTATATAAAGCAATGATAAAGGACAACATATATCTCAAATAGGTTCAGTAATATTTTTTCCTGTCTTGCTCCATTAAAGTCCTTGCAAGTAGGGATTGTTCCTATAGCCCAGTATCTAGTATAAGGGTCTGCATATAGTGAGTGCTTAATAAATGTTTTTGATTGATTCAGAGGAGCAACATAATTCATAACTTTAAGATTCCATAGAAATATTATGACTACTGGCATTAAGGTTTTTATCTCTCTGAAAGGCTAAGGATAGATAGCCATCTCAATAGCCTGAAATGGCCTAAAATCATGTACTGAAAAGACTTCTTGGCAATAAATAATGTTACCAATTTTATCACAAACAAGCAATTATTCTGGCCCTTTCCTAAATAATGACTGAGTACAAAGTCAGCAACATGACCTGAAGGACCCTTGATAAAAGATAGTCAATCTTTAATCTCTCAAAGCATCTGGGAGTTTGGGGCCAGTGGGGTCTCCAATCCTGTGGCTCAATTCAAGGGACCCTTATTTATAAAAACAGTTGAGTTGCTAAGGAGAAATAGTCAAGTTTTAAGATAGAGTCTTTAAAGGGGATTATTTTGCCTCTGAGAACCGAAAGATTAACATATGCATGTCATAATTTCAAGAAAAGGGTCCATTAGAAATGTAAGAAATGACCTCTCTGGGTTTTCATTTGAGAAAGAGGTGTGTGTGTGTGTGTGTGTGTGTGTGTGTGTGTGTGTGTGTGTGTGTGTGACTTAAACTTTTCCCTTAAAAAAGGACAAAAAAGTAAGACTATTTTTCATGCTTAGAGCAGAAAGACCTGTCCTGATCCAAGACAAAAACCTCTGAGTAAACGGCTTTACTGATTTAATTGATTTAATTCCCAGCTGTTTTGGTGTGATATACCCTTTGCAAAGGTTAGAAATTCCATCTGCCTATCCTTTCATCTGAGACTCTGGGAAGTCTCAGCTGCAGATGTGGCAGTCCCACTGCAAAATGAGCGCGAGCAAAAGCTGTTTCGTCTCCAGTCAAACCTTGAGATGTCTTGATCTGAGAGAGAGAGAGAGAGAGAGAGAGAGAGAGAGAGAGACAAAGACTGAGAGAGAGAGAGAGACAGAGACAGAAACAGAGACAGAGACAGAGAGACAGAGAGAGAGTACTTCTCCTGGACCTTTTTTTTTCTTTTACAAAATGCTCACTCTTTCCATAAATAAGAACATGATACTACCTATGCAGGACATTCCTGCAGATAACCTTGGAAGAGCCTCTCCAGGCAGCCTATCTTTTTATCTCTGCCTCTCCTGAGTGTAATTGAGACCCTGTCTCATCTCTTCCTTCTTCTTAACTTTCAACATAATTTCAGCATAAATGACTGAAATGAATAGTCCTAGAGTTCTAGTTAGGAGCTATATATTCCCTGCTTTTTCCTCAAAATTTAGGACTGGATCAGGTGTATCCCAAACTTAAGATGTCAGAAAGCAAACCCTTTAGCCTCTACAGGTATAGACAGATGTCCTTGTTATGAAATATAAGATTCCTGAGACAGACTCAAATGCTCTGTGGAAGCTCATTGATGGCATATAAGGTCCAGAAAGGAAAGGGTCATTTCAGTTTTGTCTTTGTATTTCCAGTGCCTAGCACAGCAAATGCAAAGAACATCAGGTCAAATTCTGATTTAGAAAACCGCTCTTTTGGGGACTGTGCAAAGGTTTTTAGTGGTTGCTTGGGTGATTTAGGATGGTTTATACAGTTTTCTTTCCATCATCCCCTGGTTCTGGGATTAGCACAAAGTGGTCTCTAGTGTGTTTCCTCTGTTTTTTTTTTTTTTTTATCAGGGTCTATTCAAATGGAAAAGTTGTCAACTCAGGAGCTGTTATTAGTAGGTGCTAATCTTCAATTGGTTGACACCCTGATCCATCATAGTGTGGGTCTATGAAAGTGGCATTCCCTTCTTCAAATCAAAACAATGGCTTTTTGGTTTTGTGCTTCCAGTGGTGTCTCCTCACATGGAAATACTGTGAAGTCTGATTTTGGGAAAGTCATGATGACATGGACTGAAAGGGCCTCCAAGAGACTGGAGCGCTTGTGAAATTCTGTAGCTAGCTGAAATTGGCTAAGTATGTGGTGAAGAGGAGGCTCTTTGACTGGCTGTGAAGGCATTCAATAGCTGTCAGCCTCTGCCTAGGCTGCTTTGGCCATTCTCTTCACCTCAGCACTCTTGAGGGATCTCAGTGAATCCCTTCCTTATAACTGGTGAAAGACAATGTTGCAAAAGGAAAGGCCTTAAAGACTTCTCCCCCCTGAGGCTATTTGGCCTCAATGGATGCCTGTGTCCTTAACCTTTATAATGGTTCTTTTCTGATCTAGGCGAAGGAACTGACACTTATGACCTTGTGAGTTTTGAAAGGTCATAATGTTTCCTTGGCATCACCACAATTCAGGTTTGCGGCCAGGACAACATTGATGCCCTGAGGAGCAAGGAGCAGATTTCAGGGATGACCTTCCAGAATCCATCCCAGAAGGAAGGATCTGAGGCAAAGATTCATCCCCAGTCATGCTGAATGAAGATGTAAACTTGGTAGGACCAGTGTTATGTAAGAACTGAGCTAAGGTAAGACTACTTTCACCTGAAACCAAGGGGGTATGGGGTAAAGTTTAGATCAAGGTATTGAGGGAGAGGCTTGTACATTTTTTGCTTCCTATGACTTCAAAGTATATATCAATGTCAAGGACATTATTTTTGTAATATGAGGAAGACATGACCATATTTGTAGGTAAAAGAGGAGCCAATGAAATATTAGAAGTTGAATATGTGAGGGAAATGGAATAATTAATGGAATAAGGTCCAGGAAAATCCAGAAGAGAATAAAATCAAAGTTTGAGGAGCTGGCCTTATAAAGGAAATAGACTGTTATGTTCAGGGAACATAAGTCACTTTGGCTAGACTATAGAACCTTTGATGGGGTATTGTATATAGATAGGTTCATTCTGAAAATATAGAATATGATAGGCCTTAAATGTCAGATAGAGGAGTTTGTTCTTTATCCTGTAGTCAATATAGTAAACCATTGAACCTTTCTGAGCAATGGAGCAACATGATCAAACCAGTTCTTCCCACTGCTGTTTGCTCTCAGGGCAAACTGGTGTGTCCTGATTTTAAAGAGGTATAACCACCTAAGGAGAACCTGGTTCTGAGAAGGTGATATTTATATCTTCCTTTGACAAGGAATCTTCTAAGATGGGTGAAGGCAGTGGGTTGGGGGGAATAACTATCTTCAGGGACAATGGGAGGATTGGACAGGTCAAAACAGGCGAAGCCTCTACCAAGTTTTCAGGGTCATTGTTCTCTGTGACATCTAAGGTTATATTAGAAATCATTGGCAACCTTTAAAAGCAGTTTAAGCAGAACGGGCA
The DNA here is from genome assembly GCA_028646515.1 of Pseudochirops corinnae. Taxonomy (NCBI): domain Eukaryota; kingdom Metazoa; phylum Chordata; class Mammalia; order Diprotodontia; family Pseudocheiridae; genus Pseudochirops; species Pseudochirops corinnae. The sequence goes on along the minus strand of CM053588.1, from coordinate 129,257,468 downwards.
GTGTTGAAAGGATGGAAAGCCAGATGGAAAGGGGTAAAGTTTGAGAGCATATAGGAAGCAGAGGGAGTAAATACAACTACTCTACAAAAAATCTTCAAAGGAAGAGAAACAAATAGGCAGGATGGTAGCTTGAGGGAAATACCATGGTCAAGGACATTTTGTTGTTGTTACTGTTGCTTCTGCTGTTACATGAGAAAGACCTGACCACGTTTATAGGCAAAAAAGGAGCCAGTGAAGTGGGAGAGATTAAATATGCAAGAGAGAAGGAACAATTGACAAAGCAAAGTCCACAAAAAGCCAGAAGAGGATGGAATCAACAGTAAAGACTGAGGAACTGGCCTTTTGAAAGACACATGAGACTACTTTCTCAGAAACAAAAGAAATGGAAGATATAGGAAAATTTTGAAATGGAGAGAAATGTAATTGGTCAATTCATGTGAGACTATCTAAATATTCTTAGGAGTAAAATCACTTTCTGAGAAAAGGGTGGGAATTAAATTGGGGAATGGAGAAAAAATGTTTTAACAAATAAATGAAGAATGTATTGGAATATCAACAAGAATAGGAGTAAAAGCTTTCCAAGTGGGCTTCAAGGGCCCTGGTGAAGTGTGATAACCAATTTCTAAGGGACTCAATAAGCGGTTTTGTGACAGTCTCTAGCAATAATCAATGGTCCAAGCTTTGAAAAGAAGAAATCAAAAGGTGAAATTTTAACCAGTATTGGGAGCTAACAAGGCAAGCATGGTAGAAAGTCAAAGGATTCTTAAGTGTTAGAGAGTCTTTTAAATGGCTGCTTATGGAAACCAGCCTAAGAAGTAAGTCAACCCAGGAAGGTAATAGGACGAAAATGATAATAAGGCAATAAATCAGAAGTCATAAAAAGTATTAGAGTGAGCTAAGTAGGATTAGAGGAGTGGGAGAAGTTGCCAATAAGTAAAATGAGAGGGTTGGACTAGATGACCTTTATGGTTGCTTCTATTTCTGAATCTTTGTTTTTTATGAGAGACTACAAAAGCAATGTTTTCCAGAATTTCATTTGGAACAGAAGGGTAGAAGAAGACAGAACTGAAGAGGAGACTAATCTGGAAAACTATAAGAATATACTGGAGATCATTGGAAAACATCAAGTAAGACAGGGGAAAAGTAGGCAGATAGCATAGACTTAAAGAACAATTTTGATGTACTTTGGACATTGATCAATCAATAAACATTTATTAAATACTGAATATCTTCCAGACAAGGTGCTAGTGCTGGGGATTCAAAGAAAAAGCAAAAACAGTCCCTAATCTCAAAAATCTTACATTCTAATAAAGAAGTTTATCATCTGATAGAATTCTATAAAACAACATTGGATGAATTATCAAGGGATAAAATTTATTTTTCCTTTAAAATAGTGGCTAAAATAATTGTTCCTTTTTTCCCAATATCCTGAGAAAAATGGGCTATGACTATTTGACCTTACTCTCCTCATTCCTCATCTCTCACCCCTGGAGAGAAGGAATTTGCAACATGTGATTAATTATTCTCCCTAAACTCTATAATGTCAAAAATGATTTTCTAGGAAGAAAAAAAAAAACAGAGGTGGACTATAGGCAACATTTGGAACCTGAGTGAGAATACTTACACCTAGGCAAAATGCCGTTACCCCTAACATTCTAAAGATCTGTTCTATGGTTAAAGTTTTCTTCATAAAAGCGATCTTACATTTACCCTTGATAATGAGTTCACTCTCTATGGGTTCTATTGTATGTATTATAATGAAAGGAAACTGCAAGAGGTGCCAAAAACCTGAAACCAACTGTCCACTGCTGAGATGCTAAATAGGCAGGATTTCTAATTGTGAGCTTCTTTTGTCTTTATAGAGGTCACCATAAAGGGACAATATAGAGAGAGGTGAGACTTACTAGTGAGGAGTGATTATTCAGCGTCATAGTCAGCATGAAGAAACTCATATAGTATCTTAGCATGAGCCAAAAGGTGCTGATTATAAGACTTTATAACAGCAAAATGGGTCAAAGGAGAGAGAGACAGACACAGAGAAAGGAAGAAAAGGAAGAAAGAAAGATTAATGAACCCAAAGAATATGTTGGTGAAGAGACTGGTTTCATTTTTATCATGAGATCCTTTTATATTTCATCAAATGAAAGTGTTGTTCCTATCTTACTATCTCTAATATAATGTTTAACTTCTATACAGAGCTCTGTCTTTGTTTTTGTGCCATTGAAAATTTTTTATTAATGACTTGGATGAAGAAAAGATGGTATGTTTATCAATTTTGAAGTTATATCAAAAGGAAAGAGATGGTTAATCTGCTGAAAGAAGGAAGATTACAACACATCTGTACAAAGTAGGATAATGAGAAATGAGTTTCTAGAAGTTCCTCCCAAAATATCAAGATAAAATGTAATATGCATAAATGTAAGGGTATTCATCAAAAATCAATAGGGACTGTCCAATAAAGATGGTGGAATAGGAGGAAGCATCACAGCCCAACTCATCCTCACCCACACTCCAGCAACTAATCCAACAAAGACCTACAAAATGCACCAAATGGAATATTGATTGGGAAATCTAAGGAAAAATCACAGTGATTGATTTTTTTTCCAGTCTAGGTTAGCATAGGGAAACAAACAGAAAAACAGTGGGGATCAGATGTAGTCAGGAGGGCACCATACAGAATACTGAATATTGGGATTATGGCTGTGTACCAGTGGAAATAAAAGGTACCAGATAGAGCATGCAGAGATTTTATACTGTGCAAGTAGCAAGAATAGGTGCCAAATGGCAACACTGTCACTTGTATGCCAGAGCTTGGTTGTACATCCACTGTGACCTGAGAAGGAGAATTGCACCTAAAAGTATTGGACCATGGTAAGGAGAAGTCTTGAGGCCTGAGCCTAAGTACTAGGTAAGGAATTTGAACAGAAACAAGCAGCTGTTATGCAACATTGTTCTGAGCCTGGAGTCTCTAATCTACCTCCTAGCTCAATATGAAGCTTCCAGTTGAATAACCAACAGAGAGAGTCTGAAGCAAGAAGAATCTTGCAGTTATGTCATTTGGAATCTGGAGAGCCTACCCAATAGCTTATGCTAGCCTTAGCTATGTTCCAGTCTACTTGGGTTCCAACCAGAAACAAATTTATTGTTGTGTTGCTCAAACAAAAACATGAGTCAGGAGTTTGCAAAGCTAAGGTCTAAAGATTAACAATCAGATTTCATCATGCTTCAGACATCTTGGGGCTACAGGTCCCCAGACTGAGCTGTCCCTAAAATATTCCAGAAATTTTCCCTAACAAAAAGTCCAGCCCTATCATAAAATCCTAATTAGGGAAGTAAAGCTGGAAGAATGAGTAAGCAAAAGAAGAACAAGAAGAACAAAAACAAGAGTAAGAAGAAGACAAGAACAAAAAGAATACCACAAAAAGATATTATAGTATCAGGGATTCTCAAAACAAACAAAAACATCTCATAAAAAGAGAATGACTCTAAAACATTTCCAAAACCCTAAAGAAAAGTACAGTTTGGGCACAAATTCAATTAGAATTCTTAGAGTGGATGAATCAAGTAGATTTTCTTTTAAGAGTTTGGAATAATTTTATAAACAAAATGAAAGTGTAAAGGAAAGAATTACAAAATTCTTTGCAAATTGGAAAAAAGAAATGAGACATTGCAGGAAGAAGATCTGGCAAGAGAATTAAGAGGTAAGTCCAAGGAGTACTTTACCCAAACAACAGAGTTTTTGAAAAGTATAATGTATCAATGAGAACTCAATGATTCCCTGAGACAAGAAATATCAAAACAAAATCAAAATGCTAAAAAGTATCTAGTAGCACAAAACAGTCAATCTAGAAAACAGAACAAGAAATAAATAGAATTTAAGAATCAATGGACTATCTGAATACCATGAGCAAACAAAAAGTTTAGACACAAAATCATGAAATAAAACTTCCTAGATCACTTAGAGGCAGGTAGCAAAATTAAAATTTAAAAAAGGCTCTATTGATCACACGAGATTTAGCAGCCACCATAATAAAGGAGTAGAAAACTTGGGATGTGTCCCCAAAAGTAAATAGATAACTTACAATCAAGAATAATTTACCTAACTAATCTGAATATAATCCTATAGGGAGAAAATGGACCTTTACTGAAATAGAGAATTGCCAAGTATTTCTGATGAAAAGATTAGAGCTGAATAGAAACTTTGAAATAAAATCACAAAAGTGAAGAGAAGTATAAAAATGGCAAATGGTAGCTAGCAATAGAAAGAGAATAAACAAGGTTTGTAGTTTTGTTTTGTTTTCCCCAGGGATTATCTAGTCTTTATATGAAGACTTTCAGAGTTGGAGGCAACCCCTGACCTCCTAAGATGGCCCATTCCACTTTGGAATGTCTGAGGTCACACTTTAAGATACCTCTAATTGTTAAGGGTTTTTCCTCATAGCCAGCCTAAATTGCAATAGCTAACATTTCTACTCAGAAACAAAGTCTTTAGGGTTTGCAAAGGACTTTACATTATCCTCACAACAATCCTGTGATGTGGGTGAGAGAAATTACCATTAAAATGTCCCTTCAGAATCCTAAAATTATCAGAGGTCATAGAGGGAATCTAATAAATCAGGGAGTTTGGAAATGGTTTTTGTTATATGTCAATGATCTTAAAAGAAGAAAGAAAAGGAAAGGAATACAGGGGAAAGAGGAATGGGAAAATTACTTCATATAATTGGAATGTGCAAGTACAAACTAAAAAGGAAGCACAGGAGAGTGGGCAACTTTTGAGCCTTACATTCATCTGAACTGTTCAAATAATAATACACATACATTTGGGTACAGAAATAAATGTCAATCAAGAAGCAAACAGAATGGGAAGAGGAAAGTGGAGAAAAAGAGGGAGGGTAAATGCAGGGAGGAATTAGTCATAGGCATAATAAATTCTAACCACAGAAGGTCAATTACAAAGAGGGATTTAAAAGGAAAAAAAAAAGAACCTGTGATTGGGCTCTAGGTGAAGGAAAGAGAAGAGGAACAGTTGGGCAGATACATATTGCATTAGGTTTATGTAACTGGTACTGAACACACACCATCATATCCTTTATAAACAGGGAGTAGGAGAGAAAGAGACTAAAAGTACAAGAGAAGAGGATAGAGGGAAATAAACAACTGATGATCACATATATAAATGTGAATGGAATGAACTCACCAATAAAACGGGAGAGGATAATGCAATGGTTTAAAAAGCAGAGTCCAATATTTTTTTTTTACAAGGCACTTGAAACTAAATGATTCATATGTAGTTAAAATAGGAATAGAGTAAAACTATCTGTACTTTGGGTGAAATAAAAAAGACAGGTGTGACAATCATGATCTCACACAAGGCAACAGCAAAAATAGACTTGATTAAAAGAAATAAACAGTGAAGGTACTTTTTTTCTGAAAAGCACCTTGGGCAATTGATTAATATCACTATGACACATAAATGGAACAAACAGCATAGCATGTACATACTTAAAGAAATTGAGAAAAGAGAGAGAGAGAATACAATACTTGGAAGGACTCAATTTACCTCTTTCAGAGCTAATCCAAAATAATTAACTAATAAGCATTAGGCTGTGTTCTACTTTGCACCTGTTATTCTTCAAGATGCCCAGCTTGCCAGATGTATGCAAGCAGTTTCTTTCCTCATTTCATTTCTTCTCAGGGTAAGCCCTGATTTGTAAGACTCTAGAAAATACTTTGTTAAAATTTAATTCACTTTAGTTTTGTTTGTTTTTCTTTACCAGTTTTATTAGGTATACTACATACTAGTTTGAGAGACTATCATTCATATATGTTGAGAAGTGTTCTATAAATCCAAGTCCTGGTGTCCTTAGCTACACAGCTAATTTGTGACAGAGTTCCTATTAAAACTGATTTTCTGACCAGTGTTCTTTCCTTTACACCATGCTGTCATCCATCAAGGAGACAGAATTACTAACACGGAAGATCAGGAGATCGCAGTATCAAATTAATTTTACAATTGATCCTGTTGTCAATGAATACTTCAAATTAATGAAAATTGTTAGAAGGTAGAGTGTCAAGATGATTAGAGATCTGGAATTGGAATCAGGAAGAACTGGGTTTAAATTCTACCTCTGACAGTTGCTTGATCTTGGGAATTCACCACTTAACCTGTCTGAATCTAAGACAGTTTTTCTTTCCATCCATCTATCATTCATCTATTCATTCATTTATTTAGTCATGCATTTCTTGACTGGTTGGTCAATTAGTAGTTTAGAGACTGTATCTCCCTATATTGCCTTAACAACAACCAATCACAGATCGATCCCAATACTGATCATTAGGGAAATGTCAACCTTCTCTGTTTTTTAGTCCTTCATAAGACATCATAGCATTCTAACCTCGCTTCCTTCCCAGGTACCTAGGAACCCACCATATTGGTACCAGACTTTAAATCAGCTTCAGTGCAACCACACCTCACAATTCCTGAAATTCAGTGATCTATCAACCTCCACCTGCTTAGAGCATGAACTGCAATAGTGCATCACCACACCTACCCCTGCTTTCTAAGACCATAAATTAAAGATGAGTTGTGATCTCTATCTATACAGGATGTTCTCTCATGGTGAATTCCCACATGGATAAAATCACAAGTCTTTGATATATTTGATATATTGAAAACTGCTAAGGATGACCCAAGATATTCACATACCCTGCACTCCCACTCCCACATCTTTTAATGTAAAAATGTTAAAGAGGAATGGGCAAAAGGAGTTGAATTGGTAGCTATCTTATCTTCTTTGAACAAATAAAAATGCAATTCGAGTAGGTTATTTCATATCATAAAAAATTACTTTTAAAAATAAATGAAGATATTTGTAACCCCAAGCATTTGTAATTATTTGCCAAGTTTCTGAATAATCCCATTTAAACTAGAGAATGGAAAATATAAATATTCAGAAGGCATCCATCCCATCTTGCTGTAATACCTAAGCAATAATTTAATGTTCATAAAATTGATATATATTCACTGGAAGAGAAATCAATTTGGTTCCATCTCTAATGACTCTACAATTATATGCAAGAACTTTTACTTGATAAAAGTTAATAATTTCAGAAGGCTTTTAAATCCTGAGACTTTAATTCCAAATGGGAAATTTTGTCAAATTCCTGTAAATATCTGAATAACTAACTGCAGCTAGTACTGAAATATAAATGTTAGTTGGTACCATTTCCTTTGATTTTGACACAGCCTATTTTGTAAAACACATAAAGCAGAATGGCAAAGTGTCATTTGATTGCATCTAATATATAAATCTTGATAAAAGGCCACATACAAGTTAATACATCAGCTTTACCTAGAATGCATTCAGCTGCTGACAAATAGAATAAATGGTTGGGATCGATCATAGCAAAAGCTGCTGAGATGCTACGAACCTAGGGCTTTTGTAATATCCATCATCAATTTTCCACCTATTTAGTAGCCAAGTTGGTACCTTTTACTCACCAGATTTTTTAAAATATAATTCACGGGATAATGGAATGTCAAATTAGGATACAGCCATATACTTGGTTATTTAAAGTTTCCTGGTTCATTAGAAAGTTACTCTTGAAAAGAGATATATAAAATACTATTAGTGACTCCACTAATCTTCTGTCAACATTCTAATGGCAATATATTTGTTTTACAAGAATTTATCTTCTCCTAATAAATCACACTTCAAGAGCTCTAACATCTAATTACTGATTTACGCTTATCGGATACATTATCTTATAATGAACATGAAGCCTATTAGAACAAGTAGTTCATGGTAAGTTCAAACACTGGGGAATAGTAATTTGGTAATTCCTGCAAGCAGCAATAGTCTGATCCTGCTGGCGGTCACCAGTGGAACATAGGGAAACACCATAATGAGCCTAGAATCTGCCATTCACCTGCTGCATGCCAAATAATGGTTTCAGGCACTCTTCGCCTGCTGACAGGCATTTAGTTATTCACCACTTAGCAAAAGCAAATGATTACAGAAAATAAAGGATGATAGATAATTAATTAGTGTGCATAAACATTAAGTGCCAGCTATAACATGCAGGAATAAATGAGAAACCAGTCGATCTCTTTGTTCAGACTCTCATTTCAAGACTTCAAATACTTCAAATGATTTGTGAGTTCATCCATGTGGATATCCAATTTAACAAAAATATATTAAACAGTAGCTATGTTAAAGAGGTATACAAACAAACAATAAAACAAAATAAAATAAAAACACTACCTGCCCTCTTTGCTACTTTGGAAAAGGGGAGGGGCAAACACAATATTTGAATAGAGTAAAATTTGCAGAGAGACAGTGCATCTTAGATCATAGATGACAGACCTAAAGAAATCTTAGATATCATTATCTTACAAATGAGGAAACTGAGGTTACATGGTCTGCCCAAAATCACATTGTTGAGTGGGAGGTCAGGGACTGAAAAAATTAAGGTAACAAGAAAGGTTTTTTAAAGGAAATGGCAAATCAATTAAATTTTAAAGGAAATTAAGAATTTCAAGATATATATTTGTGTTTGAAGCACTCCCTTACCTTCATGTTTCCATAGCTTTGTGTTTTTCTATGTTCAAAAATGTTCATACACTACAGACCAGTCTAATGGCTCAGTTGGTTATTAGATGTAGACACAGAGCCTATCTATCATTCAAAGGATCCCATATTATTTCTGCCTTGATAGGACCCACTAGAACTTGTATTCTAGAAAATCCTTAAAGAACCAAAGGGTCATTTTCATAACTGAATAAGCATCAATAGAACTTTAGTGAAGGATTATTAACTTATTTCTTTTAAAATTTTTAAAAGGAGAACCTTCATCATCATGGACTAAGGCACTTCCATATGGTGCCACTGAAAATAGAATCACACCATTTTCTTGGAATTAACTTAATTTTTCCTTAAACCTTAATTTTTCCCCAGTAAAAATTAAATCTCAAGAACAACATTTTTTTTAAGGGTACCCTTCAATCCTGGGACATTTGAATATTTTCAAAAGCATAATTTGAGAAACACAGAGAACAAGAGATTAAATAAATTTTAACTCACCCAAGGCTTAGGAAAGAGGAGAAGAGGAAGAGAGAGAATTAGAAAATGAAGACAAAAACTAAAAGGAAAATTTGAATTTGATTATCATTCATTCAGTAAACATCTTAAAATATCTTATTTTAAAATAACCAGGTATAATGGCAAACAAAATAGTACTTTGCTTGTTTTAGCTATTCAAGTGCCATTGAGTCTAGACTTTGATTGTCTCAAGAGTCTTTGTTGGAAACAGTATACATTGTGTTGCTCTTAAAAGGCCTAAAGGAATTTGAAGACCTTTCTCCCTGCCCTTAATAGGCCTAAGGTCATCATATGGAGCCCATAATGGGAGGAGCTTGCCAAAAGAGCAGAATAGGAAAGGTGAAACAGGAAGGAGCAGAACAGAAAAAAGCTTGAGCAGAGCTCAGAGCGTGCAGAGCAAAGAGAGAGAATGCTTGTGATGTCTGCATTCTGTTCTGTCTGCTGTTCTGTATTGATGTTGCTTTGTCAGACAGAAGCATTCTGTTTGTTGATTTGTGTATTTTGTCAGACAGAAGCACTCTGTTGATTTGTGTTGATTTCTCAGACAGAAAGTGAATTGATATGATAATGCTGGTAACGTGTGGAAAAATTGTTGTAGCTCTGTTGAGCTTAATGTATGTAATTATTGTTGTAGCCCTGTTAATCTTTGTCTTCCTAGAAACAAAAACTGCAAAGGTCTTGGAGTAGAGCAGTCCCTGTGAGCTGAGATATGGAACAGGAGTGAAGAGCTGCCCACAGTGAATGCAGGCAAAAACTGGAAGCAGTCAGTTGAAGAGAAGCCTTGGGGTTTAGAAGTCAGCCTTGAGTTAAGATGAAAGAGAATTTTGCTGATGAGATTTGTAACTTACTGTGACCTAAGGGTGGGTGGTGTTTGTACTTTCTGCTACCCTTTAAGGATGATTGGCTTAAGGATGATTGAAGGCCAGTCTCAATTTAAGATGAAAGAGGACTTTACTTGGATTCTGTGTATTTATCCAGGAGATTGTGGCTTACTGAATGATATCTTTTGATTAAGTCTATGTGGTCACCTTAGTAATAAGTTGTTATGTTATGCTGTTGTGAATGTTTTACTTTAGTGTCTTGAATGTTATGCTTTAGTTTGCTGCTGAATAAATAGAGTTCACTATATTATGTGATTAGATCCTTAAAGTTATTCACAGCAGCAGTCCTCAGGAGAGTTGCTCATGATTGGCTTTACACCAGGCTAGTATGGTAGCTATAAGCAGTATACCAACAGATAAAGCACAACACTTGCCTTCAGGAGACTTACAATCGCATAAGACATAGACATAGATAAATATAGTATATATTAAAGCATGATAAAAGTAGAATAAGGTACTATGAAATCAGATGGAATAAACTGAACCACGTAACCATATGAGAGAGAAATGAAGGAGAAATGATAAGGATAATCAAGTGTATTAATATATTTGGAAGATAAACATTGACTGCTGGATATAATGAGAAAAGATTCTAAGTATAAAGATTGTGACATTTGTTCAGATGCTAATAATTATAATAATGATGATGATAATAGCTATCATTTATAAATCACTTTGAGATTTGCAAAGCACTTTATAAATAGCTCATTTTATCATCACAACAAACAGGTATTATCATCATCCTTATTTTGCAGATGAGAAAACCAAGGTAGATATAAATTAAATGACTTTCCCAAGGTCACACTGATAGAAAGTGTCTGAGGCTAGATTTGAACTTAAGTCTTCCTAAGCTTAGCATTCTACTACTAGATAAAGTTTTGATCACATGATGACTACAAAGTCCTAAGGGTTATGAGGAGAAAAAATAAGGTCATCAACATTGAGCTTCTGTTGATTTTGATGTTCTGACTAGAACTAGTATATTAGTGACTCTCATTAATAGTCATGTTATGCTCAGAATCATTATCTTAGTGTTGAAAATCAGTTGCAATATTATTCTTCAACTAAGTCCTAAATAGCCACTCTAATGGAACAGATCATTCACTTTCACATTTTCCAAAAAGGACATTGTCATCTATATTCCCTTTCTACTAAGTCATTCATACTATGAACAGTCATAAAGGCTCCTGTGACCATGTCTACTCTAATCAAAGTGGGGAACAAGACATGTCATGTGCTTGTTTGACTTGTGCTAAGTATAAAATTCTGAATTAGGAATGTCATCAAATTCAGAATTAAAAAGGGAAATGGTAAAGATGTTCTAAATCTTTGTTCAAGAACCCTGGATAAGATACCAGCTCATAAGGATACCATTGTCAAATTAACTTTCCTTGTGAAAGTCTTGAGGATTGTATTAGTTTCAGAAAACTATTTTTATTGTCTCATTTTTACCTTCAGTTCTCAAGTTCTATAGATTCTAACTAAATATCCATTTTCTTCCTAATTTCCTTCTGTCTCCATTTTCTCCTTCTATTACCTAAAGCTTTGAAATAATCTTCTTAGGGCACAGATTTAATCCTGTCACTCCCCTGCTCAAAAGCTGTTGGTCCTTTCTGTTACCTCTAGGCAGACACATCAGCATGAGACTGCCTCATGGTAGACAACTTCAACCTACTCTTCCCAATCTTGTTGCCTATTATTCCTTAAGCTACTTTCCAGTCAATCTGTATTATACCCTATATTAAATCAAAATTAAATTAACTTGCTTCTTGTGTTAAACTGTCTACTCTGGTCCCTGTGCATTTGTGAAGATTATGCAGCATTCCTGGAATGTACCTCTCCCTTAATCTTTGTTTTTCAGGATCCTTATCTTCTATTTTTGTTTTATTTTTTCAGTTCCAAATTTTCTCCCTCCCTCAATCTCTCCCCCACCTACTGAGTAGGCAATGTGATAGATAGATAGATAGATAGATAGATAGATAGATAGATAGATAGATAGATATAGAGATAGCAATAGAGATAGAGATGTATAGATAGATATAGATATAGATTCCAAATATAAAATCAATTACAAATATGCAGTCATGCAAAACACATTTCTGCATTATCCATGCCCTTCCCCCAAAAAAAGGCAAGAAAAGGAAAAAAAAATTGCTTCATCCACACTCAGTTCCACTAGTTCTATATCCAAAGGTGGATAGCATTTTCTCTCTGAATCCTCTTAATTGTGGAAGGTTATCGTGTTGATTAGAGTTATTAATTGTCTTTCACAATTGATTATCATTAGGATATTGCTGGTTTTGTGTAAATTATTCTCCTGGTTCTACCCATTTCATTTTCCTTCAGTTCTTATAAGTCTTCCCAGGTTTATCTGATATCATCCCTTTCATCATTTGTTATAGCACAATAATATTTCACCACATTCATATACTCTAACTTTCTCTGATTGTTGAACACCTACTCAGTTTCCAATTATTTGCCACCACAAAAAAATCTTGCTATAAATATGTTTGTACATATGGATCTTTTACCTCTTTCTTTGATCTCTTTGGTATATAGCTCTAGTAACAGTATTGCTGGGCCGAAAGGTATGCACAGTTTAATAGTTCCAAATTGCTTCCCAAAATGGTTGGACCAGTTCATAGCACTACCAAGATTGCATTAATGTAACTATTTTCCCACACACCATCCAGCATTTTTCTTTTCCCTTTTCTGTCACCTTGGCTAAACTGATAAGTTTCAAATGCAACCTCACAATTGTATTAATTTGCATTTCTTTAGGTACTAGTAATTTAGGGGATTTTTTCATGTGACTACTGATAACTTTAATTTCTTCCTCTGATAACTTCCTATTTGCATCATTGACCATTCATCAACTGGGAAATGGTTCTTTTTCTTATAAATTTGGCTCAACTCCCTACATATTTTAGACATGAGACCTATATTAGGGAAACTTGCTATAAAGATCTTTTCCCACTTTCCTGATTTTGTTCTATTTTTGACTGCATATGGTTTTGTTTTTATAAAAAGGTGGTTTTTTTAACTTTATATAATCAAAATTATCCATTTTAGCTTTCATGAATATCTGTATCTCTAATTTTGTCTTGTACTCTTCCCATATTAATAGATCTGACTTAATTTCTTCCATGATCCACTTTGCTGATGATATCAACCTTCATGTCTTAGTCACACATCTATTTTGAGCTTATCTTGGTGTACAGTATGAGATGTTGTTTGTGCCTAGTTTCTGCCAGACTGCTTTCCAGTTTTCCTGGCCTTTTTTTTTGTCAAATAGGATATTCTTTCCCCAATAGCAGGGATCTTTGAATTTATTAAGTGGCAGAAAATACTTTGGAGTCTATTTACTACGTCACACACAAAAACTATATGAACAAATTACAAAACACATTTCCCATAAATAGACATCTATATAACTAGAAAAAATCATCATTGATCAAGGGTAGGTTAAGCTAATATAATAAAAATAACAATTTTAAATAATTTTAAAAATTATTTAAATTAATTTACTTTCTAGTGAAATACCAAACTGTGAAATAAATACTTATTAGAGCTAGAAAAGAATAATAACAAAATTTATCTGGAGAAACATAAAGTCAAGAATATCAGGAGAATCAGTGGAAAAAAAGGCAAAGGCAGGGGGCCCAGGAGTGCCATATCTCAAGCTATACTAAAAACCTGTAAGAACAAGACAGTTTGATACTGAATATGATAGAGAGTGGTTGATCAATGGTACAGATTAGGAACATCCTACATAAGGGGAAAAATGAAAACAGTAACTTTATCTTCATTTGAGACTTAGGTCAGGTATGACCTTCTCTATGTTATCTTCCCCAGCTATATGCTGATAGCCCCAAAAGAAAAGTGTTTTCTCTTGCTCTTCCAAATTTCCTAAAATACCTTTTTTTCTGAATCTTTCTTTTGGTCTCTTAAGTCCCAGACCCTAATTAAAATCATGTATCTTATGTCAGAGCCTCCCTCATGACACAAAAATATCTGACTATGCTTTGGGGAATGGTTTACCTATAACTTGCTACCCTCACCCAAATAATCTAGGAACTTCATCATCTGACACACAATTCCCCATATAAGCAAATGAGTTCTATATTCCATATGAACAAGTTCATTTTCAGATGAAAAAGAAACAATTAGCTTTCAAGTCAGTGGCCATAAAAAAAAACAAACAGCAATAACCATCCATGAACAATGATGCACAAGAGTTCTAAAGTCTTGTTCCATTATAATACTATCATATGCAGTATTTTAACAATGGATGGCTGCCTTAATTTTTTCACATCTATACCACATTTCACAACTCCTCTGGATATATGTATTACATCAGTTTTTCCTGTAGCTCACATATCTTTCTGCTCTCAGTAAATATAATTAGGCCTTGCTCTTCATTATGGTCATTTTATGCTTGCTTCCATTGTTAGACCAACAGACCTCAACTTATGCAGCTCTCCCTAGCTGCTTGTACATGGTGATCATTCCGTTTTCCAGGGGACCAATTTTCTGCAAAATTCCTGGCTTGCTCAGATTCTAGGTCAAAAATACAGATCCATATGTCTCTTGGAAAGTTTCACTTGTACTGAGGTTTCTATGGTCACAGGACTCACACATTAAAGACCTTATGGTCAAAAATAAACTTCAATCCTTTTGAATTTGACTAGATGTCTCTTTCCTTAATACTATGTAAGCTTTCACAAATTCATATCCTTTCTACCTTCACACTCAAGTGGTATACCAACCCAACCACTCAAATCAGTACCCCAGATGAGTCTAGTAGAGGATAGGAAGAATTTGACAATTCCTCCACTCTATTATCTTGTACTGCATTGCATTTCCCCTAGAGTACTCGGCCAGGATTATTTAAATTACACTGGATTCCTTGAAACATATGCTGAAAATAGAGAGGAAAAGTGAATCGCACATATTCTCAGCATTACCACATAATACAAAGAGAAAGTTTTGCAGTCTCTGATACCTTTATTTATGTCATATCTTGGGCAAGTCACATCATTTGTCCAGTCATCAGTTTTCACATCTGTAAAACAATGAGGTTGGGCTAGATGATTTCCAAAATTCCTTCTAGCTCTTGATCTGTGATTCTATGATGCTGTTGATGGTAAATTTCTTTAGGGTAAGGATGGAGCCATTTTAAAGAAATTTCTGTATACCTAGTATCTAATATAAAGCGCACTTAATAAAAATGTTGCCTGGATTGACTTTGCAGAATGTTCCTATTAGAAGCATTTGGTTTTGTCTCTTCTGTTCCAGCTACAAGAGGATTCACTAACAATAACTATAAAGTCATCTGGTAAATAATATCTTGTATCTACCATGGGGATGGGCTGGACAGTGAAACTCCAAACTAAGAATAGAATAAATGTTGCAACACCAATGTGTAACGACAATTCTAAATGTAAAAAAAAAAAAGATAAGTAATAAATGTCTGAATCCAGGATGTCAAAGACACTGTCACTTCAAAAGAGACAACAAAGGACAATTAGTGTACAGAAAGATATCTAATAGGAAACAAGGGACCTTGA
The DNA here is from genome assembly GCA_028646515.1 of Pseudochirops corinnae. Taxonomy (NCBI): domain Eukaryota; kingdom Metazoa; phylum Chordata; class Mammalia; order Diprotodontia; family Pseudocheiridae; genus Pseudochirops; species Pseudochirops corinnae. The sequence continues at coordinate 129,241,916 of CM053588.1, read as the reverse complement.
AGTAAAAACATTCAGATTTCTGAAGGGATATAATAGCAAGTGTGATAAATGTGCCTTTGGCTGTCTCAATGTTAGCAATGGCATAATTGACACCCTATTAGGGAAGGAAAAGTAATTGGTCTGGTCAAGCTCAGAGGGAAAAAAGTGTCATCTTGGAGACAATGTAAGGGGTCATGGCACATGCACAGGGACACAAAGAAAATGAAGTGACTATAGGATGTGCTAATGATAACACTATTGTGTCTCCTAGAGTTGAGAACATCAGGCTAACACCACAGCAGAAAAATTATGGCTTTTGATGGAAACTGCTTTTGACAGAACATTCTTAAAGCTGTGCCTACACAGAACTAATCATTCAATTGTTTTTATTCATTCATTCATTCGTTCAATAAAAGGTACTTAATAAATGCTTACTTGAATGAAACATTTTGATCAAAAATAGTTTTATTGAACCTTTATATGCAGCACTAGAAAAAATATTTTAAAGGGTAAATGAAGTTTTTAGTGGCTAAAACTTTCTATATGTCAGAAATATTTGATTTGGTAATTGCATTTTCATGAGGACAGGGCTCCATAAAAACTGTGGGATCTGAAGTTAATTAACCATGAAATCATGATAGATTTATATACAACTATTCTTTTTACAAAATGTTTTCCCAGGTCCAATGGCAGTTAACTAGGATTTGTACTACCATCCTGACTAATCAGTTCCAATCAATCAGAGAATAAGATCAAGTCAATGAAAATTGAAAATAAAATTGGTCATTGTATGATCAATTCTTTTACTTTAAAGAAATTTATGTATTGGATGGACTCTAAGTGCTAGAAAGGACTCTAGTGGCCATCTAGAGCCATACTTGAACAAGAATACCCTCTACAGCATCAAATGGTCAACCAACCTTTGCTTGAAGGTCTTCAGTGAGGTAGAATCTACTGCCTCCTAAAGCAGCCCGTTCCACTTTGAGATAGCCACAGAAATAGTGGTGACTTTTGTCATCAGATGAAGGCTAAATTGTGACAAAAATACTCTTTTCATGACTTCCAACCACTATTCCTACCCTCTTGAGTTCAATCTCTTCCACACAACTGTCCTAAAAACACTTGAATACAGAGATAATACTTCACACTCAAGTTTTCTCATCTCCAAGTTAAAAATCCCCAGTTCCCTCAACCAATGATCAAATGGCATGATTTCAGTCTCCTTATCATACTTGTTTATTATCTCTGCCTAATATCTCCTGGAAGAGATACACAGAATCTCGGAATTGGAAATGTCTTCAGTGACCTTCTTGTCCAACCAAGATCTGAACAAGGATCCCATTGACAATATATCTGATATAGTCAACTGACTCTTGTAAGCAACAGGAAATTTGCAGGTTCACAGGCAGCCCAGGTCACCAAATCTATTTGATTATCAACCCTCTGGGTGGGGGTTGTGGTAGGAAATGAGATTTGTCTAAAGCTATAACTAAGCCAGGCAGCAAGGTGGTGCAGGGGATAGAATGTCAGATTGGGAGTCAGGAAGACTCATTTTACTGAATTCAAATCTGGCCTCAGACACATACTGTCTGTGTGACGCTGGGCAAGTCACTTAACTCTCTTTGCCTCGGTTTCCTCATCTGGAAAATAAGATGGAAAAGGATATGGCAAACCAATCCAATATCTCCACCAAGAAAACCATAAATGGAGTAATGAAGAGTCAGATACAACTGAACAACAATTACTAAGCCACTATAAGTTATTGACTTGACTTATTTCCATTTTCAAAATATTTTGGATATATGATATAGAAACAATCTTCCTGGCCCTACTAAAGACCATTTGATTTAGTTTCTCATGGTCCTATGCCCTATTCTTTGTAGAAGAATCTCTGTTGTTTATCCCTGTGTACAATAGTTAGTATGTTATCTATAAAAGAAGATATTCTATACTTATTGTTTAATATTGTTAAATTTAATAGTTATTTTTGTAAGACTGGTGCTCTCTTTTTGCATAAACTGCTCTGAGTTCAGTAGAGTGATAATAGTGATCCTCAAAGTGTTGATGAGTTATGAAAAAAAGACAAAACAGAAAATATCTAAATCACAAAACACCTAAGTACTAGGTACTTCAAGCTACCATATAAGCATGACCATGGTTAGAATGATGCTAAAATCAATGAGGCATAAATCATTTTAAACTCTATTATTTCTATATTATGTGTTCATTGAATTTGGTGGAAAGTACACTTCAATACTGAAATCATAGGCTATTTACTCAGAAGGAACACCAGTTTGATTGCTTCTTAACTTTACAATATTAAATAATGAATATTTGTCAAATGTTACCGATAAAGACCAAATTCTGATTACAATGAATATCAGTGAAGAACAATTAGCAAATTGACTTGAAGCTTATTGTCAAGGGTAATCATTATTATAAGTATAACATTTTATTTTTTTAAGTATAATATTTTGGTTTGGGGGAATCATTTTTACCTATGAATGATGATAATGCCATTGTATTTCTACAAATTTTGAATTTCACAAGAGGAACTTATGATTAGTTATGACTTTTAACTGTAATATATATTTTTAAAGTTATATTTAGGCATTCAAATTATTACTCTTAAATGAAACATGAATCAAATTTCATTTTTTTGGGTGTGTTCCCAACACCTCCTACTAGATTGTTTTCTTTTTTCTTGTGAGGAATACTTAACAAAGGCCTATTCAATTGAAATTAATTAAATTTTAATTTGCTAATTGTTCCTTGATGTGTCACACATCAATCAATGTTCATCATAATCAAATGTTTTGAAAATAAAACTTGAACTAATGATTATACAAAAGGAGTCACTATGTTAATGTCTCTTGATGATGTGGATATACTCCAGTGACACACTTTATAACCAAACATGTATACATACATACAACCATACATAACCATGTAAGAAATGAGGTAAGTAGGAAATAATATTGGTCTCCGAGTCATGAGACCTGACTTATCTTAACCTTTAGCCAGTAGAGTGACCTAGGGAAAGTCAAATCATTTCTTTGGCTTTTGAGTTATTCTATAAATAATTCTACTTTATAAAATGAACGAATTAGCCTAGGTAATAACTTCTAATATCTGTGATAACTTTTAAATGCTATGATTTTAAGCCTGATGACCTCACTTTCTTTTTCAGTTTACAATTCTACTCTCTACCTCCTGTTGTCTACATGTTACTCTCACTGCAAGACCAGAAATATCCTGTGAGGAGCCATGAAGTCAGCAGGATCAGCTGGGAAAGAAGTTGGGAGATCTAAATCTCATCAAATTCTTCAATGGTCAAATGTCAGGGGGGAAAATGTGTATAACACAGGGGAAAAACTTTAAAAACCTATGGAAATGTGTGGTGTAATTATTGTTGGTCTTGGTCATCCAAATTATGATGTTCTTAGGCAAAGGGACCAGCCTAAACCAATTCAAATAGGCTGGTTTATACCCATTTAAAACTGGATTTTGTCAATTGGAAGTGAATTAAATGAGTTTAGACTGGTTTAAATTGTTTTTAGCTGGTATCAGACTGTTTGAATGGGTTTAGAGTAGTGCAGTTGTAACCCATTTGAAGTGGTTTAAACTGGTCTGAACTGGATTTTTTTTGTTCTTATTTTGGAGAGGGGGCAGGGCAATTGGAGTTAAATGACTTGCCCAAGGTCACACAGCCAGCAAGTGTTAAGTGTCTGCAGTTGAATTTGAACTCAGGTCCTCCTGACTACGGGGTTGGTGCTCTATTTACTATGTCACCTAGCTGCCCCTGAATTGGATTTTAGATGGATTGAACTGTTCTTAACCTTTCTTATTTTTTGCAAAGCAGTCTAAAAAGGTTCAGAGTGGCCAAAATAAGTTTAAACCAGTTCAAACCAGCTGAAATCAGTTTAAAATAAGTCAAACCAGTAAAAAAACAAAAACAAAAAAAAACCACAGTCTAAACCAGTTCAGACCAATTTAAAACAGTTCAAAACAGCCAAAACCCATTCAAAACCACTTTAAACTGGTAAAATTCAACTTAAACCAATTTAAACTGGCTAAAACCAGTTCAAATGAGTTCCCGCCAGTCAAAACCAGTTTAAACAAGTTAAAACCAAGCCAAGATGCAGTGTAGAAGCAACAAGTTTCTGCAGCTCCCACATAGCCATCTCAAATACCCATAAAATATGACTCTAAACAAATTTTAGGGCTCCAAAAGTCACAAAACACATCTCCTGCTGAAGGCAGCTTGCCAGGGAGCTGAAACCAGCCCTGAAACCAGCCCAGCCTGAAATCATGGCTTGGCCCTGGGGTGGCCAGAACAAGCTGCAGCTGGAGCCTTCAGGAGAGTGGATCAGTGGCAGCTGTGGCAGTTTCCAGACTTATCGAGCCATAAGAAACAAGGACTAAGTGAAAGGTTAGTGGAACTCAGCTAAATTTGGGGCAGAAAAGCAGTCAGGCCAAACTGCCTTCAGGGCAAGGAAGTGGCAGAAGCAGCCCTGCAGCCACCTCTACCATGGCTGCTTCAGAGCTCCCAGCCTGCAGACTGCAGGGGAGCCAAGCAATCATTCAGAGGCTAAGTGCTCTTGCATTGAGTGGCCTGGATTCATATTGTGGTCTTGGGTGCTGGTCCTGGGGTGCATTTTCAGTGAGCCAAAGCTGGTGGGGGCTGCATAAAAACAGCAGCAGGAGGACATAGGAGAGAGCAGATTGGGGGAGGGGTTATACAGCGGGATGGCTGTTTTGGGATGGTGGGTGGGGGAAAGATGGGGGGAAAATTTGTAACTCAAAATCTCATGGAAATGATTATATAAACAAGAAAATAGATAAATTAATTTATTAATTTAAAAAAATAAACAAAACCAGTTCAAACTAGTATAAAACAGCAAGAACCAATTTAAGAGGGGAAAAACTTAGTTTGGACAAGTGCAAATGGACCAAAATCAGTTCAAACAGGCCAAAAGCAGTTCAAACCAGTTCAAACTAGCTAAAACCAATTTCAACAGCCCAAAACCAGTTCCAACCAACAAAAATCAGTTCTGACCAGTTCCAACCACCCAAAACCAATTTGAAATGGCTAAAACCAGTTCAAATCAGCTAAAACTAGTTTCAACTGGGCAAAACTCAGTTTGAATAGGCCAAAAATAGTTCTAACTGGTTAAGACCAGTTCCAAACAGTCAAAATAATTCAAACCAGTTCAAACTAGCTAAAACCATTTTAAATCTGCCAAAACCCATTTAAACTGACCAAAACCATTTTCATTTGGCTAAAACCAGATCAGCTAAAACCTATTCAAACTGGCTAAAATTGGTTTAAAATGGTTCAAATGGGCACAAGCAGGTTTACCTTGGACAAAAAAGTAAATAAAAAATTCTCTTGATAAGGTATAGGCTCTGGGCAAACCCCTTGAACTTTGAATCTTCCCAGTTGATGAGGCATTTGCCTGAGGCCATAAACCTTTCATTATAGCTAGGCCCAAATCCCTTACTCTTACTAGCCTAGCCCTCCATTGTCCATCCACTTCCTAACCTTAAGCCTATCCAAATATCTATACCTAAATCAACTGTTATACCCTTGAACTGGCCTAAGCCACCATTGTCTATCTCCAGGTAGCCTCCAGCAACTTCGTTCATTTACCGGAGTCTGACCTCATCTGACTCCTCCTGAAGACCCTCCCCAAACTCCTCCTCTAGACCACCCCTAGATTCCTCCCACAACCTTTCTGTATATAAGACCCTATCTTGCCTCCATGTGCTGTGAGAGAGCCATAGAATTTTTTAGCATAGACTTGCTCTGTGCCAGATGAATCTGGACCACTTGTCCAATGAAAGTGTCACAGATATAGAGGCTCTTTAAGAGTCTACCCAGACGGGGGCGGAGCTAAGATGGTGGAGAGTAAGCAGTAACCTGAACAAGCTCCCAAAGAATTTCGTCCTTGGGAACTAAAAAGTCAATTTGAGCGGATTTAAAAGTGACGGAGCCCATTGTGAGACGG
>CM053588.1:129184898-129235426 GCA_028646515.1 Pseudochirops corinnae | reverse complement strand
CATTATAAAATGCAAAATGGATAATCTTGATTACATTAAGTTGAAAAGTTTCTGTACAAACAAAGCCAATGTAATTAAGATTAAAAGGGAAGTGGGAAATTGGGAAAGAATCTTTATAAGCAGTGTCTCTGATAAAGGCCTCATTTCTAAAATATACAGGGAATTGAGTCAAATATTTAAGAATACAAGTCATTCTCCAATTGATAAATGGTCAAAGGATATGAACAATTTTTAGAGGCAGAAATTAAAGATATCCATAAGCATATGAAAAAGTGCTCTAAATCACTATTGATTCGAGAAATGAAAATCAAAACAACTTTGAGGTACCACATCTCACCAGTCAGATTGGCTAAGATCACAAAACAGGAAAATGACAAATACTGGAGAGGTTATGGAAAAATTGGAATACTAATGCATTGTTGGTGAAGCTGTGAACTGATACAACCATTCTGGAGAGCAATCTGGAGCTATGCCCAAAGGGCTATAAAGAATTGCATACCCTTTGACCCAGTAATACCACTTCTAGGGTTGTATCCCAAAGAGATTGTAGAAGTGGGAGGAAGACCCATATGTACAAAAATATTTTTTGCAGTTCTCTTTGTGGTGGCAAAAAACTGGAAATTAAGAGGATGTCCATCAATTAGGGAATGGCTAAACAAGTTGTGGTATATGAATGTAATGGAATACTATTGTGCTATAAGAAATAAGGGGCAGATGGACTTCATATTTATCTGGAGAAGCTTACACAAACTGATGATAAGTGAGAAGAGCAGAACCAGGAGAAATTTGTACACAATGACAGATACAATGTATGTGTGACAATCAACTTTGATAAACTAGACTCTTCTCAGCAACACAAGGTTCTAAGACAACTCTAAAAGACTCAAGATGGAAGGAGATGTCTCCATACAGAGAATGATCTAGAAAGAACAGAGATTAAATGGAGACTGAAGCAAACTACATGCTCCCTTTCTTTTCCATGTTTGCTTTTATTTCCTCTTTCCCACTGTTCATTCCACCAGTTACAACTCTTCTATACAACCAGACTAATGTCCAATGTGAAAGTATTTGCAGATCCTATACTTGATTGCATGCCACCATGGGGGGAGGGGGTGGGGAAAGAGGGAAGGGAGAAAATTTGAAACTCAAGGGATTGTGGAAGTGAATCTTCTAAACTAAAAGTAAATAAACAAATCAATTCAAAAAAAAGAAGAAGTTGAGGGAAGAAACTGAAACACTTGACAAATATTATCTCATTTAATCTTTACAACAGCCCTAGGAGGTAGATGCAGTCATTATACTCATTTTATAGTTGAAGAAACTGAGACAGTCAGTGGTTAAGCCTGCCCAGCCTCACATAGCTAGTAAGTATCTGAGACCAGATATCTGAGATTTTCCTGCCTCCAAGTCCGAAAGTCCTATCTGCACAAGGAAAATACCTTTCATGTAGCAGATAATTAAGTGCACTGAATTTAATTCTGTTCAATCCATCACACATATATTTAGTGTTTATTATATACAATACATTGTACTAGGCACTGCTTAGATTTACAAGTCCTTCTTCCCCCTCAAATAATCCCTTGCCCTGTAGGAACTTATTATATCCAACTGGAGAGATAGAATGTCCACACAAATAATTAAATGCAAAATTTATGCAGTGATTTCAAGTGATATAGAACACTAAAACTGTAAGAATCAATAAAGTCCAGATTGTAGAGGGCTACATGCCAAAATAGAGATTTTGTATTTTATCATAGAGGTAATAAGGAGCCATTACAGATCTGTTTTAAGAATATCAGTCTGGCGGTTATGGAGAGGATGTATTGAAAAGAGAAGAGACTACAGGCAATAAAGCCAATTAGGATTCTATTGAAATAGTCCAGATAATGATGATAAGGACCTGAATTAGTGGAGAGGCTGTATTAGTGTAAAGAAGTAGATAAATGTGATAAATATTGAGGAGATATAATGAATAAGATTTGATAACTGATTAGATGTGGGGGATGAAGTAGAGGGAAAGATAAAGGATGACTCTGAGATTATGAAACTAGGGACCTGAAGGACATTGGTGTCCTCAACAAAAATGGGATAATTTGAAGGCAATTCAAACCTCGTGATTTCTAAGTTCCTTAAGAGTAGGGACCATAGCTTAGAATCCTTTGTGCCTCTCTTAAAAACTAGTAAAATGAAGAAAATGGATGTTAGAAGTTGAAGGATCCAGACTGATTTGAAAAAGGGGAAAGGACATATATGTACAAAACATTTATAGCATCTCTTTTAGTGATGGCAAAGAACTGAAAATTGAGGGGATGTTCATCAACTAGGGAATGGCTGAACAAGTTGTCTTATATGATTGTGATGGAATACTATTATGCTATAAGAAATGATGGCAGGATACTCTCAGAAAAACCTGGAAATACATTTATGAACTGATACAAAGTGAAATGAGAAGAACCAAGAGAATGGTTCTACATAGTAACAATATTATATGATGATCTACTGTGAATAACTTAGCTATTCTCAGCAGTACAATGATCCAAGACAATTCCAAAGAACTTACAACGAAAGGTGCGTCCGTATCCAGAGAAAGAACTAGTAGAGCCTGAATACAGATCAAAAGTACTTTTTCTTTATTTTATTTTTCTTGCTTTTCTCTGCTTTCTTTCACAGCATGATTTACATGGAAATGTGTTTTGCATGACTACATGTGTATGATCTGTGTCTGTGTCAAATTGTTTGCCTTCTCTATGAGGGGGAAAGGAGTTTAAGGGAGAGAATTTGGAACTCACAATTTGAAAAAGGAATGTTAAAATTATTTTTACATGTAATTGGGAAAAATAAAATATTAATTTTTAAATAACTCAAAAACAAGGAAGTTGAGGGATCAGCTTTTTTTTTTTTAACTGTCTACTGCATTCCAGGTTCTATGCTAGAAGCTGGGGAGATAAACTTGAAACAGATCCAGACTTGCAGGAATAGTTTACATTCAACCTGAGGGAGAGGAGAGAGAAGGGAAGGAAGAAAATCAGAATTTATTAAGCACAAACTAAATAAAGATACTATTATTATCTACGGTTTTGCAATATAGGAAACTCAGTAGAACACGGTTAAGTGACTTGATCAAGATCATACAATTCATAAATGCCTGAGGTCCTTTTTAAATTCATGTCTTCTTAACTCCAGAGCCACTTCTCTATTCACTGCACCACCTACCTACCTCTCAACACGGAACTAAACATGACTAAATAAATTCAAAACATACAAAGTAATTTTCAGGAAAGAGAACTGAGAAGTTTGGTGCCTTGTGAGCTTTGAAGGGAGCTAAGAATTCCAAAGGGTCATTCCACAGATGAACAAACTGAGGCTTAATGAGGTCGAGAGATTTTTTTCCAAAGCCATACAGAACATTAGCTGTGCATATAGTAGGTATTCAGTAAATGTTTGTTTTTTGAGCAAAAGGATAAGATTCCCTTGTAGCACCAGGAACCTGATACCTATAAAGAAACAAACCATAACATAGAGACCTGGAAAAGGAAGGAAGGATCGATACTGAGGATCCTACTCTAAGAATTTAAAAGAGCATCCGAAAGCAGAATACAATCTCCTTTCCACTTGTGCTTGGAAGAGTGAATAAGTACATAAGACCCCAGGAGTCTATTAGAAGTTAATCAACTTCTGAGAGCCCAAGAGTTTGAGAAGAATCTTCCCAAGAAAACAGTACCTCCTTCTCTGCCCTCCCCATTCTCAAACCACTCCTAGGTTTCACCTGGGCCCTCTGCTGTGGCCCCTGCAGCTTCCATTTCTGTGTCCCAATTTCTCATTTCTTAATTCCCCAGGCTCTTTCAACTTTGGTTAAAGTCTGATTGCACTGAGAGGGGAGAGGAAATGGATTATTTTTTAGTGGTAGAATGGGATAGTTTTACGAAGTCAAGATCAAGGACTGGATTAACAAGCATGCAGTTGCCTATTCTCTGGCTGATGTATATCATTAGAATTGAAGGAGTGAGAGGTAGCAAGAAAGCTTCCTGAACACACTGCATGCAGCGTTTTAAATGACTGCAACACAGGGACAACTAATAAATTACAGGGAGGAGGAAGGCGATGTGGGAACAAGGACCCAGCTCTCCTCTCCTCCTCTCCAGGCTCAGTCTTCCCTAATCAGCTGAAGCCACCAGGAGACCTGCTGCAGGTTACAAAGTAAGGCCAAGGCCATGACCCTTGCACCCCTGTCACGCACCCTTCTATAATATCAATTCTCAGCTTTAGTGCTGCCTCAGCAGATTTCTCTAGCCTACCCTTCATTATTGATACCCAGTCAGGAGCAAAGCTTTCCAGAAAGAAAAGCACAATTGATCTCTGAATAGTTTATGAAATATCCTTTGTGCAAGGCTTTAAATTATTATTAGGTTGAACTCATTTTCACTTCTGACCTTTTGGAGACACAACTTTAAATCGATTTTCACCAGCTTTGATGAGAGCTGAACTCCAACTGGTCCTAAAGAAGGAAAAGTCCATGGGACAGAAAACCGTTTTCTTTTTTTTTTTTTTTTTTACGATTAATTCACTGCTCACTTGAGCAAAACAAGGGTAGGGGTCTGATTAAGGTGAATAGTCATAGAAAATACTTTTCCTTCTTCCCATTTCCCTCAAAGCACTTCAAAAAACCCTCAGGGAAAACCCCTAGTAAGGCCTTTCCTGTTCCTACCAATTTTGATTTCTATTGATCAGATTCAAGTCTGTCCTAATATTGTACTCCTTCAGACTTCCCTTTATCAATCACCCCTAGCAGGAAAAACATGTATTAAAGTAAGTACCTGAGCTGAGCCCTGAGGCCCTATTAAACATTCTCTTTCCTGGGTAAATTATTTTCTGTCATCTGGCATGTTGGGCACCCTTGGGAAAGGCAGGGATTCATTTATAAAGAATTATGCTGCACAGTGATAAATTTAATCCACTCAAATCAATAGCACTTAGATTTTATTTTTAAAAAGATAACCAAGGTTCTATCAATAAGAAAAATCTCTATTCTTTCTAGTCAGATGGTTTTCACAAACTTAATTATTTGGCCATTGGCAAAGCCACAGGGTATGTAATGCTTATATAGGGTAAGCCTTCCCAACTGGATGTGTTAATGCAATAGTAAGTAAGAGCTCTGGAAGATGTCCATCAGAAAACTTTCAGTAATTCTCCATACCCACATGGAGGCTATGGAGTAAAAGATAGTTTATCTCTATTCACCAGACATGAAGGAAAGAGATAAGTGGTTCTAAACTTGCTGCAAAGATGATCAGATAGTACAGTATATTCACTCCTCTTGGCTGTGAATCACAGGGTTTTATACCACACACTTAATATCCTCCTGTGTTTTACAGCCGGATGTGGGAAATGTCAAACATTTTAATTCACAAAAGGACAAATGAATCATAAATGGAACAACCCAAACACCATTCTCACTGTTCATAGACATGCTGAGGCGGCAGGGCCATGGTACCCCCATTTTATTTGTCCACTGGATTCTAGAGAGATGCCATTTGTATTAGGAAGTTCCAGAGTCTCTTGGCAAGGGGGACAAATTATTTTCCCAATGCCTGCCGCTGCCTTCATAGGCCTATGTTATATATCTATTTCTGAGTCCCAAAATATTAGTCAGGTCAGTTGAGTTCTCAGTCCCATGACCACTGATTCATAGTCTCTGCTTAGCTCATGGATTCAGGACACTGATTAAGAGTGAGAACAACTGCTTTGCAGCTGTCATGAAGGAAGCTCTTAGCTAAGTGACTATCGTCCTTCTTCCCACTTCCCTCAAAGCACTGCAGCTTTGCAGCTGCCTGTGGTACTCAGGTGAGAGAAGTGGGCTGAACTATACAAAGCTTTGGGAAGAAAAATAAATTGCCCATCATAAAAGAGATCTTTTGTGTACCCAGATCTGCAGGAAAAGAGTGGTGGCGGAAATGGAAGTGGTTATTTCTGCTCCCAACTGCTACATTCAACATCTTGTTTCTACTGCATCTGTTGATTTGCTTTTGAAATGTTATTATTATTATTATAAGAGGACAAGCCCCAGAAGCAGAAAATAGATAGCAATAAGCTTAGTTGTTGTTATATGCATTCATTTAAAAATGGAAGAGCTGTCAGAGGATACCTAGTCCAACCCTCTCATTTTTCAGTTGAGCAAACTGAGGCCCAGAGAAATTAAGGGACTTGTCCAAAGTCACATGGATACCAAGTGGCTTCATTTATATAATTTCTAGGTAGTAGTTCCATTACCAGGCTACTTATACTTACCACGTGCCTTCCAAAATATTTGGGTGACCTCCAATTTAAGTTCTTCAGAAACTTATTTGAAGACTCCCCAGAAGAATATTGTTAGTTTTGTATGTGAATACATGTGTATATGCATACACACATATGTTAGATGGGTGAATCTTTGTTTCATAGAGAAGTTTGACGTCATTAAAAGACCTACACAATTTCAGATGACAGGTAGTTTGGTTCTTTTAAGCTAACATTAAAAATGCAAAAAGTTAGAATGGCTTCCAAAGAAAGAAGGAAAGAAAGAAACAATCAGTACCAATGGAAAGCACTTGTAATAAATAGAGTGGTAGAATTTGTGTCAGGGAGACTTAAGTTCAAATCCTGTCTCAGACACCCTTGGCAAGCTGCTTAATTTCCTATGTCTCAGTTTCCTCATTCTGTAATATAAAATAAAGAAGAATCTAAGGTCCCTTCTAATACTAAATCTAAGATCCTGTTTTCCATTTCAATGTAAAAAATGTATTTAAGTGCCTGTCCTATAATCATTCAAGCTTAGGCAACAGTAGAAAGGCAGCTAGGAAGTTATTTTTAGACCAGTCAGGTAGCAGGATAAACCTAAGGGTAATAGTCTCATTTTTTTAAAATACAAGAAACAAGAGAAGCATGAGAAAGTACACAGGGAAAAGAAATCATAAGGAACTTAACCAAGTTGAACTATTTACATGCCTACATGGAAAAATGGTCATTGTAACCTATGAAACTTTTCTCAGTATGAGGATAGTTGAAGGGAATATAAATGTGTGTGTATGTATATATACATATGTATATGTCCATATAGGAGGGTATATGTGTGTATGAATACATATGTGAGCATATGTATATATGTATACATAGACAGAGGGCACAGGATCAATTGAATAGGAAGGGATGATATTTAAAAAGGTGAAATTAAGAGCTGGGAGAGGAATTGAATGGGAGGAGACAGGGAGAGACAGAATAGGGTCAATCTTTTCATATAGAAGAGGCAAGGGATAACTGTTACAATGGAGGGGAAGAACAGGAAGGCAAAAGGGAAAGGGTCAACCTTACTCTCATTGTACTCTCATTGCTTGGGGGGGCAATGACATACACACTAAATTGGGTATCTTGCCCTACAGGAAAGTAGGGGGGAAGAGGATGAGAGGGGGAATGATGGAGAGGAGGGCAGGAGTCAAGGGTCCTTTTGTAAAGGGACAGGGTCAAAGTAGAGAATAAAACAAGGGGGGACAGGAGAGGATGGAGGGAAATATAGTCAGTCTTTCACAATATATCCACTATGGAAATGTTTTGTATAACTACACATGTACAATCTATTTTGAATTGCTTATCTTCCCAGTAAGGGTAGTTGATGAGGGAGGAAGGGAAAGAATCTGGAACTCAAAGTTTTAAAATCAAATGTTTTTATATATACAATTCTACATTTCCAGGTCAGCAGCCAACCAAAAAATCCCATTTTCACCTTGTGGAAAGCAGATTGGTAATAGTCACACAATGTCCGAGCATACTCTGAACTGGGGCAGGCCCCTTCCATTCCCAATCATAACTACACTCAGAGTATCAGGCTCGTCAAACCCCCTAAGTAGGTTGGAAGAGTCTTTTGTATTTATCCCCAGGACTGGGGCCTCATTACCCACTCTTCCTCTCCAGTGTTACATGTAAACATATCTCCCCCAGTAGAGTGTCAACTTGTTACAGGCAGGAGTAGTCTTGCTTTTGGACTTGACTCTCTGGGCTGAGCACAGAGCCTGATACATACCAGGTGCTTAATGTTTGCTTACTGTTTGATTGATTGACTGTTTGACTAAGGAGGTAATGAGTTCCTGAACTGAGATGATAGCTGTGGAAGTGAAGAGAGGTATAATTAATAAGATTTTTCAGCTGCCTATATATGGGGAGGCAAGGGACAGGAAAGCGTTACCAAGAACTGCAACGTTTTAATGGCAGGTGACTAGGAGGGTGATGATTCCACCAGCAGAAGCAGTGAAGGAGTCATTGAGGAAAGGGACCCATTTTAGTGGGGAAGATGATGAGATTATTCTGTAATATATTAAATTGAAGGTGTGTAGGAAACAGTTGAAGACATAGAGCTAGAGTTCAAGAAAGAGGAGAGACTCAAATTAGAGATATAGATTTGAAAGTCAAAGCCCTAGACATGAATAAAATTTCCAAGGGGAAGAAGAGAGGGAAACAGACAAAGAGAGATAGAGACAGGAGGAAAGAGAAAGAGAGAGAGAGAGACACACACACACACACACACACACAGAAGGGAGAAGGGTGGATATTTTACATTTCAGTCAGGGCGATAAAACACACAGAGAACATATAAACACAATTCTTTATAAATAATTAATAATAACTCCCACATATATAACGGTGTTAAGGTTTGCAAGAAGCTTTCCTCATCAGTCTGTTGTGTGGTACTGTTAAACAGCTATCCTTTCAGAGTGATCACAGTGACACTACTTTCTATAGCTTCTGAGGCTTCACGCTACCCCTGTACCTGGCAAGTTGACCAATTGGCCTCTACACCTTGGAACAATAGTGTCAAATCTATGTCAGAAGCACCTGCTCAGTTGATGTGAGGGGAGAAAAGGGTGCTTAGCTTTGGCAGGCATTGTTCTCAGAAATGACTTTTTTTTTTTTTGCTTTTTTGGAGGGGGGAGGGCAGGACAATTGAGGTTAAGTGACTTGTCCAAGGTCACACAGCTAAAAAGTACTTATTGTCTGAGGCCAGATTTGAACTCATGTGCTTCCAATTCCAGGGCTGGTGCTCTATTCACTGCACCACCTAATTGCCCCACAGAAATGACTTCTAGTGCCTGATACCATTCAGATTCTAATGCTGAGCTATCACCTAGGTATAGAGGATTGAGCATTCACTTTTGTGTCTGATTCTTTATCAAGGTTCATACCACCTTAGGCACCTCAACAGAAGAGTAGGCCTAAAAAATGCCAGAGAAGTTGCCTTCTTTGTGGACACTTCCTCACACTCACTGATCTCTAAAACACCTCCAAAACCCCAGTATCCCTTCCCATAGGCCATTTTAGTTGAAGCTACATAGTTCAGTGGATAGAGTTCTGG
Organism: Pseudochirops corinnae; assembly: GCA_028646515.1. Classification (NCBI taxonomy): domain Eukaryota; kingdom Metazoa; phylum Chordata; class Mammalia; order Diprotodontia; family Pseudocheiridae; genus Pseudochirops; species Pseudochirops corinnae. The sequence goes on along the minus strand of CM053588.1, from coordinate 129,226,050 downwards.
GCTTGGAATCAGGAAGACCTGAATACAAATACAGCCTCAAACATTTACTACTTGTGAGACCCTGATCAAGTCACTTAATTTCTGTTTGCCTTAGTTTTCTCAACTATAAAATGGGGATAATAATAAAACTTACCTTGAAGGGTTGTTGTCTAAGACAAATATTTATAAAGTACTCAGTATATTTCCTGGCACACAGTAGGTATTTAATAAATGCCTATTTCTTTCCCTCCATAAAGGTAGAGGTGATGAGAGGAAGCTTGGTTAGAGAGGATGGACTGATTTTGGAAAACTTGGATGAAGCTTAAGCCATTAAATCCTTTTTTCTGTACCCCTGACCAAAGAGGAAGTATTAGCCCATTTTAGAGATGAAGAAACTGAGTTCTGACAGATTAAGAGATTTATATGTTCTATTTATTCTATCATGTTGCCTCTCAGTATTCAAACATAAGTGATTTTGTCACATGGCTATTCCCTCCTCCAATGCCACTAGTAATATATCTATGGCTTCAGGAGATAGTCTTACTGTCTGGCACCAGATTCATATTCAGTGCCTTTTCATCTTGGTAAAACCTGCCAGAGCTTGGGTTACCAAGAGCTTTCAAGAACCCAGGATCACCTCTACACTTAATGAAGGATCAGAGGATGTTATGGAAGCTCCTTTTTAAAATCACCTTGAAGTGACAAATAGTCAGGTCCAAAATAATATGCTACCCAGTGAATACATGCATCCTGGAGGAATGAGGAAGCATGGACAGAGTAGAATGGTAGTTACCTGAGAAGGAAGGCTTGCTAAATGAAGCCACTGATTTTTTAGTCAAATTTCAATGACTAATAGGTTGATTGAAGAGGTAATGATTTCCTGAACTAAGGCCATGGCAGTGCAAATGAAGAGAAGTATAACTGATGAGAATTTTTTGCTGCCTAGATATGGGGAGACAAGAGATAGGATTAGAGAAGAAGGTGAAGGTCTTTTAACTATTTAGTTGATTAGTGCTAAAGGAATTGAATGCATAAGCAGAACTAAGAAGAGGTTGCTTTATGACATGAGCCATAGGTATGTTTCTGCCTAAAGGTCAAAGTTTAGATTATAACAAACCATAACACCAGAGCTCATTTCATTCTTTTAAAAAAAAATCCAAGCTTTCAGTTTCATCTGTGTAGTAAATTCCTGAAGGGGGAAGGTGCAATCCTTGAGTCCTCCCTTCCGGATTTTCCTTCCAGATATCTTGTATGAATCTCATATAAACCTAATTATTTACATGGAGTCTCACATACCAGAATTTAAGCTCCTTGAGTACCTGGATTGCTTTTGCCCTTCTTCCATATCCCTACCGCTCAGCCCAATGCCTGGCACAAAGTAAATCTTCAATGAATGTATATTGATTCTTTGAAGAGTGACAGAGTTCTCCAGAGTCACATAGCCAGTATGCTGGCCTTCTGGCCATAATTCCATGCTTCCTCTCATTCTATGCTTGTAGAATATTATTTGTTTGGAATATGAAAATCCTAGGTGCTTTTATAGGCTATTTGAACCTCAAGCAACTTTTATTGGAAGAGTGATAATAATAAGAGTTCTACTGCTTCTATCCCTAGGCAATGTTGGTTTATTTTCTTCGCTATCCATGGAATCCCTAATATCCTGGCATAGCCCTGAAACTCCCTGTCATCTCCATCTCTGGTTCCTAACTCCAGGCTGCAAGTTGCCTTCACTCAAAACAAAAGGAGTGCAAAGGCAATCAGAGATGCCTGTTTCTTTCATCATACAATATCGCACTTACAACGCATTTCTGCTTAATAGCTTCCAATGAATTAATCCCCTTCCCCCCTATAATTCAAAAAAAAAAAAAGAAGATTAAGCTAACAGGGTTTGAAGTCATGAAGAATTACAGACCATAATGACCAATTTTAGCATGTTTTATAACCCATCAAAATGGAAATATTACCTTGGGGTACAATTTATTTTTCCTTATCATAAAATTCCACAGTAGTTAGAACAGTCATATAAATAAAACCCCAAGTCCCTAGCAGAGGTGATGAAAGGAAACTCATTCAATCTTCTGTCTGATGTTTCATTCTGCTTTTTGACAGCTGAAGATAACCAAGTACAATAAAATGCCTTCAGTGTTGTAATGAAAAATTTACACATTAAGCAAATTTGTGCAGACAAAATAATTGACAGTGGTATAAAGAGATTCAGCTCAGTGGTTTATAAAATATAAGGATCTGAACTAAATTAATTTTGAATTCTAAAGCATGGGAAGCATATGTTATTTGGCAAACTGAGGAAATGGGCCTGGGTGCCTCACAATTGTATTGTCTGCATTTATTGCCACTTAAAAGAAGTAAGAGCATCAAAGCCTCCACACTTTTGAAAGGAGAGTCTCATTGTTTCATTCTGTGTATGTGTATTAACGTGCTTGTTCTCTTGGCAGAGACAATAGCCCTGTGAGAAGCAGAAGGAAGGAAAAACAGTTCTATGTGAAGAGATGGAATACTGATTAACTCAATGACTGGAGTGGCATTGCCCTCTCCCAGAAGGTCCCTTAGTTACATTTCAGTACAACTGTGTATTTGTAAAAACAAGAGGATAGGTTTGAATCTAGGGTAATTCTAGGAAAATTCCTAGGAAATTCATTGATAAGGAAACTACTTCTACCAGGACAGATTGGTGCCTTCTCTACAAATTATCGTCTTAGAAAACTGCCTAGAACACTGAGAGGATAAATGACATGTCTCAGATCACATAGTCATCATGGGTCAGAGTCTTCTGGACCACAAGGCCAGGTAGTTCTCTTATCTATGTGTCATAGTAAGGTGGAAAGAGATCTAATCAAAAGCCTTTTTTCCTTTTCACAAATACATTTCCAAAATGTTATCTCATCTTCTTTTTTATTTTTTAACAGGTTTTCCTCAGTTTGGAGTATAAGGGCCCGCTCATTCTGCTGCTAATCAGCACAGAAATTTGCATCTTCTCCATTTCCAAGTTGTGCTATTTCCCCTATCCTTAGACAGCCTGCTCAGCCCCAGCTCCCAGGCTCTCATCATGTTTGAGGTCAGACTTAGTGTAGATACCACCTTACATCTGCTGCCTTGACTGGTTTCACCTCCATGTACAAGATGCCACTTTCAGACAAAGCTCATCACTCCTACTCACCACCATGATGCTCACTTAAGTCTTGATTGGTTTCCACTTCTCATAGCCTCCTCTCCCTTTGGAGGAATGGAAGGCAGAGTACCAAACTCCTCTCAATGCCTATCTTTATAGAGGGAAGAAACCAGACTCTCAGATCACTCCACCTTACATCAGCTACCCTGCCTGGTTTATATTCTACAGAACAAAATAATGCCCCCACACCAGGGGATGTACCCCATCCCTCCCTGTCCCACCCCTTTTCTTACCTCCTTTTCTATATTGTCTCCCCCTTAAGATCCTAAACTTCTTGAGGTCAGGGATTATCTTTTTATTAATTGAATCCCCAGCACTTAGCCCAGTGCCTGGCACATCATAGGTGCTTAATAAATATTTATTGGATGTGATTGGATTAGAAATCCAATGAGCATTAGCCCTTCTGAAGTTCAGAACTCCTAAACTCCAAGGGTGCACTAGCTTCAATCTCCCTAAAAGCAGGGATTACAGGCATGCATGATGGACCAACTTAACAGGCCCTCATCTGATTAGCACACCAGCTTTCCAGAGGAGGTTAGCATGCCCTTTTGACAGAAAAGGAAACAGAGTCCCAGAGAATTAAATGGGTTAAATTATAATTAAATTAAATGACTATTTTCTTGGCTCTTGTTCCAATCTTCTGATTCCTAATCTGCTGCTTTCCTTTGGAACTCCACAACTCGAGCAAAAACTTTCAGAACCAATAGTAACCAATGGTGTAAATGGCTCACTGTGGAGCTGCAGGTAAGTTTATAAAAATACTCCACTTGGTTTCAGGATTTACAAAGTGACCAATTTGGTACCAGAAGGAATCTTGGCAATCATCAGTGATATCAAACTCAAGTTGAAAGAGGACTACTAAATCTTTGCATTGCATACTAACCTAGAAAGCAACATATGTATACTATCTCTGTTCTATTATATTTTTATTTCTTTTGTTAAATATTTCCCAATTACATTTTAATTTGCCTCTGGGCAGTCATGCAATGTGACATATTTAGCACTCCTCATCCAGCCCAACCCCCTGATTTTATACATAAGGAAACCATCCTGGATAGGTGAAGTGATTTTCTCAAATTCAGATAGTAAGTGGAAGAGATGGGATTTGAACTCAGATCCCCTGTCTCCAAATCACACATCTGTTCACTGTACCAGCATGGGAAGACAGCATGGTTTACTGGGCAAAGAATTAGGTTTAGAGCCCAAATGCTTAGATCCATATCCTGCCTCTGTCACCAACTAGTATTGTAACCTTGGCTAAGTCACTTAAACTCTGTCAGCCTCAGGTTTCTTATCTGTAAAATGTTGGGATTCTAAATGACCTCTAATTTCCCCTCCAAATATAAATCAGTGATACAAAGAAAAGCAATTGAGCAACTCCCTTTGTGTGGGATGATATACATCCAGTAGACATACTAACACAAAAACGATTATGCATGGTGAATGAGACTGACAAATTCCTCTACCCATCTAAAGTTTTGTTGACTGCACAACTGGCAAAAATTCTCAAGCCCAGATGAATAATAGCAATGTGACCATCACCAACCCACTCCAAAAATCTCTAAATGCTACATAAATATTAAAAGCACTGCTTGCAAACCTGTCTCTTTCAAACAATATATCAAAACTAAAAATCAGACTTGATTTGCAATGAAGAAGGAGACACCTGGTGACTTTTATTGTTCACTGTTCAGAAAGTAGCAGGTGGCTGACAGAAAACTCCAATGAGTTCTTTTCCTCTTTAACCATCCATCTGCAGTGCAGTACAGCTTTTATTCATTGGTATTCTATGGCAATATCAGACATATTTGAGGGTTATTTAAGCTTTCATTAGACTAAAATTCTGTGCATTTATTTTACCTTAAATCTTTTGTGGTAACAGCATTCGTGGGATTCGCTGATTCGCCTGCAGTATTCTAAGCAACTTAGTTGTATATCCTAGAGGTGTGACAGATGTCACACTTTTTTTATATTTATTCCTTTGGAATTTAGCTAACCAAATAGAAAATTACAAAGACTGTCTCATCACCATGCATGTTAACATTTTTCTCCTTCAAGAGTTTAATACATAGTCATAAAAAGGAAGAAAACACACACTTTACTTGTGCTATATAAAATACTTCGTTGGAGAGTTTTGAGTTATACAAATACAAGTGGAGAGTCAAGGTGATTTACTGAAATGAGTGCCAGGCCCAGAGTGAGAGGATGCTGGGTTTCAAATCCTACTTCTCCTTACTATATAGCTGTGTGACCTTGTACAAACCTCTAACCTCCCTGGGCCTCTGTTTCTTCATCTGTAAAATGAGGGTCTCTGAGGGCTAGACTGCCTCTGAAGACTCTTTCAGCTCTAAATATATGATCCTCTATGATTTATTTATATTTGAGAGGCAGAAATGCATAGCAGATAGATGACCAGCCTCAGGTCAAGAAGACTTGCATTTGGGTCCTACATCTAACAGCATATTGGCTATGGCACCAGGGCCAAATCACTTAAACCTTCACAAATGACTTAAGCCATTAGTGCCCCCAAGCCACTTCATAAGACTATAAATTACAGACCAATTGTCTAAGGGCATCAATACAGTGTCCCTGCTGGGAGTTACCAATACAGAAAAACAATCACAGAGAGGGAAGAAAGGGAGCAGGAAGGGAAAGAAAACAGAAAGGAAAAAAGGAAAAAGGGAGGGTAGAAGAGAGATTTACTGAAACTGGTTTACAAACTGGACCTTTATAGCATGTAGGCACATAGAAGGTGTCCAGTAAATATTTCTTGATACATCAACTAATTTTTCAGGTCACTGCTAAACCAAGTCTTAGTCATTTCTATTCCCAAGATTCTTCTAAAACACATCAATCCTGGGCAAGTCCATTCCCTCTTATATTTATACCCCAAATTTCTTCTCCCCACCCCAAGTCACTAATTATTATCATGATTCTCATTTGTTCTATTTCTCCTGAATCCAGATAACTCATGGCAACAACTTGAACAGTAAGAAATTAAGACTACATCTATCTAATCATAGCCAAGCATGAGCTAAGTTTAAATGAAACATTCTATCTTACAACCAACTCATACGAAAAAACAAAATGATGGCCAGAGCTTCTGACTCTCAAACTTGAAAAAATGACCACTACTTCCTACCCTGCAAAATATGAATTACTCTGTCAGATTTTCAGTCAAGACCACTTCAGATGCAAATTTGAAAAAAAAAAAAAGATACTAGCTTTCAGAGAATTTATTTGGTCAAATAGGGGAAAAAAGAGTTACCCCTTCCATTTCACAAAAAAAAAAAAGTGAACAGTGATTTTGCCCTTTTCTCATTTGTATATATTTGATGCTAGAGTTAATCACTTGTTTATAGATAAACCTTTGCTGCCCCATGGCTTAATGATTGATAATCTGGCCTTGCCACCTTATGTAAAATTTGGTCATCAGCAAACACTGTGGGGGAAATAGAAAGCCAGAGAGGGAATTCCAAGAATGGTAAGACCTGAGAGCTCTCTAGACTTAATCATATTATAGATGCACAGACAAAAGACTTAACAGATGAGGAAACTGAGTCCCATGTATGTATATATAATTTATTAACATATATACATAAATAAGTAAATCACTGGACACAAGGAGGAAAGAAGTAGGTAGTATGGCCAGGAGAAATCATACAGACTTGAAATCAGGAAACTTGGTTTTTACTCTCCATTATGTTTCTGAGTGATCTGAGGCAGGAAAAATCTATCCTGTACCTTAACTTCCTCATTTAACAGAAATAACAATATATGTCCCCCACCTATAGCAGGGGACTTCACTGAAGACTCTCTAGTTTAAGTCTGAAGATTGAGTTAATAGATGTAAAAATTACTTGTAAACATTGAAAGAACCATGAGTGTCAAATATTATGATTCGTCTGTAATGGGTCAACCCAGGCACTGGATCCTAGTTGCACCATTATAGACTTGGTTCTACTGTTCAAGAGGCATCCCTGTAAATGGTACACAAGTTTCTATTATTATCTTGTAGGGGGGGAGAAATCAAGGCCTTGACTATGGAAATAATGACATCTGTTCAACAAAATGTAAATATTCCTTTGACAGGCCTTTTGTTTTTGGTCTTGACCTATGATTTAATTGTTAGACAGGATTTCTGTGTGGAAACCCTCCAACACGGTAGCTCTGGCAATTATTCTGAAGAAAAGAAGTAAACATGAATTTCTTAATCCCTTCCTATATGCCTGGCACCTTGCTAAGCCCTGAGGATGTAAATATAAGCAAAAAGAAAGATGGTTCTGGTCCATAGGGAGTTTACATTGAAATAGTTAAAAACAATATACATAAAAGAGCTAGAAATGGTGAGGAGGGCAGAAATGAAAGCATGGTTTTAAAATTTATATATCAGGAGCAGGGCCAAAGAGGAATGTGGGGACTTCCACAAAATGGATTACATATTACATAGGAGAAAATCACCATTGTGAGTTACTGGAAGTATTAAATCAAATGTGTCAAACTCCAAAGTAGCAGAAATGCGAACAGTCTGCAAAACTGCATGGTCTGAACCAGATTAAAATGCAATTGAGAAGTGTTTGACAAAATAATTATAAAAACAATGCAGCATAGATGATGTTAATTTGTGGTTTTCTAAGTCAATATGCAACTTGCAAGGATCCATTTCTATTTGAGCTTGACAACACTACTTTTGAGTACTTAGAGAGTTGCCTGGGACATGAAGTGATTAAATGACATCATCATTATCATCCCTAACTTTATATAGGATTTTTAGTTTTGTTCTGTATGAAGTGTTTCACATATATTAAATCCTTTGATCCATATATTACCTAATTTGATAGTTAATACATGTCAGAGATAAGATTTGAACCTATGCTATGCTTCCTTTTTGATGAAATTAACACATGAATAAATGATGAAGTTATTCCCTTTTCCTAGGCAATTCTAGCCTCACTGAGACCACATTGAGGAAATTCAATCGGTGGTTCACTGGGTGTGAACTACATCCTTAAGATTCCACCTTTAAAACTAAAATGAAGATTGGGAAGAAAGGCAATCAGAGCTGAGAAATTGGACACACATATGCTCAATTCCTTGGAATATGTATAGCCATGTGGCGCCTCCAAAGAAAAATACAAAAGGAAAGCATGTTCATCTGCTAGAATTCCTGGATCAACCATACCTAATAAATTAAAGGGCAAATTATGTGAAGTGAATATTGCCATTTGAATTTCCCCATGAGATCATCAAACTATTCAGTTGGTTTAACATCATATAAAATAATTCCACAAGTTCCTTGAGACAGAAGGACCAGAAAAAGGGGCCCAACTAAGACCACCAATTTCCTCCACTCCAATTTGTTGTCTGATCTATCTATTCTCTTGAATAAGAACTTCTATCCATGTAATTTAAAGTGCAAAGGTGGTAAACCATCCTCATCCTAAATCCTCAGAAGCAATGAGTGATAATAGCATCTGAATTTGGAGCTAAGAAACACATTGAGAAAGGAAACACATGAAGGAAAGGTGGCTTCAGAACTCTCCAAGGGCACTAGTCCTCTGCAGAATCCTATCAGAGGTTGTCACCAAAGGAAAATTTTAGGATTCCTGAAAAAGAGAAAGGGACTTCAAGTTTGTAAGAGCTGTGAGTCTATCATTTGGCCATATAGACTCTCTAAGTGTAAGCCCATTCTTTTCAAGAACCTATAGCATGTGGAATGCAGAATGTGCTCCAGGTTCTAAGTAATTATTTCCCAAACCATTGTCCTTGTTTTACCCTGTTAGTAAATACCCTTTCTAAAAGGGAATGAATTCTAGTCGATAATAAATTGGAAACACACTAATGGGAGCTCATAACTGTATAAGAACAGTAGAAGGAATTCCCTAGCTCTGTAGGTTTACTCTTAGAACTTGCAGTCAGCCATTCTTTGGGATCCCAGCCACCAATGCAAGTATGAGTTAGGGAATTAGCTGTAAAGGGAGTACTAGACAAGTATATATGCAAGCTTTTATTTTTGGACTTTACATGTTTCATTTGTAGGAGAGTAAGGTAGTATCAATAACTTTTAAAAGAACTTAACGTAATAAAAATTTAATTCTCATTCAGCCCCACTCCAAATTTTTCTGATAGGATGCATATAATTAACTTTGGGCCACAGACTGTCCTAAACCCCTCCATATCATTTCTATAGACATAATTGAAATTTTTATGCAATGATCACAGGACTTTAACATCAGGTGATATTTCCTGGTGTTTCAATATCCATCATGATACATATAGAGAATAAACTCAAGAGAATGCCTTTTAAACTTTTCAGGATCAAATGCAAAATTCTCCCATCTCTGGTGGGCCTATTTATAAGTTGCCTGCAGTTATTCTACTTTGGCAGGAGTTTTTAAATGAGCAGAGGGAGCAAAAGAATGTTGGTACAAGGGAGATATCAAACTTCAGCAAAGGCTCAACTCTAAAAGTTAGCAAACAAAGTTACTCAAAGTCTACTCCAATCTGAATTTGTCTCCTCTAGCTAATGGGAAACACAAAAGGGATGAAGTTCTTTATTATAACAGCAAGATATAGTGCATTTCTGAGTTGCCCTGGGGACTAAGAACCAAACGGAATTAAAATTTACAGCATTTTAGACCCCAATTTCCTCAATAGTAATTTTCTACTCCCCTTAAAGTATACTTAAACAAAACCCTTTCCCCTACCCTTAGGTGCATCATTTAATGCAGTACAATATGGAGGAGAAGGGTGGGTGAAATAGTTATTCAAGGCACTATTCTGGATTGGTCTCCAAGCTATCAGCTCAATACATACATGAAAAGGACTTGGCAGTTCCCAGGCTTGAGCCCTTAATTCAATTAATCTGAAAGAGAGTAGAAGATAGTCATTACAACCAGCTTTATCTCTCTGGTTGCCAACATTTTGTTACACTATCATAGGATCATAGTTCTTGTAAGATACCTCAGAGCTTATCTATTCCAACCCCCACATTTTAAAGATGGAGAAAATGAAGTCCAGGGAACTTAACTAAGTGACTTGTATAAAGTCATATAGGTAGTATATATAGGTTATGAGCAAATAGAGTGCCAAGCTGGTGTCAGGAAGATCAGAATTTAAATACAGCCTTAGACACTTTCTAGCTGTGTGGCAGATCACTTAACTTCTGTTTGCCTCAGTTTTGTTATCTATAAAATGGGAATAATAATAGCACCTACCTCCCAGGGTTGTTTTAAGGTGGAAATGAGATAACATTTGTAAAATGCCTAGCACAGTGCTTAGCTTGTAGTAGGTATTATATAATCTTGATAATAGTAATATTAATAACAATAATAGTAATAAAAGCTAAATGTTAGCTATTACTGTTGTTGTTGACTTTGTCATTGTTGTTGTTGTTATATGTCAGAGGTAGGATTTGGGCCCAGTAATGTCAATGCCTGTGTTCTTTCCATCATTTTGTTTTTGTTTTTTAGTGGAGCATAGTAAAAAGATTTAATTTTAAATCGGAACACGGGTTCAAATCCAGTATCTTATTATTTATATGATCATAGGCATATCACTCTATGAGCATAATCAAGCGATTTAACATTGTGAGACTTGTTTTATTCATATTTAAAATAATGGGCATCTATTGCAAAATATCTAAGGTCCCTTCTAGCTCAAAATCCAATTAACTGAGATGGAAACAATGTGAATCACTGAATGAATTATATTCAATAGCTGAATAAAAAACTCATGCACACAAGAGAAGTTGACCAGAACTTTGTGCTATGAGATATTATTCAGATAAGGTATATAGATTATCACAATTCTAATTCACCTAGTACATACATGGCTAAGAACCCTACCCTCAAGGAGCTTACTTTCTATTTGCAGAATGTAACATTTATTTTGGTATTGTTTAGTCATTTTCAGTCATGTCTGACTGAAATTTTGACCCCTTTGGGGGTTTTCTTGGCAAAGACATTGCACTGGTTTTTCCATTTCCTTTTGTAGCTCATTTTAACTAAGTTACTTAACTCTTGTGTAGTACTCCCTTACCAACTAACTCCCTAACTCATAACTTGCATTGGGAACTGGGACCCCAAAGAATGACTGACTGCAAGTTCTAAGAGTAAACCTATGGAGCTAGGGAATTTCTTTTACTATTCTTATATAGTCATGAACCCCCACAAGTGTGTTCCCAATTTATTATCAGCTAAAATTCATTCCCTTTTAAAAAGGATATTTACTAACAGAGTAAAACAAGGACAGCAGTTCAGGAAACAATTACTTAAAACCTGTGGCATCTTCTATTTTCCACACACTAAAAGTTCTTGAAGAAAATGGGCTTAAACTTAGAGGGTCTATATAGCCAAATGATAAACTCACAGCTCTTACAAACTTGAAATCTTTTTCCTCTTTTTCAGAAAATTGAGGTAAACAGGGTTAAGTGACTAGTCCAGGGTCATACAGTTAATAACTATCTGAAATTAAATTTGAATTCAGGTCTTCCTAACTCCAGGCCCAGCACTCTATCCACTATGCTACCTAGCTGCCTGTAACATTTATACAGATAAGTAAATAAAAATAATCTCAAGGAAAGAAAGAGCATGGAAAGCAAAAAGGGTTCAGGAAGGGGATCACAGAGGAGGTGGTACCTGATTCTAACCTTGAAGGAAGATAAGGGGCTCATTCTAAACAAAACAGGAAAGGGTCTGGCTTGTAAATATTTAGAAAGGGGAAATGGAATTTCAAGTTTAGAAGCTGATAGTCCAATTTAGTTCAAATATAGAGTATATGAGATGAATAATGTTGAATAAAGCTGCAAAGGCAATTTGAAGCTAAATATAGACTAATTTGGAAACTTCTACATATGTTTTTTAGGTGACAGGTTGCCAATACCTAAAACATTGCTGCATGAGACATTGTGATTTAACTTGGAACATAGTGCAGAATAGAATAAGTATCACAGATATGGAGAAGAGCAAATACTGTCACAATTTTCACCAAAGTGAATAGCTTGAAGTCTGAAAGCTATAAGCCAACCAACTTGATTGATACCTGGTAGTTTCAGGATATGTAATAAAAGAGATGGTAAATCTTAAAAAGGAAGCAGTGATTACAAAGAGCTAGTAGAGCTTGATTAAGAATAACTCCTAACCAATCATGGGTTCAGAGTACAGCTAATGAAACCACTTTCTTTCTCTTCCTTCTCCATAAGGTACTATGTGTGTAGAATGTTGTGCATGATGGTGAATAATGGTTTCAGTTTCTATGTGCTTTCTTTTATTTCTTACAGTTAAGGTTGTGTAAGATGAAGGTAGTAATACTGAGAAACTGCTATGGAAGAAAAAGAAATCAGTACCCCTTTTATCACTATTATTGCTGTTGTTACAGTTAATAAATAATATTAATAAACCCCTGCCATGCCACACTAATCTTATTTACTGTTTTTGACAGAACTATTAGATTGGTAGATTAAGGGAACTCTATAGCTATAGTTTACCTAGACTTAAACAAAATATTTTATAAAGTCTAAACTGCCATTCTTGTGGCAAATCTGGTGTAGATAATAGTAAAATGAATTGGATGATTGTCTGGTTAGGTGACTAGAGTCAAAGAATTATCACAAATTGTTCAACATCAGTTTGGAAAAAAGTCTTACTAGAGTTCCTCAAAAACCTATGCTTGGCCCTTTGTGATACTTCACATTTTATCAATGATTTGTATATAGTCAGCTTTATCACATAAATGGCATGTTTTCAGATTTACAAATGACAACAGTCTGGGTAGAATAGTTAATACAATGAATGATAGTATCAGAATTCTAAAAGATTTCAACAGAATGAACTGCAGGGCCCAAAATTAATAATATAAAATTTAATAGATATAAATGAGGCACCTAGGTGGAGCAATGGATAGAACTCCAGGCCTGGGGTAAGGAAGACTTAAGTTAAAATCTAGTCACAGACATTTAGTGGCTATGTGATCCTGGGCAAGTAACTTAACCTCTATTTGTCTTAGTTTCCTCAAGTGTAAAATAAAGATAATAATGGCACCTACATCACAGTCAGTGTGAGACTCAAATGAAATATTTTTAAGCACTTAGCGCAGTATATGGTACATAAGAGGCATGATATAAATGTTTATTCCCTCTCGCTCCCCCCAAAAATGCAAAGTCTAATACTTACATTCAAAAAATGAACCTTCCTTGGACAAGTCACTTAACTCCAATTGCCTTGTCTTCCCCTCTCCAAAAAACAAACAAAAAAACAAAATAAAAAACCACCAGCCTCACAAATATGAGCTAAGAAGGAATGGCTACACAAAAATATTCAATTGAAAGTTCTTTAGATATTCTAGTGGACTTCAAGCTCAATATGTATCAACAGTGTAGAATGGCAGCCCAAAATAATGCACACTTAGGCTACATTAAAAGAGGCCAAGTGCCTAGGAATAGGGAAGTTAATTTCCTATTAAAATTTCTCCTGGTTAGGGCATATTTGGAATATTGTGTTCCATTCTTAGCACAACATTTTAGAAAAAATATATTGATAAATTGGAGAACAGCCAGGTGAGAGAAAGCAGATTGCTAAGGCATGCAAAATCATGCCACATGTGGGTATTTAACCTGGAGAAGAAAAGACTTGGGAGAGACATGAGAGCTATCTTGAAATATTTGAAAGGCTGTAACAAAAAAGAGAAATTAGATTCATTCTGTTTAGTCCAAGCAGACAGATTTAGGAGAAATGATAGGATACAAAGAGTCAAATTTAGTCGCTATTTGAGGGAAATGTTCCAAACAATTAGAGCTCTCCAAAAGTAGAATGAGCTTTCTCATGAAGTAGTGGATTTCCTCCACATTAAAGGTACTCTAACAAAGATTGAATGATTACTTGTACGTTGTGGTAGGTATTCTTATTCAGGTGTGTACTGGACTATATAGCCTCTGAGATGCTATGAGTCTATGGGTCCTTTACTCAGGGCCATAATTCTTTCACCAGCTAAATAGATAGCTTTTGTTTCTGTCCTTAATGACATCAATATTTTACTGGAAGCTATTGCCAACCAATCTGCTTCTCCTCAGTAACTCACATACCACTGAGCTCAAGAGAGCATCCCACTAAATTTCAGCCAATCCTATCCTCTTTCTCATCCTGGCTTCAACTCACATTTGCTTTATTTTAAAGCAGCTGTGTTGAATCAGCTGAAACACAAGTCATTCAGTGAAAGCTTTAATCATGGGACTAGAGCTTCACATAAATATATCTGGCTTAAAGTTTAAATGTAAAAAAAAATGCACACAATTTTAATCAGTTAACATTTTAGAAAAAAACTGTTCAAGTAGATGTATTACATGACATGAATAAAGACAATATATGTTATGTGCACATGTGGGTCTGCCTCTGAAACTTACATTATGATACTTAAATATTTTCTGAGAGGGTCCATAGTATTTTATCTCTAATTTTCTTTTGTAGATATATGGTTGTAGGGTCTTTATAACAATCTTTACTTATAATCTTCAAGCAGAAGTACCTACTTTTTCATTTCTTCTCTTTGTTGCTCTCTGGAGGTACCAAATCAAGTTTGTGAGTTGTCCAGAGACAAAAAAGGGCTTCAGGACCCTGGACAGGGCTTCAGTGAATTCATCCTTTAAAAGGGATCCTGGAGTCATGGAAAGGGATCTAGAATTCTAGTTCAATTATCTGGATGGAAATCCTGATTTGGCCACTTAATAGCTATTTGACCTTGAGCAAGGCACTTATCTCTTGGCCTAAATCTCCTGTATGTGTAAAAAAGAAACCTTTGAACTAGATCACCTCTAAGATACTTTTCCCCCTTCTAAATCCTACGACTGGAGGCATGTTTTAGCCAGATAACATTAGATGTCATATCTCCAAAACCATTAAGCAGAATAATTGAAATCTGCTTTTCTGGCTAAAGGTCCCTTTTGTATCAACAGAATCACTGAATCAAGAAATCTGTTGTGGAACAGCAGGAAAGGGATGAAGCAATGAAGATATACACCCTGACTTTTCTGGCATCAGGGGTCAGAGCAATCAGCATTTCTAATATTATCCTATGGTGTCAGCATTACCTGCTCTAATGGCAATGTAGCTGAAAAGCAAAATTTAACAGAATGGAAGGTGGGTCCAGTCCACAAGATTAAGTGGGGACTCATTAAGAAGAGACAAAGAGGAATAACAATATCCAGTATCCAAGAGAGGTGTCTAAAATACAGAAATAAACAGTAACTTTGTGACCTCTGCATTCTGTCATTGATCTACTCTCTAGACTATTTCATGTATTTAACACTAATAGTGATGATATATGTATATATGTGTATGTATGTTTGTTTGTGTGCATGTACTTGTACCTGTCTGTAGATTAGTAGCCTTCCCACCATGGAAGATGTCTCTGCCTTTGGAGCTTTCTGACCCTGGAAGATCCCTTTATCCTTGCTGTACCCTTCTCTGATCGATGAGTTCCTCCTGGAACCTCAATTTTGCGAAGTGTCTAGGTCAGCCATGTTCACTTTTTCACTCTCTCCTGACTTTTCAGACTTCTCCACCATGGCTCCCCTTCCCATTATACCTTCTCCTCCCACTTTTCTTTTCAGCTCCTTGTTATCTTCCCCTTTAGAATTTAAGTTCCTTGAGGGCAGGGATTATCTTTCTTATTGTTTGTATTTGTGTTCCCAGTCTTAGTACAGAGCCTGCCAAGCATGCTAATTGACTTAACTCAATTGTGGTGGTCTGAGAAATCACTGAGAAGATACAAACATACCTACACAAATACCAAGGATCTTTTTGCCTAATTAAAAATGCAGATCATTAAGCACAAGGATTATGGGACTATTGCCAGCTCCAAAAGACATATGCTAAAATACTTGCAGGCAAAAGGACTAAAGCTGCATCTACATGCTAACAATACAACCAGTTATAAAGCAAAAAATTCAAACTACCATATTTATTCTGCACAGCATCCAGGAACTAATTCAATACCTTTATTTTCTTTAAAAAAAAAATTCATTCACTAAACTGAACAAAGAAGAGGCAGTGTATGATGTGATGAAGAAAAAACAATGGACATGGAGAAATAAGACAGTTTCAAATACAAGTTGTGATGTCACCAATGGTATACTTCTGAGCAAATCACTTCTTTGGACCTAATCTGTAAAATTAAGATATCTTGGGTCCCTTCTATGTCTAAAACATATGATTTTAAAGAAAAAGGTGCTCTGGTTTCAAAGTATCTGAACCAAAGTATATATTAAGAAGACTATCACAAAAATATAAATAAATATTATATAATTCACCTTGATGATGGTAACTATGAATCTTCCAAGATGTTAAGAAGACGGTTAGACTCCAAGAATCCGTAAAGTATACTCCAGCTCCTTTGAGTCTGTATCAGTGAAGAATACAATCTAGATTTTCCCAGGTTTCCTGGTCAGGAGTCAGACAAGAATAGCAGGGTGGAATCTGAGAAAAGAAAAATTTAAAAATCCTGAAAATATATCTGGCTCTCTTAGTCATGATTCTGTGACACAAAGTAAGCAAGTACATATTGTATTCATACACAGTTCAAAGATATACATTACCACTTTAAAGAAGTATCTAAAATAAATTTATTATAACTCAGTTTTCTTTTGCTTTTAACTTTATTCTAATAGTATTTGACTATTTTAGTAAAAAAAAATAAATTCCCCTGATGTTTCCTTAAATCTTAAGAGATTTTTTTTTTAGTCATATGACTTGTCCACCATCTCTGTTGTGCTTCTATGTGGATTCTGCAACCAGCACAAGTGCCAAATTGTCTGTGAAAGGGTTTTGAAAGGCCAATTTTTTTAATTAATAGTAATAGCAATAATATCATCTATATAGCACTTTAAGGTTTATAAAGCACTTTACAGATATTTCAATTTATCCTCACAACAACCCTGGAGTATAGATACTATTATAATTCCCATTTAGCAAATGAGGAAACTGAGGCAGAGAAAGGATGAATGACTTCCCAGGGTCATATAGCCAGGACAATATTTGAAATCAGGTCATCTTTACTCTAGGTCCAATACTCAACCAACTGCACCACCTGGCTACCGAATTACTTCATTTACTTCTGCTCAGACCAAGGGAACCTATACCTCCACTTCCACTAAGGTCATAAGAGATTGGCAAAGATATATGTTTTGCATTACTGCTTTTAATCACTATAACTATTATACTTAAATTTCCTGATTTAAATCTTTTGTTCTTCCCATAACCACAAAAATGGGAATTTCTCTCTTCTTTTGTTATTCTTAAAACTGTATTGAAGAATCTTTTTACATTACAACGCATGTGGCATTAGCCTCTGTCCTTAAAGCTTAACCACCTTGTATAAATCACTTGGGTGCTAATTAAAATGTCACTGAAAGATTCCTGACATACATCGGAAGATACTATGGTATGGTGGAATGATTACTGGATTTGGAAGCACAGCTCCATAACTAGCAAATTTTGTACCTAGAGCAGACAACCCAGTGAAAACCTGGAGGTTATAACTGGAAAAGCCACCAGGAATGTAGGGCTGGTCCAAGGAGAGTCCACTTAGACTATTACCGCTGAGAAGGAGAAGAAACTTCTTCTGGTAGCATCCTGTTTTAATTAATATTCTTGCTAACTAAATGCTAAACTTTTTTGTTTCTTCCTGTTGAAGGATTGACTGCAAGTGCTAGTAGAATTTTGAATATGGTGCCCTCAGACAAAGTGTAATTGTCATAACCTAATAACAGCCTAGTCTCAGGACCTGTGTTCTAAGTCTGTATGAATTTAGGTAAGTCACTTCATTTTTCTGTTCCTCAATTTCTTTAGCAAGTGTTAACTACTTTATGCAATTGTAAAAATTATCAGAGATGACAAAATACCACAAGTGTGAGTTAGTGTGATGGTGATGTGCCTTCTATCATCATTATTTGTATTAAATAAACGTCATTTGACATCCAAAGATAATGAAAATAGCTTATGGTTATATAAAGACTAAAGTAAATGAGTAAAATTATAAATTATTAAAATAAATGATTAATTTAACATGTTTTCTCATCTTATCCTCACAACAACCTTATGATGAAGATATTTAAATAATCTCCATTTACAGGTGATGGAATATAGGTTGAGAGAAACTGAGTGAGTTGCCCAGTCACACAGCTAGTAAGTATCTGAGGTGGGAATTGAACCCATACCAAGTCCATGATCTATCCACTGAAAGAAACTGTAATAAACAGTGCTGGTCCTAGAGAACAAAATATGCAATACTTCCCCAATCATGTGAGAAGTGGAGCAATATGGTTTCACATGGTGTTGTAGAAAATGTTATCTTCCACATGGTAAGGAGAAATGTTTAATATCACAACATGTCAGACAGGGCCTTATGGTGGTCGGTTTTATGGAATTGTTTTTCTTCATTGCCAGAGAAAGTTCTATGGGAAAAGAGAGTTCTAATGGGAAATAACTGAAATATTAAAAACAAAAGTCATCAATAAAACTTTGAAAATGTGACTTATTATTAACTGAACAGAACCACAGGCTATATATAGTTTATTTTCAATCAAACATTCATAGTGAAGTATTTATTATGTTTTCACACTATGTTTTGATCTGATATATTAAAAAGGCTAGTGATGCCTCTAACAAAGTCTTTAAGAAATTATATGTCCTAGATCCATACCATTGACAATGTTGTTGCCTTCGCATTGGGGAGAAAGGCAAAAATGGAAAAGAGAAAAGGAAAGAGAGTGATTGGGGGCAAGGGGAGTATAAAATCATAGATCTAGAGTTGGCAAGAATCAGAGACCATCTAGTCCAATGCCCTCAGTGAAAGGAAATGGTGGGTGCAAGGAGTAAAAGGGATGTTCTAGAACTATGTGAACCCATGGAAGTGGGGGAGAGAAGGAGTAAAGGTACCCAAAGGTGTACTTAGGCAACTCTCTTCAACTTGTTTTCATTACATGATTGCTTACCAAAAAACATGATTTCCTATGTCTGCCAATGGGAAGAAGGCAATCACACCAGTGAATGGCCAAGAAAGGAATTCCTTTTGCTCCTTCTTGCCCCATACCTGCCAGACTGCACAGACTTCTCTTTGATTGAATACAGCTGGTGCCTGCAGGGTGATTTGCCATTTGGGGCCCCATGTCTTTGCTTTCCAAATAGCACAATGATTTTCCATCACAGCGGAGGCTTCCTGCTGCTGTTCTTGGTCAGCTTCAAGCATTGTTAGATTAAAGTTTTGCTTCCTCCCACTTCCTGTAGGATTGGCATGCACACAGACAGCGCCTATGCAGCTGGAGATTTTCTCTTCATTATGTATGACATACTCATCACTTTGAATATCTTTGCTTTCACTAAAATGGCCCAACTCTAACAATTGCTATTTGGAAATTGCCTTCCTCTCAGAGATATGAAGAGTAGTATGTGGGTGTTATATTGGTAACTCTCCCAGGGCAAATAAGATTAAATTTGAATGACATTGTAAACCCTTCAATACCCCTGTGTGGGAGAGAGGAGTTATAATAAAGCATAGAGAGTGGACAGACATAACTCGACCTATTGATAGGGCCTAGAGTGCAAAAAGGCATCAGGGACTAGAGACTGGAGCATACTAGAACAGGACTTGTATTCATGCTTGGTACCAGTATGTGAACAGTGATTCTCCAATTTTTATAAGGATTTCTCTCCTATTATCCACGTCCATTTTTATGCTATAATAAGAATAGAATTATATCATACTACAAAGAGGCAAGGTTGCCAAATTAATATTGTGCTGGATTTGGAGTCAGGAGGACCTGAGTTCAAATATAGCATCAGACACTTAACACTTACTAGCTGTGTGACCTTAGGCAAGTCACTTACCCCCCAACTGTCCTGCCCTTCCTCTCCCCCCCCCAAAAAAAAGAAAGAAAGATCCAGATTCAATCTCACCTCTGACACATACAGCTATATAATCCTGGACAAATCACTTAACCTTTATGTGACTCAAATAATTCCCTTGGACTTCTTTACAAGACACAGATGAGTTGTATTCTCCACTAATGGAGGAATACTCCCCAGACTGGGAGTTTCTTAGGTGGAAGAAATCATATCTCCATTGCATATTTATGTATACTAGAAAAGATGTGGACTTAGAAGTAAAAAGAATTGTATATACAGAAAAATAATAATGACTCCCTACTTAGAACCTTCATTTGAGTTCCCAAGCCATCCACACTCACTTTTTTCCCGGCTCTGACTCCACACTGATTGACTACACTTTTTCTGCTTCATTCTCAGGGCCTTTCTCACCCTGGCGATGCTTCCAGCCCTGTGGCTGACTTTCTCCCACCAATTTTGAGGTCTTGTTATTAGTATCAACAAAAAAGTCAGCAAATAAGACATTAATTACTCCCAACTTATGTGTCTATTTTCTTTCCTCTAAAAAATATTTACCCAAGAGGCAGCATGATGTACCAGAAAAAAATGGACATAGAGTGAAGTTGTAAGTCCTTCTGAATCCTACCTTTGACAGACTTCCAACTATAGGACCATAAATAAGTCATCTAATGACTCCAGGCTTGTTTCTAATTCAATTGAATTGAATGTGCAAACTGAAAATGTTGCCTGTTCTCTTCTAGGTACTGAGTTGTGTGCTGGGGACACAACAACAAAAAATGATTAGGATATCCATACCTACATTATAGGAATACTGTAAGGATCAAGAAAGGAAATATATGTAGGGGGCTGTGATAACCTGAAAGTATTATACAAATGTCAGTTATAGTGTTAATGATGGGGTTGAATGTACTGTGCATACATCCAGAATATTATTGATGAAAATATGAGAAGCAAATGATAGAATTTCTCTTGGGTAATTATACATACCAGAAAACCTCTTTAATCAGCTGAGAAGTGGAAAAACTATAGTACCTCCCTTCCTCGGGTATTTTTGTTATTTATATTTTTAAAAGCATATGAATAAATCATAAATTAAGGTTTAAATATTCTCTAGAAGTGGCATATCTCACATATATACTATAGCCATACTGAATCCATAATAGACATAATCAGAGGCAACATTGCTCAATTATCCACAAAATACCACCATTTATTCATTCATTCAATAATCACTTATTAAGTATGTATTATGCATAAGACCCTTTGCTAGATGCTGGGTATTCATAGATAAAAACAATATAGCCTGTACACTCACAGAATGTACATTCTGTGGTAACAATATGAAAGGGGGAGACCAAAAGAGGTTTCCTGTAGGAAGCAGCACTTGAGCTGAGATTTGAAGGAAATCAGTGTTTCCAAAAGGCATAGATGAAGATGGAGTGCAATCCAGGCATGGAAGACAGCCTTGGAAAGACATAGAAATAGAGGTTCGAATGTGATCTTCTTCCAAGATATTGAAAAGTATTGAAGACAACCTTTGTTAAAAGTTGGACTCTACCCAAAAATGCTTTTAGTTGCAGCTAGACTACTGGGCAAACAGATTTTGTCTTACATATATCATATATATAAAATTTTATTTATATATATTTTATTTATTTAATTATAATTATATATATACATATTTAAGCATAATTTATTTAATGCACATAATTCCTTAAATCAGTCCTGTTTAACAAAAAAAATTAAACTTTTCATGATAAAAATTTTCTGGATGACAAAACCAAGCTTAGTAAAGTCAACAACCATTTAATCAGGTTTTACTGTTTTCAGGAAGTGTTTTAAGCCCTGAGGACACAAATACAAGCAAAAATAGAGTTATCTGTTGCCTTCAAGGAACTTATATTCTAATGAGATAAGAGAACAGACATCATTTTCCATCAGTGACTCTACTCCATTTAGACTCCAGAAGCATCCTGACTCTCTCAAGATAAGTTTATCATCTATTATGGCATCATCATACAGACTGACTAGACTTTTGATATTCAGTACCTCAGCACTCTCAGTTGCCTCTTCTCTCTGATTAAAGGGCTGGAGAGAGGAACAATAAACCCTTCTCAAAGCTTTCCTTTGTAGGGGGCTCAAGAAATTTCCAGGTAAATTATTTTCTGTCTGTTGCTCTGTTAAGTTTTAAATATTACTTGGTTTTCAACTTTATGCTTAGGAGCTGAGTATCCCTGGTATCCCATCCCATTTTCAACTTCCTTTTGTGTATTATCTCCCTCCATTAGATTGTAAACTCATTGTGGGCAGGGACTGTCTTTTGCTTCTTTGTATTCCCAGAGCTTAGCACAGTGTCTGACACATTGTAGGTGCTATGTTTATTGATACTGACTAAATTTGGAAAGATAAGCCATTCAGCGGGATTGTGCTTTAGTAGGTTAAAAGGAAAAGCAGAGAATATTTCACCATGAGAGACATTTCTGTTTCTGCAAGTAAGCTGCTTTGGATGGGAAAGGTGCACATAAAAGAAAGCAAAATGAAAGAAATGTAGAAAGTACTCTTCAGACTGAGAAGGGCGTTAAAGACCAAACACAGTAGTTGGCCTCTTGTCCCAATAGTAATAGAGTTGATCAGGCAAATGGTATGATCAGGCTTGTGCTTTAGAAATATTAGTTTGGCATCTGTTGTAGTAAACTTGAACATTTATGACTTGATAGCTAATCTTCTGATGAAGAGCCTTTCCAAAAGTTAGACTGACCCTTAGCTGAGAGATAACATTCTATAGTTGGCTTCATATTCAAAGACCTTTCTGATTGGCACAACCTGAAAGAACAGTGGAAGGAAAACATATAGAAATATTGGTCATCATCAGAAATGTTAATCTCTCCACGCCCAGCCC
Source organism: Pseudochirops corinnae (assembly GCA_028646515.1). Lineage (NCBI taxonomy): Eukaryota > Metazoa > Chordata > Mammalia > Diprotodontia > Pseudocheiridae > Pseudochirops > Pseudochirops corinnae. The sequence continues at coordinate 129,203,090 of CM053588.1, read as the reverse complement.
TCATTTCACTCAAGGATAGCTCATATTGTTGCCACTTTGAGGGTGGATTTTCTGTTTGCCTCCAAAGAGAAAAGGAGGTACACAGAGGAAATACAAAGGAAGGGACAGCTCATTAATGCTGCCTTTCAGGACACAAATAAAGGAAGCAAACTCACCAGAAAGTAACAAGAAAATAATTTTGCATGTACTTCTAAAACCAGAACACCAAGGAAATCATGGACATTTATTTTGTATGATTTGTTCTTTGAGTTGCTCATTTATCACAATATTTAGTGCAATCTTATCGTACTCTATAGGATAATCTATATAAGATTTTTACAAGTTAATCAAGAATATCATCTCCAATTTTCCATCAGAAAATTGAAAGAAAAAATGGAAGAAATTAAATAAGCATAATGATAATTTTTTCTAAATAGTTTAGAACACATTCTGTACATTTTTAAAATAAATACTTACAGCTGTTGCCCCCAATGCTCATCAAAATTCCTTTAGATTTATTTTCTATTTAAATTGTATTTACTTATCTTTGAAGATGTTTATACCACTATAGAATATAAACTACAGGAGGGGAGGAATTGTCTCACTTTGATATTTGTATTTCCAGCACATAAACCAGTGTCTGACACATAATGGGCACTTATTAAAGACTTATTAAAAGTTGTGGTCCATGAATATGATGACACATTAAGTTGCTGTAAAAATGTGGAATATGATGCAAATAGGAAATCATGGGAAAGGGAGAAGGAAACTAATAAGCATTTATTTTCTACTATGTGGCAGACACTGTACTAACTACTTGGCAAACATTATCTCATTTCATCCTCAAAATTGCCCAGCGAAGTGTGATGCAAAGAGAGCTAAGCTAAACCAGGGAAATGATATTTACCATGATCTCAACAATAGAGATGGAAAAATAATAGTACAACAATGAAACTGAATTCTGTAAAATTATAATGACCAATCTTGACCTTAAAGAAAAGATGAGAATGTACACCCTACCTTCTTTGGAGAGTACAGAAACTCTGAATATTGAACTCTACATACAATGTTGGTCTTGTTGGAATCTTGATTATTCATTCTTGCCTTTTTTCTCCCTCTTTTTTATTTTTTGTTAGAAGGGATGACCCTTTGGGAAGGAATAGGAAAGGTATATATTGGAAAACATTGGTATATAAAAATAAAATATATCATTAAAATAATAATTTTTTTTTAATTTATTGATAGAATCAACAGGGAGATCGGGACAACCTCATGAAGAGGAAGGAATTTGAGATGAGTGTTAAAGGATGGGATAAAAATCAATATTAAAAATGTACATTACTTAGCTTCATTGCATGCTATGCCCTTGATGGCTTGTGCCTTACCTATGTTTAGTCCTAGCTCTGGCTCTAATTATAGAATCATTTTATTAGACTATCTATAAACAAAAGATATTGACTCTATCCCTCACAACCAGTGATGTAAATTCTTCCAAATAATTAAAAGATAAAAAAAAAAAGATGCAGATACCAGTAACTAGCATCTGAAAGTATGGTCAGGATAGACTTTTAGCATTTTATACAACAAATCATGGTAGTACTGAATAATTAGTAATTATCTGATTTCCTTTTTTATTTATAATCCCTGACATTGATGGGATGAGAAGAAACAGATGTTAGATTCCTGATTCACAAGTCTTCTGAAAACAATTGTGATATGTTTCTGTGTTTCCACACCTGTGAACAAAGTGGGGAGGGGGGCCCTTCAGTCAACTTTCTTAACTCAATTTAACTTCATTACAAAAGTGAATTGGAAAAAATTTTCCTGTATTTCTATGTGGAGGATTTTGAGATCAGATAGAAGCAATTGGATAGGTGAAGTGTTCCTTTGTGGTCCTGAGTCTTCCTGAAAGGAATCTAATTTTTTGCTCTTTTTATATAAGAAATAAAATGAAATATTAAAATCTACACATTCTGTATCATGTCTCACCTGGTCTCATCAGTCAACCTGAACCTTAGTCATAACATTTTTTGTCAGAAGCATAAGGAGGAATTCTTGTGCCTGCGGCAAATTCAGTTGTGGGAGTCAGAAGAGGAAAAGGATATGTCAGAGGGCAGTCTGAAGGCTAAGCCTCTGAAGAGCTTTTATTAATCTTTATATGTAAGGATTTTGGGATTCTCCATTATCTTTGTCTCTCTGAAATGCCTTAGTGTTCCAGGACTGAAAACAATATGTTAAATAGAGTCTGACTGGAACAAAGTGAAGTTATCTTCCTCATTCTATGTACTTTGCTTTTCTTGATGGAACCTGAGAACCTGCTTATATTCATAGTCTTTCTGTAAGGTATATATATGCCAGAAATTTAGGCAGTAGGAATATAGGATCATAGAATGTTCAAGCTTGAAGGTAGCCTAGAGAGTTTAGTCTAGTTTAGTCTAAAATCCTCATTTAATAGATGATAACTGAGTCCCAGAAAGATTGGCAATGTTCTCAAGTTCATACAGTTAGTTAGTGGAAGGGCCAAGATTGGAATTCAGGCCTCTTGAATCCTAAGCTAATACTTTTCTATTGTGGAACCTGCAGTTTCGAGACCACATGTGACCCTCTATCTCCTCAAGTGCAGCCCTTTGACTAATTTCAAACTTCACAGAACAAATCCCCTTAATAAAAAGATTTGTTCTGTAAAGCTTGGACTCAAGGACCTACAAGGCCTCACTCAAGGACCTACAAGGTCACATGTGGCCTCAGGTTTCCCACCCCTGTACTATTAGGGATTTCTTTGACAAATTATACAGATAAGCATATGTTACAACTTGGTGGTTGGTAATGTCCTGACCTGCAAAACAGGAAGATAAAATCCAATCTTTGCAAATCTGGCTAACTATAGAATTAAAGCAAAACCAATTGGCTTCCTTGTGGTTCTATTTTTTTCTATGAAATAGGGACAGGACACTTTCCATTGTTACTTTTTTTAATATAATTTTTCCCCAAATGTATTCTCCTTTTAAACTCACACTTTAAAATTTATGAAAACCTTTCTTTGTAGCTGCTCTGTGAGGTAGAGTAGTACAAGTATTATTGACCCCATTTTACAGATGAGAAAACTAAGGTTCGGAAAAGTAAAGAGAATTCTTCAATGCCACTCAGCTAGCAGGTATCACAGTCAGTATTCATTTCTAAGTACCTTGATTCCAAGTCTAGAGGACATCACATTGCATCAATGCTGCCTCTCAATAAAATGTGTGAAGTATTTGAAATATCTTACACAATTGCACACACACACACACACACACACACACACACACACTTCTCTTATAGGACTTACTAGGTGGTACAGCAGATAGAGCACTGAATCTGGAGTTCAAAAGACTGGAATTCAAATCCAGCCTCAGAGACTTACTGGTTGTATGATCCTGGGCAAGTCACTTAACCTCTGTTTCTTTCGATTTCCTCATGTGTAAAATGGGAGTCATCATAGCACCTACCCTTCAGAGTTTTGGAGAGGATCAAATGAGATAATGATTGTTAAGCACTTAGTACAATGCTTAGTATAGACTGGCTCATAGTAGATGCTATTTAAACGTTAGCTATTATTATTACTTAAACTTACTGATGCTTTTAAACAATTTCTCCATGACTAATGTGAATAATGGGATTAATGTGAGAACATTTCAAATGTTTACTATCACAGCTTTAAATTTTAATTACATTTATCTGGAAATTTGAAAAAAAATACCTACTATTGTTAAATTGAAAAATAAGATTCCTTGTTGGATGTAATTGTGCATACTCATAATCCCTTCTATTGTAGGGCATGAGAATTCCAGATCTCCTGAGCTCAGAAGATCTAGTCTGTAAAGTCCTAGACCAATCTAGTGTCCATAATAATTTTGGTTTTATATGTTAAGCTCCTGGAAGTGGAAAGTTACCAGGTTGCCTAAGGGGAGGTGAAACAACACAGGGCTGAAACAGAAGAGGTCAAAGTTCCTGTGCCAATCAGAGTGGGATAGGGCCCTGTAAGTATCCCCTTCACTCACAACTCAGGCAAGATAGGGAGGGAAAGGGGCAAAAAAGAAAGGGAAAACAATGTGTAAGGGAAGGGAAAGGGAAGGAAAAAGAGAAGGAAGTAGAAGGGAAGGAAGGGGAAAGAAGGTAAACTTCCTCTTCCTTAAGCTGAAGTTTTCCAAATTTAATGGAAAAAGACAATATTTTAGATAGCCACAATTTTTTTTTTCTTTAGAATGCCAGTGAAAACATCTGGAAAATGGAAACTTCACTGTGACTTACTAATAAAAATACTAAAACAGAGGGAATCAGCCTGAAGCATACCTTGTTTGTGATTTATTTTGTTTCCTTTTAACTAAAAAATGTGAAATCTTAATGGCTGCTTTTAGGTTAGACTAAATAATAAATAAAATTCCAAATCTACTTGCAGATCCCTGGCTCTGTCTACATTTTTATTATTTGTTGTTAACTTTGAACTCTACTAAATAACAGAATAACTCTTAAAATAAAGTTTTGCATTTCTTAATATCGTGATTTATTAATGACATGAATGCCTTCATCTTCTCCTTTTAATGAATATTGAATTTGTTGAATTCTTTATATAAATCCACGCCCTGTTTTCATTTACTTAGGAGAAAACATAAAGCTCTTATCCTCAACTGGCAGGCCTCCTATGCTATTCTCCTTGGACAATGCTCTCATCTTCTTTACTTTCTGTTTGTTCTACTCTGCCATTCAAATCCTTCAAAATTCTATTTTGGTTTCCTTCAGTAGGATCTATTTCTACATTCTTCTCTATCCCCATTACACTTGTTAAACCTCCTTTCCTCTTGCAAATTAAGTGAAAAGTGGCATGTAAATCTAAGTCACATGAGCTTGGAACTAGAAAGGATTCCAGGGTCTTCTATTTGGGTTTCTGGCCCAGAGATGAATTCTTTTTTCAACCAGTGGACATGATTATTCAATCTCTGCCAGTGATCTTTGAGGGATCATAGGAGTGAACTAGAGAAGGGCAAGTATAAATGTTTTAATCAATTAATAAGTATTTATTAAGTATCACCTATGTGCCAGTCACTGTGCTAGATACTGGGGTACAAGTATATAGAATGAAATAATGCATACTACTAAGGGGATTAAATTCTAATCAAGGAAACAAGTACATATAAAATATTTACGGCATAATTATAAAGTCAATAAATGTAAATATCCACAAAGTAGTGAAATGAAAGGTATCGTGAAGCAACTCATTGAAGGGATGGTAATGAACATTTTAAAAAGGAAGTGGTAATCATACAAAGACAGCATGTTCAGTCATTTCAATCAATAACTAACTCTTCGTAACCCCATTTGGGATTTTCTTGAAAAAATACACTAGCAAGAGTTACATTTTCTTCTCCAGCTCATTTTACAGATGAGAAAACGGAGGCAAACAAGGTTCAATGACTTACCCTAAGTCACACAGCTGGTAAGGATCTGAGGCCACATTCGAACTCACAAAGATGAGTCTTCCTTACTCCAGGCCTGGCATTCTATGCACTGCACCACCTAGCTAGAGACAAAATGGTGTCATCAAAACTGAACATGCCAATCTAACTCCATTTCTTTCTTAGAAATTAGAATTCATAGATTCCTATGTGCATTAAAGCTAGGAAAGTATAGGAACTAAAGGAATAGAAACACGACCACACAGTCCTCAAATCTAACTGCAAAATACATTTACATCATACAAACCGCTGGTGATAAACACACACAAAACGAGAGTTGGAAACATCTGCTTCCACTTCATTTTCAAACTCTTTCTATTCCTGACGAGTAAAGCCAAAAATACGTTAATACAACCCATATCTCCTAGAATTGCAGATCAATTCCAAGTGGCCTGAAATAGTTAGGGCTAGGTCTGTTTTATACTCAGGAAGACTAAAAGAGGTGACATCTTTTACAAATCCACCAATATAATATTAGCCAACTCTAAGCACTTTCAAATATATCAATCATGAGTAGGACAAATGAGGATAAACAGGATTTGGCAAGATTTCTTTGGAGCCAATGACTATAAACATGACTTCATTAGTCATTCTAATTATTTCTGGCTACATGCCTCACCTCCTCTCTCTTGGGGATGGAGTCTGGCCTCACTAGCCTTCATTAGTAGATGTGGTAGTCAATCAAACTTCTCTGATTTGGGGACCTATGTTTATTTTCCTCAAGCTGGCTATGCCAAGACTTGATACCCCAACCCAATCCATTTCTGGAAAATGTTAGAAACTTCCATGTCCCATACTTCTACAGAACATTGCCTCACCAATTTGGAGTCCTTCCCTGGCAGTGAGTATTTCCAACAAGGGAAAAGTGTTCAGGATTACTAAAAAGCCCACCATTCTTCTATCTTTCTAGGGATTTGTACAGTCCTTCAGCCTTTAAAAAATGTTTTACTAAAAATGAGGTTGAGGCCCTATAAAGGAGAAAGAACTTGGGATCAATAAGACTCAACCCTGTCCTCCAGACCAGCATCATCCTCCAAATTCACACTATCAATAGATTCTGGCATTCTTTTTGTTGTTGTTGTTGGAGGGCAATTGGGGTTAAGTGACTTGCTCAAGGTCACATGGCTTAGTAAATGTTATGTGTCTGAGGCCACATTTGAACTCAGGTCCTCCTGACTCTAGAATTGGTGCTCCATTCACTGAGCCACCAGCCACCTCCAACTGTGCCACCTAGCCTCCCCCCATCAGTAGATTCTGGCGAGGTCTAGATTTGCTCCTCCACATTATTCCTTGTTCCTTGGTTCTGACTCTTGCTTGGGCCAAGTAGTCCTTGCAGACTTTGCTATTGCTGGTCCATTGCTGCCATCTCCTGGGCAAAAAAATGCCAGCTACTAGAAATACGAAATTTTACAAAATGAAAATAGTTCTTGCCCTGGAAGAGTTTACTTTCTATCATGGGAGACAACATTTACATATATATATATAAGTATATATGAAATATATTTAAGGTAATATGTGAGAGAATTTTGAAGTAAAAGCAATTAGCAACTGGGAGGATCAGGAAAGGGCTCAAGCGGAAGGGTTGCTAGTATGAAGGCATGTAGATGGGAGATGGAATGTTGTATATGAGGAATAACAAGGTCAGTTTAGCTGTACCACAGAGTACATGAAAGAGAGCGATGCATTTCAAATGAACTACTTATAAGATGGTTCTCACAGTGTCTGGCACAAAGGAGGTACTATATAAATGTTATTATAATTACCCATTAGATTGTGAACTCCTAGAGAGCAATGACTAGGCCTCTTTTTGTATCCCCAGTGCTTAGCACAGTCTCTGGCACATAGTGGAAGCTTAATAAATTTTTGTTGACTGACCAACTGATCTTGGAAGTAAAAGGGAAACAGTAGATATTATTGAGTTGGGTCCTAGAATGTACAGGTGTCCCTTTAGAGTCACTTCAGCAACCATGTAGAGGACAGATAGGAGAGTGGAGAGACAAGGCAATGAGACAATTTTGTGTACTCATACCCCTAAACTCAACGAGTCAATAAACTCACTAAGAGGTTCACAAATGACTTGCACCCCTCAAAGTCTTCCCAACAGTTGAGGTAAGAATAGGAGGATAAATCAGAGGAAAGAAAAAGAAGCAAGGATGGCCTCTTAGGTGAACTCTAAGGAATATTTCTATATAGTTTTTGGTTAAAAATTTTTTTTGATCCAAACAAGACCTTCAATTCAGACTACCACTTCCTCCTGACTTCAGTGCTGTTAAGTAATGGAAAGTAAAACCTTCTCCATAATCAGACTTACCCAGAACAGATCCAACTTTGAGCTGTGATGAACTAATGTGCACTTTGTCCGATCTACTCACAAATTTTCAGAAAATTCACACTTAGATCTCTCAAAATCAAAAATGTTTTAAAGAACTTGACCAAAGTTTCTTTCTTCAAGTCAGTGTCTTTTTTTTTCCCTTTGCTAGGATCAAGATTAAATTGAATGTCAGTAAATATATTTATATCTTCCCACACACATACATACACAAAAAGCTGATATGTGCAGAGTTCAACTCCCTCCCCAAGTACATTATGCACGAAAGACAGGACTCTTGAATTATGCTCCCTTTTTCAGCCATAAACTCTTAGTTTTCAATTTGGGGCACAATTAGGAATGTTATAAAAGATTTTTATGATCTTTTCCCCAGTCTGAGAGCCAATTATGATGCTATTTGTATATGCAGCAAATTATTCAAGTATTAGTCATTTCCCTTGTTATTTGCTTCTTGCTTAAATGGTCTTACTATAAATTATGGCAACATTTGCTATTGCAGTATTTACTTTCATTTTCTATAAAGCAGCTACAAGTCATAAACAATGAGTTGCAACAATGGGTGGAGATATGAGTTTGGGGGCATTAATCATAAACAAAGCTGGCTCCGAGATGAGGGAGTGATCCTTTGGGCTAAGGTGAAACTTCTGTAAGGGAGAACTGACAATGTAGGTAGAAAGGTTGGCTGAAGGCAGATCTTTAAAGATTAGACTATGTAATTTGAACTTCATCTTATTGGGGAACCACCGAGGTGTTTACTAATATTATGTACTGTTTGAGTTTGAGAGGGGAGAGACTAAGAGAAAAGAGAAGAATGAGGTGCCTATTTCAATGAACCTGGTACAAGGTGATAAGGATATGATCTAGAAAAGGGGGCATGGGAATGAAAAGGAAAGGAGAGATGTGAGAGGCATCTCAAGGAAAGAATAAATAGGATTCAGTAATTGCTGGGCAGCTAAGTGGTACAGTGAATAGGGTGCTGGGCTTAGAATCAGGAGAAATCCTTCTCGTGAGTTCAAGTCTGGCCTCATATACTTACTAATTGTGTGACTCTGGTCAAGTCACCTAACCCTGTTTGCCTCAGTTTCTCATTTATAAAATGATCTGGAGAAGGAAATGGCAGAACACTCTAGTATCTTTGCCAGGAAACCTCATAAAGGGTCATGAAGAGTCAGGCACAACTGAACAACAACAAAAAATCACTGGATCATGGGATTTGGAATTGGGGTGGACTTTATCAATATCTTGTTAGCAGCCCAGTATAGTAGCTAGAGTATTGGACTTGGGTTCAGGAAGATGTGAGTTCAAATTTTACCTCTGGGATTTGCCAGAGGTAATGGGAGATGAAGGGAAGTGACTGAACCTTTCTGTGATTTAGTATCATCATCTGTAAAAGTGAGGAGATGAGGCTAATGTTCACTAAGGTCTCTTGCCATTCCTGAATATATGATTCTATGGCCCTGCGTGCCATTCTCACTTCTAAACCAGCACTGAGATTGTCAAGTCAAGATGCTGTAGTTTTGATGTTACCTTAATGATTTTAGATCATCAAAGAAATTCTGGTTGTTCCATTCTATTATATATTCATAAGTTATCTCCCTTCTGTTTTAATCTACAAATACTCTTGGGATAACCTGGTTTAGAAGACTATAAACTTGTTTTTGCCAGAAATACATTTCCTTTTTTTTATAAGACAATAATACATATTTATAGACAAAATGGCGGGAAGACATCCCAGCTTCTCTAATACACCTCCTCCACAATGATCTGGAAAATGCACCAGATCATGTCCTCCTTGGGAATCCAAGAAAAAAATCCCAAGCCATTTTTTTCCATCATATGTGGCATAAGGAGATAGACAAAGAAGTCTGCAGACACAGGAGATTAGATCCAGCCAAGGATACACTTTATAGCTTATTCCAATGTACTTGAAATGAAAGAGAAACAAGGTTGTACCAGAGCAACAAGATGTCACAGAGGAACCCTGACCTTGGGCAGGATCTGGTAACAAGTACTAACTGGTAGCTCTGTCACTCACTACCCAGTGCTAGGTCACAGACCTAGGGCAGTCTAAGGAAGGGACCTACCCCTAGCAATGGTTTTACAGGGTGAGGAATGATCTAAGGCCCTAGGCTAGGTACAGAGCAAGGAGCACCTTCAGAAGGAAGCAGCAGCTATGTGGATATGATCCCAGGAGCAGAGCAGTCTCATTGCCAGACCTCAGGCACAGTCTGAATTCTGGAAGGGAATACCAAAGGCAGAAAACTCAGACCAAAGAGGAGCCTTCAGTTTTCTTGTTCAGAACCTACAGAGCTTTCAAACTGCTTGATAGTGACTGAGTCTTGTGGAATCTATTTAGAATGCCAATCAAGGACAAACTAACAGGAGAGTTGGCCAGACCCAACCCAGGTCAGGACCTTGCAGAGCTCATAACAGGAAAGCATTGATCAGATTTTGCCCCAGATCACACCACTTTAGGAGCACTGAAAGCTTTTAAGAGATGTCCCTGAGATCCTGTGATAACACATTTGATATGAGAAGAAAGAAAGCAACAGAAGGATGAAAAAGAAAAACCTCAGTTCAGACGTTCCCCCCAGAAGTATGCAGAACCCAGCCCTAATATAAAGACATTATCTTTGGTTGTTGTTTTCTGTTGTTTTTCAGTCATATTTAACTCTTAATGACCCCTTCTGAAGGCAAAGATATTTGGAGTCATTTTCCTTTTCCTTCTCCAGCTCATTTTACAGATGAAGAAACTGAGGCAAACACAGTTAAGTTATTTGTCTATAGTTACACAGCTAGCAAGTGTCTGAGGCCAGATTTGAATTCATAAAGATGAGTCTTCCTGACTCCAAGCTCAGCACTCTCTCCACTGTGCCACCTAGCTACTTTTCATTGTCTTTGGTACTGTTTTACAAATAAGCTTGTATTGAAATTCAGTGCTTCTCTTTGCTGTCATACTTCTTTTCTTGGCAATAATATTGCTGGCTGAGGCAGTTTTTAAGTTAGCTAGGATTCCTCATTGTGATGATGTTTCATTGGTCAAATTCCTCTGAGAAATGGTGATAAGCTCATTTTGTCCACTTCCCATTTTTGGAGGCCACAATTCGTTTAGCTAGATTGTAGCTATTGTAATTCCATGAACATAACAGATCATTCTAAACTTTATTTTCCTCCAATTTGGTATTGATTTTTATCTTTCTTGCAACTGTTTGATGATCAGGTTATACACAGAGCTCATTCCTAAATGCTGTTGTATCTGTAGCTATTAATTTCTTGTCCATTTCATTTTTTTCTCTGATGTTCAGTGTTTCAAGCTTTAATGCATTTTGACTCGCTTCTTTAAAAAACTAATCTGGATATATGTTGTTGCATATGCTATAAGAGGCAATGAAAGAGTTATTTTGTTTTGATTAATTAATTTTTATTTATTATAAGAGATGATGCAGGTAGCTGGGTGGCATATTACTGACCCCAGAATCAGGAGGTCCTGAGTTCAAATCCAGCCTCAAGCACTTACTAGCTTTGTGACCCTGGGCAAGCCACTTAACCCTGATTGTCTCAACAAAAAGAGAAAGAAAGAGAGACAGAGACAGAGACACAGAGAGATCAGAGGGGAAATCCTTGGACATACACAGAAACATAGTTTTTTAAAGCATCGATGAATGAAATATTAAAGAGAATAAAGAAAATACTAATTCTGTATGAGTAAAAAAGCTTCTATATATTTCAGAGATCTTTTTTTTTCTCCATGCCATATTTTCCAACATATCTTTTTGTCATCCTCTTTCATTTCCACCTTCACATTCAATGTAAACTCCTTGAAAAAAAGTTGCTTTTAAAAAATTATATCCCCAACACCTAGTGGTTGGCATATAGCAAATGCTTAATAAATACTTGTTGGTTGGTTGGTTGAAGTCGTCAATTATCAAGATATATGTTGATTCAAAGTGAATCATCTTCGTAAGTTCTGTGTAGCTTTTCCCTTCTTTATCTTCTGAAAGAGCCATAGAAGTATAAACTATACCTATTTATGTACAGTTTGTGTATCTGTTGCCAGTATAAATTATGTGTGGCCACATGCATCTGTCTAGATGTGACACATAGGGAGGTATGAATAGATATCTCCAGCGTTTCTTCCACCCACACCTACCGTCCTGCCAAGGAGAGGTACAGGCTGATAGCACCACAAGGCTGGCTGCTCTGCTCTCCTCAGACAGGATACAGGGCCAGAATTATATCTATTCCTCCCCCTCCCCCGGAAGTGCTAGTTTAGGGAGAAAGTAAGCATTCCTGCATGCTCTCACTTAATGGGAAAGGAGTGCTCGGAGTGCTCTAAGCTGTATAATGACTTGATTTCTTTCCTACCAGCTATCAGTCCCACAAAGACAGAGTGAATAGCAAATAAACCCAAGCTTGTAACACAGAGAAATCAGAGAATCCAGGGATTATACAGATAAGAACATATCAGAAAATCCACAGAACAAATGAGACCTTTATTCCTGGAAGTAAGATGTCTGAACCTGAGACAGAGAGAGGGAGGGAGAGAGAGAGAGAGAGAGAGAGAGAGAGAGAGAGAGAGAGAGAGAGAGAGAGAAGAAGAAGAAGAAGAAGAAGAAGAAGAAGAAGAAGAAGAAGAAGAAGAAGAAGAAGAAGAAGGAGAAGGAGGAGGAGGAGGAGGAGGAGGAGGAGGGAGAGGAGGAGGAGGGGGAGGAGGAGGAGGAGGAGGAAGAGAAGGTGGAGAAGTCCCTTTTCTTGCTCCAAGGGACAAATCTCACAAATTCTCTAACAAGTTAAATGAGGGATAGGGACATAATTGAGGCACTGATTTGAGTCACATGCTGGCTTCTTCTCTTCTCAGAGTCTTTTCCTCCAAGAATCTGCAACTGATAGTCTCCTCTCTAGAAGATGGAAGCCAGGAAACCAAGAATCTCTCCTCCAACAAGTTCTCATCAGCTCTGACTCTCTCATAGATACAGAGCATTGAATAATCATTCTCCACCAATGAGAAGATTCTTATGCAACCTGTGGCATATTACATAATGTATTGTTGCCATGGCATCACACTTACCTGTTCTCTATGAATATTGAGAGATAACCAAGTGTCATGTAAAATTATATTTCTTGTTGCCTTTGGGTACACAGAGAAAGAGAATGAAATCAATTCCCTTATTTGCCCCTTTGAAAAGGATCCTTTCAGTTGTAACTTATTTATACTTTCTGGTTTTAGTAATGTTGAGAATATCAACATGGGTATGGCTCAAATTCAACAGTTATTGAACAAAGATAACAATGATTAGAAAAAAGGTCTACTCACAGCCTAAGGACTGTGCAGCCTTAGAACTCTTCTCTTCTATTACCATCACTATAGAAGTATATAAGGTTACTTGTCAGGTTCAATGGCACGAGGCTGAGATTGTTAATATATCACATGCTGTAATTGGACCTAAAAGATCTCTAGTGTCTAGACTAGTGGAATGAAAATAATTAAATAAAAGTTAATTTGGATCATAGGATCACAGATTTAAAGCTGGAAGAAAGTGCTGTAGATGAATATAAAGTTGGTTCAATTTGGTTCAAATATACTTGGGCACAGTTACTAGAATGTAAGTTTCCTGAAGCCATGACCTCTCTAAACTTTGTAGCTTCCCCAGCTACTAATAGAGTTCTCTATATTCAGTCAGCATTTAATGTTTGCCTAATTAATATTTTTGAACTGGAGATATAAGAAAACAGTTCATTTGAAAAAGTCTGTTTTTAAAATAAGGGAGGTGTTAGCCCTATTGAAAACCCCCCTGGATATATTTCAGGAAAGACATCACAACCTACCAACTCCTCAGTCTCCCTAAATTTCATGACCTACTTTGGCACTTTATCTTAGCAGCACACCCAGAATCTCTACCATTTACTGACTTCTTTAATCAAAAATTCTAATATTCTTTATATGACCCTAATATCCTCTCATTCCTTCTCTCTCTATGCTTCATATCTGTAAAACATCTTTGCTCTTACTATGACCAAATTCTCCATTCCTCAATACTTTCTCAAGTCATCATTCCTGACCTCATTTTCACCCTTTTTCAATATTAACTCTGTAGTTCACCAATTCAACTCTACATGGCCATCTACTCTCAAATCTCTCATCCCTGGGTCTTGTTACTGCTTAGCCTTTGCTAAATATCAGCTCAAGATTACTCTTATTCTGCTCCTCCATTGCTCCTACTCAAAGGCTGTTGAGAAGAGCTGAAGGAAAACACATTTTTACTGACTAGACACACCATTGATTCATGTTTTCCAATTTCAACTGGACCTTTTAATTCATTTATTCCTTTGTGATGCCCTATGTCACCTCGACATCGGCAATATAATCTCAATATTATTATCTACTCCTTATCCTCCACACATTCAATAAGTTGCCAAAATCATCCCATTTCCATTTCCACAAAATTTCTTGCATCAGAACTCTTCTCTCCACTTGCATAAAGAACACTACCTTTGTGCAGTCCATCATTACCTTTTGAGAAAATTATTGCAAGTTATTATAAGTTCCTTGAGAGTAAACGTTGTTTTGTTCTTTTCATTTGTATTTACAGCACCTAACTCAATATCTCAGACACAGTACGTGCTTAATGAATATTTTTTGATTGACTGACATTGAAAATATGAAGCAGGTATAGATGAGGGTAACTAGATTGCTATGAAATCATCCTTGAAATCATTTCATGTGAAGATTGAAGGGACTATGGATTGATAACTTGGATAAGAGAAAATATTAAGGGAGATATGAAAGCTTTCTTTCAATATTTGAAGTATTGTCATATGAACAAAGGATTATACTTCTTCTTTACCCCAGAGAATCAATGTATGAAAGTTACATGGACCTTAGGTATCTTGGAGGATAAAGCATTCCTGGAGTCTGGAAGACTTCCATTCAAATCCAAACTCAGACACTTTCTAGCTGCAGGATCCCTAGGCAAGTCATAACTGCTTTGTGCCTCAATTTCTTTATCTGTAAAATTGAGATAAAAAATATCACTTAACTCCCAGAACTGTTGTGAGGATAAAATGAGAAAATATCTACAAGACAAATATTTATAGATATTTACAAATTTTTCTATATCAATGTAAAGAAATTTTTACTAAAAACATGAGCTATCTTCTGAAGTCTCTTGTAACTTTGCAGTTTTGTGGATCTACATTCACCAAATTTATTGCAGCAGCAAAATAATGTCAAAGGCTTCAGGACAATTGCTATAAAGAAGTAAGGTATAATTACCATTTTATTATTGTTAGTCATTGTAATAACTATTATCATTATAGTTTTATTAAAATAACTATATAAAATGAAGAATAAGAATAGAGGCTGGGTACATTCTTCCTTCTACTGTCCCTGATTAAGCTTTAAAATTCCCTAGACAAATTTAATGCAAGGAAAGATTGAAGAAAAGGGGAGAGCTGAAGATGAAATAGATAGATAAGATCATGGAAATAATGAACATGAACTTGGACATTCTTCAAGAGATGGTGGAGGGTAGAAGGACCTGGCATGCTTTGGTCCATGGGGTCAGAAAGAGATATAACTGAAAAACTAAACAACAACAACAACAAAGAAAAATTATTTTCTTTGGCAAGATATAAATTTCTTCAGTCTCCCCACTGATGAAGCCATAACAGTGGTATTAATAAAGTCTTCATGAGTTTTACTTTGTCCTGGGTATGCTTTGCCTAGCAAATACCACAGTGATGATGATGATGAAGGAGAATTCATTATCCATGGTTAGTTCATATATCAAAGCTATGCCCTTGGGCATGGCCTTTATAATAGCCATATAGAGACTGGATTCCAGAGCTTGGAAAGCTGAAGAGAGAGAAAGAGTTTGGGCAAAGAGAATCACAGATTTTGAGACTGAAGAAACATTAGAAATCAGCTGGTTCAATTCTGCTTTTTTATGGGTGAAAGAGGCTACATACACACAGAAACATAATCAATTCCTTCAAGAGATAGTTTCTGAACTATGTGGCCTCTGCAGGGAAACACAAAGGTGCATCTGGAGTTAAGGAAGGAGATGACAAGAAGGTATCCTCAATCAACTGAAGGACTTCTTTGACCAAACTTCAGTATATCAATAGTGAAATGATAATATTATTCAAATTAACTGGGAAAAAGGTTACAATTACATTTCTCCAAGTGAAGTCAATGAACATTTATTAAGCACTGCTTGGCTTCTAAGCACTGTGCTAAGTGCTTAAGATAGAAAGGCCAAAAAAAGAAAATCTTAACTCAAGAAACACACAGTCCAATGAAGGACACAGCATTTGAGATATCTATAGATATATAGATATATCTATATATATATAGAGAGAGAGAGAAATAGCTATGTGTGTATATACATATACATACACACATACATACATATGAGTGTGTGTATATATACATTCTATATATATGTATATATGAAAAATTGGAGATAAACACAGAAAAAAGGAAGATAGGACTTAGTTTTGACTTTAAAGAAGCAAAGAAGTCAGGGAAACCAAGAGTTGGAGATGAAGAGGGAAAGAATTCCAGAAATGAGGGACAGTCTTTGAGAAAGTTGGGTATTAGGAAACGGAGTCTCTTGTGAGAGAAATAGCATAAAGAACAGAATCACTTAATCATAGAACTCATTTAGCAGAGCAAGGTATAAGAAGACTAGAAAGGTAGCAGGCAGGCAATTTATGAAGGACTGTAAAAAGCCAGTGAATTTTATATTTGATCCTGGGGATCAAATATAACAGGAAACTGTTGGGGTTTACTGAAGGGGGAGAGGGAGGTGGTGACATGGTCCAACCTTGAGATTTAGGATAGTTAATTGGACAGCTAAGTAAATAACAGCCTAAATTTTAAAGTTACGCATATAATACTCATACTTAAATCTTATAACTTTTTTATTTCTTTAAAAAATTTAATATGTAGTAAATTATTTTGTGCTTTCATTAGCTATACACAATTTGACACTGATTGAACATGTTTTGACCCATATTCTTTAATTCTTTGTCATGAAGTCATACTGTATATGAAGTGTATCTTGGTGAACAGTTCATATGTGAAAGACTAGCTTTGATTATAGCCTACACAGTCTTGTTAGAATTTCAATCAGACAAGTTCCCAGGCCACTGAGCATGTTTACCTCAGACAAAATTACCTTTTCCCAGTTTCCAGTTTTCCAGACTTTTAATTGTCCTCTTCATGGTCAGTATTTTTTCTGTATAGTCACTGTTGGCAACTTTTTAAAAACTCTTTTCTCCAATTTCAAGAAGCCTATGCCATACTATGTAGGAAATGATAACAATTCCTCCAGCTCCATGATCTTTCTAAAGGTCTTTGCTTGTTATCTCTGGATTAATTTAGTCTTCCTCAAATCAACAATTTGCTCATTCTTGGGGCTGTTTTTTATCGCAATTTACATTACACTTTTGTGCAACTGATTCTGTTTCATCAGATGACACTTGAAATGTTGCTCTCCCAGTCCCACTAGTCAAAACAATATTTCTTCATTTGTTCAGTTGTTTTGGTCACGTCTGATTCTTCATGACTCTGTTTGGGGTCTTCTTGGAAAAGATACTGAAGTGGTTTTTCATTTCCTTCTCCAGCTCATTTTAAGGACAAGAAAACTGAGGCAAAGAAGGCTAAATCACTATCCAGGGTGACACAGCTAGTGTCTGAGGTTGGATTTGAACTCATTAAGATGAATCTTCCTAGAAACCATATGATTATCTGAATAGATGCAGAAAAAGCTTTTGACAAAATACAACATCCATTCCTATTAAAAACACTAGAAAGTATAGGAATAAATGGAGTTTTCCTTAGAATAATAGGTAGCATCTATTTAAAGCCATCAGCAAGTATTATATGTAATGAGGATAAACTAGAAGCATTTCCAATAACATCAGGGGTGAAACAAAGACGTCCACTATCACCCCTCTTATTCTACACTAGAAATGTTAGCAGCAGCAATTAGGGAAGAAAAAGAAATCATAGGAATCAAATTAGGCAAAGAGACTAAGCTATCGCTCTTTGCAGATGATAGGATGATATACTTGGAGAACCCTAGAGAATCAAGCAAAAAACTTCTTGAGACAATAAATAAATTTAGCAAAGTTGCAGGATATAAAATAAACCCACATAAATCCTCAGCATTCCTATATATTTCCAACGAAGTCTAACAGCAAGAGATAGTAAGAGAAACCCCATTTAAAGTTACTGTAGACATTATAAAATATTTGGGAATCTACCTGCCAAAACAAACCCAGTACCTATATGAACACAACTACAAAACACTTTTCACACAAATAAAATCATATCTAACCAATTGGAAAAACATCAATTGCTTGTGCCTGGGTCGAGCTAATATAATA
>CM053588.1:129163306-129184398 GCA_028646515.1 Pseudochirops corinnae | reverse complement strand
TTTTCATCAATTAGTTTTTGGTGCTCCTTTTGCATATGTTCATTTCTCATTTTTAGGGAGGTATTTTCTCTGGTTAGATTTTGGACCTCCTGTTCTAGTTCTCCAATTTTACTTTTTAAAAGCTTTGTTTTCTTCTGTGAAATTTTTTTTTCCAATTTGGTCACTGTAGATTTAAATTTATCTTCTACCTCTCTAATTTCATTTTTAAAATCCCTCTTGAGATTCTCCAAGAATGCTTTTTGGGCTTGATACCAATTCACATTTCCTTCTGTGGTCTCCAGTGTGTGTGTAGAGTCTGTGTTGCCTTCTGAGTTTGGTTGTTCTTGCTCACTACAGAATGATTTGATGGTTCTAGCCTTTGCAGTTTCCTTCTTCCCCATTGTGGTTGCCTATATCCTGTAGTTTTATAGTGGATATTTGCTTCTGGGGTGCAGGAGTACTGAGGTTCTCAGGCTAGGAGGTAGGGGTTTGGTTGTTGACTTCATGAGTTGTGGCCTCTGAGTGTGTGGGCTGAGGTCAGGACCAGGATTCTCAATGTTTCCCCTGAGTTAACTGAGGCTCACAGAGTCACTTATGGGGGGGGGGTGGTCTGGCTCCTTCAGGTTTCCACCTGTTTCTCTGGGCTGCTTCTCAGGCAGGCTCACTGTAGTAGAAGGGCAGGGCTGTAGTTTGCTGATTGGCCAGGTGGTTCTAAAGCACACCTGGGCTTTTGTTGTTAGAGATTGCTGGCTCCACCCACCTGGGCTTAGGCTCCATACAATCTCCCTTCCCCCTTCCTCAGTGATTTCCAAGCCTGGGGCTGTTTACATTTATGCAAGAATGTACTCTAGATAGGGCATTTACCTCTTGACTTTTCTGGGTCAGGGAGGGGGATCAGAGCATCTAGATTTCATTCTTCCATCCTGACTTCTGGAAGTCGGGGTATGTAGTTTCAAAAATCCAGGCCGTGGGTTGCTAGCCCCAGGAAAAACCGCTGACCCTGCTATGCACCCCGTATTCCCTCCTACGCAGTTCTGTTGGTCCTCTACTCTGCAGCCAGATGGCTACAGAAGCCTCCAACTGGGTGAGTCTGCTGTGTGGGGCTTCTCAGTCTGCCACACTCCACTCTCAGGTCCTCGCTGGTGCCACTCCTGTGTGCTCAGCGTTCTCCCTGCCCCAACCTGAGTAGGCACTTTTCTGGGCTGGGTATCTGTTACTCTCCATCTCCCAATGGGTTCTGTCACTCTTAAATCCGCTCAAATTTACTTTTTAGCTTTTAATGACGAAATTCTTGGGGAGCTTAGAGAAGCTACTGCTTGCTTCCCACCATCTTAGCCTGTATCCCATGCCCCCTATTTAGAAAGAAAACCAGAAGTAAAGAAATCATTTGTCTTGGACAACCAGACAACAGAAATGCATAAGTGAATTCACGTAGAAAGCAAAGATAGTAATAGCTATACAGCAACAACAAAGAGACCAGTAAGAGCTTTCTGTATAAATGTACACAAGGAGACTGGGTGAAGGTAGAAATTTGCTATAGGTAGCAGTGAAGAAGCAGAAAGGAGGCATTATGGATAGAATGTGGCAAAACTCTGCCTAAATGCTTCTCTTGTGGGACTACATTACCTGGGAGGTGACATAAAAGGGGGAGGAGAACGAAGGATAAAGAGGAATGAGTGATGCTCCCAGGTTAAACCAAGGGCTAGCAATGAGGGGAAGGTGATTGCTGTGTTGTTAGAAGGAGAAATGCCTACAAGACATTGGGTGAGGAGGAGAGGCGAATGACTGAAAAGAGAGGGAAAGGAGGGAGGTCTTACTTTGGAGGTGAGAGAGGATTCCACTGATGAATGCTTTTATTGGTGAAGAGAGATGGTTTGTGAACAGAGATTAGGATCTCAAAACAGATGAGGCCCAGGGGATTTGCTTCTTGAAAAGTTCACTTTTCCTATGGAGAGGGTAGGGAGTTGTAATCCTTAGGGGCAACTGGAACCTGGAAAAGTAGGAGAGCATGGACACGAGGAGGAAGGAGATTTCCAGGCAAATGTAGAAAAAAAAAGTCAACGAGAGAGGGTATAGATTAGTGGTGGGATGCATAATCAGGAACATAGTAGGGGAGGGGCCCTATTGTAGCAGTGTCCTTGCTAATGAGTGAGGCACAATGGTATAGGAGAACCTATTGACCAAGCTCTACAAGGGAGTGGTGGAAAGCATTTAGAATGGAGAGTCTAGCATGGATATCTTGGAAACTCTGAATGCACAATGGCGAGACAGGGGAGAGATTGAATAACATGGACATCTTTTATTTATATAGTTCTCTGTAGCTAGTTGACTGAGACTAGTTGAAGAACAAAACTGACTTGGTATATTTATTAAGATGGTCATTTACTGATGGTAGTAGTTCTTTGGCTGATGTGATAGTTGGATTGATCAATTTACTCATAATTTTCAAAACAGCCCTATGTGTAGAAATCTATTTCAATGAAGGAGTAAACAAGTTTTGAAAAGAATACGATCAATGGTAATCAAAGTTTCCATATGTTATTAGGACATCATAAAATGCTACAAAGATTTTGAGTAAGGTTCTTATGATAGACTATGTCTACTTCCCAAGGGTTAGTCAAAGTATAGAGAAGTTGAATATCAGCAAGTTGGCCACTAAGTGACTTTGGTAGTCTATGAAACAAAGAAAACTATGAAATGCTTCATTATTCCTATATAACCTCCTTTTATTCTTGTGGCTCATTGCTAGAAGACAAAGATTACTAAAAAATCTAGTTTTTAGATCATCTATGACCATTAATTTGACTGTTGGTACTCTGTATGAGATTCTTGTCCCATGATTGCATATCCCAGTGAGAGAAATGAGATTTATCAATACTGACATGATCTTTATAGATGTAATGAGTAGATATAAAGAGGTTTCACTAAGTTGAAGGATGACTCAGAGGTTCTTGGGAAAGCAAGTAAAATTGTTGGTAGAAGAAGTTTTATCATGGGCCCAAAGGCACAAAGAATTATCTTTTTCATGGAATATTTAGTTGCTTCATTTTCAGAATTCATGTTGAACATAAGCAAAAAGACCACCACAAAGAAAATTGCCATGTATGCACCAATATTTTCAATGAGGATGGATAAGTAAAGAATTCTAAGGAGGATTGAATAAGATCCTTCAAACTAAGCCAACATATACATTAATACATGGTAACTTCAGTGGAAATATTCCGGGTGGAGACAATATATTAGAAAATATGTTTCTGGAATAAGAATCAAAAGAGGCCAAAAAACTTGTGGACATGCCTCTATGACACAGAGTTTCTTTGAGAAGAAAGTTTGAAGTTGCTGCATATGTGGAGATCCAAGCATTTTCTCTGGTTGCCTCCAATGTCTGGAAAGCTCTCCCTCATCATCTCTGCTTTTGGATTCTCTGGCTTCCTTCAAGTTCCAAATAAAATCCTATCTTTCTGAAACTATAGCTTCTTTGTACATATTATGTTTTCTTGTGGTCTACCCCATTAGATTGTTAACTCCTCAAGGATAGGGATGGTCTTTTGCTCTTTTTATATCTCCATTGTCTAGCTAGTGCCTGACATACAGCAAGCACTTAATAAATGCTTATTGTCTGACTGACTAACCAGAGTTCCAAACAATACCATATATCAAATGTTAAATTAGCTATATTTGAGACAGAAAAGAACTAGTAATGTAATTATGAATTGATTAGCTGTTTGTGTACAGTTAGATCATCTTGTGAGATTAAAGACCAAGACCAGCACCAAATCAGAATGAATAAAGATGAGAAGATATAAAGTGAAACCATCATGTCACTAAGTATACCTGTTCACATAAGCTATTGATGCTGAAAAAAGGAAATGGAATCAAGAAAATATATCAACTCAGACTATGATCATTTCCAGTGAAAATTTGACTGATGTAGAACAGTTGCTACAGAGCAGATGCCAAAGGAACCTAGAAACCAGCAATAACTTGAGCAGAGACATGATAGCAAGAGGCAATAAGGGTTTAGATTGGAGACTCATTTTACAAACATTATGAAGATAGTAAAATATTATGATCAATATTGCAATGTGATACAATAAGGAGTGGTTGAAAAATAAACAAGTTTGTAGGAAGTTTAATGTGTGAAAAAATTTATGTAAGATATGATCTGATGGCTAGAATTCTACATTAGAAGCTCACTATCTTTCATGGACTTGCATATGAAAAATTTCCATACGATGAAAAAAGATCTCAAAATTTCCTTGAGAATCCAATCAATATACTATAGTAGTACTACACCATTATGCCACACAGATTTTTGCCCATAATTACTCCTACATAAGATAGATCTATAACAAATTAAGGACTGTATTTTAATCGATGTCACCACTATGATACACAATCCCCAAAAGTATTTCAAGAGCAAACTGGAATGGGATCCATCTGTTAGCATTTCTCTAGTGAATTATTCTGCTCATCATTGACAGAGGAATTGTCGTAGTTGAATCCAATCCCTAATGTGCTATAAGAGAAAGTAGAACTGGCTTTAAAGGAGACAAAGGTGGGAAAACCAAATGAATTCATTTGTGTGATAGTCATCAGACCATTAACAGACCTGTTTACAAAGAAAAGATAAGTTTTGTCAGTGAAAAAAATGTAAAAGCATTATATTGGCTTCTCTCAAGAAGTAAAGGAAAATGAGTGGGAGAAAAAAACAACAACCATGATCATCTTTGCTGGGAAAAACCATGTTTTTAAAAGGTGATTGAGAAGAAATCAGTAACTACCAGTAACTACTGATTATGCTACTGCTTATTTTTATAATTTTTTAAATGAGAATCATACATGCCTATAAAATATAGCCTTCATGAAAATATATAAAAACAATGGGTAGGCTTTTGCAAATGACAGAACAGCATGTCTTTAGCAGAGGACAATTGACCAAAAGGAATAAAAGAGTCCACTATTTATTATTAATTAATTATTTTCACAACATTAGATTTTTAAGAGCAACATATAACATCAAATCTCTCTTCCATTTATGTCTCCCATGTAGATGCTAAAATTATACAATATTCCTTGGTAACTTGGTATCAGCAGAGATGATTTATTCAATGAATCTGACATATCAGTCTCAAAAACAATATTAAGTAGGTAGATGTAAGCTTTCTACAGTTGACTGTTGTTGACATAGAAAATATCCAGTACAGAAGCCACATGGAGAGAGATTTTTTTTATATCTAGGTCCTTCACATGCTCTTGCTTACAGATATCATTGTGCTGATTGCAATAAATTCAAGATAGTATCAAGATCAACATTCAACCTCAGCTCTGCATTACCTGGGCAGGTGGGCAAGCCATTTAACCTCTCTAGGTCTCAGTTACCTCATCTGCAAGATAAAAGAATTGGGCTAGATAACATTTAAGGTAACTTCCAGTATTGTAAAATCAGCAAATTGTGCAAAAAAGATAATTAATTGACATAGTTCCCAGACATTTCAATATTTGTCAGAGAGACTAAATCATAATCCAAGCCTTATATTTACCATCAAGCTATTATGTGAACTTAGTTACTTCAAATAACTAAAATGCTTTATTTCTCCTAGCTTGTTTATTCTCACAGTTTACACTCTTAGAATTTCTTCTGAAAAAAAGGAGTTTGCATTTCATTAGCTCTATTGTTTTTTCTGCATGCACAATTCTCCTATGTCCATGAAAAATTTTATAAGCATTTGTGTACAAGTGTTAGTCAATTGATTGCCCCCCTCCATTCCAAAGTTCCTTTTCAACAGATATCCCATAGACAATGAGTTCTGTAAAGCTGATACTTTTTAAAAGAGGTAACAATAGAGTGCTTGATGCCTTATGCTAAAGGAGAAATGATCCATCTTTCATAGCCAGCTTACAAGTAGAAATAGTTGTTGGTGGAATGAAGACAAGATAGGGCACAAGTTCAAAATGGCAAAGTGGGATTTACCTTCAGAGGCCCCATTAGCATCAGCAGGAGCCCACATGTGAATTGCTCTCCTGAGAGGTAATACCTTATTGTGGTGAAGGTTTCTTCTGAGGCATTGGAAAGCTATCATTTATGAAGCTTCTCCGAGGGAGATTAGTGGAACTGCAGTTTCGCTCTGAGCACCCACAAACTCATTGTTATCTGAGGACTCCTAATCCTTGTGAATTCTGGAGTCTCACTCTAGCAATGTGGCAAGGAACCAGCAAAGTATGTCATAAGTCAAATGATACTCGGGATACAATGTTGATGTTTGCCAAAGGTTCTGCACAGTCGGGGCTGTTCAAAGGCAACCAGGTTGATTTGCCTCTTAGGAACATAAGAGTGGGGAATGTGAAATTTACTATAAATATAAAGATAATAACAACCTCTATCATCATAATGTTAATTCCTGAAAAGATGTACTTCCTGTAGAACTCTCTATAAATCAGAAGAATCAAGAAAAAAAAAGCTTTGCAGTAATAAATATAATAATAATTTAATAGTATACAAGACCACAGTATTTCCACCAGAAATCATAGATAGGAGATCCCTAAGAAGCCCAGACACATTGAAAAAATACAAATTATACAAGGAAATGTTAGAAAGTATTCAATATATTACTTCAGGTATCAAAAATTTTGCATCTACAACATACCAAATAAGATACGACTTGATGGCTAGAATTCTACATCAGAAGCTCACTGTCTTTCATGGACTTGCATATGAAAAATTTCCATACTATGAAAAAAGACCTCAAAATTTCCTTGAGGATCCAATCAATATACTGTAGTAGTACTACACCATTATCCCACACAGATTTTTGCTCATAATTACTCCTATGTAATATAGATCTATAACAAATTAAGGATTGTATTTTAATCGATGTCACCATTATAATACACAATCCCCAAGCTACGTGGAAGAAATAACTTTCAAAAGATAGGGACAATTGGAAGAAATCTAAATTATGTGGGTAGAAGAGGAGGTGCATATTATTCATTTTCTCTTTGCTTCTGACGGTCCCCCAAAGGCTATGAGTGAGCATTAAGAAGATGAATTTACAACTCAACACTTCTCTTTAATTCAACAAAGGAACTATTTTATCCACCTCTGTAACAGTCCTCAGAACATTAAAAATAAAAGAAAAATATCATTATAGTGACTCATCCCAGTACTGTTACAATCTGAAAAGAGCAAAATACACAAAAAGAGAATAATCACATTAATGATGATGATAATATGTATGCATTCCAATCTTCTATCCAATTACAAAAAAAAGTCATTTGATGTACACGTGCATCACTTCACCCATTAAGTATAAGAAAACAATGGTAGGATACTGATCCATGGCAGTGTCTCTATTTGAACTCCATAAAATATAAAGTAAGAAGAATGACAATAATTATAATGACATAAATATGAATGTTGGCTAACAGAATATTGACAAAGTATTGAACAAAGAGAGGAATCACACAGATTTGTTCACAGAAATGAAGGGGTTTAGAATTGTGATAGATCAGATTATTGCTACCAAAAAATACCAAAAAATTATCCTTAAGGATCTTAGAGTCATGAAAATTTTGCAAGGAAATAGTAGAAAATATGAAACTTATTGGTCCACGTTGCAAAAATATAGTACCTATCGAATACCTAGACACACAATCAAATGGCCAGAAGTATATGACTGAAGCCAGCTATCTTTAATGCACTGACAGATTACAAATTTACATACTACGAGTACAAATACAATAGATACTACAAATACAAAATTTCCTTCAGAATATAGCAAATTGAACTCTAGGTAAAGCACCCTCATAGATATAACCACTGTCCACCATTGCCTCAATGTAACTTTGAGACCCCAAAAAATTTAAGAGCAATACTTTTATGACATGTCACCATGCATGATATCCATAACTCCCAAACTATATGAGATGAAAAGCCCCCCAAATATGGAAATCTAATGGAAAAATATCAAAGTAATGTAAGAGTAGGAAGAAATACCTATCACCTCTGTCATTCTGTTTCTAGAATTGTCCCAAAAGTGCTCTCAGTGAATCCACAGAGGATAATTCTGCATTATCTCAATACTTTCATTCAATTATAAAAATCAATCATTTTTATCAGTAGTTGCCAAGCATAAACATAAAAGAATAGTAGCTAGAAAGTAATTTATCTCAAGACTTTTTCTATTGAACCCCACTGAACAGAAGGATGAGAAGAATCATATGAAATAGTAATAACTTATTTTTGTTATTGACAGCACTTTATAATTTGCAAAATCCTTTGCGTACATTATTTCCTATGATCTTCACTTCAACTTGTGAGGTAGAGGCTATTATTATGAGCATTTTATACACAGAATGACTATTACTCACAGAAGGTAATAATAGAATCACACAGCTGGGAAGTGACTAAGGTGCAATTCAAATGTAGGTCCTCACCACACCATTTGCCTTTCCTACTGCATGGTTTAACCACAGTAGAGTAAAATAAGAATAACTCAAATTTATATAGAGCCTTATAATTTAGAAATTTCATTGAAACAACCCTTTGGGATCACTGAAACATAGTATCATTCAGAGCTAGAAGGGATCTCAGAGGCTATCTAGTCAAATTCACTCATTTTACATTTGAGGAAACTGAGTCCCTTCAAGGTTATGTGGCTTGCCCAAAGTCACACTGCTACTGATGGTCAGAGCTGAACCTCATATCTACATTTTCTGATTCTGTATTCAATTCTTTTAAACACAAGGCCAATGTTCTTTCCAATACACCGCAGTGCCTTGGTAAATTCTTCAAGGCTTCTTTCATGTCTGTGATTTTTTAAAATCAGATTCAGAAATTCCTGATGTAAACTATATGCATAAGGATGGTCATTGGATAAATGCCTGATTTATCTCTCTTCCCCCTATTATTTGCATTAATACTTGTATTTTTTTTTTCCTTTTCAGTATGCTTTCACCATGCAATTCATTTTGTCTTTATGTAGACTTTAAGTTTATTCTGTGGGTTACTGATCTTTCTTGAAGCAGCTGTAGATCAGCTTGATGTGCCTAATCAAGAGACATACTGCCTCCCTGAGGTGTGTATATCTGGAATGCAACAGAGAGATTCCTTAGACTCTGGTGTGAATCTACTTCACTTTAGAGACCTCTAGGTTAGACAGTCATATAGTTAGATATGCAACCCAGGCCCCAACACCCCTGAGCTTTGAATTTCCATAGGATGAGTCCATTCTTGAAAGGTGTTCCCCCAAATCATAACTATAGCTCATTTTGCCTCCACCCAATATGGTCTCTAAGAAATCTCAGAAAATAACTTATGCCTAGGTCTCCAGAAAAGTGAGCAAAGAATTCCCACATCTCAAACACTCAAGGTATAATGTGCACATTTTTTTTCCCCATTCCATAGAAAGTATAAAAAATATAATGAAAGAGTCACTGTGGACCATAAACAATCCACATGACATCCTCTCTTTCTGTCTCTCTCACTCTGCTTCTGTCTCACTCAGTCCCCAGAACCTATGGTGCTAGCTCCTCAGGCTCATGGAACCTTTTCTGTTCTTCACTATTTTTTAAAGATCAATTAAAGTGGGTCAGCAATCATATCTGTGAGTTTATTTGTGGTACTTGAATTCTCAGAAGGCAGCTAGGAATCTCTTGCTACCTCCTCACTTACTGTAAAGCACACAAGCAGCTTTCCAGAAGAATGCTACTGTGAACAGCTTTCAAGGTTCTGATTACATAGTATTGTGAACACACTATTTATTCAATAACAAATCAGAGCAAAACGTTCACAGTAAATCAAGGTATAGCATTCACAATATTACAATTAATCACAGAAAATCAAAATAAGGCATTCACAACAACTTATCACTTAAATGGCCACATAGTTTTTGCCACAGTGGTCACATAGTTTTGAACAAAGTAAATCATTTAGTCAGTCACTTAGTAGCTCAATCAATCACAAAATTCAAAAGTTAAAGTACTCCACCCCTGTGTAGTACATTCATTTAGTCAATCACATAGTCCTTAATTCAATCACAAAGTACATTCCATCAGTTACTACTCAACAAAAAATAACACAATTCAGTAGGCAAGGCTTCCATATGTCTGACCATTACACCCATACCTAGTCAGTTTCCAGAAAGGGAAGCATGAACATCTGGGTTTTCAAAGCCAAAGGGCCTTAGTGGCTGCCCAGACTCTCATCTGGCCAAATCACGCAACTCTTCCCAAAGTGAGTCCCAAAGCATTATACTGGACACTGTGAGCTTCAGTGTGGAACAGGAACTGCCTGGAGAGCTGGACAAGGAGCTAGGAGCTGTCTGCCTTTGAACCTAGGTGACAGTTTGGTGAATTCAGGTAGGAGATGGGTCCATAGAAGGGGATCCAGGGAATCTGAGGGGTATTCATTCATGAATCAATGCCACTTTGGAAAGAAGTAGAGTTAGGCCCTTCGGAGTTTTTGCTTGACCCTCTGAAGCTGAATTTATCAATGTTTCAGATAACAACATAGACGGTAAGTTTATGAATTGCCTATGATAGAAAGTTAAGAGGAATGTTTAACATGTTAGATTATAACCTACATTTAGTAATATCACAACAGATGAAAATGTAGAGCTGAACGTTATATATCACTTATTAGGGATAAATGACTTATACTTGGGAAAAACCCATGAACTTCACTAGTATAATGTGAGGGGGGGTACAGCACACATACACATAGTACACACATTAATGTGAAAAATGCCTGGGGGTCTTGGTAGACTCCAAGTTTGATATATGTCAAAACTGTGATATGTCAGTCAAAAAAGGCTAACATAAGATCTTAGGCTACATTAAGGTATCACAGAATTAAAATATTTTAGAATTTGAAGGAATTTCATTCATCTTCTAGTCTAATCAATATCTGAACACGAATCTACTCTATAGGTAGTATCAAGACCAAGTAATTGACAATTCTCATGTACTTACTTTTTGATGGTCAAATCACATCTAGAATATGATATCCAGTTTGTAGTGCCTCGTATCAAGAGAAAAAAAAAAAGATGTGGATTAGTTGATGTGTCTAGAAGAGGAAGCAAAGGAAAAGGGATTAAGAATTTATATAGCACCCATTATATGCTAGGGATTATGCTAAATGCTTTCAAAAATATTCCCTCATTTTATTCTGACAACTCTACAAAGTAAGTACTGTTATTATCCCCATTTGAAGAAACTGAAGTAAATAGAGGTTAAGTGACTTTTCCAAGGTCACATAGCTAGTGAATGTTGGAGGCTTGATTTGAACTCAGATATTCCTAAATCCAGGTCTAGTACTCTATTCACTGTGCCACCTATGATGTTAGATGAAATGGAGGCATACTATAGAAGCATCAATTTGAGTAACTATACATTTTTAGTCTGAAAATAAGAAAGCTTGATCCTATATGTATGACTGTGTATGAGTCTATGGGTATCATGTATGAGAGGCCTGATCACCATCTTCAAGTATCTGAAGGACTGTCATATGGAATAATTATTAGAGTTTTTCAGCTTGGCCCCAAAGAACAGAATATACAGCAAAGGGAAATTGCAGAGAAGTGTATTTAGACTTGATATAAGGAAAAACTTCCCAACAATTACAGTGGTTTAGCAGAAAAAGGCTGTTTTGGAAAACAGTGGATAGGATGATTTCTGAGTTTCCCAAGTACCAAGTTTTTTTTTACTTCTATAATTCTTAGCAATGGGTGAGAATTTCAGAGAGGTAGATTTTTTAGCTTGATATAAGTATAAATTTCCTACTAATCAGATTTTGTGCAATAATGGAATTTGACTCCTCAAGAATTAATGATTTTCTCTATCACTGATGATCTTCAAAGATAGCTAGAGAATCACTTCTCAGGATGTTGAATGGGAAATTCTTTTGGGAGTTGCATAAGATGCATGAGACTCTATGATTCTAGATACACAGATTAGATATATTTGTACTCATTTTACAGTTGAAGAAACTAATCAAAGAGCATCTTTGATTAACATGGTCCACAAAAGGTTAATGATACTTTCCATTTTTATCATATACTGTTCACGTCATTTCTGAGGTTTGCGTCATTGTGAGCTTCCTGAAATATTCAGACAGAATGGATTTTAATTTACTAGAATAAGATCACAAAGTATTCCTTGGTATTCACAGAATGACAAATATCCATCATTTCTGGGTTGGTTGAATTACTGTGTATTGATCCAACTGGATATAGGTTTACAGAGAGTTGTTCTGCCTTGAGTGGGTCTGGTTGTTCCCTTGAGATTTGTGCTGTTACATTTTGAAGCTAAATTCCTCACATGTATGTGATAGAAGTATCAGTGTTATCCATTAATCTAGACATTTGAGGAAAAGGTTTTTTATTAAAATAAAAGAATTTAACTTTTATTAATTTTTAGGAGATAGAAAAGTTAGAATTACAAAATTTCAAATGAACAAAATAGCTCAGAACTCTGCTTTCTACCTCCTACCTGCCTCCGTGGTATATTTATTTTCAGCATCTTCTCATTTTCTCCTCTCCTCCTTGTCCTTCTCCTCACTCCCCTGCCTAGTATGAAAGAAAGATAGTTCACTCTCTTCAATTAAGGATGAAGGTCAGTTTTAAAAAGGCCTCATTTAACCCATAATTATAAGCTAAGGCAGGGAGAAGGATGGAATAATATAGAGAGAAAACAGTTTCTGTAGGGCAAACAAGTTACTGAATATGAGCCTTTTCCCACAGGTATTTATAAGAACATTGAAATCAAACAGTTATGCTGGGTTCTGAATTGGTCAGCTACTGGCCTTAGAGACACTGTTGTGTTTCAAGAGAAGATAAAGACTTCCTAATCTGCTAATTTGTCTTTGGTCTCTGGGGGAGGAGTCAGGTGATTGAACTCTTTTTATCTTTTGTTTTGTTCTTGCATAGGAACAGTGGTAAACAGGGACAAACCATAGAATTATATATCACTATCCATTTACATCATCATGCAAGCTTATTGTTAAAGGATACTTGTCGTGTTGACAAAAAGAAAATATAGGAGTCTGTTTCTCTGCCACCATATCATTTTCAGGCACAATCCAATCCTCATCCTTTCCTTAGGAAGGAAATAGCTTTCTGGGACTATTCTTGATGAGTATTGCTCCCTGGAGGACTTCCTTTTCGACAGTTTTGACACCGCTTTCAGGAATCCAGAAATAATAACTATGTATATTCATATAGTGCTTGATAGGTAGTAAGGCATTATCTTCATGAGAGAGCAATGGAGGAGGTAGGATAAATGTCATTGTTTCCATTTTTCAAATGGAAGGAATTAGAGGAATTAAGTGGGAATTAGGACACTGAGGTTCAGTCTATGCTATTTTCTTCTCTGTAAAGTGAGAGTTAGGCTAGATAAGTCCTAAGGACCATTCTACAGGAGATCTAACATCTGGTTGCTCTGGGATTTGCTCAAGTTAACACTTCTAGTAGCTGTCAGAGGTAGGACTCCAACCTAGGTTTGGGTCTGCAAATCCCCTAGCTTTTTCCACTGAAGCATTTACCACTCTATGCAATGCCTGTTCTCCCTCTTGGAATTGTTGGAGAAAGCAAGCCTTTCTGCCTCACTCATATTGATTCCAGCTCAAAACTAAACTAAAGTCAGGGACATGATAACTGCCTGTTCCTCTCTTTGTGTCTCTCTGTCCCTATTTCTGTCTCTATTTCTGTTTCTGTCAGTCTCCTCTCTCTCTCTCTCTCTCTCTCTCTCTCTCTCTCTCTCTCTCTTTCCATCTCTATGTCTGTCTGTCTCTTCCTTATAACTGTCCTTGGACCTAACAAGAAGAGACTTAATACAAGGAGGAAAGGTGGGGTCCCCCTTGATTCTACCCTGTGTCTCCTATGTGTCCTTTAGCTCCACATATGCTGCTAATCCATGACAGAAGAATCTTCTTACTTTTCTCTTGCAAGTCAATTTAGTACACAATGGCAACTGTTTGCTCCCCTGGGCTTCACCCAGGAAGCACTGACTGTCAGTCAACCTGGCTGCTGCTGATAGCAATTGATTTTTAAAGGGGCTCAGCTCCTTTTAGACAATTTCAAATATATTCTGAACATAGCAGAATTTTTTAAACAATGATGCACAGTGCCATTTTGCTAAAAAAAAAAAAATCGCATATTTAAAACCCAGTACTGTGAATTCAGCAACTTACTAAATCCAGAAGTTTGTTGTCTCAATTCTTTTACATATCTCTCTGTACAGTAGGTGTATCTCTTCAGACAGGCTGTCAACTGGGTTTTGTCAGCTCTAGTGCATTTGAACAAATGTGGTATGCAAGGTAAAATTAATAAGAAAAGTAACAATTATTATTTGCACAACACTTTCCAAAAGGTTTCAAATACATTATCTTATTTGATCAACACCACATTCTTTCCTACAAGGGAGGTTTAGTCAGTCATTTTTCAGTTGTTTCCTACTCTCTGTGACCCCATTTGGGGTGTTTTGGCAAAGATTCTGGAGTGGTTTGTCATTTCCTTCTCCAGGTTGTTTAAAAAATGAGGAAACTAAGGCAAACAGGATTAAGTGACTTGCTCAGGGTTACCTAGCTATTATCTGAGGTCACATTTGAACTCAGGAAGAAGAGCCTTTCTGACTCAGGGCCTGGTACTCTATCCACTGCGCCACCTAGCTGCCATCAGGGAGATAATATACATATAATTATGTTACAGCTAATGCTGCTGAGGTTCAAAAAAATGATTTGTAAGATTAAGCAGCTATTACATTTTGGAGTCAGGACTCATAGCCAGGTATCTGACTCTAAGGACACTATACCATGTTGTTTTTTGTAAGAAACACGTTTTTATTATATTTCAAAAGTTGTCTCCCATTTATATGACTGCCCATTTTCTTGCTTTAATTAATATGTACCTAATACATTTTAACTATTGCTAAACTGGGCATAACTAAGGAACATTTGCGCTACATTTTTTTGCAGAACATACTAGTCCCAGTGCAGTGGAGAGATCTGAACTAGGAATCATAAGACCTGAGATTAAATCAATGACTGTCACTACCTTTAGGAAATCAGTAAAGTTACTTTGCCTCTGTTGGCCTTAGTTTTTTCCTTTTTAAAGCGAGAGGATTGGACTAGATTTATGATCCTATGATTCTGAGCTGCCCCAAGATCAGTAGAATATCTCCTAATGCTCTTCAGTACACGTGAGCTCCTTATAAATGGCTAGATCTCTGCTTCCATGGTCTGGTCATCAGATGCAATTCAGATTCTAATTTAATTAATTGCAACAGATGTCAGTGAAGGGCCTACTTTGTGCAAAGCACTGTTCTAGGCTCTAACTACATAAACATGAAAAATGGCAATCCCTGCTCTCAAATGGGGTCAGAGAGAAATGAGAATTTTGGGAGAGAGGGACATACTTAACTTGAATGGAGTTGGAGGATAAATTGAAAGTGAGAGGAAGAAGGTAGAAGGAGGGAGAGAGTTAAGGAGGAAAGGAAAGAGGAAGAGAGACAAAGACAGAGGGGCAGAAAGAAACAAATAGAGGGGATGGAGTAATGGTCTTGGATCCCATCAAAAAAATCTGGGTTCAAGTCCTGACTCTAATATATGATTTATGTGAATATGGACAAGACACAGCTCCTCAATGTGCCCTCACACAGTTTTCTAACATTTTACATTACATAGGGTTGATGGGCTGAAGTGATAGAAAGAGTTTTCACACCTGGAGTTTCCCATTGACAAACTCCCAAGTCAGTCTATACACATATATACACCAGTGTGTATACATGTATATAAATAATATTCTTCTGTATAAATAAAAATAAAAACCTGTTTTCTTTTTTTATTGTGGATTAAAAAAGCTTTTGTGGTCTACGATCATTTTTACTGTTTCAATAGGGAGATTCATTACAGCATTCAAAGAACTGACTTACAAATTGGCTGTATCTAAAAAGTTCATCTCTAAGTGAAGAGCTCTCTTTGGAATATCCCCCTCTCCCTTGTATTTATCTTTTGTTGTTTCTGCTCTTGTAATTTGTTACCTTGCTTGTGTCTGTGGTAAATTTCATCCTGTTTTTGTGAACTGTTTTTCTAATGTCAAGGTCACTTTATGTTTTATGCTTTTACTTTAGAAACCTTCTTTAGAAAATTACTCTGCTATTTATCTTTTAAGCATCCTGTTTCCATTGCAGGACTGGCCCTTTTGTTGCTTCTAAATTCATTCCCAGGATCATAAAAAATTTTAGAGCTGAAATCTGGCATGCTAATCTGAATGTGAATTTTTATTTGTCTAATAATGATAACAACCCCACTAAAAATGATTGGTAGAGAAAGGCATCCTTTGTAAGCTTAGACATGAGGGGTGTTTATAAAATCTACCAGATTGTATGATTCTCTTTGCCTTGTACCTTCTGATATAAATCACTTGGTCATGTGATTCCTACCAGGAGAACCTCAATAAAAATGACTGAACTTTGCAGCCTCCCACTGTTTTCAATTTCAATCTTTCCTGAGGAATGCCTATAAAATCAGGGTCAATAAACAGGTTATAGATAAACAGAATAAGAATTTTTGATTAAGACTAGTATGAAACGTTGAGGAAGGGCAGTCTAATTTGAGAGGAAATAAAGTCGTGCACGCTGTGAATGATTTAGAGAGGCAATGTGGCTATTGATTTGCACTGTTGAGCTACTCTAATAAAAGTCTATTTGGAATCCTGGACTGAAAACTTGATTATTGATTTTGGGGCACTGTGGTCTCTGCTTCTAATGAACACATCAATGGCACTATATATTGACTTTAACTCCAATAAATTGGTCTTATTAAATAGAGACTTGTCAGCTTTACCACGGCAGAGTTCAAGAGCAATCATCACATTTTGACTCTGCTCATTCTTTGCAAACCTCCCTCATACCCACTATGTTTCCAATCAGATGCCTAGTGGAGAGGCAGTCTGACATGACAGAAGGCAATGCAGGGGAAAGAATATCAGGCTTGGAGTTAGAAGAATTTATATCTTTTCTTTGAGACCTTAAGAAGGAGGTAGTTGATGGGATGATGGGATGTTCCTTGAGTGAGGCTCAAGAGTGATGATCCATAATGTTCTGAATAGGAACAATGCTGCTAGCTGAACTTTCCTCCTGCTAGGGATTCCAGATTATTTCAGAGAGGTTTAGGGGTAGGGAAGGAAGATAGAGAAAGGTGAGGACAGTAATCTACGGCTTACAGGCCTTGGCATTTGAGACTTGTGGACAGATTTTGCTTTATTGATTGGAGACTACTCTTTGAAGGTGTCATGTTAGCCATAAGTCATTTATTTATAGGTCACAAGATCATAGACCCAAAGCTAGAAGGGGCCTCATAAGTAATTTAGGCCAACCCCCTCTTTTGTAGACACAGAAACTGAGGTCTGGGATTGTCTAAAATTCCTTCCTATTCTGGATCTATTCTGCCACAAGGGGTTAGATGAGGTTGGTGTTTGCTCTCTTTTTCATCCCATGTCTTCCAAAACCTATTTGGATGTTTAAAAGAGCATCTACCAGTGGGAAGCTCCTTTTTACTTTCACTCCCCCAACACCCAGATACTGTTTAGGCAGAAATGGGCCTGGAGACTCAAGTGCTGTGGGCTACTCTTCTTCCTCAACCTTCTTTCCAACTGCTACTTCCCATTCCTCCCTTTACTGCATACTGACACTCCTCATTCATTTCCATCCCTTCAGGTGAGAACTCAGAGCAGATCCCTCAGTCTCCTTTCTCCATTTCTATTGGTGGTTTCTTCCCCTGTCTTTAGATCTACTTCCCAGAAGAGCAGACATGTATGCTTATACTAGGAAAATGGAGAACCATCATGGCTTACTATTTTCCCAATCACTAAACTCTAGACCTAGGGGAACTGATATTTGGCCTGTTGATATATCCTAAGGAATCCTTGGCCTTTCTATCTGCCCAAAAGCTCTCCTATACCTAGCCCTCCTATATCAGTTCTCCCTCAATTAGACTGTGAGCTCATTAACAATACTGTCTTCTTTTTCTAGTTGTATTCTCAGTACTTTGCACAGAGCTTAGTAGACAGTAAGCACTCAATACCTGCTTATTTATTCCCTCATTCCTGATCTAACTTAGGCTACTCTACAATCACTGGCTTTCTTGGGAAATGTAATGCGTATGGATAGTTTCTTTGCTTGCATTTGTAAGAAGATGCTATATGACTGTACATTTGCAACACTATAATAGAATGAGCACTAGTCTTTGAATTAGGATGGTCTGGGTTCAAATACTAGCACCATTAGAAACTAGATCTATGACTTTTGGCTGTTGTTGCTCCATCAATAAAGTGGGAATAATTACTCCTCCCATGTATATTTCTCATGATTTTATAAAGGAATTTGTGAGCAAATACATATTTTATTTCATTCTTTTAATGTGTGTGAAATTAAGTTTTAACAATTAAATACTAAGTAAATATAAATTTTGGTGTAGTTGTGAGAGAAATGATTATTAATAAGTAATGATTTAGAGAGATTCAGAGTCCTCCCCTTTTTCTAAAGTCCTGATTTTTAAAAGTTCAGTCTCTTGAAGGACATGTTGCTGATAATGTGATTAGACTAACTTTCTTGTTCAGACTATACCCGGGTGTAGTAGCTCAGGCTTGGTTGGGACATAGATTCTTCGAATTGATTGCCCTAGGCTAGGAGGAACCTAGAAGGGGATGACAAAATCAAAGTTCAGGTCTAGTCCCTCATTGTAATATTCATTCTTTCATTAATTGTTAACTGATCAGGGTTGATTCCCATCTCTGGGAAACACCTACTCTTCAAAGGATATACAAACTGTGAGCCCTCCTCCACAGTTGTCTTTTGTCTAAGAGAGATCTCCTTTTAGCACTCCTTTTGCCAATAAATGTGCTGGTCTTATTAATAAAATGATTAAATTAATAAAAAAATTATGTCTCCCAAACCTTTATAAATGACACAGTTAGAAGAGTATTAGATTTAGAGATAGAGAGTCTGGGTTCAATTCCTAAGTAACTCATTATCTGTGTGACTGTGGGCCTTCGTGTCCTTATTTCTACTATAAGGAAATTGGGCTAGATATTTGAAGGCCCTTTCCAGCTCTTACACATATGATTATTTTATTCTCATAAAATATTATCTCCAGCAACTGGCCATGTTGATCTGTGGGTGGTACTAGCCTTGGGAAGAAATGGGAATTGAAATATGGTCTCTCTTAAAAATGCTCCTCTTAGCAAATTTCTTCTTGAGATTTAGGTCTTAGCATAAGTCTCATATTCATGAGCTATTAATTTACAGTTGTGGTTGAAGAATAACACTGTTTCTGGACCCCAACTTTTACTGGCCTAAAACCTTCAGAAGCTAATGGACTGAAACATTCCATGCTGCTTTTCTGCCCAGAGTTGGGGAGTGGGGTGGAGAAGTGGGTAAAGAGGGACTTTATTAATAAAATATATTTTAATTAAAGGCAGAATAATTAAAACAGTGTTACATCTATTAACAGCATTTTAAAATGTGTGGTTTCTTTTTAAAGAAAGAAAACAATGTCAAAATTGACAAATCTTTAATGAAATATGAGTCTTGGCTAATGTATAATTATATTCTGAAATTACACTAAATTGCTAACCCTGGTTATTATAAAATGTAATGTACCCTGGGTCTGCTGTCATCAACTTGTGTGACCTTGAGCAAGTCATCTTCTTTGTCTTTGAGAGTTTCTTTATCTCTAAAACAAAGACTAAATAGTCTCTAACTTCCCTTCCAGATCTAAATCTTATGATACCAAGATGCTATGATCCCTGTCTCTTTCTTTATTTATTAGACTATGAAACCTTAAGGATATTAGACCCAGGGCTAATCTTTGACAAGATAATGAGACAGGTGGGCATCATTTGCCATTAGTGACCTTGATCTCCCCTTCCTGCTACTCTTCTTCTGGCCAGCGCCCAGATGTTGTTTCTCAGCATCCAAGTTTTTCTGTCAGGAGGAAAGAATATATGATATAGAACTGTTGTTGTTGTGGATCTTTCATTTTAAAAGACGTCCAGTGGTATCACAGGGTGATATCTTGCCTTATGTGTGAACTAGATTTAAGTGAGGCAGAGTTGCACAAAGTTGTCAGTCTTACTCTCTCTTCCAGAGTCATTGAAGTCCAGTAGCGAGACAAGAGTCAGGATGACAGGCCAGTGGATGCAGTGAGTGACCTTGGTGTCTTCCATATCTGACCAGACTCTAAGTGCTCCACAGTGCCTGCTTCAGCCACCTTCATGGCCATAAGAACAAATTGTTTTCATCTGCCCATTCCACCAGGGGAAATCTTCACATACTTGGAGTAGACATCTCCCTAATTTACCAATGTCTTTGAGATCTGTTTGTTAGCCTCAATCTAGTTTAGTCCATCTGCCAAGGTGGGGGGAGGCTACTGCTGACTCTCATTCTCTCCTTTGATA
The DNA here is from genome assembly GCA_028646515.1 of Pseudochirops corinnae. Taxonomy (NCBI): domain Eukaryota; kingdom Metazoa; phylum Chordata; class Mammalia; order Diprotodontia; family Pseudocheiridae; genus Pseudochirops; species Pseudochirops corinnae. The sequence goes on along the minus strand of CM053588.1, from coordinate 129,163,966 downwards.
TGGAATTATAGGACAAATGATTCTAATAAGGAATAATAAGAATCTGATTTATTGGCATACAATCGAGCAAATAGCTCCTAATTATTGCTTTAGTTTCCTCTTCATGGGTGGTGAAATCATTCTTTTAATTTTTGATACTAGTAATTTGGTTTTCTTCTTTCTTTTTAAAGTCAAATTAACCAAAGGCTCATCTATTTTATTAAGTTTTTTTAAAATAAACCCAGTTCTTAGTTTTATTTATTTATTTGCTCATTAATTCATTCATTTATTTGTCTATCTATCTATTCAGTTTAATGGTTTCCTTCCTTTCAATTTTATTAATCTCTCCTTTAATTTTCAGGATTTCCAATTTGATGTTTCATTGGAGATTTTCAATTTGTTCTTTTCTGGTTTTTTTAGTTGCATGCCTAATTCATTGATCTGTCTTTCTCTGTTTTATTGATGTAAGCATATAGAAATATAAAATTTCCCCTAAGTACTGCTTTGGCATGAATTTTGGTATGTTGTCTCATTATTGTCATTCTCTTTGATAAAATTATTGATTGTTTCTATGATTTGTCCTTTTTCCACTCTTTCTTTAGGAACAGATTATTAAATTTCTAATTAATTTTAATCTATTTTTCTATGGCCTTTTATGGCATCATGATATGAAAAAGATTC
>CM053588.1:129152856-129163206 GCA_028646515.1 Pseudochirops corinnae | reverse complement strand
TTAATCTAGTTCTGAGAGGGGAAATTTGAGGTCTCTCACTAGGATACTTTTGTTGTCTATTTCTAGCTGTGCCTCATTCAACTTCTCCTTTAGAGGTTTGGATGATACACCAATTAGTATTTAGTATTGATATTACTTCATTGTCTACATACCTTTTAGCAAGATGTGGTTTCCTTCCTTGTGTCTTTTAATTAGATCTATTTTTTGCTTTGACTTTGCCTGAAATCATGATTGCTACCCCTGCTTTGTTTTTTTTTGAACTTCAGTTGAAACACATTCTGCTCCAGCCTTTTACCTTTACTTTGTGTGCATCTGTCTGCTTCAAATGAGTTTCTTGTAAACACCTTATTGTAGGATTCTGTTTTTTAAATCCCCTCTGCTATCCACCTCTGTTTTACGAGAGTTCATTGTATTCACATTCATAATTATTATTACTAATTGTATATGTCCTTCCATCCTATTTTCCCTGCTTATTCCTTTCTCTCTTTCTCCTTTCACCCTGTGCCTCCTCAGCAGTGTTTTGCTTCTGACCACCACCTTCCACAATCTGCCCTCACTTCTATCAGTCCATCCTTTCCTTGTCTCTCTCCCCTCCTACTTCCCTATAGAATAAAATAGGTTTCTATACTCAACTGAGTATGTCCGTTATTCCCTCTTTGAGTCAAATACAATAAGGTTCAAACAATGCTCACCTCATTCTACTCTTTCCTTCTACAGTAATAGGTCTTTCATGTCTCTTAATATGATATAATTTATCCCATTTTTCCTCTTCTCCCTTCTTCTCCCAGTGCAATCCTTTTCTTACCCCCTTTTTAAAATATCATCTCATTAAAGTCAACTTAAACCCATACTCTCTGTCTATGTATACTCACTCCTTCTAACCTCCCTACTAGAGGAGAGTTACCACAACTCTCAAGAGTTACAAGGATCATTTTCCCATATAGAAATGTAAACAGTTTAACCTTATTGGATTCCTTATGATTTCTTTCTTGTTTACCTTTTTTATGCTTTTTTTGAGTCTTATGTTTGAAAACTGAATTTTCTGTTCTGCTCTGCACTTTTCATCAGGCAAATGTATAAGTCATCTATTTCATTGAATGTCCATCCTCTGCTCCCCCCAAAAAAGATTAAGCTCAATTTTTCTGGGTAATGGAATTTTTGTTGTAATCCATCTTCCTTTGCCTTCTGGAATATCATATTCCAAGCCCAATAGTGCTTTAATTTAGAAGCTGCTAAATCCTGTATACACCTGACTCCTTAATATTTGAATGATTTCTTTCTGGCTGTTTGCAATATTTTCTCCTTGAGTTGAGAGTTATAGAATTTGGTTGTACTATTGCTGGGAGTTTTCATTTTGGGATCTCTCAGAAGGTGTTTGGGGGATTTTTTTTTCAATTTCTATTTTACCCTCAGGTTCTAGGTCATCAGGGCAGTTTTCCTTGATAATTTCTTGAAAAATGCTGTCCTGGATCCTTAAAACAATTGTTTTTTGACCATGGCTTTCAGGTAGACTAATACTTCTTAAATTATCTCTCCTGAATTTATTTTCCAGGTCAGTTGTTTTTCCAGTGGGGTATTTTACATCTTCTTCTATTTGTTTCTTCTGATTTTGTTTCATTCTTGATGTCACGTAGTGTCATTAGTTTCCACTTGCCAAATTCTAATTTTTAAGGAATTATTTTCTTCAGTGAGCTTCTGTACCCCTTTTCCATTTGGCCAATTCTTCATTTTAAGGTGTTCTTTTCTTCAGTGGATTTTTGAATCTCCTTTTCCATTTGGCCAAGTCTATTTTAAAGAGTTATCTTCTTATTTTGTCTTTTTTTCTTTTTTCTTTTTCGAAGCTCTTGACTTTCCAAAGCTGTCTGACTTATGATTCTCTTGCATCACTCTCATTTCATTTTCTAATTTTTCTTCTGCCTCTCTTATCTTATTTTAAAAATCCTTTTTGAGCTCTTCCAGGAGGATTTTGGGGCTTGAGAATAATTCATATTTCTCTCTAATGCTTCCCATGTATGTGTTTGACATTGTTGTTCTCTCCTGAGTTTGTGTTTCAATCTTCCAAGTTGCCATAGTAGCTTTATGTGGCCAGGACATTTTTTTTTTTTTGCCCATTTTCAAGTCTATTTCATGACTTCTGCTCTTTGGGTACAGGGAGCAATGTCCCAACCTTCTTGCACCAGGTTCAAGGGCCTGGTCACCAGCTTTCTTTGCTGAGGCTTCAGGCTGGTGGCTCATCTATTGTGCCGTGGGCTGGGGCTCTGGGGCTGCCAGTTCACTCACTGTGCTTGGGTCACCTGGTCTAGTTGTACTTGTTGTGCTGGGGGCTGTGGGACTGACTGTTCACCTGCTAAGCTGGGGCTGGAGGCCTTGTATATGGACCTCTGTGCTGCTGGCCTGCTGAGCCAGGTATGTTGATCTGTGCTGGGGCTGGGAACCTCCTACTGGCTTGCCTGGACACTGCCTGCCCTGGGCTGAGCTTCCCTTTTATCCAAATGAGGCAAACATTTCCTGTTGTCCCTCTGATTTATCTTGGGTTATAAAATTGTTTCACCCAGTCCTTTTGTGTCTTCTGTCACTCTAGAATTCATTTGACTTTATTTAAAGTTGTTTTGAGGGAAACTGGGGAGGGCTCAGGAAATTTTCTGACTTCTCTTTGTGATCTTAGTTCTGCCTCCTTAAATAATAAGAAATTAATAAAGAATGATGCTACTTTTCCTTGAAATATTCACTTCTTAAAAGGGTATTTACCTGTGAAGGAAGTTAGAGTTATGTATCTCTGTTAGAATTCTAGGCATTTCTGTCCATGAGTTTAGAGAAGTGAGGATTACCTGAAGCCTATTAACTTGGACCACTTTGCTCCTAAGGATAGGGATATGATTGCATTGGTAGAAGGAATTCACAGATAAAGAAACCCTCTTGATTAATGCAAGTCAATCACTTATATTTAACTTGTAGTTTTAAGGAGTTACCCAGACTGAGAAATTAAATGACTTGCCCTGGTTAGTCAGAGGCTGGACTTGTACCCAGGCTCAAGGTTAATTTTCTAGTTACTCTACCTTCCTACCCCTTTGCTCATAATTCAGAGAAAATCAGAATATGGCTGAATATCATCAATATGAGAGGCAGTGTGGTATACTGGAAAGACTACTGGTTAGAATCTAGGAAGAACTGGTAGGTAGATTCACAAGGTCTTACAAAGGATCTCTCCTTTCGTGGGAACTCCAATGACCTATTATATTGAATATATTTAGAGAATCTAGATTTAATAAGACACTAATGTAAAAAAAGTAGAGAGGAGAAAAAGTACTAGGAGTTGAAAGTATATAACTCAGACCCTAGTATTCAGTTTAAATCTCACTCCACTCATGAACATTTCTACTGCAATTTAAGGTATTTAGATGGTGCTGTATGCCCCCAATGTCTCCAGTCTCCAGTTTCCAGTCCAGCAAAAAAGAAAAAAAAGGAAAAGAAATGAGTTATAGGAATATACAGCTTCATCTAATACTCTTCTCCCTAAGATATACCTACTCCCTAATTCTGTTTTCTGAACCTATCATAAATGAAAACAGAGACAGGTATTTGAACTTGTTTAAACATTTCCAAGAATAGATCTATAGGTATTCTAAAGTGTTTGGAAGAATTATTTGGCCCAAATCAAGGATCTAACAGTTCTTTTAAATTCCTATCCTGTGATCTTTCTATTATATCATCCTGCTTCTTAGGTTGATCTTATTTAGGCAAGGTCCAGATTTTTAAAGTGAGCTGACCTGACGATGAAAGCTTGTGTTGATATAGATAAAGATATAGTTATAAATGTTGATAGAAATATAGATGGATATGCATATAAAATACAAATATATCTATAATAATACATATATCTTGGTAAAAACCATTATTCTTGCTAAGAAATCTATCATTACAGAGAAGTTCACAAAAGGTGAGATTCAGGGTCCTTCTTTATTCTTTATTTTGTAATTAACATAATGTGTCAAAACTTTGGCTCTTGGGACTATAGCCTAATCAAACTACTATTTTTCTTTTCTTTTTTTTTAAACAAATTAATTTATTTTTCATTTTCAATATTTGATTTTACAAGAGCTTGAGTTCTAAATTGCCATCCTTCCCTTTACACTTCCCATCCCCAGGATACTATGCAATCTGATACAGGCTATACATGTCTGATCATATTAAACACATTTCCACATTAGTGATGTTGTGAAAGAAGAATTAGAACAGAAAACCATGAGAAAGAAAAAACAAAAAACAACAAAAGAAAGAGAAAAGAGGATGCTAAGATCTGCATTCAGGCTCCACAGCTCTTTTTCTGCATGTGGATAGCATTTTTCATCATGAGTCTTTTGGGATTGTCTTAGATCATTGTATTGCTTAGAAAAGCTAAGTCTTACAAAGTCAGTCATCATACAATGTTGTTACTGTGTACAGTGTTCCCTTCCTTCTGCTCACTTCACTTAACATCAATTCATGCAAGTCTTTTCATGTTTGCCTGAAATCCATCTGCTCACCATTTCTCATGGAACAATAATATTCCATTCCATTGATATACCACATCTTATTTAGCCATTCCCCAACTAATGGCCATCCATTCAATTTCCAATTCTTCCTCACCACAAAAAGAGCTACAATAAATATTTCAAACTAGAATTTCAACCACAACAATAAAAAGAATTTCAGCTACCTACCAGGATAGCTGAAATGATTGGTTAATCTGCAGCTGTTATTTTATATTCATTTGTATCATGTGTGACAAGAGCTGAATCAATGCAAAAAAATCCAAGGGAGATCCCAGTGGTAAGACCTAACATTGCAGTGCTTCAATACTTCAATGGCTATGATCGCAACAACTAAGTAATTCAGCTACATGTTATTTTGTGTGACTCTTAACCGTATCCTCCCATCAGATCCCCATTAAAGGATCCACACAATGAATTGGACTCTTTCCTCTAGATCTTTATTATGTATTAGGTATGTAACATGTATTATGCACCAGTGTAGTATTCAGGTTGTACATCTGTTATGTCTCGTTCTTACTACCATGACTGCTCTATCCCCTTTTCTGTTTATATTTAGAAGTATCAAGGTGGAACACTAAATAAAGTGCTGGACTTGGAACCAGGAAGACTTGAGTTCCAATCCTGTCTTAGTTATTAAATGTGTAACCCTTCATATGTCACTTTTGATCTTATAACTTTAATTTCTTCATCTGTAAAATGGGGATGATAAAAGCACCTACATCTCAGGGTTTAATCAATCAACCAATAAACCTATTAAGAAGCATTTTTTTTTTTGTTTTCAAACAGAAGACATTTTATGTATGAAGCTAAAGCAATCCCATCTGTTATTATTCATTACTGTCTTTTCAAATCATGTACCTTGGAATATTAATAACTGTTAACTTTTTATATTCACTTCCTTTGGGAATGTGAGTTTGTAATACTGCTTTTGATGTGCAGCTCCTTTCTGGAATAAAATAAATTAATGAATAAAGTATACAGATTTTTTTTTGTCTTTGAAATTATCATACTATTAAAACATTGAATATCTTTTTTAAAAAATGAGAAAAAAAGGGAAGTACTGAGGATATAAAACAATGCAAAAGACAGTTACTGACCAGATGGAACTCATAATCTTATGGGTTGTTGTGGGCATCAAATGATATAAAATGATAACATATGCTAACTGTTTTGTCAAATTTAAAGTGCTATATAAGTACTAGGTATGAATTATTTAGAAAGTTTTTAAGAATAATAATTCTAAAACATAATCAAGTCTTTATGAGTGATATGCTGTAGCCTATAAATGCCTATTGCCTCAATGTCTGTATTTATACCTATATTTACAACTATATCTCTATTCCTATATCTATCCTTGTACCCATGCTTATATCAACAAAACTGTAGCTCTATCTACATTTATGTCTGTGTCTCTATTTCTGTATATCTATATCCATACCTTTGTCTATGACTATCAGTCTATGGTGTGTGTGTGTGTGTGTGTGTGTGTGTGTGTGTGTGTGTGTGTGGGCACACGCACATGTGTGTGCATGCAGGTTTATAGAGGTTTGAAGGCTAATTGTGAACTATGTCAAAACAAGGAGTTCCAGAAGGAAGTGATCAAAATTATTTCAAATGATGCCTCAAGATTTGATCTAGATTATGATTTAAATTTCAAAATAAGCCAACTATTTAGCTTTCCTTTTTCCATGTGCCCCCCCATTACACAAATAATTCATTAATTATTAACTTTTTTTTTTTAGTTAGCTTACAAACTATCACTGGGCTACATTGAAAACTTGTCATATATCATCCATTGCATGAAATTAGGCACTTAATCATGTCATATGAAAATAATTGATGATGGACTAATGTGTCCTACTTGATTCATTCCCTTGGATAATTAAAATACCTCTTATTTGGAGTTGCTATGAATAGTCACTCTATGCTGAGGTAAGAGGGATAACTAGGAATATCTTAATTTGGGGTGAAAATAGAGTTATAGAGTTAATTTATAGGACTAGTGAAAGGGATAGGAGAGATAGAAGGCAGTGCAAGTCTGACCTTTGATTCAGTCACTCAATCATATTCTGACAAAGGATGGTCTAATACAATTCCCCCAAGTGATTGTGGTAAAGGAAAAAATGAAGCCTCAAGAGAGGAACCCCATAGCCTTTTTTATTTTGCTTCTGGTGTTGGCTTGGGTGGTGCTTTCACTAAATTGACAAAGTGGACTTGAAAATGTTTTTAGGGGAGATACAAGAATGACACTTCCCTGGGAGAGTAATTGACCTTCTGAGGAGGAAGTAAGAAAGCCCATCACTCTGAATGTTGGTGCCGTAATAGTTACAGTATTGATGGAGACTCTGACAGGAAATTCTTTTTCTTGTGTTTCATTAATTTCCATCTAAAAAAAAAAAGCTATACACACACAGAGTCTGGAGTTGTTTTCATTAAAATCAAATTAACACGCATGTACATTAAAAAATACTTTCCATGCATTTGGGCAAAACTTTGCTCTCCTCAATTATATGAATTTTTTATTTTACAATAAGTACCCCAATTTAAAAAAAAGTTTAATCACTTATTTCTTCATGTCAGTTTTAAACCACCCATGCTTCTTTTCTGTCTTTAGTTGCCAAATCTTGCAGTAATTTCTCACTAATTTCACATGTCCCTTTATCAGACCTCCTTTCTAAGCTATGATACTTGAATATATCAAAAAGCATTCTTTCTCTACTCTTATAACATCCTTATTATGGAACAAGTTGTGTCACATTAGCCCAAAACATGTTCCTTGGATTTGACACGCTATGTAGTTATTTAGATTAACTAAGTCTAAAACATTTTCATTGGTAGCTTTTGTAACTTCAGTTAAGTGTTTCATTACATTCTGATTTAATTGTCATGTGTATATCCTCTGCTGGTCTAGATTGCAGCACATCCACTCCTTCTCATTTTGTCTAAATTTTGACCATATGTTTCCATAAGTCTTTTACAGAGAATTTATCCAACATACAAGGGGATTTCCTGTGGGTCTTTTAAAATCTAATAGTTATCAGTATGACATTTAGATTTCTTATCTTTTATTTGAACACTCTATAATATTTTATAAACCTAATCTCATAAAAACCCATTTTAGTCTGCATTCATTTAAATATGAAAATGATTACATGGGTCATTCAAATGATGATAAGTATAATATGTTGAAATTTTACGCTTAAAAAGATAATATTTAGATTTCATCAGTAGAATCAGCTTTGTTTGTTTCTTTACTATCAACAAAGATAAATATTCATTACTCAGACAATGTTTTTGAGATATAATCCAATCTAATAAACATTTATTAAACTCCCATTATGTGCTACACACTGTGCTAAGAGCTGGGGATACAATTATTTTTTTTTTTTTTAAATCATACCTGTTCCCTTACAATCTAAAGGAAGGGATAGAGTAAAAGGAGACAGGAAAGTTGGAAGTGGGTGAGAAGGAAAACCAAGGGGCACCTGTCATGGGAGTATCTTGCTCTGTGGAGCTGAAATCAGACATATCATCAGAAAGTAGAATGAGCTGAGAGTCATTTATGCCCTCTATAAAGGGAGCCATTGGGAAGAGTTTGATACTATACCCCCCAGACCTCCAATTACAGGAAAGAGGAGGCCAAAATAGGTGGTGTCAATCAAAGTTTGAATTAGCTGGATGGTGGAACTGAAATCAGGCAGAGGAGCAGATGCAAAGTGGAGATGAATGTCTGGGGCCGTGACTTCAAAATATTAAAGATTCACAGTGAAAGACCAGAATCAGTCCTGAGGTGACAGCCAAGATATTTTGCTGAAGGAGAAGCCACAACAACAAAGGTTAACTCTCACATGTAAATTCTCAACATATAGAGGAGGCTGTTCTTTGTCTTGATGACCATTTGGGGACCCTGCCAGGATCTAAATAAGAAAAAAAAAATGTTACATATTCAAGGTCACTGACATATGATTCATTCCAAATAGTTGGAAATGGAGGATCTTACCTCAACACTGGTCAAAAAAGAGGAGCTATTCATAATATTGACCCTGCCTGATCAGCAAGATGGCTATACAGAAATAGAGAAAAAAAACCTATTTGTAACCCAAGTTAGATGCTATAGAGCAGCAGTTCTCAACCTGTGGGCTATGTTCAATTTGTAACAATGAAAATACATCCTGCATATCAGATAGATTCATAACAATAGCAAAATTACAGTTATGAAGTAGCAACGAAAATAATTTTGTGGTTAGGGGTCACCACAACATGAAGAACTGTAATAAAGGGTCGTGGCATTAGGAAGGTTGAGAACCACTGCTATGGTGAATAATTATAAAGAAGAATAGCAGACAAGATAATCAGAAATTTTCAGTAGTAGAAATCCAAGGAAAAACTGTAGTAAACCTCTAACCTCAAACGTCTATACACAAATGACCAAAGTTTAGACCATAAACAATAGCAACTTCAGTTCTTAACACAAGGAAGAAAATTTGATTTCATAGGCCTCATACAGGGTTGGGATGAAACTCATGACTAGCCATGGCTTTGGATAAGTATACCATAATCAAAAGGAAAAATGAGAGGTAAAAGGAGGTGGATAGCATTTTATATTAAGACAGTAAACTTATGTGAAAAAATTCAAGAACTTGAGGGAGAAAGCATGATGGAGAGCATTTGAGTAAAGGTAAAAAAGGAGAATGAGAAGTGATTTTTCATTGGAGTGTACTAGAAACCATTTTAAAAATAGAGAATGTATCTATTTGGGAAATGGATCACAAGCCTGGTACAGAGGCATGATATAGTAGTGATAGGGGACTTATTCAGATGGATTACTGGAGCTCTTTCTTGCCAAAAACAGAACTAATGCATTCTTTACTTGTCATAGTGAAAATTTCATACTTCCAAAGGTGGAGAAGAAGTATTCTAGGCTAGATCCGATTCTCACTCATAGAGATAAATTTGTTACTATAGTGTAAAAGGTGGCAACCATGGTGGAAGAGAGGTGAAAACTCCATCCTAGAGTTTATCATAGAGAAAAGATAATCTATGCATAGTTTGACATGCATCCTAGGTTCTGTGAAGAGTTCAGAGGGAAAATGGGATAGTGTAAAGTAGAATGCTTTAAGGGAAGACAGCCCAGAAGAGATACTCAAGAATAGAATTCTGAAGAGAAAAAAGGATATGTATATAACAAGAATGGAAAATATGATATCTGAAGCCTGAAGTGGGAGCAAAATGAATATACTAACAAGCTTGTATTTTTTTAAGTATAGAAAATGGAAACAGTCAACAGAAAATTAATATTAGTGTTCAGCATAGTCCTATAAAATATTATAAGAAATGTCAAAGTTCTGACTTGGTCTGAAGCTGGTAAAGAAAGGTCAGATCAACAAAAGATAGATATATTTAGATAAACATATACATATGAGAGAGAGAGAGAGAGACAGAGACAGAGAGAGAGAGGGAGGGAGGGAGGGAGATAGCTCCTCAATTCTTATTTCATTTTCTTTTTTTTTTTCTTAGAAAAGGATAGGAACCTTTAAATTAGGAATGATTGGCCAAAAATGACTAAGAGGGAATTGGTGCTCAAGGTAAGTAAAGAAATAGGCCACCAGCTTCCATTGATGAATTTACATCATCCCATTGAGGTGAACTGTATCTTTTGGTACTGTAATAACTGGTAGATGTGAATGCTGAACCACTGTCAATGATTTTTGTTTTTTTTTTTAATATTTTTAAATTTTTATTATAGTTTGCATCATTCATTTCCACAAGATTTTGAGTTACATATTTTCTCCCCCTCTTTCCCCCACCCACCGCCTCA
>CM053588.1:129127713-129152356 GCA_028646515.1 Pseudochirops corinnae | reverse complement strand
AAGGAAGGAAGGAAGGAAGAAGGGAAGGAAGGAGGGAAGGAAGGAAGGAAGGAAGGAAGGAAGGAAGGAAGGAAGAAAGGAAGGAAGGAAGGAGGGAAGGAAGGAGGGAAGGAAGGAAGGAAGGAAGGAAGGAGGGAAGGAGAGAGGGAACAAGGGATGGAGGGAAGGAGGGAGGAAGGGAGGAAGGAAAGAAGGAAAACATTGCCCACCTCCAGAGAGAGAACTGACATACTCTGAGTTCAAACTGAAGTATACTTTTCTCACTTTATTTTTCTTGCTTTTTTATTTTGGAAATGTGGTTAATACGGAAATGTGTTTTGCATGATTTCACATGTGTAATTGACATCCTATTGTTTGCCCTTTTTTAGTGTGTATCAGAAGGAGGGGGGTTTGCAACTCAAAATTTAAAAAGAAATAATGAATTGAAATGTTAGAAGGAGGATGAAGAGAAGAAGGAAGAGGAGAAGGAAAAGAAGGAGGAAGAGGAGAGAGAAAGAGAAAAAGGAGGAGGAGGAGGAGGAGGAGGAGGAGGAGGAGGAGGAGGAGGAGGAGGAGAAGGAGAAGGAGAAGGAGAAGGAGAAGCTGACAACCAGAGTTTCAAATCTGCTTCAGACATTTGCTAGCTGCGTAAAACCATGGCAAGTAATTTAACTACTCTGGGCCACCATTTCTTCATCTATAAAATGAAGGAATTGGATTTACTGTCCTCCAAGGTCTCTTTTAGCTCTAAACAATATGAACTCATGATCTCATTATGCAATAAACCTATGAAATTTGTAGAGCAGATATTATTGTTCCCATTTTAGACATCATGAAAATCAAGCTGTGAGAAATGAAACTACTTACTCTGAAGTCATCTAGCTGGTTAGTGACTAAGTTAGGAGGTGAGTCAGTTTTCTGACTCCTACTACAGTGCTCTCCCCCACATTTCTCACCCTCACAATACCTCATGCTCAGAGAATTTCCTCTAGAAACCCAGTGACCTGAGTTTAACCAAATGCAAATTATCAATGTTCTGCATATGGATTATTGACTTTGTGGGTTAATTGCAGCTAGTTTATACCCCTAGCTTGGCTTCCCCTTTCCCCCACCCAGTACATTTCCAGGCTATGTCTGCTCTCATTCCCCTTCTCTTCCCTCCAATTGTCATGTATGTGTGCTCAGGGAAAGTTAATTAATTTTAGTGGTAATCTAAAACCAACATAATTAGGAAAAAGTACAGTCTCCACTCCCCAATAATAAAATGCAATATAAAATTAAATATTCTCACATTATATTTTGTCATGGATTACCTATGCTTCTGTTTCCTTTCCCTTGCTACATATAATCTGGATTTGATTATATGTAGTACCTCCCAGAAAGGAATGAGTAAAGACTGCACAGACATATGTGTCAGATCCAACAAAGATCAAAAATCTGTCACCCAGAAGATGTTGATAATTTGCTCTGAATGGTGCTGTCTAGGTAGGTAGGCAGGCAGGCAGGGATTGTTTCTGAAATGATGTTTAGTACACTCATAAAAGTGGAGCTTTAAGAATAAAGTCTAACTAACAAGGCTATTCAGTTAGTGCCATTAATGGCTCACACTTCAGGAGTCATCAATTGCTGTGTAAAACAGAGAACAAATTTCACATATGTCTGATGGGCCTCAAAATCTGGACAACTTAGGTTCAAGTCCTTCTGAAACATACTAGTGCTGAGATGCTGGGCAAATCATGTAACCTTTCAGCATCAGTGTCCCATTGGTTCTAAAACTATACTACACTAGTTAAATTCCTAAACTAGGAAATCAATATGCTAATCGAATCACAAGTCAAATTTCAGAGGGAAAAGCCACCTATCGAAAGCATTAAAAGGTATGTAAAGTGTTTTCTATTTGTTCATTCATTTGATCCTCATAACCACACTGTATCCCCATTTTATTTAATTTTATTTTTTGGAGGGGGAAGGCAGGGAAATTGGGGTTAAGTGACTTACCCAAGGTCACACAGCTAGTGTCAAGTGTCTGATGCTGAATTTGAACTCAGGTCCTCCTGACTCCAGGGCTGGTGCTCTATTCACTGCACCACCTAGATGCCCCTGTATCCTTGCTTTATAAATGGGAAACCTGAGGGCAAGGGAAGCTAAGGGACTTGCCTGTAGTCACACAAGCTTATGAGTATCTATGGTAGGATTTGAGCTGATGTCTCACTGACCACAACTCTCTAGGTCATGTTACTTAGTAACTTAGCTTTTCCCTCCACTAATTCCCCTGGGAATAACTCAGTGTGACCTCATTCTCTGAGATTTAGGGATCTAGGTTCACTTGTGAGCCAGAGTTGACATGGTGAAGAGACTTTAACCCTCTGGAGAAAATTTCTTGAAATAATGCATCACATTCTTAGTTACTAGTTACAATTAACAACCAAAATGGGGTGGCTAGGTGGTACAGTGAACAGAGCACTGGCCCTGGAGTCAGGAGGACCTGAGTTCAAATCCAGCCACAGACACTTAACACTTACCAGTGTTGAGACCTTGGGCAAGTCACTTAACCTCAATTGCCCTGCCTCCTTCCCCTCCAAAAAAGCAAAAAAAAAAACAAATAAAAAAACAATCAAAACAGAAAGGATATAGGATAAGCTATCTTAAGTGAGGATGGCCAGATGAAATTTTCTGAATAGGCTAAAATGATGGATATGACTGATAGCAGTTGGCACTTGCCAGGACTCTGCCCCCAGACACTCAACTCAAAATATGCCCTATAACCCATTGCAGTGTTCCTCCCTCCCTCCCTCTGTCTCATCATTGTGCCACACAATAATGAGGAAGCTTTCTTTCTTTCACCTATCCAGCTACAGTTGATTCTTTTCCAGCCCTTCATTTTCATGTCAGTGATTCTTTCATGGTTCCCTCCTCTCCTAATGAATCCAATTCAGAGTGAGCAAGAAAGGCACAGGACAAGATTATTTTATTACTTTGCTCTGCTTGAGCTTTTAGTGAGTAACGCTATTCCTTAGGGTGGGGGTAGAGGAGATATACCTTTGCTTGTTAACACACCAACACTGTTTTAGCCTGCTTACCATAATGAATACTGCTTCGCTTTTGGGGAAAAAAAATGCTAATGCTCAATGACATTAAACTCAGCCAGCCTGTCCTTTAAGATTTCATTCCTTTTCTTTCACAAAATTCATCACACTAAAACTGATTGCCTGGCCAGCTCCATTATTAGGTAACCCCAAAATGTCAAAAGGCACTCTTTAAATGGGGAGAGCATTGCTACTCAACAAAGCCCAATTCCTGGGCCATGCAGGAGAATTTTGAGCCATTATAAAGCCAGCGACAGAAAGAGAGGTTTACATGTGAATCGAACTGGTTGAAATTAATAATTGGGGATAGCGCCTACGTTTGCTATTTCCTGGCTTTCTTCTGCGTCAGGCCCTTCAAGCCAATATGTTGAGAAGCTGCAATTAAAGTCTATTGACATCACGAACTTGCTTGTAGTTGCACTCAAGCACTGCTTGCAATTAGGCCCTTAGCAGAGACTCCTGGAAACGTAATCAGCTTTTTCTAGCTTTCTCCTCAAAGACAGTGGCTTCTTAAAGCTACTCACCAAGGATGCTGGTTTGGGATTTTTTGTTTGTTTTTAAGTTGTCATTGTTGTTGTTTAATCCTCTCATGTCTCTTTCAATTCTTATGAAATTCCACTAAGAAAAGGAAAGCTGGATATGTCCTGTTTATTCGGTTGAGAATTAGGCCAGCCTTAAGACCATGAACTATTCATGTAAACAGATATTAACATTCATAGACATCTATTAGCAGTCTCATATTAAGGTCCTTTAAAAAAAAATGGAGAGTGAGGAAAACGCCCTCCTCTCCACATGATACCACTCGTTCCAAAGAGTAATGTTTAATCAGACTTCTCCTATTTCAAGTTGTTCTAAAAATACCTGCAGCATAATTGCCCAGCTACTCAAGCAAAGTTAATTAGAGAGCACTTTCCAGTTAGACACCGGTAGTTTAGCCATGGCACAGGCTTGTGTAAGATCCATTGTGCACAAAAATAGCTTTCTGAACAATAGAACTTATTAAGGCAAGGTGAGAAGGGGGTTATGGAGTGGGGGATTGGCAAGGAAAAGGGTTGTTGGCCAGGAGAGCAGTGCTATACTATATTTCATAGTTTATATTCAAAAGACTCCATGGAGGTTCTGCCACAGTAGCTCCTTTATGATCAAATGACTTTGGGGAACCCAACAGATAGGGAGAGATTGTACAGAATGTTCATATCAAGCCAAGAAAAATTTATTGAGCATTCACTGTGAACCCTTGGCTGAGTAGTCCTACATCTTCCATTCTGCTGGGCATGTAATGACCAATTCATGGAGTAAATTCACCCTGTGGGGGAAAAAAATCAACCAAAGAATTATGCCATTTTTGTTCATCAAAAAATAACCTGACAAGGTATATGAAACTTGATTATGTAAATTTCGATGGTTATTTCCTCAAAGCAATGGACTTTACAAAGAAAGGCCCTTTAAATATGAGCAACGGGCCACAGAAGACTACCAATAGAATGGTCCATGATGTGGACAACGTATCTTGCCCTAACTAAAATATTCACCAACTTAACATAATAGGTATTTAGTTTCCCAATTAATCTTCCTTGTATAAGTTTTGGAATCAAATGAAATAGTTATTTTCACTTGAGTTCTGTCTAATTCTCAGTAGAGGTGCCTGTCTTTTTTTTTTCTATATCTTCCAACACAAATCTATACAAAATTCTTTCTTATATACATAGTATGAAAAGTTGTATAAAATGGAACCCCAAAAATACAATTAGAGAGTTAAGTAATGCAGTAACTGGTGATAAGGAAAAATTTTTAAAAATCCAAAGACCAAAAACTAGGAAACAATCAATTATTTGAGTGGTTGAGGTATAACTTCAATTCATTTCACATTTGTTACTAAAGATGTTTCAGTGAGTATATGACTTATTATCTTGAGTTAGTTTAGTCACAGTCTCCTATATTCCAATAATAATATGGCTTACAGTCCCAGAAGACATCCTATCATATCATGCAAAAATCATATAAGTTCTCTTCCAGTATAAAAAATAAATGAAGGATAGACATTGACATTAGCAGACTAGACCAAATGAGTAGTATGTGAAGTCTCATTGATGCAAAATTCATTCAAGAGCTACAGTATTGTTTGGTTACAAAGATAGAGAGAGCGAGTGAGAGAGAGAGAGAAAGGAAGAGAGAGAGAGAGAGAGAGCAACTAAAAAGGATTACTATGTATCTTGTCAATCATTACTAGCTTATTTTTCCCTTTCTGCATTCAAATAAAAGGATTCATATAAACAGAAATGAGCTGATTTCTGTTCATTGGAAGGAAATTTTGTGATTGGTGGTTATAAAAATAATTACAGGAAATGAGTCTCAGAGAATCAAACAGGAGTTTATTTTCCTCAGGGGGTGGGGGTGGGGGAATAGAATCAGTCCAAAATCTTCCCAAATTTTAGAGTATGAAAAAACAATACAAAATCCCCCAAACAGGTCAATGGATGAGTTTCATTCATTACTGACTGGTTTTTTTTCCTCTCTCTCTTTTCTTTAGTTCATTACTTCCATGTAATTTCAATATCATCAATTTGAACACTTTCCATTGCTGCAGATCATAATTCATTCATGTTTTCTCTTCTCACATCTGATTCTTTATGTTTAAAAAAACATAAAATGAAGAGAAAACCATATTGGCTAAATCTACCTAAAATAAATTTTTTTCTTATGTGATTGTTTTTTTTCTTGGCATCATCATCATCATTATTATTGTGATTATGATTATCATTTTAACTCCAGTTGGCAATGTTACATAATTCATACTCCAGTGACTTATTGTGGAGTGGAAATTATCATGGGTCCTTGGAGACTATGTCATCAAATTACACCCTCCAGCAGGATATACCCAGAAAACTGGAAGAAGTTTCAGATAATTTTGTGAATAATTAGATAAACATTAATCATTTGGTCACAGAACAGTCTTGTCATAATAATTTTTAAAATATATAAAAAATACATAAACCTCTCTATCCTGTGCAGTCCATTCTATTTCTTTAGGGACAGTCATGTTTTAGACTAAACATTACAAGGAATCATGATAAGCTAAGGATAACAAAAAGATGCCTGTAGCTATATGGCAGACAGGAAAGATACAAGTCAGCCTGTCAACTAGTATTCATTAAGCTAGAAAAGGTGTCTATCTTGTCTTTCCTACGCACAAAAAGAGGAATCAGGACACTGACCAAGATATGTAGGCTAATAATGGGTAATGTTCAGAAGGCTATACTACATAATTCCTATTTTGCTTCTGTTTTGTCCACAAAGGTGATAAGTTTTGGGGACGGAAAGAATAAGACTAAAACATTTAATAAGCACTTGAAATCTAAGATAAGTGAAAAAATATTAAGAAAACTCAAGTTGATTTTATTTTCTACCTGGCTATAATAAACTAAATCTCAAGGTGCTATAGGAACTGACAGGTAATTACTGAACAAAGGTTAATAATATTTGAACAATCATAGTGCAAGAGAGTGGTGTAATCAGGTTGATGACAGATCTAGTCCTCCTAGAAAGGAGTCTTCCGACTGTAGACTGATTAATTAGTTTTACTCTGATTCCTGGAAAAATTTCAGAAAATGTTATTTAAAAGACAGTTTATGGGAACTTTAAAAAAGAAGAAATGCAAGAGGGCATGTAAGTGTCCTTAATGAATTTAAGTAAACTGCCCCAGATAAACTACAGATCTAGTACTGAAAAAACTGGCCAATGTAATTAATGAGCATTCTCAGTGATATTCGAAAAATCAAGGAAAACAGAGATGCCATAAAAATGGAGAAGAGCAAACATTGTCCTAATTTTCAAAAATGGAAATTGAATAGTCAGGGAACCATAGGCCAATCAGGCACTAAGCATGCATTAAGCACCTACTGTGTGCCAGGCACTATGCTAGCTAAATGCTAGGAAACAAACAAGAACAAGCAACAATCCTTGCCCTAGGAGCTCATAATAAGGGAAACCAAAAAACCCAAACATACAAATAAGCTACCTACAGTATAAATAGGAAACAATCAACAGCAAGAAGACATTAGATTAAAAGTTACTGGGAAAGGCTTCCTTTAGGAGGTAGGAATTTTGCTGGTACTTAAAAGAAGCCAGGAGAAAGAGATAAGGAGGAAAAGCATTGCAGTCATAGGCAACAGAGGAAACACCCAGTCATGAGACGGACTATTTTCTTTAGAAAAAAAAAATTGCACTTAATAGTATTTTATTTCTTCCAATTACACATAAAGATAGTTTTCAACATTCATTTTTATAAGATATTGACTTCTAAATTTTTCCCTCCCTTCCTTCTCTCCGCTCCTCCCCAAGAGAGCAAACATTCTGATAGGCTATACATGTACAATCATGTTAAACATATTTCCCCATTAGTTATGTTGTGAAAGAAGAATCAGAACAAGGGTGGCTAGGTGGTGCAATGAGTAGAGTACCAGCCCTGGCGTCAGGAGGATCTGAGTTCAAATCCTGCCTCAGCCACTTGACACACTTACTAACCATGTGACCTTGGGCAAGTTACTTAACCTCAATTGCCCCCCCCCCCAAAAAAAAAAAGAATAAGAACAAAAGGGAAAAACCATGAGAAAGAAAGAAAAAAGAGAAAGAGAATAGTATGCTCTGATCTGTATTCAGATTCCATAGTTCTTTCTCTGGATTTGGAAAGCATTTTCCACTGTGAGCCTTTTGCAATTGTGTTAGATCATTGCACTGCAAAGTCTATGAAAGGTGGTAATCGCACCATGTTGCTGTTACTGTGTACAATGTTCTCCTGGTTTTGCTCATTTCACTCAAGATTAGTTTACATAAGTCTTTCCAGGTTGATCTGAAATCTCTCTGCTCATTATTCCTTATAGAATAATAGTATTCCATTACATACATATACCACAACTTGTTCAGCAATTCCCCAGTTGATGGGCATCCCCTCAATGTCCCAATTCTTGACCACCAGAAAAAAAAATTGCTATAAATATTTTTGTACATGTGGGTCTTTTTCCCATTTTTATCATCTCTCTGGGATGCAGACCCAGGAGTAAGATTGCTGAATCAAAGAGTATGCTCAGTTTGATGGCCCTTTGAGCATAGTGCCAATTTGCTCTCCAGAAGGGTTGGATCAGTTCACAACTCCACCATCAATGCATTAGTGTTCCAATTGTCTACATCCTCTCCAACATTTATAATTTCCCTTTTTTTCTTATATTAGTCAATCTGAAAGGAATGAGGTAGTACCTCAGAGTTGTTTGACTTTGCATTTCTCTAATCTATAGTGATTTAGACCATTTTTTCATTTGACTATAGATAGTTTTAATTTCTTCATCTGAAAACTGCTTGCTCATATCCTTTGACTATTTATCAACTGGGGAATGACTTGTATTCTTATAAATTTGATTAAGTATTCCATATAATTTAGAAATGAGGCATTTATCAGAGACATTGACTATAAAAATTGTTTCTCAAAGTTCTGTTTTCCTTCTAATACTGGTTACACTCCTTTTGCTTGTATGAAAACTTTTTAATTTAACATAATCAAAATTATACATTTTGCACTTCATAATGTTCTCTGTCTCATGTTTGGTCATATATTCTTCCCTTCTTACAGATCAGACAGGTAAACTATTCCTTGCCTGAGATGGAGTATCTTCTTTGAAGAATAGAAAAGAGACCAGTGTCACTGGTAAAATAAAAAAGAGGGGCAGCTAGGTGGCACAGTGAATATAGCACTGGCCCTGGAGTCAGGAGGACCTGAGTTCAAATCTGGCCTCAGACACTTAACACTTACTAGCTGTGTGACCTTGGGCAAGTCACTTAACCCCAATTGCCGTGCCTTCCCCCCAAAAAGAGCAAAAAAAGGGTACAATGGAGGAGGACTACTGAAGGGGTCTAGATTCTGAAGAGTTTTAAACATCATAGAATTTCATGTATGATCCTAGAGGTGATAGAGAGCCACTGAAATATATTGAGTGGGAAAGAGATGTGGTTGGACCTAAGATGCAGGGAAGTCACTGACAACTGAATGGAGGATAGACTGGAGTGGGAACAGACTTGCGGTTACCAGACCAACCAGCAGTATACTGTAATAATTATGGTGTGAAGGGAAATGAGGATCTGTACCAGGGTGGTGGCAGTATCAAAGGAGAGGAAGGGGCAAACTTGAGACCTCTTATAAAGGTGAAATCTACAGACCTTAGCAACAGATTGATTATGAGAGGTGAGAGATAGTGAGGAGTTCAGGAGAACATCTACGTTGCGAACCTGGGTGACTGGGAGAATAGTGGTGTCCTTGATTATAATATGGAAGTTTTGAAATGGGGAGAATTTGGGGGGAAAGATAGTGAGTTCTCTTTCAGACTTGTTAAATTTAAGAAGTCCAGTTTGACATCCAATTTGAGATATTTAAAAAGCATTTGGAGATACAAGACTGGAGGTCAGCCGAGAGTTTAGGACTAGCTAAATTGATTTGAGAATCACCAGCATAAAGATGCTAACTAAATGCGCAGGAGCTAATGAGATTATCAGGTTAACAAATATAAAAGGAAAAAATCTTAAAACAAAGCCCTGTAAAACATTAACCATTAAGTAGTTTAACCTAGTTGAAAATCAAATGAAAGAGACTGAGTAATTAAATAAAAGGAAAACCAGGTGAAAATGGTGTCCTAAGGAGAACAGGGTAATTGCAATGCCAAAGACAGCAGAAAGGTCAAGGTCATGACAAAAAGTCATGTGATTTGGCAATTAAGAGATTGTTGTTAACTTTGGAGAGAGGAGTTTTGGTTGAATGATGAGGTCAGAAACTGGATCATAGAGAGTTAAGGAGAGCATTCAAGGAGAGGAAATGAAAACATCTATTGTATATGGCTTTCTAAAGGAATTTAACCACAAAGCAAAGAACAGGACAATGGTTAGCAGGGATAGAAGAATCAAGTAAGTTTTTTGTTTATTTGTTTTTAGGATGGGGAAAACATAAGCATGTTTGGAAGCAGTAGGGAAGCAGTCAGTAGACAAGGAGAGATTTAAGCTAAATGAGAAGCATGAAGGAGAGGGCAAAAGTTTGGAGATAATGGGATGGAATGGAATCGGTTGTTCAGATTTCAGTTATTCAGGGTCTGTTTCCGCAGCAAGGAGTAGGGGCATCACCTCATGTGAGATGGAGTGGAGGAGGAGATAGTGGAAGAAGGCATCTGGGTGATATGAAAAGAGAAGGAGGGGAGGACAAACAGCCTTCTCAGTCAATGGCCTCATTTTTTCCAGTAAAATATGAGGTAAAGTTCTCCACTGAGAGGATAGGGGTGCAGGGAAATCTATGGGATGTGTGAGACAGGTCAAAAAGGTTTGAAAGAAGTGCTATAGAGAGTGGGATGGTGAGTTGATAAGGGAGAAAGGGAGAAGTGGAAGGATTGTCTAGCATCAGTGATGGCCCAGTTGAGGTAATGGAACATAAATCTATAGTGGAATCAAGTCAGAATAGTTGCATGATTTTCCCAACCTTCATTCAGCAGCATATATTTGGAGCTGAAGGCAGTGGATAGTGGGAGTGATCCAAGACTGAGGCTTGGCTGGGCACGATCAACACTATGATAAGGGGTCAGGATAAAGATGAAGAGGATAGTATATAGTTGAACTGATTCACCAACTGGTCAAGAGTGGAAAAGGAGGTGAGAGTGACTAGTGCAAGGGTGATAGCCTGGGAGACAACTGAGGGATTAGAAATTATGATGTGAATTTGAGACTAATGTACTTGACTCCTTTGAAATTTATAGTCTGGATCAATAAAGAGATAGTTGATGAATATCTAGATATGGAAGTGATTATTACATAGATCCAGAATGACTTCATTAAGAATGTGTCATAACAGATTAAGATTATTTCTTTTTTTTTTTACAAGATTACTAAACTAGTAAATGAGGAGATGGCTCTTGACATAGTTTACATAAATTTTATTTAGCAAAGCTTTTAATAAAGCACCTTATACTATTCTTTTAGAGAATATGTAAAACAATAATATAATCAGAAGAATTTAAGTGGATTGGATGATGAGACTCAAATAATAGTTGTTAATGGTTCATGTATCTCTCTGACTCAATCAGTTTCAGCAGCTTTCTATAACCTCTAGGATAAAATATAAACTTTCTCTGTTTAGCTTTAAAAGCCCTACAAAATCCTATCTTTCTAGTCTCATGGGACAATTTTCTTACTCCTGCACTCAGCAATTCAGTCAAACTGACCGTTTCTCCATTCTTCATAAACAATAATTCACTTACTGTTCTCATGCCTTTGCACTAGCCATCCTAAATGCCTACGATACATGCGTGGTTCCCTTTCTTTAATTGCTGGTTAGCCATCATCTTTTTCATGAAGTTAGCCAGCACTTTCCTTAAGAACAAAACAAAAAATAAAGTAACAACCTTGTATTTAGCTACTATGTCTACATGTGTATTTATTAACCTTATATTTATACTGTACATCTTTGATTTTATCAATGGAAATGGAATTAAAGAAGAGTTATTAGCATCTGCTTTGAAACTATACTGTAGGACCATGGGATTTTTTCCATCTGTCTTGAGTTGAAAATTTCCATATGTATTATTTCCCCTATTAAAATGTTATCCCCTTGATATCAAGGACTCTATTTTCTCTTTGTATTTCCAGTTCTTAACACAGTGTTTGGTACATGGTAAGCTCTATAAAACAAATTTTATGCATTTATTCATATTTATATATTTACTTGTCTCCTCTAGTAGAATGCAAGGTCCTTGGGATTATGGTGTTCTATCTGTATCCCCAAGGATACGCCTTGTATATAGTAGGAATGTAATAACAAACTTGCTGGCTGACTGATTAGTAAAAAGGGTGTGGTATTGATAGAACTGATAATAGTTGGCAAATTAATGATGGTGAGGGGAGGAAGAGAGCAAGAATTTGAGGCTAACTCTGAGGGTATGAACCTGGATGATTTAACAGGAAAGATGCTCAACATAATAAAGGAAGTTAGGAAGAAGGGTGGGTTTGGGTTTGAAAGTAACAGAATTTTTTAAAGGTGTAATTTTACTAGTGGCATACAAGGGTCCTATGTCATATTACAAAGATTGAGAGATGTTAACTGATTCTATGTGAGGCATTGTTTGGCCCCTTATGCTTAAACCTCACTGCATCTAAACAGAAATCCTTATCATTAAGATCCTTGTCATATTTCAAAGCTAAGCTATTTATAGCTCTATTCAGTTTAATCAATGTACAGAGCAATGCACAGAGCCAGAAAGTAGTTCAAATTCTAATGAATTTGTTGCAGAATCTCACTTCTATTCTTCATATTGTCCCTGAAAAAATTAAACTGTATTTTTACTACATAAGAATAGAGTACTCTTTAACAGAGTCGAACTGTGACTGCTTGGTCACATCTTTGTCATTTGTCTCACTAAAGCAGTGGGGATATATGGGATATTGACACAAGTATTGGCATAGTCATAAACCTACTGTTGTACCCAAACCCAAATCCCATATCACTACACACCACCTGATTTGTGGCACACCATTAAGCCCCTTTTATATTTCTGTCTTTGTCCCTAACCTACATCTTGTCATAGCTTAAAACGGCTTAAGACATGTCTGGGCATTGCTCAAGGCATAGTTCACTGCCCACTCTTTCCTCAACTTAGCATTCTGTATATTCTCCTTGAATCATTATAGTGTACAAGGTTTACTATGGTGCAAAAATCTTATGTAAAAACCACCCTGTCTTGTTCTGCTGACCAAGCAGGGTCCCCACACCCTTTGCCCAAAACATGACCCCAGCCTGTTCTGGGGAATTCCAGTCCCCCTTACCCCATGACCCCTCCACTCTGTTCTGGGAAGCTAACTATGCCCTGTGCCCTCCACCCTGTTCTAGGAGGGACCCCCATGTCACAGGAAGGTTGTATCCTTGTACCCTTGCACCATATTCCCAAATTAGCCCTGAGCTATAGATCTAACCAATGGCTGTTCTTTGCTTCTGTACATCATGGCTTCTGCTAGCTCCCCTCCCTGATTGTGGTTTTTGTGGTTTTAGCCTTTATAATCAAAGTGGTACCCCCAATGAATCACTACCAATTTAAGTGATAAACACTCTGGTAGTCAGGCACTTAATCAATAAATCCACACCTAAATTTTAACTTAAACCCAGGTCTCAGCTCACTCTTATTCTCTGCACAACACTACATATTGAATTAAAATGGAGGTAAGGGCTATTTAACTCTACAATAAAATGATGACACTTTTGAAGAAAAATTATGTCAGGCAAATACTTATTTCACTGACATTTCTGGTAATGTGTCCTCTCCTATATAAAGAGGTCTCTTTCATGCTAAGAAACTGAGTTGCTTCCATTTGAATTGGCTTAGGAAGATTCTGAAGATTACCTATATAAGCAAAGGTACTGGACACTAAGGTCCTTTCTTGAGCTGAACTTCCAACCATTCAAACTCTACCGCAGTGAGCACAACTCCTATGGACGGGCTATGTTGTATGAATGCCAAACATTTGTTTGTCTGAAAGACTATTTTACAGAAAACTCACAAAAGACAAATGTACAGATAGAGATCAGAAGAAGCAATACAAGGACAGTCTCAAGGTCTCTCTGAAGAACTTTGGAATTGATTGTGTGACATGGGAGATACTGGTAAAGAATCAGCCACCATGGTGTACTCACATAAAGAAGGTGGTGTGCTATATAAGCAAAACAGAATAGTAGCAGATCAAAAGAAATGTGAGAAAGACAAGTTTAGAAACATCTCTGCTCCAAATGTTCATGTCAACTATTTGTGCCTGACCTGTGGTCATATTTTGTCTGACCAGCCATGGTCAGACACACTGTACCTTGACCTCAATAGAGTAATGTCATTTTGCTCCTTCAAGAAAGAAGAATAAGAACCAACACAGGTCTCTGACTCAAAACTCTCCACTCCAAGCCGGCTTACCTTTCTATCACAAAAATTCCTGACCCAGTCTAGTCATTAGTTCATACCTTTTTCCCTGTTTCCAGGATAGCATTTCTTTTCTAGACTAGTGAAGTGCCTTAATCCCTACCAAGCATCATCCAATGAAGGGATCTGAGACAGATCATCTCATTGAATGCCCTACTATAAACTAATTAAGTTTATAATATGAACAAGACCCCTTGCATTTAGACTTACAATTTGAAGACTGCAATTTCTAAATGATTCATTATTTTTACACATATGTACACCCAAAAAATGGTCTTCAAAATGCTTTTTAAAGAATTTCTTTTTAAAGAATTTAAAATTTCTTAAAATTTCTAAACCTTTCTGATGCGTTGCCTTATTGAAACTCATGGACAACAAAAAAGTGTTCTTTCACCATTTTTTCCATTGACTTCTAATTCTACTTCTAATCATCTAGGCGACAAACATTTATTAAGCACCTTCTATGTTCCAAGCAATGGAGATAGAAAGGAAAAAAAAAAGCAAAAGAAGAGAAGAGAAAAACAAGTGTCATCCCTGCTGTCATTTCATAGAATTCATACTCTAATGGGGGAGAGAACATAATGTATAAACTATGTATAAAGCAAATAAATGCTAGATAAATACAAAATAAGTACATAAGTGGATTGGGCCACCTGAGAACATAGTGAGTTGCTCATTACTTCTTTATTTATATAAATAATTTTTTTTTAATTTTGCTAGTTTATTTTTCTTTTTCCCCAGAATTTATTTGTTTTTAGTTTGCAACATTCATTTCCACAAAATTTTGAGTTCCAAATCTTCTCCCCATCTCTCTCCTTCACCTCACCACAAGATGGCAAGTATACTGATTACCACTTCTCCCAGTCTGCCCTCCCTTCTATCCCTCATATCCCTCTTCCCCCTTATGTTCTTGTAGGGAAAGATGGATTTCTATACCCCATTGCCTGTAGATCTTATTTCCCAGTTGCATGTAAAACAATTTTTTAACTTTTTTTTAAAACGTTGAGTTCCATATTCTCTCTCTTCTACCCTCCTCATACCGCCCAGTGAGAAAACAAGTAATTCAATATAGGTTATACATGCATAGTCATGCAAAACAATTTCCATAGTAGTCATGTTGTGAAAGACTAACTATATTTCCCTTCATCCTATCCTGCACCCCATTTATTCCATTTTCCCCTTTGAATGTTTTCAAAAGTGCTTCTGACTATCCTCTCCCCAAATCTGACCTCCCTTCTATCTTCCCCCCAACCCTTATCCTCTTTCCCCCTATTTTCCTGTAGGGTAATATACCCAATTGAGTGTGTATGTTATTCCCTCCTTAAACCAAATCAAATGCTCTTCCCCTCCATTGTAACTGCTTCCTCTTCCCTCTTTTATGGTAGATAATTTACCTTATTCTATCTCTCCCTTTCTCCTTCTCCCAATATGTCTCTCTCATCCCTTACTTTTATTTTTTAGATATAATCCCTTCATATTCAACTCACCCTGTACCTTCTGTCCATATATACATGTACACACACAAACACACATATATATACACACACATATACATATACACATATACATACACACATACATATGCATGCACACATACATACATATATGTATATTGTGTATATATTATACACACATATACTTGAAAGTCCTCTATTTCATTGGATATTCATATTTTCTCCTGAAATATTATACTCAGTTTTGCCGGGTAGATGATTCTTGGTTTTAATCCTGGCTCCTTTGACTTCTAGAAGATCATATTTCAAAACCTCTGATTCTTTAATGTAGAAATTGATAGATCTTGTGTTACCCTGATTGTGTTTCCACAACACTCGAATTGTTTCCTCCTGACTGCTTATAATATTTTTTCCTTGTTCCTGGAACTCTGGAATTTGGCTATAATATTCCTAAAAGTTGTCTTTTGGGGATCTTTTTTCAAGATTTAATCAGTAAATTCTTTCAATTTTTATTTTACCCTCTGGTTCTAGAATATCAGGGAAGTTTACCTTGATAATTTCTTGAAAGATGATGTCTAGGCTCTTTTTCATCATGGTTTTTAGGTAGTTCAATAATTTTTAAATTATCTCTCCTGTATCTATTTTTCTAGATCAGTGGTTTTCCCAATGACATATTTCACATTGTCTTCTATTTTTTCATTCTTTTGGATCTGTTTTATAATATCTTGATTTTTCATAAAGTCATTAATTTCCATTTGCTCCATTCTAATTTTGAAGGAATTATTTTCTTCAATGAGCTTTTGGACCTCCTTTTCATTTGGCCAATTCTGCTTTTTAAGGCATTCATCTCCTCATTGGCTTTTTGGAGCTCTTTTTCCATTCAAGTTAATCTTTTTTTTTTTTTTAAGGTGTTATTTATTTCAGTATTTTGGGGGGCCTCCTTTAGCTGTTTACTCATTTTTTATAATTTCTTGCATTGCTCTCATTTCTCTTCCTAATTTTTCCTCTACTTCATTTACTTGATTTTCAAAATCCTTTTTGAGCCCCTCTATGGCCTGCAACCAATTCACATTTTTTTGGAGGCTTTTGATGCAGGAGTTTTGACCTTGTTGTCTTTTTCTGGTTGCATGATTTGTTCTTCTTTGTTAACTACATAGCATGTTGCAGATTCAATAGATGGCAAGAATCCTGATATTTTAGGAATCTTAAATGATCTTTTATCATGGCCAAACTCTTTACCTCTCCCTTAGTTTAAGATTTTGGAGTGATTCTTGCATTTTCATTTCCCCTCAACCTTCTTATTCACTAGTTTGTCAAGTCTTGGATTCCACCAATGCAACATAAGAACATTCATTATCTGGTTGCTTGCATCTTCCCTGAAGTCCCTTTATTTCTAATGGTGGACCTCTACCACTGAAGTCAGGCTCTCCACTACCTGATCTATCCATGTTGTTGTTCAGTCATTTCAGTCATGTCCAACTCTTCATGACCCTATTTGTTTTTTGTTTGTTTGTTTGTTTTGTCAAAGATACTAGAGTGATTTGCCATTTCCTTCTCCAGCTCATTTTACAGATAAGGAAACTGGGGCAAATAGGATTAAATGACTCCAAGGGACACAAAATTATTAAGAGACTGAGGCCAGATTTGAACTGAGGAAAATGAGTCTTCCTGACTTCAGACCCAGTACCCTATCTCCTGAGTCACATAGCTGTCCCTGTCTATCCTTTGAGCTGTTAAATTGACATTCCTTAAACTTGAGTCTGATCACATAGCTTACCAGCTCAAGAAGCTTCAGGGGCTCCCTATTGTCTCTAGAACCAAATCAAATATCTTCATTTGGAATTTAGACGTTTTTACAGTGTGACTCCATAGATTCTTTGTAATTTAATTTTATACTCTGATCTGTCCTGTGTTTATGCATTCTCTGTTACATTCAAATTTGTCTACCTGTTGGTTTCCATAAAACAATATTCATTCTGTCTCTGGGTCATGTCCTATGTATTTGACTTTTCTGCCTTAACTCACTGGAGTCCTTAAGTTCTTTCAACGATGAGTTCAAGTAGCATTTCCTATACAAGAACTTTCCTGATATCTTAATTGTCGATGTTTTACTTGTGCTTTGATAAAACTATATTTTTGTATATATCATGTATAATTTACTTAGGTGCATGCTGTTTCTCCTAGCTCCTTCAAGTCAGAGGCTGATTTTTTTTTAAATCTTTATAATGTCTGTTTCTAGCACAGTTACTTTTACTTCACAGATGCTTAATATATGATTATTGAATTAAGTTGAAGTGATTCCAATCTGACTAAGGTAACAACAGAATCACAGTAATAGAGCCAAGACTCGAACCCAGCTTTTTTGGCTCCAACCCCAGCATACTTTCCTCCAAACTACTCTACCTCTCTAAAGGTTAAAAGAAAATGACTGGTGAAATAAACAATCTATATTTTATGTAACTACAAGTCTTATGCTGAGCCCATGACAAAGAGCAAAATCCTTTTGAGTATGGTATCAGTGAAGTTTGAGCAGTAACCACCCCCAAAAAGAATGGGTGCTATAATCTATTTAGCAGAATCTCTTCTCTATTGCCTATTAGAGAGAGAAAAAAACCTAGATTACTAGATTATGAATGTGAAATATGAGTTCATTAAAAAGAAAAATTTAAGGAGTAGCATACAGAAGAAAAAATTAAGATGGAATTTTTGTTTTGTTTGGTCAAATCTGAAAATATATTGCATAGCTATAGAGATTCTATCTAAACTTATTTGGGGGAGGGTCTATGCAATTTAATAGAAAATTAAAGTTACAATGCTCAGATTTTGGGGGGTTTCTTTTGTCCTATATACTTTAAAATGGGGGGGGGAATGTTATTTTCCCTAAAGAATCCACATTTCCCCTTCTATATCTTTTAAAAAGGTAAGATAGACACACATACATATATATATGTTTCATTCATATATGTGTACATATGTAGATGTGTAATTCTTCTCCCTAAATACACACACACAAAGATATACGAATGGACAGAGGTCTATATAGAGGTATAGTGTCATTTTTGCTAACACTTGCCATATGTCCAAATTTTATTAGGAGTCCTTACCAAATAAGGCCTCCTCTACTATCCTATAGAATTTGGTGCATGAATGAGATGGTAAATAACTCCACGATGATGTATAGGCCAGTCCTATATCTTTGCTATATGCTCTCTTGGGTAACCATGAGCAGGGTCTACTTTTCTTTCACTCTCAACCAACTGTGATGCACCAAAAAGCCAAGGCATAAATCTCTAAGGGGAGAGAGATGGATAAAGAAAATCTCAGATGTGGAACCCCTTCAACCACTTGTGAAGTACAAAGCCCAAAATCAAAGATTTTATAATGATGTATAAAAATTAAAACCACAAAAACAATGCCTCCAGAAATACGACATTGCAGGGATGGCCACTTAAACCTTAGTCTCTTTGTCTGTGGATGCTTATTTTGTCTTGTCTTGCTATTGACTGACAGATGCCAGGAAGACATTACCCATAGGGAGAACTAAAGCACAACTATGTGGTACCTGGAAATAGCAAGATCTCAGACTTCTTATTCATATGTGCAAATATCCTTAATGTGTTGCTGAATTAAAGTATGGCAAGGGTATATAAAGATAGTGAATATTGCTTTGTTTCTGTGCAGGGAACTATGGTTCTTTTACTGACAAATAACAAAGGTGGTAGGCTCTGATCATTTCATTAACCAGGACAAAGACTTAGCCCCTTGTCATATCACTGTAATGGATTACCCTCATGCCAAGCTAAAGTATCTTTCTTTAAAAAAAAAAATAGACCTCTTCCTTCCAATTCTAATATCCTATGTCTTTTTTTTTTTTTGCAAGGTATTTGGGATTGACTTACCCAGGGTCACACAGCTAGTTAAGTGTCATGTATCTGAGGTCAGATTTTTACCCAGGTCCTCCTCATTCCAGGTCAGGTGCTCTATCCACTATACCATCTAACTGCCCCTCTGCTATGTCTTTTTGATAACCTTGGGACATCCATGTGGTATAGCAGGAAGAACACTGGAATCCCAGCTTTACTACTTATTACCAGTTTTACCCAAGGCAAGTATTTTTACCTTCCTGGGCCTGAGTTGCTTCATATTTAAAGTACAGAAATGAATGAACAAATAGAAGAAGGTCCAAACTGTTCATCTCTGAAGTCCTTTCCAATTAAATATGTTTGGATGTTTTCTGTTTTGTCATGAAATCTTAATTGCTTTATTGGAACTGAAATGTTCCCTTTTTAAAAGACCATCATTTATATTTCTTTTTACTCCTCTAGTCCTTATATGTTGATTTTACTTGCCTCACTTTTGCATGTGGAATTGAAAAAGACTAGAAAAGAGATAGGAAACCTTTCTGTATCAAACTCTCCAAAAATAGGCGAGAATAATCACACCAGAAACCGACAACCTGAGCTGTGATACCTTTTCACTGGAAATGATCAGTGTGGATTATTGTGAAGGCAGAATCTTACTAAATTATGACTGTTACCATCTCCCTTCTCTGCCTCAACACCATCCTACACACAAGAGGTCACATTTCTAAAGCAGGGCGTGGAATTCTTAGATAAAAGGAATTTATCAAGCTCCTATTATGGGTCAGGCACTATGCTAAGCATTTTACAGATAATAGCTCATGTTTTCCTCACAATAACTCTGAGACATAGGGACTATTACTATCCCCACTTTGCGGTTGAGGAAACTTAAACAGATAGAGGTTAAGTGACTTGCCAGGGACACATAATTAGTAAGTGTCCAACACAGATTTGAAGTCCAGTCTTCTTGATTCCAGGCCCAGCACTGTATCTACCATATTACTTACCTGCCTTTAGAATCAGGAGACTTGGGTTATAGTCTTTTTTCAGAGGCTAATGAGCTTTAAGAGCTCTGTCAAATTATCCAAATTCTCCTAAACTCTCAGTTCTTACCTACCACATTAAGTAAATGGACTAGTCGGTTTCAAAGACTCTAATTAGCATTAGAATCCTTTGATTCTACCACAAGTCATGTGAAAGAAGAAGGCCATGCATTAGGGTCCAGTTAGGACCAAAGCATCTTTTATGTTTATGTCCTTATTATGAGCATTGCCCTCTTTCAAATCAAAATGCTTTAAGGCTATAATTTTAGGCATCTAGGAGGCATAGTGAATTTTACCTAGATGCTATCTCCAAGTGTGCTAGACTTGGAGGTAGGAAGACGGGAGTTTAAATCCTGTTTTAGATGCTTATGAACTGTGCGGCCCTGGGCAAGGCACTTAAACTTTCACCTTCAGTTTCCTCATCTGTAAAATGTTAATAATGACAACACTCAACTTACAAAGTTGCTGTGAGGATCCAGTGAAATCATATATGTAAAACACTTTGCAAATGCTAATCCTAGAAAAATATTAGCTGAAACAATCCAGAAGGAGCTTCTTAGGACACATGGAAAGTGAAAGACTTGCCCCAGGTTATTCAGGTAATAAGTG
Organism: Pseudochirops corinnae; assembly: GCA_028646515.1. Taxonomy (NCBI): domain Eukaryota; kingdom Metazoa; phylum Chordata; class Mammalia; order Diprotodontia; family Pseudocheiridae; genus Pseudochirops; species Pseudochirops corinnae. The sequence continues at coordinate 129,131,346 of CM053588.1, read as the reverse complement.
ACAGAGGCAATATTTAAACCTGGGTCTTTTTTACTCCTAAATTAACATGCTAACCATAATGCCAGGTAGTAAATAGTCAAAATACCCCATTCATAAGCTTTGTGGTATGAAAGGATCCCCTCTTATGAGGAGTCCTAGGTGTCAAAGTAACAGAGTCCTTGGAGATTATTTTATAGGGAAGGAAGCTGAAACCTAGAGAGCTCAGTGACTTTCCTAAGGCCAAGTGAGTAGTAAATAGAACTGGAAATGTAAGGCAGGCCCTGTGGCTCCAAATTCATCCCTTCCCCACCCCCTCTCCCCACTTCACAACAGGTGCTTATTTTTTTAAGCATTAAAAAAGACACAGAAATACCAAAATACCATTTGTGACCCATTCTAAAGCTTTTGGAGGGAGGATCCTGCAGGGACAGAGTGAAAAATCCCTCTGGTGTAACCTGAAGTTCAAAATGAATGGCATCAACTCAACTGAAATTTGGAGAGTTTCCCCTCTGAAAGTCAAGGAAGCTTAGAGGAAAGAAAACCATTAGCATTTGAGACACTTAAATGTGCTTATAAAAGCTTCTTCAGTCAACCCCCAAAGGGTCAAATCTTCCTAGGACCAAGAGTAAATAAATGTACAACCCCATTCCTTCAAGTGTTAATAGTCATGTAATCTAAAGATCTTACTCAGAGGATAACCTAGGCAGCTGAGCCTCAGATTGAACGTAATGTTCAATGTTAGGGAAAAAAGCAGATGCTTCCCAGGGTCCCCCTTATCCTAGACGGTGGCTTTAATGTGTATAGGAGTCCTTCCCTGAGAAGACTGGCAGGGAAGCAAAGTGATAATACATCAATGAGAAGCCAGAACTTGGTAGAGATCTCTAAATTAATTCAATTGAATCAGTGAAATATATAAAGAGGGAATGTATTCAAATTCAGAGGATTTGACTTTTTTTTAACTTCTTAACACAAATTAGAAGCAGCTTCTTATTTAGAGTGACTAATAGTGCATATTTTTAGAGATGTAAATCTGGAAGGGCCCTTAGGAGTCACCTAGGCCGATGGTGCCAAAAGCAAATAGAAAATGGAGCCACTAATCCATACAGAAGTATCCCTGTGAGCTACATATCGATTAATTTAAAAATATAATGTTATCAATGCTCTACTGTATTTTATTTGTTTTGTTAACTGTTTCCCAATTACATTTTAATCTAGTCCTGGTTGCCACTGGATATATTGAGGCCATATATGGTTCATGGCCTGCATGTTTGACAGCTCTGATCTAGTTCAGTTCCATCATTTTCTGGATGTAGAAAATTAGATCTAGAAAGATTAGGTGATTTGCCAAAGTCACACTCAATTAATTGATTTGAAACTCCACTTCCAAATCTTTCTTCACTATAGAACTCTGTCTCCCACTGAGCGCACGACTCTAGAATTTGAATATTTGTGGGTTGCTTGTTTGTTTTTATTATATTCTTTCAGGATAACAACTGGAAAGAAAACACAATTTGTCCCTTCTATTGATTACTGCATAATGCTAATCCCACAATGCCAGGACTGATTTAGGGCATGTCTTCATTAAAGATCACCACCATGTGAAATTGATATTGGGCTCTTTAAGACTATGCTAGTAGAAGACAATCCCTAGCCAGTCCTAAAAAGTGAAAATGTTTGAAAGTAGCAACTCTTATACAAAGATCATACTATACGTTTATAGATATTCATTGTTAAAATTTGTCTATCTAATGCAAAAGAAATACTGGAGTATAGAGAGGCAGAGAGGCTGTCATCTACACTGGTGGAAAAAAAAATTCTTGCCCTAATGGAACAAATGCTGGAGGCTGGGTTAGAGACCCTGTCCTGCTCCTGGGGTCGGAGTCATATTTCTGCTCTATTGATGTGTTCCAGATTTTAATTTTAAAATGGAATACGCTTGAACTCATATCTGTTATGCTCTTCTCATTATATAGTTCATTAAATTTTTCCCTGTCTTCTTAATTTGAGGAAATGGCCCTTCCTGAGACTGTGGCACCTGTCAGAAAATGCTGATACATGGGTCGCAAAGTAATGTTTAATTTCATTTGTAACACTAGATGTCACAAAAACCATGAAAGTAAGGCTCGTTAGTGCCTTAGGGAGTGACAAGTCCCAACTCCTTTTTAGAATTTTGCTTTCAGGAGCTTATAACTAGTGCAAGAATGAGATAAATGGCCCTGGTTACAGAAACAGCTTCCCCAACAATAGACCAGAGATTGGGGCTCCCAGCCAAGGATCAGGAAGAAAAACTTCCAAGTTAGTGTCTTTCTATGTGGATCAAACTACCAGAGCTGTCCCATCCTACCCTCTGATCGTGATCAAAGGGACTAAAAGTCTGTCAGTCATAGATGATTGTGAGAAGCAAAACTGGGCCAATAAAAGATCTAGCTTAGAGCAGAGTAAAATAAATGCCCTCAGAAATGGGTGCCAGTAATGTCTCCCAGAAGGAGGGCAAGGAGACTGGAGTCAAAGTTCCTCTACGTTGCCCCCAAATACATTTGCCTTTACCATTGCTCTAGCCACAAGGACAAATGGTCCCTTTTAAAGACAAAGGACCTTTCTTGTTCCCTTGGCTTTCGATTCTTTTCACTGTAAGCTAAGGAAAAACTATGTCTTGGCCACTACCCTTCAAGAGGTTGATATGACAAAATTTCTCTTAGCTGCTTTTAACCAACCCCACTAGAAAAAGAAAACCCCACCTCTCTCCCTCTCTTATTGGTCTCTTTACTCTCTTTGTTCAGACCTCCCAAAGTCCTACTGTGGGGGGAGGGTGAAGAGGGGAATTTAAAACAAAACTACACCATATTTTTCCTTAGCTTCAGAAATGAATGAAAACTCAAAATCTGGCAGGCAATGCAGGCATGTATCAATCCTTTCTCCCTATAAGAGGGGCAGAACCCACTTTCTAAGAGGGCTGTTAAACATTTATTTAGGAACTTTTGGATTTTTCTCCTTCAGCCAAGTTTTTGTACCACTGAATGATGTGGAGCTAGAAAAGATGTGGTAAAACAGTGTCTCAATCAGAGTGTAAGCCAAAAGATCTAAGTCTTTATTTCTATTTCCGTTTTCTTTTTTTTTTTAATAAATAAATTAATTTATTTTCTTGTTTACATCATTCATTTCCATGAGATTTTGAGTTACAAATTTTCTCCCCATCTTTCTCCCACCCAACACCTCAAAACAGCCATCCCGCTGTATAACCCCTCCCCCAGTCTGCTCTCTCCTATGTCCTCTCCCTTGGCCCTCTGACTTCCCCGGTAGGGCAGGATGGGTCTCCCTACCACAGTGCCTGTGTATCTTAATTCCTAGTTGGATGTAGTTAATAATATATATATATATATATATATATATATATATATATATATGTATATATATATATATGTATATATATGTATATATTTTTAACATTTGATTATAGAACTTTAAATTCTAGATTCTTTCCCTGCCTCCCTCATCACCTATCCCCACTGGAAGGACAAGCAATTAAATACACAGTACATGTGTAATTATACAGAACCTCTCCACAGTGGGCATATTGTGAGAGACTGATTGTATGTCCTTCCTTCCAATCCTGCCCCCCCCCCTTGTTCTATTCTCTACCCTGTCCCTGTCCCT
>CM053588.1:129109233-129127213 GCA_028646515.1 Pseudochirops corinnae | reverse complement strand
CCCCTGAACTAGGTAAATGATATATGTTTGATTGATTAAAGTGAAACCTTTAACCCATTTTGAGTTGCTTTCCTTTAGAAAAGCAGATCTAAGAACCTGTGCTAGTAGCTTCCCTAGGTATGCTAGGGTGCTTGCTGTTACACTGGGCCACTGAGAAGTTGTGACTTGCCTACACATCCTCTTTATGTCAAAGGAAGTATTTGAAGCAAGATCTTGCTGTCTCCAGGACTCTCTCCATATTCACCTTATCATGCTGTCACTGAGGTAAAGTTTGAGTAGGGATATGAATTTGCATTCAGAAGCAGAGGAACTTTAAATACATGTGTGGTTAAAGGGATTAATCACTCAGTTGTTGCAGAGGTCTGTGGAAAAGCTATAGTGAAGGTATGGGAGTCACATTTTTAGAAGGGTATTCACAAAATGGAAAACAATTAAGATGGTATATCATGTCACATAAGGATTAGTTGAAGAAATTGAGGGCAATTTACCTGGAAGAGAGAAGATTTCCAGGTGCTAAGATGACAGTCTATAAATTATTTGAAGACATATCATGTAGACCAGGTATGTGACATTCATTTTTGCCCCGAGGAATAGAACTTGAAGAAATCGATGGAATTTTCACAAGTGCAAATTTCATTTTAATAAAATGAGAAACTTCCTATCAATTAGAGCTCTTCGGAAGTAGAATTGAGTGCCTTGGAAAATAGCCTCTGAACCTCTTCCTTCCCACATGCCACCTCCCAATATTTGGAGCTCTCTTTATATTTAAAAAAAATAAATAAGTTTTATTGATGTCTTCTGTTTCTTACATCATCATAGTAAACCCAAATATCCTTCCCCATTCTTCTCTTCCCAGAGAGCCATCTCATATAACAAAGAGTATTTTTTTTAGAAAAGAAAAGTAATAAGTATAATTGAATCAACACATATGATTGTAACACCTATGGACCTCCCACTTCAACCAAAAGACAGGATGGAAGTATACTTCTGCATCTCTTTATTTGAGACCTGTTTGATCTTTATAATTTTGTTATATTTACTCTTGATTTTTGGTGTGTTAGTCTTTCCACTTACATCATTATAGTTATTGCATGTATTATTTTCTTGTCCTTTTTACTTCACCTAATGTCAGTTTATATAGATCTTTCCATGCTTCTACATACCCATCATATGCTTAATTTCTTGTCCTTTTTACTTCACCTAATGTCAGTTTATATAGATCTTTCCATGCTTCTACATACCCATCATATGCTTAATTTCTTGTATTACAGTAATTAATATGCCATTGCATTCATGTACCACTATTTGTTTAGTCACCCCCAATTGAGAGATATCTATGTTATTTCTAATTCTGAGCTGTCACAAAAAGTACTGCTATAAATATTTTGAAATATGTGGAGGTTTTCTTCCCATTAATTTTTCCCTTGGGGTATAATCCTGGTTATGACAACTGGTTCAAAGGGAACCAACATTTTAGTCACTTTATTTGCAAAATTCTAAAATTGCTTTCCAAAATGGTTGTATCATTTCAAAGCCTATCATACCATAACTCCTTAAACATTGTTGCCATTTTGGGGTCATTTCGGCCAATTTGCAGGGCATAAAGGGAAATCTCAGGGTTGTTTTGATTTGTATTTCTCTTATCATTAGTGATTTGGAGCATTTTTATGGGGATAGGAATATTTTGCAAGTCTTTTTTTGAGAATTGTTTTCACAGCCTTTGTTTTGCAATGGCTATTATATATAAGCATGCATATGCCTGTTCGCATTATGTATATATATATATATATATATATATATATATATATATATATATATATATATATATATATTTGCATATATGTGTGCATATATACATGCGTATACATATATACCTAGATATGTGTGTATTGGATACTACTCCATTATCAGTAATATTTTATATAAAGCTTTTTTTTCTCATTTAAGTATTTTCCTTCTTATTTTTAAGTGCATTAATTTTGTCTGAGCAAAAGCTTTTGCTTTTGTAGAAATTTTATCGTTTTATCTATTATTTTATTGTTTAATCTAATTGCCTCTATCTTTTGTTTGGTTAAGTATACCTCTCTTCCCCTCAGCTGTGAGAGGTATAAGCTCTGTTTCTCTTCTTATTTTTTTCTACTATGATCTCATTGTTGGCTTTCATGCAAAGATTGGACTGAACATTGACCACTTTTCAGTATGTCATAGGGAGAATTCTGTTTAGGTTAGATGGCCTCTAGGTCATTTTAAAATCTGAGAGTCTTTGATGACATGCTTCTAGAACAAAATTTGTTTGAATCATAAAGAATAAAGGCTAGAGAGGAATTATAAACTTTGCCTCTACTTTTGAAAAGGATTTCCGTAGGTTTTTTACATATAACCTATATCAAATTGCTTACTGTCTCAGGGAAGGGGAAGAGTAGGGAGGGAGGGAGATTTGGAGCTAAAAATTTTATGAAAATGAATGTTAATATTGTCTATACATGTAACTGGAAAAATTAAAATACTATTAAAAAAGAAAAGGATTTCTAGTTTCTAGTGTTTCTATGGGCTAGCTAGTGTCATGGAGCTACCAGTTCCAGATTTGATCTGGTTTGATGGTAAAGACTAGTAAAATTCTAAGCTAACTTTGTGATTCTGGTTGTCCGTTTCCACTTCATTGACTGTGATGGTCTAGGTCATTCTGCTGGTAAATTACCATTAGTAGACTGAAACCAAAAAATTAAGATTTTAAATATGAATAAAAGTAATGATTTAATCCTGTGTTTGGCACAAAATCTGATCTGAAGGAAAAGCAACACAAAAGTTGAAGAACAAACTGATTCCCAAAGGATCATTTTGTCACCTCTTTTCCAAAGTATTGTACCTTAAAAAACAAGATCATGAGCAAAACCCTTTGGTTGCTCAATTCATTTCCCCTCAATAAGTGTTATTTAGTGCCTGGCCCTAGATCTTTGGATAGCTAATGGCTCTTGCCATGAGTATAAGTTAATCACCAATGGAGTGCATCAAAGAAGCCAAAGGCCAGAGGAGTTGATTCAAATCAAAACACTAAAGGAATGAGGAGCATTGGAAGATCCTAGTATGAAGGGAAATATAAATCCTACCAAATGAATTCTTCAGATAATGTCTATGAAATAAAGTCCTTCACTTCAAAATCTTGTATTAGCCAGTTTCTAAGGTAAACTCCTGGAGGGCAGGGATTCTTTCATTTCTGTCTTCGCATCTCTGTTGCCAAGAAAGGTGTGAAATACATATTTGTTGATTGAAAGGAGTTAGTACTCCGTTAATTTGTTGAAAAACATCCTGAAACCCTGTCTTTTTATCAAGATCATCACTTAGTTATTCAAGCATTTCATGGATATCCCTTGCTCCTCACTTTTCCTTTGTATTGTGCTCCTCATTATTTCCTTTTCCTTCCTGTCTATTCTAAATTTTCTTGTCTTATTTTCTGCACTATATACTCTTTCTGGGGACCTCAACAGGTCCAGTTAAATCAATAAGCATTTATTAAATACTCACTATGTGTGAGATATTGTGCTAAATCATAGGGATAAAAGGAAAGGCCAAATCAGTCCCCACCCTCAAGCAGCTCATGTTACAGTGGAAGGAGGCAACATGAGAACAACTATGTACATATACAATACAGACAGGATGAATGGGAGGTAATCTCAGAGGGACAGCTCTAGCAAAGAAGGGTACTAGGTAAGGTCCCTTGTAGAAGGTAGGATTTGAGCTGTTCTTTGCAGGAAGTCAGTTAAGCTAGGAGGCCAAACAGAGAAGGGAGAGTATTCTTTGTCTGTGGGGAGCAGCCAGACAAAATCACACAGAGTTGGTAAATGGAGTGTTGTGTATGAGAAACAGCAGTTGTCCAGTGTGATGGGATCATACAGCATGTGGAGGGGAATAAATTGTAAAAATCCTGCAAAAATAGGGAAAGGTCAGGTTGTGAATGCTATTAAAAGTCAAACAAAAGATTTTATATTTGAACCTGAAGGTAATAGGCGTTATCAAAGTTTGTTAAGTAGAAAAGCATATAATCAGACCTGTCTTAGAACCTGAGTTTGAGAATTTCCTGCCAAACAGAAGAAAATCAAGAAGCCAAGACTCTGAGGGAACAACATAGGGAACAATGAGATTTATTTCCAAGAGCAAGAAGTTTTTCTTTTTTTTTTCTTCTGGTTTTTCTGCCAAAGATCTGAACATCATTATTATTAGCAGCAGCAGAAGTAGGAGCAGCAACAAGAACCATCAAATAGACATCTTAATTTCAACATGCCCAAAACTGAATACATTATCATTCCCCTTACCAAGATGTCCCAACTTCCTGCATTTCCTGACTTCACTATTGTTATTTTTCCTTCGTTTTGAAGAGGATCAATGATATCACTCTGACTTGTTAGTGAATTGGATTTTAGTGAGTCAGAATTACATAAAGTGGTCAGACTCACTCTCTCTTCCAATCATCAAAGTCCAGTGACAAGACAAAATTCAAGATGACTAGCAATGGCCCAGGATGCAATGGATGACCTTGGCATCTTTGATGTCTGACCAAGCTCTAACTGCTCCGCAGCTCCCATTTCAGCTGCTTTCATGGCCATTGGAGCAAATTGTTCTTATCTATTCCACTAGGGAAAGTCTTGGGGTAGACAACCTTCTAACTCACTAATGGATTTGAGGCCTGACAGTTGTCCTCAACCTGGTTTAGCCCATCTGCCAAGACAGTTATAGTGGGGTGTGGCTGCTGATCATGTGATAGTTTATTGGAGCCACAGATGAGAATTGGGTGAAAGTGGAACCCAAAGGCGAATGAGCAGGCCTAGGGCTTGAGAGCCCTTATAACAGAGGTGTTAGTCTTCCTTGAACACTCTATACATCCCTATCACTGTCAAGGGATCACCATCCTCCAAGTCACCTGGGTTCACAAATGGACTCTTAGCCTTTATGTCTCACTTTCCTTATCCCCCATCTCATATTGAACAATTTGCAAATAAATCCTGATCCATGTAATCTTCTTTTTCCCTTTAATACTGCCACTGCCCTGGGGTCCCCCATCACTTCACTGCTGTGAGTTTTGAAATAGCCTGGTGAGTGGATCTGCTTGCCTATAATCTTTCCTCACTCCAGTCCATTCATTCAGCTGTCATTTAATTTATTCAGTCAACTCTAGTGGCTCCTTATCACCACCAAGATCAAATATAATATCTTTGTTTGATTTTCAAAGCCCTCCATATCTTGGTCACTTCTTACCTTTTCAGTGTTCTTACATTATCTAGCTTCCCCCAAGCACTTCTGTGATCCAGTGACCCTTACCTCCTTGTCTGTGTGTCAAACAAGAAACTCTGAACATTTTCACTACCTGTCCCGCATGCCTGGAATGCTTTTACTCTTCTGCTTCCTTCAAATTTCAGCTAAAATTTCACCTTCTACAAGAAGTCTTTTCTGACCCTTCCTCCTTAATAATAGTGTTTTCCCTATGTTAATTTTCTCCAATTTAATTTACATACATATATGTATATTTATATATGTACATATATTTCAATTTTAGATAATTACTTGGATGTTATATCATTCATTAGCCTTAAAGTTCCCTTGCAGAAGCTACAGCCTTTTACCTTTCTTTGTTTCCCCAGAGTTTAGTACAGGTTCTGGGACATAGCAGATGCTTAATAAACTCTTGTTGACTTTTTGACTGACTGGTAACAAATTCTATGTATAGGCTTTAGTCTAAGAGAATATGGTGGCATCTACTCTTTCCAGAGATAGAGATATCCAAGGTTTTCAGGTGAGTCAGAACCTGGAAGCACTTGAGATTATATCAGAACAGATTCCACTCAAGACTATGGGTCTAGAACAGAGGTGGAGAACTTGTGGCCTCAAGGTCACATGTGACCATCTAGGTCCTCAAGGGTGGCCCTTTGACTGAATCCAAACTTCACAGAACATGTCCCCTTAATAAGAGGATTTGTTCTGTAAGACTTGGACTCAGTCAAAAGGCTGTACCCAAAGACCTAGAAGACTACATGGTCTAGAAGGCTACCCCTGATCTAGAAGCATTGCACCCATAATTAGTAGAAGATCTCCTGGCTAAGACTATGAATCTAGCAAAGCATCATACAGCATACACTATGACACTAATAGTCCTAACTTAAGCAGCATGATGATATCACTAGATGACATCAGTGGGCCTTCATGGAGATTGGAGGTGTCAGTTAGACCTCTGTGTGTGTGCCTGCACACATGTTCCTTATATTTGAACATCCTCATGGGTGTGCCCTGGCTTCACACGTCACCTATGTGTCTTCTCATGCATATTACCCATGTTTGTGACTTCTTAAGCTATAAGTCTCTTCCCTTGTCACCACTCTGTTGTCCTCTCCATTAGTATGTTAGCTTCTAAAGGTCAGAGACTGCTTCCATGTTTCATTTATATCACTAGTACTTAGTGCAATGCTTTGTACATAGTTCAACAAATTATTTTTATTTATTCATTCATTCATTGATTTGTAAATTCTGCTGATGTTATGTGTTTTTCAGGGAGAGTTATGCAACACATTTTGGCAGTATTGGGTTTTTTTTTCTATTTATCTTACTATATTACTTTCTTCAAATTCTATTGTTTCAAACTAAGCTCTCTGGCTGATTATTAAAGGTATAAACAATGATGGGAGCTTGAGAAATAATAGTTTTAAAGGATATAGGCAATAGAGTACTTTTAGTAGTTATCCTGCACTTGTCCTGAGAGCTGGTGGGGTGGTAATGTTCTAAGTTGTGATACCTACTACTGTGAGAATCTGATGAGGTTGCTATGAGAATCAAATAAGATAACCTATGTCAAGCACTTTTATCCCCTTGAAAATGCTAAATACTCGTTTTGATCATCAACCTCAGTCATAGTAGAATAAAATATTTTAAGTAAGTATTGCAAATTGTTTTTCTCATATAGTGCAATAATATCAAGTGCAAGTATTATTACTTTCATTTTACATATTAGAAAACTGAGACCCAGAAAGAATAAATGGCTTGTCTGATGAGGTCAGAAGGCATGTAACTTCGAGTTGAAATTGAAATATACTTTTCTGAGCTCCCAGTTTTTACACTAGAAGTAGTCCTTCTTAGAAAACTTTTCCCCCTTCTCTTTGTCACCATAGCCTAAAAATGCTAAGATATTTATAGGATTTGAATGAAAGAAAAGAAGATCTATGTTGCAGTGGAAAGCACACTGGGCATGTCTCAGGGGAGACATAGACTAGAATTCTTACATTTCTGAATATTTTTGACATTTACTAGCTGTGTGATCATGAGAAATTCTCTGAGCCTCATTTTCCTCCATTTAGAATGGTATTAATGGTGGGAGGTTGGCAGTGTAAATATTATTCTAATTTTAGAGATGAAAAAGTTGAGGCCCAGAGAGTTTGGGTGATTAGTTGGATGAGGTTTTGGCTATGTCTATATCTTACATAAATGAGAGCTGGGACTGAAACTCAGACCACCTGAATCTGAACCCATTGACCATTTTACAGGACATTAAGAAAACATTTTATTTCTTTATCATTGTATGACTTAACATTAGAGTATGACTTGATTCTCTGCAACTTGTACTAATTTTGGTCTGACAATCAGCACCAAGAAAACAGGTCCTCCACCAGCCAGTACTGTACGTGGGACCATTGGTGACAGTAAATGGAGAAATTTGAATGCTGCAGATAGGTTCACTTACTTACTTTGGCAGCATATTTTACAGGGATGTCCATATAGAACAGTGGTTCTCAACCTTCCTAATGTCATGACCCTTTAATACAGTTCCTTATGTTTTGGTGACCCCCAACCATAAAATTATTTTCATTGCTACTTCATAACTGTAATTTTGCTGCTGTTATGAATCATAATGTAAATATCTGATACGCAGGATGTATTTTCATTGTTACAAATTGAACATAACCCACAGGTTGAGAACCGCTGATATAGATGATGAACTTGATGCATGCAAGCATTTAGGAGCCTCTGAAAAAATATGTGCAGTAGAAGAGGTGTTTTACTGTCTACCAAATCAAAGGTCTACAGAGCCAATGTGTTGACTTCACTGTTGTATGACTATGAAATCTGGACAGTCTACAAACACCATGCCAGAAAACTAAACCACTTCCACTTGAATTGTCTTAGGAATATTCTGAAGATAAACTGGCAAGATAGACTATTGGACACTGAAGTCCTCTCTGGAGTTGAACTGCCAAGCACTCATAGTAGAACTCTGATGGGCTGGCTGCAAAGTCTGAATGCCAAATGCGTGATTTTAACCTAAAAGACTATATTACAGAGAATTTGCACAAGGCAAGTGCTCACACAGTGGTTAGAGGAACTGTACAAGAATATTCTCAAAAAATCTCCATGAAAAACTTTAGTATCAATTATGAAAAATGAGAGATGCTGGCACAGGACTGCCCAACATGGCATGTCGCGCATCAAAGAAAGTGCTGTACTCCATGAGCAAAGTAGAATCACAATAGCCGAAAGGAAATATGAACTACACAAATCCAAAGACATATCAGTACCGAATGTGTTAATGGACTACTTTTGTCCAACCTATGGTAGAGACTTACAAACTCATACTGGACCAATTAGCCATAGCTGAATACATTTTGCTCTGACCCCAACAATGTAATGTCTTTAGTCCTGTTTGAAAATGGAGAATGAACAACCACATGATATAACATTAGCATTCCAAACTATCAGATTTATTTTACAAAGGAAACATTCTTATGTGGTTATTAAATATACAAATAAGAGGAAAATATTTTCTCTGGGTATACATTTTATCTCTTCACAGTGAACTAAATGCTTTGTTATTTTTTTTGAGGGCAATTGGGATTAAGCAACTTGCCCAAGGTCATACAGCTGATAAGTGTTAAGTGTCTGAGGTCAAATTTGAACTCAGGTCCTCCTGACTTCAGGGCTGGTGCTCTATTCTCTGCACCACTATCTGCCCCCGAACTAAGTCCTTTACAAGATGCCCTTTAAAAATAGTTTGATGGGCATCTGTTAAGTGCTTTTTTTATTTGATGAAGTTGATTTCTTCCTTTGCCTATGGCCACAAAAGAGATATATCATCACAATTCCTGACTCCATAAGAATCAAAATGACCTATTTTTATTTATTTTTATAGCACCACAATGAATAAAATTTATATGGTTACAAAGAATGTCATATAACTAATTTCACTTGATACTAATTGTAAGGATGGCAGTGCAAATATCATTTTCATTTTGTAGATAATAAATAGGCTCATAGGGTTAAATGACTTACCCAAGATCAGATAACAAGTAAACAGTAATTCAGGAACCCAACCCAGATTTTCTGGTACCAAACACACACCCTTTTTACTATACAACCCTGTCTGTTCATATATGATACACCTAAGGCTATAGCATGATTCCAAACAGCACATGTAAGAAATGCCATAGAAGAAGAGATGCCAACTTTATAGTATTTTTTTCCAATTACATGCAAAGATAGTTTTCAATATTCATTTTTACAAGACTTTGAGTTCCAGTTTTTTGTCCCTACTCTCTCTTCCCCATTGCATGATGGCATGCAATCTGATATAGGTTATACAAGTATAATCATATTAAACATATTTCCACATTAGTCATGTTGTAAAGAAGAATCAGAACAAAAAGGAAAAACCATGAGAAAGGAAAAAAATGAGAAAATAGTATGCTTGTATATGCATTCAGACTCCATAGTTCTCTCTTTGGATATGGACAGCATTTTCCATCATGAATCTTTTGGAACTACAGTGTTCTCCTGGTTCTGATAATTTCACTCAGCATCAATTCATTTAAGTCTTTCCAGGTTTTTCTGAAGTCCACCTGTTCATCATTTCTTACAGAAAACTTGCATTCATATACCAGAACTTGTTTAGTCATTCCCCAATTGATGAGCATCCCCTCAGTTTCCAGTTCTTGGCCACCAAAAAAAGAGCTGTTATAAGTATTTTTGTACATTTGGGTCCTTTTCCCATTTTTATTATCTCTTTTAGATACAGACCTAGAAGAGGTATTTCTAGGTCAAAGGGCATGCACATTTTTTTATAGCCCTTTTGGCATAGTTCCAAATTGCTCTCCAAAATGGTTGGATCGGTTCACAACCCCACCAATGAATCATTAGTATTCCAATTTTCCCACATCTTCTTCAACATTTATAATTTTCCTTTTTTGTAATATTAAACAATCTTATAGGGGTAAGATGGTACCTCAAAGTTGTTTTAATTTGCATTTCTCTAATCAATAGTGATTTAGAGCATTTTTTCATACCATTTTAGATAGCTTTAATTTCATCATCTGAAAACTTCATGTTCACATCCTTTTACCATTTATCAATTGGGAAATGACTTGTATTCTTATAAATTTGACTCAGTCCTCTATATGTTTTAGAGATGTGACCTTTATCAGAGACTCTGGCTGTAAAAATTGTTCCCTAGCTTTCAGCTTCTCTTCTAATTTTGGTTGCATTGGCTTTGTTTGTGCAAACACTTTTTTGATTTAATGCAATCAAAATTACCCTTTCTGCATTACATAATGTTCTCTGTCTCTTGTTTGATAATAAATTCTTCTGTTCTCCATAGATCTCACAGGCAAATTATTCCTTATTCTTCTAGATTGTTTATACTATCAGTCTTTTTATCTAAATCATGTATGCATTTGACCTTATCTTGGCATACAGTGTAAGATGATTCTTTATGCCTATTTACTGCCATACCATTTTCCAGTTTTCCCAGCAATTTTTGTCAAATACTGAATTATTCTCCAGAAGCTAGAGTGTTTCAGTTTATCAAATGGTAGATTGCTATAGTCATTGACTACTCTGTCTTGTGTATCTTGCCTATTCTACTAATCCAACACTCTAAAATGATCTGTATTATAAAGATATCAAGATATACTAGTCAGGGCCTTTTAGTTAATGGTAGCCAAACTTCTGGGGCCATTTCCAGTCATTCTGATCTCTATCTTGCTACTGGACCCAGATGGCTCCAGAGAAGAAAGTGAGAATAATGTTTTTGCACAGCCCTTACTCACTCAAATCCTATTCACCTGCAAGTCATGGCATTGACTTTCTGATGTCATGATCCTCTTCAAGAATGAAGGACAAACAACAGTCAAGCTTACAAAAAGAAAATACAGAATATAATAAAAATCAACATGATTTTATCAGCACCCAGTGGGATGACAGGATTCAGAGTCATTCTCCTCTCCAGTACGTTTGTCTTTCCCGTGGGACTATGTCCAGCATAGAATTTCTGTCATTGACAAGGAAATCAGCCCATCTCACTGTGAATAAAACCTGATATGTTCTATTTGATCTAGTTTGCTAGCTCAAAGTTTAGGTATGATTAGGGCTCAACCATAGTTTCTTGAACATGTTTAGAACCTTGTTTTAGAATTGAAAACATTTGTGTCTAAGTTGACATTTAAGATTTTTAAAGTTTTATTTAAAGTTTTGTCTCCCCTCTAAATTTACAGTGATATCTTGGTACAGTAGTATGAAACAGGACCAGTGCTTTATCCATTGCCCTACCTGGTTCCTTCTGCACCATCAAGTGGCACCTGGTGTAATGGGTTCTTAAAGTATAGACTGAGAATAAAGCTAGTAAGTAAAAACTCCCATGATTTTCCTAGGTATGATCCTATTTATTTTGCCCAAAGGATAGCCTTGACACCAAAGCATAGAAAAAAGTACCATCAAAAATAATATAATGGCTTAAAGGGGAAGGAAAGACGTTGAATTTGATGTGGATTCTTAGTACATTACTGAAACTAATTGATTTCGATTGGAAGCAACTGATGTTTCAAACTGTGAGCTAAAATTTTGAGAATGTTATATGGACTGTATTGGAAATGACCAAAAGGTTAACTCATGATTTATGGCTCTATAAACATCTTCCTTACAAAGTTTATGAGTTAATGCCTGCATGTTATCCTGACTGGTCACTGGCAAAGCATGAAACTGATAATATTCTAGGTCACTGGGTATGAAAGTTTTTGTTCTATTTGGCTAGGAGAAAAGAATCTCCCACTGTCTCCAGCATGCATGTATGTATGATCAAGTACACACACACACACACACACATAATTGCAAAATTATGCCAGATTTGGGAATCCCTTAGTTATTTCTTCTTTACTCTAGGTGGTCTGTATTCCACACTTATTTTTTCTTTATTCTATATGGTCTGTCCAATGACAAAATCACTTTTCTTTCTCCTTGCCTTTGATGAAATCTCAATTAAATGATTAGTCAATCAATTGACAAGCATTTATTAAATACCTGCAATATGGCAGGAATGGTGCTAAGTGCTAGAAATACAAAGAAAGGGAAAAGACAAACACAGTCCAGTGGAGGAGACAATATGCAAACAACTATGGACAAACAAGATAAAATCAGGATAAATAAAAAAAAAAATCAATAGAGTGAAGCCCCAGCACTGAGTGGTACTAGTTTCTTGCAGAACATGAGATTTTGGCTTGGGAAACTAGGAGGTAGGGAAGAAGAGAGAGAGAGATTTCAACTCATGAGTGATAACCAGTAAAAATACTCAGAGATATGAAGTGTAGTGTCTTTTGCAAGGAACAGCGAGAAAACCAGTTCACTGGATCAGAGTGTGTGTGTGTGTGTGTGTGTGTGTGTGTGTGTGTGTGTGTGTGTGGTTAGGGTGGGGGAATAGGAATTAAGAAAGACCGTAGTAGCCAAACTGAGGATTTCATATGTGATTCTAGAGGCAATAGGGAACCACTGGAGTCAATTGAATAGGGGAGTGATATGGTCATATCTGCACATTAGGAAGATCAATTTGATAACTATGTGAAGGATGCACTCGAATGGGAAGAGATTTGAGTTAGGGAGATGGAGACCAACCAACAAGTTACTGCAATAGTCAAAGCATGAGGTGATATGTGCCATGCTTCCGCAGAGTAGTATCAGAGGAGAAATAGGAGTATATGAGAGAAATATGGAGAAGGTAGCATCAACAGGAATTGTTGCCAACTGATTGTATATGAGAGTGAGGAGTTACAGATGACACCTAGATTGTGACTGGAAGGAGCATGGTACTTTCCACAATAATAGAGAAGTCAGAAAGAGAGAGGGTTGGAGGTGGGTTTAAGATGTCTTTGAGATATCCAGTTTGAGATATCCAATAGAGAGTTGGAAATGAAAGCATACAGGTCAGAAAAGAGATTAGCACTGGCAAATCTGAGAATTATCTGTATGGAGATAACAGTTGAATCAGTGGGATCTGAGGAGATCACCAGGTGAAATAGTATAAAGGGCCAAGAGGGAGCTATCCAGCACAGAGCTTTGAGCACAACTATTGTGATTGGATATGTCCTGGATGAAGATCTGGCAAAACAGAATGAGAAAAAATGTTTAGACAGACTGGAGAGCCAGAAGAGAGCAGTGTAATGAAAACCTAGAGAGAAGAAGAGTATAAAGAAAAATGGGTGATCAACAGGATCAATACCAACAGAGAGGTCAAAAAGGATAGAAATTGAGAACAGGCCATTTGATTTGGTAATTAAGAGATAATTGGTAACTTTGGAAATAATCTTTTCAGACAAATGATAATGTTAAGAAAAGAGTGTGAGGAAAAGAAGTGGATCAATTGTAGGCAGTCTTCTTAAGTTTAGTCAGAAAAGGGAGAAGAGATACAAAATAAGAGCTAGCAGACATAGAGCAGGTGATGGATGTATCAAGTGCTATGATGAATAATATTTAAAGGAAAATCAATTTTTTAAACTTACACTCATTAAAGAAATTCAAGCATAAACATTATATGGCAATGTAACCAATGTAATCCAATATTGTCAAGTATCTAATTCCATAGGAAATCTGGAAGTAAATAAATAAGTTTAAAATGTTGAAAATGGTAAAGTTCTTGTGTCTGTAATTGGAAAAAGGCAACTGTATTTTAATGATTATTATTAGAAATGTAACAAAAATGAACAGAAGTAGCATAAATATCCTATGAAAGAACACAGTGTAAGGATGGGGTTGAGAGGGTTTGAACATTATTTTTTCAAAACCTCAAAGTCATGGCTGTAAGAAGAGAATGACATCATTTTGATGACATGATAGTACAGCAAAAAAAATGTTTAATGAAAATGATTACTTAATTGAAGAAAAAAGTAGACTTTTTGGCCTTTGCGTTAATAATTATTTGCAAGAATCAGCCACTTGCATTCTTCAAGAACCATTTTCCAGTTTACTTTTATGGAGGAAAAGCAACCAACAATATAAAATAAAGCAAAGAATTCATTTGAGGAATATATCTTGAGATCAACAGAGAGTCAGCTCAATATTTCTATTCACATAAGGCACAGTAAGACAAGAGGTCTTAACAGTGACCCTGAATCCCCAAGAAAAAAGTTAAATTATGATTTGTCTATGATGCTTATAACTTACCAAGTCAGAGAAGCATTGTGATATATTTGTCAAAATAATAGCCAAACAAAATTTCAGTGTATAATGGATTAGCCTATAGTTACTCACTTCAGGACATACAGCTCCTATGTGAACAGAGGTTTATTGCATAAGCATTAATGCTACAAGAATCTAGCTCCAGGATATCCATGTGATTCAACAGGGATAGCTGCCTGTTAATAATATCTAGAACTTTGTTCATAGAAATACAAGTCCCTTCAAGAAAACTGGAGGTTCTACTACCATTTATCATTTTATGGAACTATTTTTAAACTCTTAAGTTATATTTAATTCTAATGCTATCCTGCCATAAAAGCTTTAATACTTCATTTTTAAGCATCTTAAGGGGTTGGTGTGCCCTATATGAATGAATTTTCTAGACAGCTAAAGTTTAACTTTTTAAGTACTTAAGTTTTTTGGGGGAAGGGTTTTCTACTTCTAGGTTATGAGGGAAGGACTTAAACTGAATAAAATGAAGAAGAAATAATGAAGATATTTAGGAGAGATTTGGATGAGGGTATCATACAATATGTAGATTGAATTTAGGTAGGAGAAATTTGGGAAAAATGAAAAACAATAAGGAAAACAATCGCCAACCTTGAAATCTCCTGTATTTCTAGTTTCCATATGAAAACATTGCAGGGGAAGGACAATAAGCTTGGGCTGAACAAAAGAGAAAAGAAATGAAAATGATTTTCAGTGGTTTGGGCTTCTGAATAGCTGAAAATTTGAAACTGAGGAAGGATAAATATTCTTAACTTGAGGGTAAATAGGAAGCAACTTGCACTAAGGGAAGAAAGACTAAATATGAGAAAAGAAATGGATTAATGAGTAAGGAACTGTAGGGAAAAATTCAAGGAAAAAATAGATGGTGGAAAAAAAAAGTAAAAAGAAGCAAGTAAAATAAATGAGCATATAAACAAAATTAGTAGGCTAATGAGAGAAAAGAAAGTAGGGTTTGGCCATTAGTTAATAAAAAAAAAATAAAAGGAATTGTCTAAAGCTTTCAAGTTGATAAGTATGATGAAAAATTGTAGTTCTTAATAAATTGCATAGAAGACCTATGTAAAGAAGGACTAGTGGTCCAGAAAGCTGGGACGAGAATCTCAACCAGCATGAAGAGTAGTAGAAATTGTGCCATGATTTTCACCGTCTGTGCTATTTGAATTTTTGCTCCAGTCAAGTGTTTGCTCTCTAGTTTGATGATGAAGTGGACTGAGTGCTGTAATTGGAGTTAGGAAGACCTCAATTCAAATTTGACACCAGAACCTTAGCATTGTGACCATGGGCATGGCACTTAACTTCTGTGTATACTAGTTTCATCATTTGTAAAATGAAACTAGTAATAGTACTTATCTTCCAGGGTTGTTGTGAAGATAAAAATGAAAGAACATTTGTGTAACTCTTTGCAAACCTTAAAGTGCTTTGTAAATGTTAGATAGTATTATGTCTGAAGTGCAGAATCTCCCTTCTAAGAGACTAGGTTATTGATTACCTCTCCAAACTTCAATTTAATGGGAAAGATGCTATTTAATGTTATTTAATAAAAAATCCTAATCTGATTGCTCATTTTGGTGTGGAAGCATCTCTAAATTCCAGGCAGTTATGAAGACAGAGAGCAAAATCTTGTAAATCTTCACTAACTGGAAAGGCTTGGTTAAAAAAAAAAAAAGTAATGTTCCCTTACCATCAAGGTTTCCATCATTTCCACCCCTTTTAATGCCTCTTCATTAGTGCGAATCAGATCCTGAACTGGGTTTTTACTTGTTGGTTAATACATTTTTAAATACTGTGTTTGAGGTAAGTCTAGAACTTTTTAGCTGTTACTTTGTTGGATAATTTTGTAAAAGGACAGAAATTCTGTTGGTGTTTAAATCACTGAAATACCCCTTCATATTCATATCTTATCTCTGGGGCAGGTTTGTGAAATCCTGTTATTTCTTCTTTCTTCTCGGAGATATGTATGACACTGCAAAGGCAAAATCATTTCTCATTCTCCATTCTTTGATCTTTGTTTGAATACTCTTCCCCATGCTTTTTCCTCTGTTTTCTGGATTTTCTAACAGAACATCTTTTGCTAAAATATAATAAAATTCTACTTCACTCTTACTTATTCAATTTCTTTTGAATATGCTATGTGTAGTGCCAACATAATATTCACAGCACCAATGGTGACAATGAATAAGCCAGCACAGTTCTGAATCCCAAAATATAACAGACTCTTCATATAGAAGACAGGAGCAAAATATTTATTCTGACACCAGAAAACCAAATCCCAACACCAGAAAGTCAAATCCATCATAGCAACAAAGAATACATCATAATACACCATAACACACACCATTCTTTAGCCTTTCCACAAACAAACACTCACAAGTCTAGCTGTCTGCTTGCCTGCATCCTCTTTCTCCCACAGTGCTAACTGCTTTGACTCCCAGTTTCCTATGGGCTCTGCTCCACCCTTTAGCAAACTGTTCCCACCACAGGCCCCATGTGATTACATTCAGCCTATTAAGGGGCAGGGAAGATCTTTAAATTACCATTACCATTACAGTATGTTAGTCCATAGCCATATTCACTCATGGGTTTCATAATAATGACCTTAATGATCAGGTTACATTATGTCCTTTGAATATTAACTGTAGTTTATCTTACTTGTTGCCTGAAATTTTGGCATCTTCCTGCTCTACTGCAATGTTCTAGCACCAGTCTAGTAGTTGAGCGCCAGTCCTAGAGCCCTACACTACCTGAATAATAAGATTCACTATATCTAGCCAGAATTAAACCACCATCCTGCACTATGTCCATCTTCCTGTCATGTCACCATGTATTTGTCTTTTTCCACTCCTCCTCTACCTCCTTTTCTAACCCTTGCTCTCAATAAGTAATAAAATCAATACTTTGTTTCTATAAAATGAGTCAATCAAATACTTTATGATCCTTCTCACAAACTCCATGACTCCCTGTAATGGAAATGGGAATTTGGAGATGTTCCCTGCCTCTTAATAGCCCTAGGGGGAGAGGGGAGCGATTTTAAGACCTTCTCTGCTTTGAAGATAAATTCTGCCCCCTAATAGGCTTAGTGCAATTACATGGAGCCTGTGGTGGGAAGAGTGTGCTAAAGGGTAGAGGAGACCCAAAGGAAGCTGGGAGTCAGAGCTAGAGAGACAGTGGGAGACAGAGGATCTCAGGTAAGGAGACTGAGAGGTTCATGAGTAAATATTGATCTTATGTTGGTTAGTGGGAAGGCTAAAGGATGGCATGACTCTGCTACATTGTGGCACATTAAGCTTTTATGTTGCTTTGATGGATTCAGTTTCCTGGTGTTGGGATCTGGTTTTCTAGTGTCTAAATAAATGCTTTGGTTCTGTCCTCTATATGGAGAGTTTGTTATATTTTGCGATCAAGCATCATGCGATATTTATGGTCATGATCTTCATTGTGATCATGGGCACTGTAAATATTGCACTGACTCTACCCTTCTCAGATCAAAATGTATGTTCATGTC
>CM053588.1:129073991-129108733 GCA_028646515.1 Pseudochirops corinnae | reverse complement strand
GTATATGTGCATATTTATGAATGCCTGTATGCGTATATATGTATGTAGACAGATAGATCTATATATCTATTCTCTTTCTATCTCTTTTTCTTTTCTTCCCCCATTAGAAGATAAGCTCTTTAGGAACAAGACCTTTTTTCTTTTTATATTTGTATTCAGATTGATTAGCAATTTCTTTGATTTTGTTTTCTATTAACTTCTTGGTGTTATCTTCTTTTTAGCTAAATTTTATGGCATTTTGCTTGATGAGTATACCTAAATAATTTTATTCCTTTATCATGTTTTAAAATTTCAAAGCCACCTTCAAATAAAGGCCATAGAATAGTACAAAACTCAGATTAAGTATAGTGGACATTGCTAATTCCAATATACTAAAGTTAAATTGAATATCCTTTCTATTAAAAAATGATGGACTACAAAACTGAAAAGTGACATGTACTCTCATATACATTTCCTATATTAGGCAATTTTGCTCATCTTTTTAAAAATGTTAATGCTTTATGAGCTTTGTTTATGAGGGTATTTATGAATAGTAATGGATGTGTCTAAAATAGATCAATGTACATATTTTTAAACAATATGTATGGGTGTTAGCAATTAAAACAGTTTAGGCTAGAGTCTTTGCATTTGAGAAAGATTAGTGATGAATTTATTAATTTGGATCATATTTGGACTTCTATTTATAATTTTTTGATTTTAATAATTTGTTCAGTATTACTAAGCTATTACTGTCATTATTGTTGAATAAATGAAAATTTGCATGGATTATATAACTATGTGTTAACTTATACTTTGTATACTTTGGATTTGTATACTTTGGGTAAAGGCAGAGTCATAATTTCACCAAGTTCTTAAAATTATAATAATAATATTTATCTTTTAGATAGTACTTTATGTCTTACAAAGCACTTTATAAATACCTCATGTTTATCCTCATAATAACTGTTGAGGCAGATCATATTACTATTCTCTCTTTACAGATATGGAAAATGAGACTGAGGTTAAGTGACTTGTCTAGGTTCATATGGTTAGGAAGCGCCTGAGGATAGGTTTTTTTAATAAGTTCTTCCTGACTCCAGTTCTAGTACTCTGTATACTGTGCAATCTAAAAATGATATAATGGAGTAGAAAAGTCATGAGACCCATAATCCAGTCCCAACTGTACCACAATTCTCTGTGTCACTTTGGGTGGGTCATATACCTTCTCTGGTGCTCAGTTCCCTACTTTGTAAAAGGTGGAGGTTGGATTAGATAATCTCTAAGGTCCTTTCCAGCTCTAATAGTCTATATTTCTAAGGCTCAAAGTCTGACAAGATAACAAATGATTATTCTTCACTTAGAGCTTTAAACAGGGCCCTGATGAATTTGCTAATGGTTGCTACCTATTTACAGACATTAAACAAAATTAGGTCTTTAGCTATAATGTGTGTCTATTTAGGTGACTTAATTATTTTATATCAGTGTCATCTCATTCCCTCTAATTTATCAGTCAGGTTAAAAAAAACCCCACAGATTAAATTTATGTGCTGAATCTTAAAGTATAGTTTCATAACTCATGCTATTATTTATAATCTTGTCTTAAAACTTTGCAATGAATCTAAATTCAATTCACTTTTACTAGAGATTTTCTCCTTTTTTCAATAAAAATTCAATTCACATAGGCAAAATTGCACCTTGCATCATATAGTCTCATCTTCTTGAGCTCATACTTAGGTTATAGATTGACAGAATCTCAGAGTTGAAAGAGTCCTCCAAGGACACCAAGTCCAAACTATATTCAGAAAAGAATCCTTACTACACTGTAATTAACAAACTATGATCTACATCCTAAGGCAGCCCCATTTTGGACACCTCTAATGTTATGAACTCCTCTTGTCCCCCTTACATTACAGCAAAACTTGTATCTTTGTAGTTTCCACTCATGGTTCCTAGTTCTATCTTCTGAAAATAAGCAGACCAAGGATAGTCTTTCTTCTAGATAGACAACATTTCAAACACCTGAAATTGTCTATTATATTTTTGTTATCTTCCCCTCTAAGTTTCCCCATTTCCTTCAAATAATTCTCATATGAGTCCCTTTACCATCACAATTGCTCTTCTCTGGATTTCAGATTAACAATGGTTTTCCTTTAAAGGTCGTTCTGGTACTATATGTAAGCATTTATAAACAATTTGTTAGACAGAATTGTGATTAGCTGTGGTAGGAACAGAGATCCGTGGGGCATTGTATAAGAACACTTCAGTTTGTAAACAGTTCTGCAGAAGGTCTAGAGTAGATTCTGTATGGGAGGCTACTATTGTGGAAAGATGAAAGGACAAAAGACACTAAATAGATATTATACATTTCAAATTCTTCAATATCATTGGATCTCTAGTGACTAAAAGGGGGTTGAAAATTTGGTTAGGCCTTACCAAAGGCCTAGTCATTGGGAAACAAGAATGTATATATAAAGACACATATATGTATGCATTATGTATATATGTATGTATGTATGTGCACACATATACACACTATTCTGTGGATCTTTATGTTTGATGAGACTCTGAGAATAGTCAGGACACTCAAACATTTGTGTATAAAAGACAAGGAGTAATCTGAAACATCTCATTTTCAAGATTGTTGTTCATATTGTTAAACTCTTGTTTAACTATTGCTTTCTGACAGTTTAACCAGTGAGGTATGATGGATATAAGGCAACACAGAGGTAAGACATAAACTCTTATATAACATCTTTCAAAGAAGGATGCTAAAAAACATGTGCGTGTTATCACCTCTTAAAGCAGAGAGAAGTAGCTGAGGTTAAAACAGTTTAAAGAAAGCTTGACAGGATAGATGACTAAACAAAGTCATATAAAGGGTATTCAAAGATGAAAATGGAAAGAAGTCTGCAAACAGGAGAAAAATGGAAAATATTTGCAAAAGTCATTACAATAAAATGATTTATTCATCAAGGATACCGTCACACGTTGTCATCATAAAAATCATAGTCCTTGTGAGTACTTTATAGAGGATGTATAAATGACATGAAAGAGAAAAATATAAGCTATATTTGATCAAAAAAAGTTGATCTGTTCTAGAAGTAACACAGTTGTGAAGGCACTAAGTGACCCATTTATGAGGTTGCTAAAGGAAAAGAAGATACTGAAGATATTAAAGGACAACTACATGGTATAGTGCAGTGATTCTCAACATGTGTGTCGTGACCCTTTTGGATGTTGAACGACCCTTTCACAGGGGTCACAGGGGGCACTAAAGACCATCGGAAAACACATATTTCCAATGATCTTAGGAACCAAGACTCTATCTGTCTCCAGGCGGGTCCGTTCACATGCAGATATGCCCACATACAAGTTTTAAAGGGTGGCGGCATTAGGAAGGTTGAGAACCACTGGTGTAGTGGATAGAGGGCTGAGGTTGGAGTCAGGAGGAGGCATCTTCATGAACTTAAACCTGGCCTCAGTCATGTGCTAGCTGTATGACCCTGGACCATTTACTTAACCCTGTTTGTCTCAGTTTCCCATCTGTAACATAAACATGGTAAACCACTTCATTATCTTTCCCAAGATAACCCCAAATGGGGTCAGAAAGAATCAGAAATGACTGAATGAAAACAACAATGATAAAAATAAAGGGATCACAACAATCTTTGCCCTTGTTGACAGCAAAAAAAATAAAAGGTGGCAGAATATTAACAACTACTGAAATTTTAAATATCTACTCTCCAATCTATACAAAATCTTTGAGTCATCTGTACTTGAATTGAGGATGTTGTTAATGAGTCATCTTCCTTATACATGGGTGAGAAGTAAGCTTCTTATAATCTTTACTCTCTCAAAATTGAATGTTAAGACAGAGATTATAAGATGCTTTTGTGCTTACTGTTTGTTTATGATACTACAGTATTGCAAAAGAGCCTCAACTCAAAAAAGCTACTTTACAAGCTCTTTTACAATAAGATATCTCTGTTATATCAAAGTCATTCAGAATTTGAAAATATTGGACAAGGAAAAATTCTGTTCAATTACCCTTTTGACCATTAATAAAGTTCAGGAGAGGCAAACAAAATGGTTAGCAAAAACATTCACCACAGCAATAGGGAAGAAGCAATTTAGAATCAAAGTGAAGGAGGAATTCTTTGTGGAGGGTGAAGTTCTCCAAATGCTGCTGTTTATAGATGGAATTATGTCAATTATTTCAAATGTGGCACCTTTGGGGAACTTCTGGAGGGGGTCTTAATTATCTAAAGGAATTTGGTCTTTCTGTCCACACAAGAAAGATCAAATGCCTGAAACATGTCTAATGCTAAGATTTTGCCACAAATTTTAATGTAAGTATATCTTTAGTAGGAAACATAGATAGGCAGTAAGCCAGGACAGGAGTTGAAAAGAATAAGGAAAATTCATATTTTTTTCTTTTTCTTTTTTTTGATGAATTGCTTTTAGGATATTGAAAACTTCTTTTACTATTAATAAGGTTCCATGAAAAAAGACTCATTTTTTCAATACAAATATTTTAATGACTTTGCAACGTGGCAATAAAATATGGAAAAAAGTCCCTCTGAAGAACTAATACTGGCTACCATGTACTTTCCTTCTATAGCTTTGCTTCATGGAAATGAAATGTTCCTCCCAAGATAAGCTGGTTACTTAAAATCTCACCAACATTCTAACTCAGCCTTGTAAACTCGACTCCTTTCTACTTGCCTCAGTCTCTTCTCCTCATTGATTAGATGGATAGAAGGTAGAGCACTAAACTCCTGCCAAATTTTTCTTTTTTAAAAATTTTAAATTAATTCATTTATTTTTAGTTTTCACCATTTATTTCCATAAGATTTTCTTTTAATTTTTCTCCCCCTCTCTCATCTTCACCCTTCCCAAGATGGCATGCAATCTGATATAGACTCTGCATATACATTCATATTAAACATATTTCACATTAGTCATGTTGTAAAGAATCAGAACCAATGGGAGGAACCACAAGAAAGAAGACACAAAAGAAAACAAAAAAGAGCAAATAGTATGCATCCATCTTCATTCAGACTCCATAGTTCTTTTTCCAGATGTGGATAGCATTTTACATCATTAGTCTTTTGGAGTTGTCTTAGAACCTTGCAGTCCTGAGAAGAGCTAAGTCTATCAAAGTTAGTCATTGAACAATGTTGCTGTTGCTGTGTACAGTGTTCTCCTGGTTCTTCTCACTTCACTCAACATCAGTTCATGTAAGTCTTTCCAGATTTTTCTGAAGTCTGCTTGCTCATCATTTCTTATAGAACAATAGCATTCCATTACATTCATATACCACAACTTGTCTAGCCATTCCCTCAATTTCCAATTCTTGGCAACAAAAAAAAATAAGAGCTGCCATAAGTGTTTTTGTACATGTGGATCCTTTCCCCATTTTTATGATCTCTTTGGGATACAGACCTAGAAGTTATATTACTGGGTCAAATAGTATGCACAGTTTTAAAGCCATTTGGACATACTTCCAAATTGCTCTCCAGAATGGTTGGATCAGTTCAAAACTCTGCCAACAATGTATAAGCGTTCTAATTTTCCCACATCTCCAAATTTTATCATTTTTCTCTTTTTTTTTTCATGTTAGCCAATCTGACAGGTGTGATGTGGTACCTCAGAGTTGCTTTGATTTACATTTCTCTAATCAATAGTGATTTAGAGCATTTTTTCATATGACTATAGAAAGCTTTAATTTGTTCATTTGAAAACTGCCTGTTAATATCCTTTGACCATTTATCAAATGGAGACTGACTTGTATTCTTGTAAATTTGACTCAGTTCTCCACATATTTTAGAAATGAAGTCTTTATCAGGGACCCTGGCTATAAAAATTGTTTCCCAGTTTTCTGCTTCCCTTCTAAACTTGGTTAAATTGTCTTTGCACCAATGATGATGATGATGATAATAATAATAATAATAATAATAATAATAATAATGATGTAATCAATATCACCATTTTGAATTTCATTATGTACTCTCTCTCTTTTGTTTGGTCATAAATTCTTCCCTTCTCTAAAAATATGACAGGTAAACTATTTCTTGATCTTCTAGTTTGCTTATACTATCAGCCTTTATATCTAAATCAAGTACCCATTTTGACTTTATTTTGGTTTATGGTATAAGATGTTGGCGTATGCCTAGTATCTGCCATACTGTTTTCCAGTTTTCCCAAAAGTTTTTGTTTAAAAGTGTGTTCTTATCCCAAAAGCTGGAGTTTTGGGTTTTATACAACAGTAGATTACTATAGTCATTGATTATTGTGTCTTGTGTACTTAACCTGTTCCAATGATTACTTCATTGTCTATGGTACCTTTTAGCAGGATGTGATTTCTTTCCCTCTTAAGTAGTTCTCTTTTGGCTTTTGCTTTGTCTGAGATCCACATTGCTATCCCTGCCTTTTTTTAAACTTCATCTGAGGCATAATATATTCTACTCCAGCCTTTTACCTTTACCCTATGTGTATGACTCTGCTTCAAATATGTTTCTTGTAAACAAAATATTGTAAGATTATGGTTTTTAATCCATTCTGCTATTCACTTCTGTTTTATGGGAGAGTTTATCCCATTCACATTCTTGTGCTGGGGGACTGGCACCTGATCAGTGGCTTTATGTGCTAGGGCCTCAGGTGCTGGCAGCTAGAGGCTGTAGGTGTCTGGCAGCTTACCTGGTGGTGAGCTGAGGTCTGCAATATTGAAGCTTTTGGGGAGGGGGTAATCTGACCCTTGGAGGATGCTGGCTCACCTGGGCTGCTCTGAAGCACAGGGAGGCTTGTCTGCTAGTCTACTGGTTCCCCTGCTTGTGCCAAAGCACCTGGATTTAGCACTTGCCTGCTCCACCACCCTGGGGCTCAGGATCTTCCACTGGTTTGTCAAGGTGAAGCTTGTGGCCGACTTGCTGGAAAGACTCTGATCCTGAACTGCTCCCCTGAAATCAGAGTGAGAAGGACCTTTCTGCTTTATCCTCCAAGCTTCCTGGACTAAACACTGTTGCATTCCATCTTTATGCTGGCTCAGATGTTTCAGGATTTTTCCTGGAGTGGTATTTTCTGGGTTTTTAGAGGTCAGTAAGGGAGAGTAAGAGTTACATACTACTTACTCCATCATCTTGGCTTCTGGAAGTCCAAAATTCTATTTTATAAAGGGCAGCATTTGGATTTTCCAACATTTTCCTCTGTGTAGACTTCTTTCCATTTTCATCTTTGAATACTGTTTGGATTACTACTAAGTTGGCCATCTTGCCAACTTCAATTTGAAGTTCTGTTTGTTTTCATCTCCTTGGAACAAGATGTCCCCATGCTGGGCCTTGATGCCCCGCCTCCCCCTTTTTTAGCTTCCTTTTGTGTGTCATCTTCCTCCATTGGATAAAATCCTTCCAGGCAGAGACTGTCTTTCTTTTTGTTTTTCCAGTGGCTAGCACAATGCCTGGCACAGAATAGGTTGTTAATAAATTATTATTCAATTGAATTTATTTGAATAAAACAATGGAGAGGAATGCAGTGGGTTCAAGCTGGATACTATGGCACATAACCAGTGAAGAACTCTGTGGAAGAAGGAGTAAAGATCATCATCTAGGAATCACATGATGGGAAGAAAAGATGAGCTAACTGGTTATATATCAAGTGATGGATGTCTGATGGACAGCAAGAGTGTGGCATTTGTACCTTTGAGATCTAGGGAGAAAATAGAGGAGGCAGTCAGCACACTGGGCTGACATCTTGTAGTGAATTTTTGGGAGGATACAAAGAAGAGCTGTACAGAATGAGCAGACATAGTTTGGCTGTGGTCATGAGAGGGATCTGCCAAATATATGTGGGTACTTCTATTATTGATTGTATATAGCTTTCTCTTTGTACTCACAATACATCTTTCCATTTCCTTCTGGAAAACATAAAATTTTGATTCCTTTGAGTTTGTGACTTCCAGATATCACAAGGTGAATATTCCATGTTTTGACAAGGAGAAACTTGTTATCACAGAAATAGTTCAGACTCATACTTAAAAGAGGTCTCAAAAGTCTTAAAGTTCAATTCATGCCTGAATAGAAATATCCTATCTGATATTCCCAACCAAAGCTCATTCAGCTTGAACACCTCTGTGACATCCACTACCTCCAAAGAGTGTCTGTTTTAATTTTTTACAACTCTAATTTTTAGAAATTTTTGACTTATTCTCATCCTCATTTTGCCTTTCTAAAGTTTCCATATATTCCTTATAGTTTTATACCTTGAGGATAGAGAAAATATAATCCATTTTGAATATGACAGCGCTCTCCTCCATTCTGAGATCCAGCCAAAATAACTTTCTGCCTTAGATTTTTCCATAGTTGCTATACTAATCAATATCAGGGTAATTAAAATCACCCATGATTAATGGGTTGGCATTTTTATGGGGTTTTGTTGTCTGGCAAAGCATTTCATGATCTACTGTGTCTAACTGCCCAGCAGGAGCAGACCCCAAATCACTATACTACCTTTTGTCTTAAATTTCTATCTGAACTCATCCTATATACTCAACTGGAATTCATTCTTTAGTCATTCAGTTGAAACTTCTTCCCTTTTATGCTTAATTAAGAACATTTTTTTTCCTTTCAAAGATAATAACTAGAGCTTAGGCATAACTAATTCCACCTACTTTATAGGTCCATTCATTTAGATCATCTTTGTTCTATAAATAGTCCCCTGGGAGTATTACTGACAAGCCAGATATGTGCTATCTCTGAACTTAAGTTTGTACATGTGTACATTAATTCTCTCTGGAAACTAGAAAACTCAATGCCATTCATCTTTAGATGTCAAAAGTCTTTAGATGTCAAGTCCATTGCACTAGAAAGAAAGTACACCTGTAGCCTGGAGCTTGTCAATAACCAGGGAAGTTGAAAATTTTAAGCTTTACTTTTCAGAAAAAAAATCTCTTACTGGGATAACATGAAAATGTATTTGTGTCTACTAATGAGTTAGAGGTGGTTAAATGATAGAAGTTAACCATTCTTAGGTACAAGATACTTTCGTTTTTATTAAATTCCAAAAATCCTAAACACTTCCCAACAACAACACACACACACACACACACACACACACATACCTATCACTATATATTTGGTTAGTGAGGGAACTGGAGAAAACACTGTAGAAGATTATATTCATGAAATTGAAAAAGATTTACCTGAAGAAGAGAGTTTGAATATACTAGCTATCTTCAAGTATTGATTGGATTGGATTGTGGAAAAAGGACCAAATTTTTTCTCATTGGCTCCACCTGTCTTAACAGTTAAAATGGGGGAAATGGGAGATTTGGCTAGATATAGGTTTGATATAAGGAGAAAAAAAAAACTCCGTAACAATTAGACCTGTCCAGAAGTAGAATGGAATGCCTTGAAAAGGCATGGATTTTCTAAGTAGAGCATATAAGTAAAAGTTGAATGATAATGCTCCAAGTAAATTGTTTGAGGGATTCTAGTTCAGTTAGATGTAAGCCTAGCCCTAAAAGCTCTGGGATATCCCATTTAGTTCTTAGATTCTAAGAAGAAAAATTAAGTCATTTAGTGGAATTCTAAAACTCATTGAAGGCTGTTATGATAACAATGATGGTAGAATACTTGAGAACTTTTAATAGTAATAAAATTTGAAAATCCCTTTGTATTGCTAAACTAAGAGGTACTTAGCACCTAGTTTCAAATTAAGCCTCTGTTAAAGAAGCAAAAAGTATGAACCCCTGTCACTGATGTAACAGGAAGGGTCTGAATAGAGAGGAGGAATATTGTATATAAGGAATCACACTGGCTGGGAGAGTCAGAACTTCTTGGGATAAGCTATGTGGAGGCAGAAGCAGCTACTGCTGGGGAGGCTAAAGAGGAAAGGCCTAGGCTAGAGAGAATTATTTTGATTTTGGGAACCTGGGTGAATTTTTGATTCTGGGAACCAGCTGGAGCTTCTGGTGGGGAGCTACCAGCTTCTCCTGGGACTGCCAAAGACTTCCAAGGACTAGCTGGAGCTGCAGAAGATTGAAGAAGCATGACTGTGATGCTGGTACTTTTTATGAACCTGTTTGTGGCTTTGTTAAGCCTTGACTTCCAGGGAACAGGGACTGTGAAGGATTTAAGGTGGACTGGACACTGTGAGCTTTAGTGTGGTACAGGAGCTGCTGGACAAGGAACTGGGAGCTGTCTGCCATTGAACCCAGGTGACAGTTTGGTGAATCCAAGTAGGAGCTGGGACCATGGAAGGGAATCTGAGAGCCTATGCTGAGTCAAGATGAAAAGACCTCTCCATGAATACTGAGTAGTGACTGACCCTGATGTGAGGTTTTGCTTTGGAACTCACTATGGGAAGAATTGTGTGATTTGGCCAGATGAGATTCTGGGCAGCCATTTAGCCTCCTCCCTCACCCCACAGCTTTGAAAACCCAGATGTTGGTGCTTCCCTGTCTGGTAACTAACTAGGTATGGATGTAATGGTCAGACAGCTGGAAGCCCTGTCTGCTGAATTGCATTATTTTCTGTTGAATAGTGACTGATGGAATTGTAATTGATTTGTGATTGTACTTTGTGATTGAATTGAAGACTCTGTGAATGAGTAAATGAATGTACTACCCAGCGGTGGGGTACTTTGACTTTTGTATTTTGTGACCCTTAAGGAGACAAACTTTCTTAAGGATGATTGAATGATTGATTGAACTACTAAGTGATTGATTGATTAAATGATTTACTTTGTTCAAAACTATGTGACCACTGTGTTGAAAACTATGTGGCCATCTTAGTGATAAATTGTTGTGAATTCTGTATTTTGATTTTATGTGATTAGTCATAACATTGTGAATGCTGTACCTTGATTTTCTGTGAATGTTTTAGTCTGATTTGTTATTGAATAGAGTGTTCACTATACTATGTAATCAGAATCTTGAAAGCTGTTCACAGTAGCATTCTTCTGGAAAGCTGCTCATGCTTGGCTTTAGAGGACCGTTGCTATGAATAATTTTAACAGTCTAATCACATAGTATAATGAACTCTTTATTCAGAACTAAACATTATTCAATAAAGTAAAGCATAACATTAATAACAACATCCTTAAGCAAAACATAATTTTGTACACATACACACACAAATAATGAAATAATACCCAGTATGCCATATAGAACATAGCGTATATAATTACATTCAGTAGCATTCCCCAAAATACTTGTTTATACCATTGGGGGATCCAGGTTAGGGTCTTCCCTAGCACAACACATCTTTAAAGGATAGCAGAAAATACCACACCATTCACCCCTCTGTCACTGTAAGAACAATATCCTTTATCAGTACCAATTTGTAAAGCCAAGCGCAAGAAGCTTTCCTAAGGACTGCTGCTGTGAATAGCTTTAAGTTTCTGATCATGGTATAGTGAACTCTCTATTTTATTCAGCAATAAACTAAAGCAAAACATTCACAGAAACCAAAGTACAACATTCACAATGACATAACATTAACAACTTATTAACAAAGTGGTCACATATTCTTAAACAATAGATATCATTCACTAAGTCACAATCTGAATCAATCAATAGAAAGTACTCATCTAAAGTCTTCTTTCATCTTGATTGGAGACTGGCTTCCTTAACTCAATCATCCTAAAGGATCAATCATCCTTAAGGAGTATAAAGTACAAAGTTTTCCTACCCCTAGGTCACAGGAAATAATGATCTTGTCAGTCAGCACTAAGAACCCAAGGAAGGGTCCTTTCATCTTGACTCAAGGCTGACTCCCAAACTCTGGATTTTCTTCCATGCTCCCAGTTCTTGCCTGAATTCACCCAACCATCACTTAGATTCACAGGTAGGTAGCTCCCAACTTCTGGTCCAGTTACTGGTCCCATTCCTGGTCCAGCTACACACATCAAGCTTAGAAGAGCCACAACAACATTCATGCACACTGCCTGCACCATCATCAATTCACTTTCTGCCGTGAAATCAACACAGACCCACAAACAGGATCTCTGTCTGAGAAAACAGCCCAAATCATCAGTAAAGTCCCAGGATCTCTGAAAACATCTGTCAAACCCTCTTTCAGGACTTCTATAAACAGACATCAAGAAAGTCCCCTTTCAAGGCTTTTGAAGCAGTAGTAAGGGCCCAGGACTTGTGTAACTGTAGCAACATCCTTTATCAGACAAGTCTGACAAAGTAACATAAACACAGATAGACAAAGTGCGGGCACCACAGCTATCCTTCTTCCCAGTTCTGCATGGTCCAAGCTTGTGCTCCTGCTTTTATATGGCAAGTTCCTCTCAATGTGGGTTTCACAGGTTTTATGAGGTTCAAAGACACTTGAGGAAGTGAAACAAGGAGCTCAGTACTCTTTTGCTTGCCATTACACAAATATCTGAGTAAAGTCCTCTTAACTTGAGGTTGACTTCCAAGTTCTAGGGTTCTTCTTGGGCTTGACCTCTCCCAACTCTAGCATGGATTCACATGTAGGCAACTTTCCACTCCTACTACATGTCTCAGCTCATGAGAACTGCTCCACTCCAAGCTCTCCTTGCCTGACAGCAGGCTGCAGGGGCTCTTGCCCACAGCTTCTGCATCCGGGAAGACAAACCTTAATAGTGCAACAACAGTACTGACACACAACACTACCATCATCATCTCTATTCACCTCTTAAGTCCAGAAGCTCTGTAATAACATCTCTATTCACTTTAACAATTCTCAAAAAGGGCTTAAATTAAGCCTGCCTCCCATAGATAGGTCTCTGCCCCATAACTCTATTTTCTTTCAAAGTTCCGAAGTTCCCTCAGCAAGTCTCCATCATCAGAGGTCTCCTTCCATCTCTCAGAGGCCTCTTATCTCTGACCACTCAGGCTGCTTCTCTTTCTGAGCGCTGTGTCACTCTCTCATCTCTGGCTCCCTTAACGTCTGCTTTCTCAACACCAGCTCTCTTTATATACAGTTTTACTCAGCATCTGATTGGCTAGAGGTCCCTTGCACATGACTGATTTGCTCAGTACAGAGACATGTAAGACTGAGAATGGGAAACTGAATAACACACATAGAAAAACAACAACAAAAAATCCCACTTTGTTTGCCATTACAGTTATCCATTTTCTTTCCATATGAAAGCAGATTATAATGTTAAAGCTGCGTAATCTAACTACCTACCATGAACCCAGTTTGTATGGTTAGCTCTAGACTTAAGAATGCAATTTTCAAAGCAGTTCCCAGACCACACCTACTTTTCTTTTTCCTTTTTTCTTTTTTCTTTTTCTTTTTTTTAACATCTGTATTCAAAAATTTGAGTTCCAAATTCTAGCCCTCTCCCTCTCTGCCCTCGTCTCCTCCCTTGACTCAGTAAATAATGAGATAAAGGCTATTCATGCACAATTATGTAGAATATTGCCATATTAGTAATTTTGTACTATAACATTAAAATAAAAGAAAAAAATGAAAGAAGGAAAGTGAAAATAACCATGCTTCAGTGTGTATGCAATCAATATCAGTTCTTTTTCTGGAAGCAGATAGTATGCTTAACCTCCAATCCTTCAGAATTTTCTCAGATCATTGTATCTCTGAGAATAGCTAAGTTATTCACAGTACTTCATTGAACATTATTGTGGTTACTATGTACACCATTGTCTTGGTTCTATTCACTTTGCATCATGTCATAAAAGTCTTTCCAGGTTTTTCTGAAATCATTGTCATTGCCATTTCTTATAGCAAAATAATATTCCATTACAATCATATACCACAACTTGTTTAACCATTCTTTGATTACCAATTCTTAGCCATCAAAAAAAAAAAAGAGTTGCTTTAAATATTTTTCTACAAATAAGTCCTTTTCTCGTTTTATGGATGTCTTTGGGATATTGGTGGTCCTGCTGTATCAAAAGGATTTTTTTTTATAGCCCTTTGGGCATAGTTCTGAATTGCTCTCCAGAATAGTTGGATCAGTTTAAAACTCCACCAACAGTGCATTAGTGTTCCAGTTTTCCCACACCCTGTCCAAATCCAACATTCATCTTCTTTGTCTTATTAGATATTCTGATAGGTATGAAGTGATAACTCAGAGTTATTTTAATTTGTATTTCTCATATCAATAGTGATTTAGAGCATTTTATGATATGACTATAGATAACTTTGATTTCTTTGTCTGAAAATGCCTGTTCATATCCTTTGACCATTTATCAATTGGGGAATGACTTCTATTTTTATAATTCTGACTCAGTTCTCTGTGTATTTGAAAAATAAGGCCTTTATTAGAGATACTTCTAAAATTTCTCCCTAGTTTTCTGTTTTACTTATAATTTTTGCTGCATTGGTTTTGTTTGTACAAAAGCTTAATTTTCTATCATTAAAATTATGTATTTTATATTTTTTCATGCTCTCTGTATCTTCTTTGGACCTAAATTATTCCCTTATCCATAAATCTGACAGATAAACTATTCCACGCTCTCTTAATTTTCTTGTGGCATATCATCCTTTGTGGTAAATTGTGTACCCATTTTGACCTTATGTTGTGACCTTGGTATATGGTGTGAGATGTTGGTTTATGCCTAGTTTCTGCCATAATGTTTTCCAATTTTCCTAGCAATTTTTGTCAAATAATGAATTTTTGTTCCAAAAGCTTGGATCTTTGGGTACATATCATATGATATGCTAGACTAATATGATCATTTACTATAACGTAATTTGTACCTAATCTATGCCTCTTCTCCACTATTGTGTTTCTTAGCCAGTACCAGATTGTTTTGATAATTACTGCTTTATAATACAATTTGATATCTGGTGCTGCTAGGCCACCTTCTTTCACATTTTCCCCTTTGATTCCCTTGATATGCTTGTTCTTTTAGATGAATTGTGCTATTTTCTCCAGTTCTATACAATAATTTTTGATAGTTTGATATGGCACTGAGTAAATAGATTAACTGAGGTAGGATTGTAATTTTATTATATTGTCTTGGCTTACCCATGAGCAATTAATATTTTTCCAATTGTTTACATCTGACTTTATTTGTGTGAAAAGTTTGTTATACTTGTGTTCATATAGTTCCTGGGTTTGTCTTGGCAGGTAGACTACCAAGTATTTTATATTGTCTATAGCTATTTTAAATGGAATTTTTTTCTATCTCTTGCTTCTGGACTTTATTGGTAATAGATAGAAATGCTCTTGATTTATGTGGGTTTATTTTGTATCCTACAATTTTGCTAAATTTGATAATAATTTCAAGTAGTTTTTTTCATATATTCTCTAGAATTTTCCAAGTATAACATCATATCATCTTCAAAGAGTGATAATGTGGTTTCCTTATTACCTATTCTAATTCTTATAATTTCTTTTTCTCCTCTTATTCCTATAGCTAATATTTTTAGTACAATATTAAATAGAGGTGATAATGGGCATCATTGTTTCACTACTGATTGTACTGAGAAAGCTTCTAGCTTATCCTGAGTACAGGTAATGCTTGCTGATGGTTTCAAATAAATATTACTTATCATTTTACCACTATTGTGGCCTTGGGAAAGTCCCTTCTCTGCCTTTCAATTGCCTCACATCTATGAGATGATTGGGGGTTGGATTTGAACTGGATGATATCTATGAGCCTCTCCAGGTTTAAAACTATGCTCCTATGAGCCCAAGGAAACCCATGATCAATATGCTTATGCGAGCAAAGGTAGGCTATCCAATACAGTGATTTCTCCAATATTCTGGGTAGCATGAAAAGGTTATCTCTTTCCCAGAAGATCTGAGTCTGTCATGCCCTTCAGATGAAATGAAGATAAATTTGTTGTGAGTGTTCCTTTCCTAACTTGGAAAGTGTCAAACTCTCTTTTTTTTATAATGTTGAAATGAAAAGGATGTTTAATGATTGATGCCCCTCCCTCCAACATTCAATTTATCTTCAACTAGTTTTTTCTAACATCCTCTGATATCTCCTACATATGTATTAGCATGCCATTTAGGCCAATCTATTTGTTGTATATAAATTTTCCTTATTATTTTCTTAGATTCATAAGAGCATAGATCTGGTATTAAACCTTTTAGATAATCTAGTCTAGCCATCCCAGATTTTAAAGAAAAGAGAATTGAATCTCCATGAGTTCAAATAGAAAATAGCAGGGTTGGGGTGGCTAGGTGACACAGTGAATAGAGCACTAGCCCTGGAGTCAAGAGGACCTGAGTTCAAATCTGGCATCAGACATTTAAACACTTACTAGCCATGTGACCTTAGACAAGTCACTTAAACCCAATTTCCCTGCCTTCCCCCCTCAAAAAAACAAAAAGAAAACAGCAGAGGTAGGATTCTGTAACTGTCCCATATCCACTCTTTATTATTCATGTAATCTTTCCAGAGAGTCTTAATTTACACATAATCATTTTATTCATTAATTGATTATTTATTCAGTACCCACCATATACAATGAACTGTAATAGTGTACTCACCCTTAAATTTTGATAACAGTCATTGTTGAACCTGTAGATCTTTTCTTTAACCCTAAGTTCTATGTTAAATTTTATTTTTTTTTCCATTTATGCATGCCAAATCCCCACAACTTGAGCATAAGCTCCTCACCTTCTGGGACCATTTCATACTTTATACACACACACACACACACACACACACACATATACATGCATGCATATACTGAGTGATGTCTAGCAGTTCCTTGAAGTTGGATAACAACGGTTGTCTTTATGGCTCTGGAAAAGTGAATGAAAAGGAAAGAAGAGGAGTTTTAAGTTATATTCTTAACAACCCTCCCAATTAAAGGAGAGTATTCATATATGAACAAATAAGTCCTACAGGTGACCTTTTACTTATACTAGATAGGTATAGAAGGTTATTTCTTTAATAAAACTTAAAAATCACAATTTGAAGGAAAGTTTTGCCTTTCAACTCTATCTAGGTAAGCAATAAATTTCAGTACTTTTCAATGCATTTGGTTTACAAAATTATTTAAGAAAAATCAACCATGAAAGAGACTTATTAAATTTCCATTTTTTTCAAAGTCACTCTTGAGCCTTTCAACTAAACCAACCTTTCTAATGAGGTCATGCTTTGCAAAATATTTAACTATGTGCTCAAGCTCGATCTCATGGCACATAATTTTAATCCATTTGACAGCTTCTGACAAACTATGTGATGCTGTCATCTGTGTCCACTCTGACAAGCATATTTCTGCTTAGTTGTATGATGTACAATGCTTTGAATGAATGAGTAATGCTTTGTTCCAAAGGCCAATGGCAAACTATTTGCCATTATGGTAGAAAGTCTAATTCAGTGTTAGATAACATCACACTAGACAAATGCTATAGGGAATTTGTAGCAAATGAATAATGCTTTAATTTGTTTGCCATTTTTGGTTAAGCTTCTTTTCTTCTTGGCTTGGGTCACTGATTAAATTCGATCTAATTCAATTGAACAAATATTTATTAAGTGCATACTATGCAAGAAACACTCTACTGGGGATAAAAAAGAAGAATGAATAAATTTCTGTAGCACAATACAGTTCCTGCTTTGAAAGACCTGACTTGAAGTCTTGAAAAAATAATTAAAGGGGCTTTAAACTGAAAAGCATGAAGTAGGGGGAAGAAAACTGACTATATATACATATATCATAACTATGAACTACAGAGAATAGAAATGGAGATATCCACAAATTCACAGGAGAAAATCTCTAAGGAAAAAAAAAAAACAAGAATACCATCAATGGTCTTAGGTATCTAGATACACATGCACAAAGTTTAGAACATAAGCAAAGTGAACTAGAGATCTTAATGAAAGGAGATATATTTAAGTTCCCAGGGACTTGGTTGTTGAGGCCTATTACTGGCATATGGCTTTGGAAAGGTACACTTTTCTCAAAATAATATAGTAGATGGAGATGTGAAATTTCATTGCTTTTTAAGAAGGTATGCTCATCAGAGAAAATTCCAAAGTCTCCAAAATACAATTGGAAGGAACCTCAGAGGTCAATTGGTCCAACTCATACCTGAATAGGATTCTTCTCTACAACATTCTCAACAAGTAAGTATCCAGCTTTTATTTGAAGATGTAGTGAGGTGATAAAGCATACTGTCTTCCATTACATTTTTGAATAACTATAATAGGTAGTTTCTTCTTCTTCTTCTTCTTCTTCTTCTTCTTCTTCTTCTTCTTCTTCTTCTTCTTCTTCTTCTTCCTCTTCCTCTTCTTCTTCTTATTCTTCTTCTTCTTCTTCTTCTTCTTCTTCTTCTTCTTCTTCTCTTTCTCCTCCTCCTCCTCCATTTCCTTCTTCTCCATCTCCTCTTCCTCCTCTTCTTTCTTCCTCTTTATAGAATATACTCATTTTTTCCCCTTTTTGGGAAAAGCAAGATAAGTCCAAACCTTCTTACACATCATTGTACTTTGGATACTTGCAGACAACTATGTTATGACACCTTAGAATCCTCATAGCTAAACCAAACACTCCCAGTACTGTCAATTAGTCTTCATATAGAAGAAATAGAACCCTAAGGCATACGCACATAAATACTGTAAGAAAAGGATGATGATTTGTGGAAACTTTTTTTAAGAGAGGAAGTAAATAAGCATTTATTTAATACCCACTATAAGTGTGAGACAGTGTAAAGGACTTCATGAATATTATTACTTTCCATCTGAAACTTTGCTTGGTTTGAACTCTATGGAATAAGATTCCCCTATGGCCAATCATCTATTCTTCCCTTTCCAGCTTCATTTTCTGAATTGTCTTTCCCCATTAAATTGTAAGCTACTTGAGGGCAGGGACTGTCTTTTTTTATATTTGTATCTTAGCACAGCATCTGGAAGATAATAGGTGCTTAATAAATATTTATTGAATTTAAAAATATCTCATTTGATTTTCATAACCACCCTAGCTAGTTAAGAACAAGGAGATAGCATTTTCACAAAAATCTGCGTAAGAGAGAATGCCTAAGTGTATCAGGTAATTGATAGCATGCAATGCTGTAGAGAAGATAAGAAGGATAAAGGCTGAGCAAAGTTCATCAGATTTAGCAATTTATGCATTATTGTTAACCTTGGAGGAAATATTATCAATTAAATGATGAGATTTGAAGCCAATGTGCAGAGTCATTCTTTACCTGCTTTGCTTCTAATTTCAGTATAAGAAGCTAGATTTTTAAAAATCTAATTTGATTCATGAGCTTACTTTGTTTCCACATATATCTCTTTAGAGAGCTACTATTTTGATCCTTAATGGAATTTTTCTTTTTTGTTCCTTGAGAATCTCATTCTTGAGCATTCCACTTCCCTCCTAGACTGATTTCCTATGTAGAATTTTAGTTCATTGGTTCCTAACTTTCTTCTTCTACATACTTTGTAAATTTTTTTTTTCTGAATCAGTGGCAAATATCACACTTTCCTATATTTTCTCTGTCTCTATCCTGTCAAGATTCATCTTGTTTGACACATTTCTCCTCGTAGTTGAGAATCCCCTGAAATGAAATGTCTGCCTTTTGATTTCAATTATAAAAGACAATGTATTTGAAAGATGTATTTATTAAGGTAGATTGAGAAATAATTAGCTGATTTACTTTTGGCAAGGAGTAAGATCTAAGTA
Organism: Pseudochirops corinnae; assembly: GCA_028646515.1. Classification (NCBI taxonomy): domain Eukaryota; kingdom Metazoa; phylum Chordata; class Mammalia; order Diprotodontia; family Pseudocheiridae; genus Pseudochirops; species Pseudochirops corinnae. The sequence goes on along the minus strand of CM053588.1, from coordinate 129,089,171 downwards.
ATGTCTGGATAACTGAAGTATCAAATCACTATTATATATTACCGCTGTGCTGGTCTTGTAAATGGTTTCCAGGACTTCTCAAATATTTATTTCTTCTTTCTGTCCTGGTAACTTGCAGTATATTCAGAATAATTTTGAAAATGTTCCTGCTTTTGTCTCTATTAACATATTTTACCCCTTTGGTTCTTAGACTTCTACATATGAGCATGTTATATTATACACCATGTTCTCCTACTCGCCATCCCTCTCCTACTCTGACATGTTTCTTTTGAACAAGGTATAACACCCAAAGCCATATTCCAGGCATGAATTTCACCTCACCAAGTTTCACTGAGGTATATGAGATCAATTTTTTCTCCTTGCCTTGGACCTTTTAGGTCATCTTGCCTATACTTCATGCATTTGTGTATGAATCTTTGAAAGCATGATGAGTTTTACTGCACTTTTTTCTTTTCTTGCATATACATATGTAAACATATATACATACACACATATATATACATATACATACATACATAGATACAGATATAGTCTGAACTTCTGGGAATGGCTCTTGCTATTCTTCCTATATTGTAACCACTGCGTGGTATATACCTTGGCATTCACAGGCAGATTTTGCTTTACTCTTGCTTGACAGTTTAAAGCCCTTTTGATTGCATTTGAAAATCAATCTGCAAATGGATACTTAGCCCTTTTCAAGTATACTCTATTGCTATTCATGTGTTTATCATGACCCTCATGCTTCAGGAATGGGTTAAACCTTTAAGTTCCCTTTTAACTCTCAGATCTTCTACTTTTAATGGGGGGAGGGGAGGAAGATAGATATAACACACACATCAAGTAATAATTGCTTGTATTTTGGTTGATTTTTTTTTATCAGTGAAAAAGTACCTTTAAGAAATTCACCTTCTTGCCCCAAACTTTGTGGTTTTTTAGCAATTTAGATTTTCTTTTTTTCCCCAGAATTTATTTACTTATTTTTAGTTTGCAACATTCATTTTCACAAGATTTTCAGTTCCAAGTTCTCTCCCCATCTCTCTCCTATCCCCAACCTGAAAGTGGCAAGCATAACTGATTACTCCTTCCCACAGTATGTCCTCCCTTATACCCCCCATCCCTCCCCTTACTGCATTCCCCCTTACTTCGGTGTAGGGCAAAATGGATTTCTTTACCCCACTGACTGTATATCTTATTTCCCAGTTGCATGTAACAACAAATTTGTTTTTAAAACTTTGAGTTCCAAATTCTCTCCCTTCTCTTCTCACCCACCTTGCACTGGGAAGACAAGCAATTCAATATAGGTTATACATATGTAGTTATGCAAAACATTTCCATAGTAGTCATATTGTGAGAGACTAATTATATTTCCCTCTATCCTATTCCACCCCCCCATTTATTCTATTTTCTACTTTGATCCTTTCCCTTTGCAAAAATGTTTGCTTCTAACAACACTCTCTCCCAATCTGCCCATCCTTTTATCATCACCCTTCTTATCCCCTTTCTCCCTACTTGTAGGATAAGATACCCAATTGAGTGTCTATGTTATTTCCTCCTTAAGGCAAATCCAATGAGAATAAGGTTGACTCATTTCCTTTCACCTCCTTGCTCTTCCACTCCATTGTAACTGCTTTCTCTTCCCTCTTTTATGTGAGATAATTTACCCTATTCTATTTCTTCCTTTCTCCTTCTCTCACCCAGGTCCAACAGAGTTCCCCACTGACCTTTTACTTTCTTTTTTGACATTTTTGGATGAGAAGTCTGGAAATCATCACAGCTACCACTGAATCAGAGGTCCGCTCTGGCTGGTTTGTGCCACAGTTCTGTGCCAGCGTGGCTCACTCTGGACTGTGCTCTGCTCCCAGCCTGGTGCAACAGACCTTTCCTGTTGGCCTGCCAGGCTGCCTTCAGTGGGAGATTTATTTCACTCTGTCATTTTGTGGTTCTGTAGCTCTAAAATTTGTTTAGAGTCATTTTTACAGGTGCTGGAGGTAATTGGGGTACGAGCTCAAGTAAATTATTCTGCCATCTTGGCTTTCCTTCCCCCCAAATTTAAATTTTCTTCTGGCAGTCTCAGGTGGGGCAACATGAATCAAAAGAAATAGCAGTAGTCATTTATTTTTACTACTTTTGAAACTCTGCTCCATTATGTCCTTGATTCATGTGCTAAGAAGAAAACAGACTTCAATTGTTAACATGTGGGACAACAAGCTGCCCAAGTTAAGCTGAGCAGAGTGACAACCCTTCACTACTCTTCTTTCCTCTAATCCTGATCTAGTGATCTTTCACCTGACAGTACCATTAAATCTATTTTATCATTGTTTGGTCTCAATGGATTCCATCCCCAACAGATTTTAGCATAAAATAATAAAGAAATGTTAACAGTCTTGTATGAAAGTCCAATGTATAATTGCGGAATCTTGTGGGCTCCTTACAGTTGTTTGTCGTTAAATGTTTAACAATCATTTCCTTGAAAACAAAGTACACATGATACTCTTGAAGTTTTGTCTATATGATAGATATTTTCTCCATATTTTCTGAATCTAGAAATCACTAAATAATAAATCAAACTGTTAGTTACAGTGCTTACAGATTACTGAGGTGTAAATACTCATGCTCTCCTGAGTTAGTTCAAGCTCCAGAATACCTCTCATTCTTTGTCACAAAAGGACAAATTGAAGTTACATGAATCTGCAATTGAAACTGCTGGTTTGGGAGGGGGTAGGGGTGTCAAAGGACTTCAGTTCAAAGAATGGCTCTGCTGCTTGCTGTGACCTCAGGAAAAATATTGAGTCTCTCTGGTCCAAGGTTTCCTCATCTGTGAAATGAGAGGGTTGGACTAGATGATCTCTAAAGTTCTTTCCAATGCCCAATCTATGTGCCTATGGATATTTACTTGAAATGTTAATTAATCTATCTACTAATATTTATTAATCACTGTTCTTTGCTATACTACTTGCAGTGGATACAAATATAAATGGGAGACAGAGTCTGCTTTTAAAGATCTTGTATTATAGAGGGCCTTCATACTTCAGGAATAGGTTGAACCTCTAAGTTCTCTTTTAATTCTCAGATCTTCTGTGTTTAATGGGGAATAAGGTGGACATAACACACACATAAGGTAATAATCACTTGTATTTTGGTCAATTTTTCATCTGTGAAATCCCCTCCCCTTTCTCCCAAATTGTGGTCAGGAAAGGCTACAAAAATGTTTAAATTCATGGGGATTGTAAATATTTACAAAAACTTCAGTTCTCAGTGGATAGAACTTGCTCTCTTCAGTCCTTGGAAATATCCACCTTTATGCCATTACCCTTTCAGTTCATTGAAAGAAACAATGCTTTGTTTCTTGGGTGAATGTTTTGAGGAGTTACAGATCATTGATCTTGAGGGCTCCATAAATTTCTCATGTTCCAGACCATTAGGTAGGACTATTTGCTCCACTTCCTGCAGCATCAATCAATCAATCAACAAACTTTAATTGAATACCTACAATGTCATGAGCTCTGTGGAGACTCTGAGGAAGCGTGATAACTTCCTTCATCTCTGCTAACATTAAATAAATGAAAACATATTTTTAAAAAGGAAACAGTTTAAATATGAAGTGTGGTTTAGAATAAGACATAGGGACATGTGAACAGATAAGAAATAATGGAAGACATTAAGGTATAAATAAGCAGTTCAGACAGTAAGTACTGTAACTCTTCTGAGAAGAAAGAGACAATTATGGGCTAGAATCATTGGGGAGAACTTTGTGGGGGACATGGGATTGTATGGAGGCATTTTCTAAATTTAAGGTTTTTTTTTGCTAACTTAAACATCAAATTTAACTATTACTGTTCTTTTCTGATGACTCAACATAGTGAGAATGCGAACTTGGTTTCCCAGATGATATGACAGTGGAATACAAATTCTGGAAGGACTTAGCAAGTTTTCTGGTTGCTATAAGTGTGATCCCCATGATAAACTACATATGTCAGCTGATGGCCAGTCCAGATAAGCTAGGAGAGGTTTACTACCAAAGGGTGACTACCAGTCAACTTATATTCACTATATACTATTGTGTAGAGCAGTGATTTTCAACTCAAATAAAAACAAGAGTTGCTAACCTATACTCAAAAATCCCTGTGATCCACATGTTGACTTAGTTTTAAAGTGTAATATTATTGATGCTTTATTGTATTTTTATTTATTTTGCTAAATATTTCTTAATTGCATTTCACTGGGACACACTTGAGCATATGGCAGTTGGTATGAGCTGTGTGCTGGGCACCTCTGGTATGGAAGAATATTAATTTTCCTCTATATTAGAGAAATCATAGTTTGTTGAGGGATGTATTGAAAATGTCACATTACATAGGTCAAAAGGTGAGACTAGTCCAAAACAAAACAAAATAAAATGTCAGCCAACCATAGAAATGAAGTCACTCTTTGTATTTTAAACTTTAATTTTGTAGATAAGGGCACTTGACTGAAATGCAAAGAGGAGTTTATGACTAAACAAGAGATAAAGGAGCATGGGAAGTAAAAAGAATCATTGTCTTGATTAGAAGGGCTAAGTCTTTCACAGTTGCTCATCCTTACAATATTGTTATTACTACATAAAATGTTCTGCTCACTTTATTTTCCATCAATTCATTAAAGTCATCCAGGTTTTTCTGAAACTATTCTGCTCGTCATTTCTTATAGAACAATAGTATTCCATCACAATTATATATCACAATTTATTTAGTCATTCCTTAACTGATGGACATTCCTTCAGTCTCCTACACATTATGGGCCTCATTATCCTTCATGACATTTACAGGTGTTGGAGACTATAAGATAAAACTTGGAGCACTAACATAATGAAAACACATGTAGGAAACACATACTGAATGGAACCCCCTGGTTCTGAGTCCTTTCCTGCCCAACAAGTTCACTTCTGGGTATGTTATAGCTGATGGACAAGTCACTTCTTTGCCTTCAGGATTCACTGACTTGGCTGCCAGTCATAGCTACTGGTAGACTCTGTCATGAAATTAATTTCATGAACTTCTGGCCTTCATGGAATTAATTTCATGAAACTCTGAAGGTCTTCCCCTCCCAGACTGATTTTTTGACTAGGTAAAAGAGGTCATTCTTTGTCTCATTTCTTATCTAACCTCAATCACTGAATGGGCATTGCCTCAGTCAAACTGAGACCTGGGAAAGGCCTTAGCTTAAAAAAAGGCTGAGGTCTCCCACTCATTTGGGGCCATTTCCAGTCATCCTGACTTACATCTGGCCACTGGATTCAGATGGTTCCAGAGAAGAAAATGAGGCTAGTCACTTTGTATAGCCCTTCCTTACTTAAATCCAATTCACTTGCAAGTCATGACATTACCTTCCTGATGCCATGGTCCTCTTCGAGAACAAAGGACAAAACAATGACCTTTCAATGCTTACAAAGATGTAATCTGATTCATCCCATTTTCACATAAAACAGACAAAATAAATGGGGGACCAAATGTTTGCAGACACATGGTGTCTGGTAATACATATGTTATGATTTTCTTCTCACATCCAGATGGCCACAGGAGATCTTCCTTTGCTTGATATGAATAAGGAAAAGGGCAAAAACAAAAAAATGGGGACAGGGTTGAAGAAGGCCACATAAATCCTTTAGTATGTGAAGTCAGTTCCAGTTAATAATTTATCCATCCAGCTATAAAGCCAATGGGAAAAAAAAAAACAAGCAAAATCCCTCTTCATCATCGCATAGCAACAGTTCCTTAGTCCTTTAGAGACAGAACCTATCTCCACAAAGTTCCATGTGTTATGCTAGTATCATGTAGACATCTTAAATTCAATATGTCCAAAAGAGGACTTATTATTTTTCCCCCTAAACCCTCCCCCAATTCCTACCTTTCTTATTGCTTTAGAGGGCAACACTATCTTGCAGGCTCTCTGGCTTGAAATCCAGGAGTCATCCTCAACTCCTTACTGTATCTCATTCCTTAAATCTAATCATTTTCCAAAGCCCATTGATTTATCTTTTGAATATGTCTCTTTCTCTCTTCCGACACTACCAGCACTCTGGAACAGTTCTTCATTACTGCATGCCTGAACTACTGCCATAGTGTGATGGTTGATCTGCCTGCTCAAGGCCTCTCCACTCTAATCCATATTTCATTTAGCTAGTAAAGTGATTTTCCTAAAGCACAGGTATGACCATTTCGCTCCCCTACTCAATAAATTCCAGTGGCTCCAATATCATTTCTAGGATCAAATACAAAATCCTCCACTTGGTATTCAAAGTCTTTCATAACCTCAGCCCCTTCCCAACTTTTCCAGTTTTCTTTTGACTTTTTGACATTCTTTTTTTGTTTTGTTTTGAATTTTTTCCTACCTCCGAACTTTCAACTGATTGAGAATGTAAGAAATATGATACTTATTATATATGTGAAATCAGGTAAAAATATTTCCAGATCAGCCATATTGCAAAAAAAAAATGCAAGGAATATTAAGTGAAAAAAATAAGCTTCAATCTGCAATAGGAATTCATCAGTTCTCTCTCGGGCTGGATTGCACTTTTCATCATGGATCCTTTGGAATTGTTGGCGATTATTGTATTGTTCGCAGTATCTAAATCCTTCATAGTTGATCATTGTTACACTGTTGCTGTTACTATATACAATATTCTCCTGGTCCTACTCACATATAGGTCTTCCTAGGTTTTTCTAAATCTATTCTCCCTCATCATTTCTTACAACACAATAGTATTCTATCAAAATCATATACCACAACTTGTAGCCTTCCCCAACTGATGGGCATCCCCTAATTTTCTAATTCTTTACCACCACAGAAGAAGCTGCTATAAATATTTTTGTACACAGAGAGGGCTTTCCACTTTTTCTTGATCTCTTTGGGATATAGATCTAGCAGTTGTATTTTTGGATCAAATGTTATGCACAATATTATAGTCTTTTAAATTTAATTTCTAACAGTTCTTGAGAATGGTTAGACCAGTTCATAATTCCACTAGCAGTGCATTAGCGTACCTATTTTTCCACATTCCCTCCAGCACTTGTAATTTTCCTTTCCTGTCAATCTGATAGGTGTGAGGTGGTACCTCAGAGATATCTTGATTTGTATTTCTCTAATTAGTTATTTAGAATTTTTTTCACAAGGCCATTGATAGCTTTGATATCTAATCTTTTAATACCTCCTTCCCCACCACTCTTTGATCCAGTTGTTGCTCCATGAACAAGACATTCTATCTCTCAGTTCCAGGCATTTTCTCTGACTCTCTTCCATGCTTGGAATTCTTACCCTTCTTATATCTACCTTCCGATTTCCTTGGCTTCCTTAAAGTCCCAGATTAAGTCTTGTCTTCTATAGGAAGTCTTTCCTAGCCTGTCTTAATCTTAGTGCTTTACCTTGTTTAGTGATTTTACTTTTATTATTTATAAATGATCTTCTACATATTTACTTATTGTCACTTCAATCAGATTGTGAGCTGCTTAAGGGAAAGGATTGTCTTTTCCCTCTTTTTGTATCCTCAGTGCTTAGTACATAACCTGCAAAACATAGACATTTAATAAAACTTTACTGACTGATTGACATCCACACAGCCCTAAAAAGTGTGTGGTCTCATTGGCTAATCCCTCATTACAAAAATTCTATTGATACCTTTCCTTTTTTTGTTGTTCTATTTTTCTCTGTTTTATTTTCTTTTTCTTTTTCTTTTTTGATTTAAATGGTATTTTATTTCTTCCCTAAAATAACATATCAAGAAAAATTTTAGCATTCATTTTTAAAAGATTTAGAGTTTCAATTTTTTTTCCTTCCCTCCCTCCCCTGCACTCTTCTGAAAATGGTCGGCAGTTTGATATAGTTTATTCTAATGATATCATGGAAACCATATTTCCACATTCATCATGGTTGTGGAAGAAGAAACAGATCAAGGGGAAAAAACTGAGCAAGAAGAAAGTAAGTGGAAAAATATACTTTAATATGCATTCAGAATCTATGAATTCTTTTTTCTTTTGTATTTTTTCATTTTATTGAAAAAAGAAATTTGTTAAGATGCATATTTCTGAATTATGAAGAAAATATTTTGTTGCTAAGTAGTACTTTTATTTTTTTTATAACAGTTGTATAAATAGACAACTTTATAGGCATTTGGTTAACTCAAGAACATTCCTAATACTCCACTAAAAATTACACATTTACAGAAGATAAAAGCTATCTATTTACAAATAATTCTATCAAATCACATATATTATAAGCCTATAATTTAAATGAAGAAAAGCTCACATATTGGCAAAAAAAAAAAAAAATCCCCCAAACCCCATATACTTTTTAGGAAACTCTCTGAAAAAGAAATAATTTACCAAATGATAATCTTGAAAGGTTAAATTTATTTTATAAAAATATTTTCCCTAATTTTGGTTCATGTCAGGATTAGACTCTTTACCCATGAACGGACATTAGCAATGCACAGTAACATCATTTTGATTTCTTCCCCTTACTTCAATAAGGTGGATACTGAAAAAAAGAGAGTCCTTCAAACAAAGTACTTTTCCTAAGTAAGGGTCAAATATTAATCTCTTACAAATGGTGGAAACAATTAAGGAAGAATGTACAATATAATCCAATCCAATGATACAATCCACTACAGAGGATTCCTGTAAGAAGCAATTCAATTGTCTTCTTCCCATTACAAGTTCTTTTTTGTTTCTGATTTTTCACCTATTAGATCTTTAAATCCCAGCTTTTCCAGTGATTCTTGCGCCATTAGCTGCCTTTCCATTCTACATTCTAAATATTCTTTTGATTCATTTCTGCACAAAGCATTTTCAAAATTATTATCACGAAAACATTCATAAGTTTTTCTTCAAAAGCTTTACATTCCCTGAAGTGGTCCAGCGGGAAGCTGCCCTTATCTGGGGGGTCGGGGCTGGAAACTCTTGGTCCCGAAGGTCATTGCAATAGACATGGTTGCCACGGGTCTTTAAGACTGTGTCGGGAGCCCCTTCAAACCGGCAGTGGAGCTCCGAGCAGCGAGCCGGGGAACAGGCAGCTTCAGCCGAGCCAGTATCTATGAATTCTTTATCTGGATTTGGATAGCATTTTCCATTGTGAGTCCTTTATACTTGGAACATTGTGTTGCTGAGAAAAGCTGAGTCATTCATAATTGATCATCACATGATGTTGATACTGGGTAGGGGGTTTTTTCTGGTTCTGTTGATTTCACTTTGCCTGAGTTTGTCCAAGTCTTTTCAGGTTTTCCTGAAATGTGTCTGCTCATCTTTTCTTATTACACAATAGTATTGTTACATTCACATACTACAGGTTATTCAGCCATCCCCCAATTGATGGGCATCTCCTCAGTTTCCATTATTTTGCCTCCACAAAAAGAGGTGCTATAAATACTTTTGCACATATAGGTCTTTTTCCCTTTTTATAATTTCTTTGGGATGTAGACCTAATAGTTGTATTGCTGGATCAAAGGGTTAAGAATAATTTGGTTGCCCTTTGGGAATGGTTTCAAATTGCTCTCCAGAATGGTTGGATTAGTTCTCCTCTCCACCAACAGTGCATTAGTATTCTAATTTTCCCAAACCCTCTCCAGTGTTTATCATTTTCCTTTTTTGTCATAGAGCCAATCTGATTGGTATAAGATGCTCCTTCAGAGTTTTTACTTTGTACTTCTTTAATCAAAAGTGATTTAGAGTACTTCTTCATATGCTTATGCATAACTTTGATTTCTTTATCTAAAAACTGCCTGTTCATATCCTCTGACCATTTATCAACCAGGGAATGGCTGGTATTCTCATAAATTTGACTCAGTTCTCTAAATATTTGAGAAATTAGGTCTTTATCAGAAATAACTTGCTGTAAAGATTGTGCCCAGATTTCTGCTTTCTTTCTAATCTTGGTTGCATTGGTTTTGTTTGTATAAAAGCTTTTCAATTTAATATGACCAAAATTATCTATTCTTCATTTTGTATTGCTCTCTGTCTCATGTTTGTTCATGAATTATTCCCTTCTCTAAAGCTCTGATGGCTAGATTATTCCTTCTTCTTCTCATTTGATTGCTTCATTGTCTATGGTACCTGTAAGCAAGACATAGTTTCCTTCCTTATCTCTTTTAAGTAGGTCTATTTTTGCTTTTACCTTGTCTGAGATCAAGATTGTAACCCCTGCTTTTTTTTTTAAATTTCAGTTGAAGCATTATAGATTCTGCTCCAGTCTTTTGCCTTTACTCTGTGTCTATCTCTCTCTGCTGCAGGTGTGTTTCTTGTAAACAACACGTAGGCTTCTTGTTCTTGATCCACCCTGCTATCTGCTTCTGTTTTATGGCAAAGTTTATCCATTCACATTTAGTTAATGATTATTACCTGTGTATTTCCCTCCATCCTCTTCTTCTTCCTGTTTGTCCTCTCTCTCCTTTCACTCTTTCCCACATCACCATATTTTGTCTCTGTTCACCACCTTCCTGATCTTCCCTCCCTTCTGTCACTGGCCCCCCCCAACTTTCCTTAATCTCCTCCTCTCCTAGTGCCTGTCAAATAAGATAGATTTCTATATTCATCTGTTTGTGTGTACTATTCCGTTTGAGCCAATATAGGTGAAAGTAAGGTTCAAGCATTGCCACTCGCCCCCTCTCCCATCTTTCCCTGCATTGTAATAGGTCCTTCTTGCCTCTTCATTTGAGATAATTTACCCCATTCTACCTCTCCCTTTCCATTGTATTCCTTTCTCATCTATTTTTTACGTCATCCCCTCAAACAAACCTTAAACCCAAACACTTTGTCTACGTATATACCTACTTTACTCTTAGTGATACAATTTTTAAGAATTAAAAGTATCTTCCCATGCAGTGATATATACAGTCTAGTTCTATTGAATCCCTTATGATCTCTTTTCCCTTTATACCTATTTATGCTTTCCTTGGGTATTGATATTTGAGGTCAAATTTTTGGTTTAGTCTTGGTATTCTCCTTAAGAAGGCTTGAGATCATTCTATTTCATTGAAATTAATTTTTATTTTGATGTTTTATGATTAATTATGTCAGGTAAGTGATTCTTGGTTGTGGTTTTAGTTCCTTTGCCCTCCAGAATATCATGTCTCATGATTCCTGACCTTTTAATGTTGCAGCTGCCAAGTACTATGTAATCCTGATTGTGACTCTCCAATATTTGAATTGTTTCTTTCTGACAATCTGTGGTATTTTTTTTCTTTACCTGATATTTGGGTATAATCTTTTTGAGGTTTTTTATTTTGTGATCTCATTCTTGGGGTGATTGGTGTATACATTTAATGCCTGTTTTGCCCTCTGGTTCAAGGACATCAGGGCAGTTTTCCCTGATAATTTCTTGAAAGATGCTGTTTGGGTCCTCCTTCTGATTATGACTTTCAAGTACTCCAATGATTCTGATATTGTCTCCCTGGATCTATTTTCCAGGTCAATTATTTTTCCCATAAGGTATTTTGTATTTTCTAATATTTTTTCATTCTTTGTAATTTGTTGGATTGATTTTTAACATCTTTATAAATTAATTAATTAATTAAGTCATATTGTAAAGGAGGATTAGGATTGTGAAGAGAAATGACAAGAAAGAAGAAATGAACAATCAAAAAAAGATATGCCTCAATCTGCATTCAGAGTCTATAGTTCTTTTTCTTGATGTGGATAGAATTTTCTATCATGAGTCTTTTGGAGTTTTCTGCCATCCTTGCAATACTGAGAAGAGCTAAGTCTATCAAATGTGGTCATTACATAATGTTGCTGTTACTGTGTACAATGTTATCCTAGTTCTGCTCACTTCACTCAGTATTAGTTCATGTAAGTCTTTCCAGGTTTTTCTGAAGTTCACCTGCTCATCATTTCTTATGGAACAATAGTATTCCATTACATTCATATACCACAACTTGTTCAACCATTCCCCAATTGATGGGCATCTCCTCAATTTCTAATTCTTGGCCAAAACAAAAAGAGTTGCTATAAATATTTTTGTACATATGGGTCTTTTCCCCATCTCTAGGTTCTCTTTGATACAGACCTAGAAGTGTTATTACTAGGTCAAAGGGTATGCAGTTTGATAGCCCTTTGTTCATAATTCCAAATTGCTCTCCAGAACAGTTGCATCAGTTCACAATTCCACCAAAAATGCATTAGTGTTCCAATTTTCCCACATCTCCATCTTCATCATTTCCCTGTTTTGCCATGTTAGCCAATATGATAGGTGTGATATGATACCTCAGAATTGTTTTAATTTGCATCTCTCTAATTAATAGTGATTTAGAGCATTTTTGCATACAACTATAGATACCTTTAATTTCTTCATCTGAAAACTGTTTATAACCTTTGACCATTTATCAATTGGCGAATGACTTGTATTCTTATAAAGTTGACTACATTTTCTATATATTTTGGAAATGAGGCATTTATCAGAGATACCGGTATAAAAATTGTTCCTCAGCTTTCAGCTTCTATTCTAATAGTGACCTAAAAGACAACTCTATTCTGTCTTTCCACTGGCTCTGCTCTCCCAGGACTTGTTTTGGAGCGCTATTTTGTGGTTGGTTGGTTGTGTGGAGGTGAATATGGGAGAACTATGGTGATTTACTACTTATTCTACCATCTTGGCTCCTGGAAGTACTCTTTTGATATCTTTTACTTTTATAGCAATCGTTTCTAAACATTTCCCACACACTACACAAGAGTCATGTCTTTAAAAAAAAAGAAATAAAATCAATAATCAAGTGAATATGGGAGAACTATGGTGATTTGCTACTTATTCTACCATCTTAGCCAGTACCAAGTAATTTTGACGATTGCTGCTTTATAATACAATTTAACATCTAGTATGGCTGGGATGCCTTCCGTAGCATTTATTTTCATTAATTTACTTGATATTCTGGACCCTTTGTACTTTTTTGGTGAATTTGATATTTTTTTCTGGCTCTATAAAATAATTTTTGGTTGTTTGATTGGCATAACACTGAATAAGTAAATTAATTTAGGTAGAATTGTCATTTTTATTGTATTAGCTAGGTATACCTATGAACAACTGATGTTCATCCAATTATTTAGATCTGACTCTATTTGTGTGAACAAGCACTTTTGTAATTGTGTTCTTATAGCTTCTGGGTTTGTTTTGGCAGGTAGACTCCCAAATATTTTATATCAACAGAGACTTCAAATGAAAAATCACTACCATATTTGTGTCATTCAGAGAGAGGGAGGTTGAAGTCCCCCACTAGTATAGTTTTGCTGTCTAGTTCTTCCTGTAACTCCTTTAATTTCTCCTCTAATAATTTGGATGCTATCTCACTTGGTGCATATGTTTAGTAATGATATTACTTCATTACTTATAGTGCCTTTTAGCAGGATATAAGTTCTTTCCTTATCTCTTTTGATTAGATCTATTTTTGCTTTTGCTTTGTCTGAGATTAGAATTGCTACCCCTGCGTTTTTGTTTTACTCCAGCTGAAGCATAATATATTTTGCTCCAGTCTTTAACCTTTACCTTGCGTGTGCCACCCTGTTTCGAATATGTTTCTTGTAAATAATATATTGGAGGATAACGGTTTTTTCAAAATTTGTTTATTTTTAGTTTTCAACATTCATTTCCACAAGATTTTGAGTTACATATTTTCTCCCCATCTTTCCCCTACACCCTGTCCCAAAATAGGGAGCCTACTGAATATCCCTTCCCCCAATCTGCTTTCTGTTATATCTGCCCCCACTGCCCTTCTAACTTTCTAGTAGGGCAAAATAGATTTCTATACCACAGTGCCTGCACACCTCTATATTTTATTTTCCAGTTGCATGTAAAAAAAAAACCAAACAAACATTTTTTAACATTTGCTTTTAAAACTTTGATTTCCAGATTCTTTCCCTATTTCCCTCCTCACCCACCCCTACTGGGAAGACAACCAATTCAATACAGGTTGTACATGTGTAGTTATGCAAAACATTTCCTTAGTAGATATATTGTGAAGACTGCCTGTATTTCCCTCCATCCTATCCTGCACCCCACTTATTCTATTTTCTACTTTTACTCTGTCCCTTTTCAAAGGTGTGTGCTTCTAAATACCCTCTCCCCAATCTGCCCTCCCTTCTATCATCCCACCTCTTATCTCCTTACCCCCTGCTTTCCTGTAAAGTAAGATACCCAATTGAGTGTGTATGTTATTCCCTCCTTAAGCCAAATTCAATGAGAGTATGGTTGACCCTTTTGCCTTCCTGTTCTTCCCCTCCATTGTAACAGTTTTCTCTTGCCTCTTTTACCTGAGATAGTTTACCCTATTGTATCTCTCCCTATGTCCTTCTGTCATTATATTCCTCTCTCATTTCTTAATTTTATTTTTTAAATATCATCCCTTCCTATTCAACTGATCCTGTGCCCCCTATGTATACTTGTACACATATATACACACACTCACATATGTATTTATACACATACACCCTCCTATATAAGCATACATATAGACACATGTATATATGTATATGTATGTGTGTGTGTGTATATATATATATATATGTATGTATATATGTATATACATATTCCCTTCAACTGTCCTCATACTGAGAGATGTCTCATGAAAAACAATTATCATTTTTCCATGTAGGAATATAAATAGTTCAACTTTATTAGGTTCCTTATGATTTCTTTTTCCTGTTTACCTTCTTATACTTGTCTTGCTTCTTGTATTTGAAAGTTAAATTTTTCTGTTCAGCTCTGGTTTTTTCATTAAGAATGCTTGAGGGGGCTGGAGCCAAGATGGCGGCATAGCAGCAGCAATATATCACAGCTCTCACATAGCCACCCCAAAATACCCATGGAATAGGACTCTTGACCAACCTAGAACTTCAAATCGCACACAAAGCTACTTCCCACAAAGTCAGCTCGGCTACGAGGAACCATATCAGCACTGCGAACTGAAACCAGCCTGGCCTGAAGCCACGGCTGTGCCCTGGGGCGGCCGGGCAGGAGGTGCAGAGAAAGCTCTCAGGTGAGCGGATTAGCACCAGCTGTGAGGAGGGGGGATTATGAAAGAGGGAGATAAGCGTCCAGCCAAAAGGTCTCCAGAGCGGAAAAGCAAAAGGCGGAGGTTTTGCACCCGCCTCCGCATTGTAGCTTCCCGCCCTCGGCCTGCAAAAAGCAGGGGGACTGAGCAATTGTTTTCAGACCAGTGCTCTGGTG
>CM053588.1:129056395-129073491 GCA_028646515.1 Pseudochirops corinnae | reverse complement strand
CGGCTTTTTCATAAGGAAAGTCTGGAAGTCCTTTATCTCATTAAATGACCATCTCCTTGCCTGAAAGAATATGCTCAGCCTTGCTGGGTAGTTGATCCTTGGTTGCAGTCCTAGTTCTTTTGCTTTACGAAATAGTCCATTTTATTCTTGAATAGCTATAATTATTTGAAAGTTTTCCCCCTGTTCTTATGTCTAAATTTACCTCTTTGAAAATTTTACCTACTACTACTACTACTACTATTTCCACCCCGTGGGGTCAAAACTCATCAAGTCTAGTCCCTCTTCTACATGATAACCCTACAAATACATGATGACAGAAATCATATCCCCTGACTCCAGGTTTTCCATTCTCCAGGATAAATGTAGTTCTTTCAACCCTTTCTCATACAGCTTAGTCTTGAGACTGTATGACATTCTGGTTGTTCTCTGGTTGCTTTCCAGTTTATTATTGCTTTCCCTAATATGTAGTATGCAGAATGAAAGACAACCTTTTTGATGATATCTGATCAAAGAAGAGTAGACAGTGACTATTGTATTAGACATCACACCATTAAAATATAGTCTAGTGTCATATTAGCAATTTTTATTTGCCTTTGAATCCTATTAGATTTTCTTTCCTCTAAAATACCCAAATACTTTTAAAGATGATATTCTTTCTGGACATACTTGCCCCATTTTATTCTATCTCTGTTACGTTTAATATCATTTGATTTGATTCAATGTTCAAGTGCTACAACAGATGCTTATGGATAAAAACTGACAACAGACCATTCAAATGGAGATGCCAAGCCATAAATTATAAAATTCTTAGTTTACAGTGACCATTGTTCTTAACTAGCTTTGTATAACAACTAGTTCAATGTCATTTTAGAAGTAAATAGATATTCCTTTATGATAAACATGAAAAAATACAGCATTTGACCCTAATTAAATTTCCCACTGGCTTTTGCCATTATCATCAAATAGAATTCAAGGATTTTATAAACTGTGAATTCAGGGGCAAAGATTTGGCTGCTGAATGAATGGGACATTTTACAACTTCTGTGATGTGGGAACATGGTGGCAATCTGTAAAAAGACTGTTAGGCAAAACATTCTGCATCACTGTCAGGCATCCAAAGTTTTGCTCTGTTTGTATAGAAGCCACTCAAGCAATGCAGGGAAATCCTACTCTTATAAAACATGCATGTGTACATTTAAAGTAAATGGTCCATGTTGACATGAGGAAATACCAGAGGATGGGAGTTTTAGTTACCCTTCTTTTGAGGAGTCCCTGCATAAAACAGCTGATCAGAATCATCCCAGTTAATACCTTCAAAGAGCTTTAACAAGCATATTTTTTACATCCCTATTATGTGCCAATCTAGAATAAGTCAGGTAGGCAAAACAGAGTAGGCATGTAACAATGGCTTGAATTGAGCTTCTTTTTTTCCTTTTTTTTGGGGGGGGGGGTTGTGGTGGGGAAGGGAGGGCAACTGGGGTTAAGTGACTTGCCCAAGGTCACACAGCTAGTAAGTGTTCAAGTGTCTGAGGTCAAATTTGAACTCAGGTCCTCCTGACTCCAGGGCCAGTGTTCTATTCACTGCGCCACCTAGCCGCCCCAAATTGAACTTCTAAAAATTTTACAAAGTGCTCTTCTCAACAACCTTGTATGGTACAAAATCTGCACATTATTATCTCCATTTTACAGTTTAGAAAGTTGAAATGCTAAAAGCGTAAGTGGCCAGTTTATTATAACATGGCTAATAATATGCAGTCTAGGCTGAGAATGAAGATCTTACTTCTACCACTCTCTGTCCTGTTAAGTTTTTGTTGGTACAGTGACTTCATGATATTTACAATAATTAAAGTTGACATGAACAGTTATTTCTTCAGGGCACCATAACCCAGGCTCTAGAAATCTCTAATGACACAAAAAAGCACAACCAATCAATGAAGATTTATTAAGCACTTGATATGGATTGTAGAGATTAAAGCTGTAACTACTGAAAAGGGAGGAGCTTCTCATCTATATTAGATGAAGATCCAAGGATGCCACTGAGGAAGAAGTCATCTGGTATTCCTACAAAGAAGAGCAGATAAGTACTGGTGGTTGGAAACTCCCTAGTGAAAGGCATTGAAGGAGTCATCTGATAACCTTACAGTAATCATAGAAAACTATACCAGCTTCCTTGGCTTGATGTCTGGGATATTACAGGAAATGTCTGGAATCAAACCTATAAATCTCAATGCACTTTGTTGATTCATGGGAGAATGAAGTGAACTGCCTCCCCCCCTCCAAAAAAAAAAAAACAAAACCCTAGAAAGAATGTGCGATTTAGGGTTACTAATTTCTTAGTGAAAGGTTGAAGGGAGCTACCCTCACATTTAGGGAGACCTGGGTTCAGCTCTGCCTCTGATACACATTGGCTGTATAACTCTGGCCAACTCTGAGTCTCAGATAATTCTCTGAAACTATATTTTGTAGACCAGATAACTAGTTACATTGTAGTAATAGTCGAAATAGTAATTTCCTTGTAGCAATTTTCTCATACCAATGATATTACAGATGTTAGTTTTAAAAAGTTTTATTAGACAAGAGTTTCTCAACCTGTTGTCTGCAAATGAGGGAAAAAGAGAGAGACGGAGACAGACACACACACACACGTGTGCATGTGCATGCACACACACAGGCAGAGACAGAGAGAGACACACAGAGAGAAGGAGACAGAGACATTTGCACTTTAACAGAATTTATTTTCTTTGTAATTCTATATATTTTATTTTATGCATTTAAATAACATTCTGAAAATGGGTTTATAAGCTTTACAAGACTGTCAAAGCATTCCATAATACAAAATCTCTGTAGTAGACAGTGTATATGGAATTTTGGTTGTGCTGATTTAACTGTCTTAATTGTATACTTCATTTTTTACCATTTTTGTGGAAAAACAGAATCCAGTATTACATATAAATTTATATAATAATTTATAAGACCATTCTATAGTTGTTGGGAGTATAATCAATTTTTATATTTTTGCTGCTACCAATATATATATATATACTATTTTATATTGTATAAAATATACAGTCCTACATTTTATACACCAGATTTTTTTTCTTTGGGCTTGATATTTTCCAGACAAAGCACTGCAATGAAATCATAGGGTTGAAAGCTATGATCTATCTATATTTGACTCTTTGTCAAGTCAGTCAACAAACACATACTATGGGTCAGGAAATACAAATATAAGGAAAAAGAAAGGCAGTCTGTCCTCAAGGAGCTTATAATCAATTGAGAGAAGACAACACATGAGGGAAGACAAGTCATAAAGGAGAAGAAAAGAGCAGAGATTCAAAGGTGCAAGGAGTGGGGGAACTATATCTGTATGAGAATATGGTGAAATCTAGGGAATGAAAGATGTTCTGTGAGGGCCCTTCCTAAAAATGTAGGTTCCAGGAGGAACTCACCAATAGGAGAAGGGGGCTTATAGGAGTGAAGTAAGAAAGCAGCTGAAGCATGGTGGAAAAGTCCGGAGATTAAAATGATTCTGGTTTAATATCACACTATTGTTTTCCACATTGTTTGAAATACTCTACAGTTCCACCCAAAAAATGACAATACATATGCCCCTTCAGTTTAGTCACATTGGATTATTTTTTTGCTATTCTTATTACTTTATTTTTTACTCTATTACAAAGTATTTTCTTATATGACCTTGATTTACATTTATCAAACTATTAAGGAATTTGAGTTATTTTTCACGTGATTATTAAAAAGTTTCTTTCTTCCTAAATTTTACTTTGATCATTGCTTATTGAAAAATATTTTATTAAATTTGTAGATTTTAATTTGTTACTTGTAACTTCTGGAACTCAGGTCTTTGATTCATTTATAGCAAATAATTTTCCAAAGCAGTGTATTTATTTTAATTTTAGAGATAATGCTTTGTGTTGTGCAAAATCCTTTTTTTCTTAACTAAACCCATCAGTTGTCTCTCTAATAATTTCTATTCATTTAATTGATAAATGTCTCATTTCTCCTAGGTGTAACAATATTATCCCCTTTTCTTATTATATATATATATATATATATATATATTTTTTTTTTTTTGTTTTGTTTTTACAAAAAGAGATTTGTCTTACTTATTCAGTTAGTTTGCTGTGATGTAGGGTGGATGCAACAATCTCCATTTGACCATAAATGTAGGTTTAATGTTAAAAAAAAAAATGAACCAAGCACTTAATAAGTGTAATTTACTATGCTAAGTAATGAAATGAATCATTTGCCTTGAAGAATCATGTATTCTATTGGAAAGAATAAGCTTATATAGAGATAAGTAAATATAACATAATTTGAAGAGGAAGACATAATTAAGAACTGAGAAAGGCGATCAGGAAATGTTTTATGTAGACAATGAATGATACCTAAGCTATGTCCTAAAGCAAGTTAGACATAAATGGGAGATGTTGGTGGGGAGGAGATTTATTTTAGTCAAGGGAAAAACAAACAAACAAACATTGATGTAAAGTCAGAGATAGGAGATGCAATGTTGAGTCCAGTCTAAAGATATGAGGCCAATTTTATAACACAGAATAATATGAAATATAGAGTAATATGGGAAAGTTATATGACATGTCTAGAAAATTTGATGAGAACCAGCTTGAGTATATCTTTACATCTCTACTTTGAGGAGTTTATTTGTGAAGAAGCAATAGGGAGTTTTGAATAATTTTTGAGCAAGAAGACTATTTGGTTACATTGGTGTATTAGAGATACGAATTTCTTAGCTTTGTAATTAATGGATTGGAGAAAAGAGAATATGGAAATGGGGTGACCAATTGGGAGGTGGCTGTGTTAGTTTCAAATGAAAGGTGATGAAGGTCTTAAATATAGTGGTGTCTCTGTGAGTAAAGTTAAGGAAACAGATATGAGTAATATTGTGAATGTAAAATTGATAAGAATTAACAAGTGATTGGAAAAGAGGGAAGAGGTAATGGGAAGAACTAAGGATGACTTCCCTGATTGTGAAACTGGGTTATTGGCAGGATAGTGGCATTATCAAGAAAGATGAAAATGTTCGGAGGAAGGGGAATTTAGAGGGTAAGATAATATATACAGTTTTTGAAATGTCGAGTTTGAGATACTGATAGGTCATTAGGCAGCAGTAATGTGAAGCTAGAATTCAGGAGATAAATAATTAAGTATAGATTTAGGAGTCACTTACATAGGAATAAAAATTTAACTTTTGAAGGGGGAGAAAAAGAGAGAGGGGCAGTAAACCAATGACATGTCTAAAAGACAGTCCTGACTAGGGGATGGTATGTGAATGATCCCACAAATGGAAAAAGGAGAAGCAGGGGAGCCCAATATCATGGAAGCCGAGGGAGGAAACTTTATATGTAGCACTGTTGTTCATGATATAATAAAGACAGAGAAGAAGGTTTCCATTGAAGCCGAGGGAGGAAACTTTATATGTAGCACTTTTGTTCATGATATAATAAAGACAGAGAAGAAGGTTTCCATTGAGTTATTAGATCTGCAAACAGGATCTATGAAAAGATATGAATGAGAATTGCAGAGGATAAGATGACTTTGATGGATTGTAATCTGTACCAGTTGAGGGAGTGTTGATATTAAGGAGATCATGGATTCATCAAAGCACTCACGTAGCATGATGGAGAATAATTTTGTCTGTGCCTTTGTTCTGTTGATAAATATGTACTTCATAAGTTTTTTGTAATCATTTGTTGGTTCATCCTTACAATGCCCTTTTGAGAAAGAATGTGATTAACATTGTTATCTGTGTGGGGTTTTTTTATGCCAGAGAAAAGAGAAGTGCAGAGAAGACTGAAGGATTGCCCATACATTATAAAGGAGGCTATACTTTCCATTGATTTATTCTATTCTAAGTCACAGTGATGTGATTTTACCTATTATGAACCTGCGAAAATGTAACAATATGTCACTCTAACAATATTATGCTGTTCGGACAGTAAAACAACTGTGTTCTTCAGTGTATATGGGCTATTTATGTGTATAATTTAATGCAGCCTAGTCAGAAAAGCTAACATTATACAAAGATATATATTAAGGAATAAGTAAAGCACCTCCCTAGATTGTCTACCTATCTCACTGGGTTCTTGTGAGGAAAGAACTTCATAAATCCAAACTATTGCCAAAATGTGACCTCCTGCTGCTGCTGCTGCTTCTGCTGCTCCTCCTGCTGCTGCTGCCGCTATCACTATTGCTATTATTTTTAGGCTCTTTCTTCTTTTTCTTCTTCCTCCTCCCCCTCACTTGGAATCAAGAAGTTCTTTTAAAGTACTTAGGACCAATTAGAGAATTGGGGAGGTTAGTTCAGGGTTCAGGAGTATTGCTAGAATACTGATTCAGCAAACGTATGAGTGTGATTTTGTTGCTACATAGTTTTGTAACCATATCATGCAACATGTATTTGTTGAGCACCCAGTCTATGAAAGGAACTATGCATTACTAGAATAGATTTTTATGGAGATTTAATTTTCCTCTACCTGTGAACTCTGAATTACAGTGATGTTCTGAGATTTTCACAGAGGCATTTTAAATATCTGACGAATCAATATGTGAAAGTGCATTAGAAAGGATAAACTACTCTAAAAATGCTATTTGTTACTATTATTCTGGATCTTACAACTTGAAAATGTGGAGAAGATTCAGAGGAGCCCCTCAAAGATCATCTAAGAATTCAAGAATCATTATAGGAAAAGAAACCTGGATTTTAAGTCAGAGGGAGGAGAGAAAGGAAGGAGGGAAAGAGGGAGGGAAGGAGTGAGGGAGGGAGAGAGAGAGAGAAAAAGAGAGAGGAAAGAGGGAGAGGGGGAGGGAGAGAGTGAAAGAGAGAGATTTAATACATATTCAAGAAGTAGAGGAGTCAAATGTGGTTTTTTAAAAATTATTTTTTCCATTTTATTGACTTTGCTTTAAGGGACTAAGTGACTGGGATACAAATATAAAGAGACACTCTGCCCTCCAGTGGTCCAGGATTTGAATACTGGATCTACTACTTAATTATACCTGTGTGAACTTGGGCACTGGACAAGATGATCTCTGAGGTTTCTTCTGACTCTAAATAAGCATCATTTTATCAATCAATCAACCAGTAAGTATTTGTAAAACATCTGAAAGGAAAGCAACAAGTATTGGAGGGGAGGTGAAAAAATTGGACACTAATTCATTGTTGGTGGAATTGTGAACTGATCCATCCATTTTGGAGAGCAATCTGGAATTAAACTGCTTATACCTTTTGATCCAGCAATGCTACTTCTAGGACTATGTCCAAAGATGATTAGGGGAAAAAAAGAAAGAACTATATGTACTAAAATATTTATAGTAGTTCTCTTTGTGGTGAAGAGAACTAGAAATTGTGGGGATACCTATCAATTAGGAAATGGCTGAATAAGTTGTGGTATAAAATTGTGATGAAATATTACTGTGCTGTAAAAAAATTACAAGCTCAATAATCTTAGTGGGGAAAACATGGATAGACTTGAACACAGTAATGAAAGGAAAATAAGTAGAACCAAGAGAATGTCATGTACAGTAACAACACTATTGTTTTAAGAACAACTTTGAGGGAGTAAGTCATTTTGACCATTATAAACATCCAAACTAACTAAAAAGGATATATGAAGAAAGAAGCTGTGTCTGTCCAGATGGAAAAAAAATGACAAATAAAACTATGTATAAAATAATTTTCACATACAGTAGAACCTTGGTTTATGAATTTAGTTCATTCTCAGGTTCTGTTTGTCATGCGATCTGTTCCTATTGCAAAGCTAATTTTCCCAAAGGAAATAAATATGTAAAGTCGGATGATTGGTACCACATCCCCACAAATATTCATATAAAATAATTATTCATAATTTTAAGTATTCATAAATTTATTTGTCCCTAAAGCACCTGAAATACAATAGCAATGATTAGTACACAATATAAACCAAGAATAAAACAAATTAAGCCGCACTTTACCTTTGAGAAGAGTCATGGCTGGCATGAGGTAGAGAAGAGGGAAGAGAAGGAGGAAGGGTTACTGCTTGGAAGGAAAATCTCCTTCCATGGGAACATCAGGGATTTCAACATGGGAGTGTTCTTCTTTTTGCTACCTTCACTAAAAGTAAGACTAACACTACTGCCTTCACTTATTTCTCATTTGTCAAAATCACTTACATGTTTTGACTCACTGATTTTTTTTCTTTATGTTCACTTATGACTAGGAATTTATTTAGTGACATTTGTTTTTGATGTTTTTTCTGAATGTCATGGAAATGTGACATTGCATTATCATTAAAATATTCAAGGCTCTCAGTGCTACAGCCTTATTTGCGTGATGTTTTTCAACAAAATTTTTCACTTCTTTCCACATCTAATAAACTTTCCTAATCTCACTCGATGTGAGAGATTCCTCCAACCTCTCAACCTCTTCCTCAGATGAGATATCCTCCACAATCTCTCACTGTTGCTCCTCATGCAGATCCATCAGATCATCTGTTGTCACCTCCTGGCTATGTTCCTCCATTGTTACAAATATTATCATAGATCACAGTCACTACTGTACACTTTTATGCAAAGTACTACTGTATGTACCCAAACACACATGAACACACTTGTAATGGTAATGTTAAGGGCAAATGATGCTGCCTCCACAAAGGGTCAACACTGAATGAGACCAATTAGGCAGTACACTGATCTGAGGTTCCTTTGTTTGACATATGAAAGCAAAAACAAAAAACCAAAACAAACAAACATTGCCCTAGTTGAGGGTCATCCCTTTATGAGCTGTTAAAGTCCAAACATGATGTTCGTACTGCGAATTTCTGTTCATTCTGCAAGATTAGTTTTGCGAAAAATTTTTCCTTGTCTAAAGAAGACGTAAACGAGTTTACTCATAAATCAAGGTTCTCCTGCATATAAATATTTGTGTTTAATGGTAGCCATCTCTAGAGTGGGAGGATGGGAGAGGGGAAAAAAAAGAAAGTTACAGGATAATTTTATATATTTAAAATGAATAGAAAGTTGTACATAATAGATTTGCAGATTTCTGCTGATAGAGGATGTTGCTGCCATTACAGAATCCCTGGGACCTAACTCTGGTTCCGGAGTCCTGAAAGAGGACTTTCCTGTTATCTGTTTACAGAAGTCCTGGAGGAGGGGTTTACTGATTTTTCAGA
Source organism: Pseudochirops corinnae (assembly GCA_028646515.1). NCBI lineage: Eukaryota > Metazoa > Chordata > Mammalia > Diprotodontia > Pseudocheiridae > Pseudochirops > Pseudochirops corinnae. The sequence continues at coordinate 129,064,303 of CM053588.1, read as the reverse complement.
GGTCCTGGAACTTTACCGATGATTTGTGTTGATTTCTCAGCAATATCCTCTATCAGCAGACAGGTCTGACGAAGTAACATCAACACAGGCTGCAAAAGTCTGTGCCCCAGTTATGCTTCCTCCCAGGTCTGCTCCATCCCAGCTGTGCTCAAGTTTTTATATGTCATCAGCTTCTCCCTGTTCCACCCAACTCTTATGTCCTTTTTGTTCCAGTCTTTGGCAAGTCCCTCCCACTGTGGGCTTCACATGGGGTTTTCTTGGCAAAGAGACTGGAGTGATTTGACATTTCCATCTCCAGTGAATTAAAGCAAACAGAGAGGGTCATCTCCAGTCACTCAGATCTATATTATGCCACTGGACCCAGATGGCTCTGGAGGAGAAAGTGAGACTGGTGACTGCATAGCCCTCCCTCATTTAAATCCAATTTAGTTGCATATCATGGCATCACCTCCATGGTGCCAGGTTACTCTTTGAAAATGTAGGACAAGAAACAAGGCAAACGGAAATTCAGTTACTTGCCCTTGTATCTACTCTGTGGAGAATGTTGCACTAGGCTCTGAAGAAGGTAAGATGTTAGAAAAGAAAGTTTTTTCTCTTATAGTACTTGGAGTCTTTGATACCCACAGCAACCCTTTAAGATAAGTACATATTACAAAATTATTATCTCCAGTTTGCAAACGAGTGAAAAAGCATTTATTCAGCATTTGCTAGTGGGTCAAGTACTGTCATAAGTGCTAGGGATTTCAAAATAAAACAATAACTACAACCACAACAATGATAACAATAGCTCTCAATGCTCTCAATGAGTGAGTCTACATGAAAATAAAGGATGACATTATAGAAATAAGAGCTAGAGGTTAAAACAAAGGGAAAGGGACTAGAAGCGTACCAGCACGTTAGTGGCTTGGAGAAGGCCAGGAAGCATATAGTGCACCAGAGACCATGCTGGGAATGGTAAAAATTCACTAATAAGAGCCCAGAGCCCCAGGGGAGGGAGTCTGAAGTCAGGTGGAAGAAAGCACAGCTTTTAGGAGGAATTGTTGGGAGATCACCATGAGGAAACTGAGAATCAGACCTGAAAAGTGACTTGGCTGAGGTTGTTCAGTCAATAAACAGTCAATAAGAATTGATTAAGTACATGCTGTTTGCCAGGTATTGTTCTAAGCTCTTAGTTGTGGTAGAGGCAAGTCTTCCACTCTAAGTCCATCCCATGTTCTCTCTACCAAACTACAGTCTTTATTTAGTTGTTTATTTTTACTGGTTTAATAATTTGAAAATCTTTACTGATCTTTAGAGTACTTTACAAAACAAACTCTTTGTTCTTTCCTTTGGATCGAAGTTAGGTTATTAATTTTCTTTCTGTGTGACTTAAAAAAAAATATCATTTTTATTTACCTAAAAGAATCTCAGTTTAGTAAGGAGTAGCAGCCTTTTTTTTGGTGGGGATGGAAATGGAATAATTCTTATGGTTAACTTTTGCCTGATGTTTTGAGTCTTTTAATTATTGTAAAACCGTATAGAGTACATTATCATTTTTGGAAACCTGCCTTTAGCTAAACAGACAGTTGTAACAGTGTGGGCTCAAGCTTTCTTCTAATCTTTGTGTTTTGTTAGGTTTTGGTTTTTGTTTTTTGTTTTTGCTGAGTGCCTTACTGTAAATTCCTTGGCCTTCCCACAGAGCAGGTACAATGTATGTAATATCAAGTTCTTGGAAAAGAAGGAAATAGTCCTTGACTAGATAAGGCTCGGTCAGAAAACTGCATTTTATTTCATTTTCTTTCTTCTCAGTAGATTTCTAGGCATGAAGAGGTAGGGCAATAATAGATCCCCTAGGAAGTGAATGAAAGATTGTTAGTGTTAGCTGAAGGGGATAGTGGAGAATGAGGGTTAGGGAAGAGGAGAGAATTGTATAAAGTGGGGAACAGAACAACATCCCCAGGATTCAGTGCTGGTAAAAAAGGAATTAAAAAATTGACACTTTCAAAACAATCCTAGTTCTTTTAAAGACTTTTTGCTCCTACTTCTCTTGTCTGTTCTCTTTCAGCCCCCTCCCATATTGCTTCTCTGTTGGACCTGAGGCTAGCTTAGGCTATAAAGGAACATAGACTTTCTTAAAATGTCTCACTATCATCTTCTCAGATTGCACAGTGGTATTAGAAAGCAGCATTGAGTTTTGAAAATGATAGTAAATGAAAAGATGCAAGCTATAATGTGGAACAAGAAGGCCAGCACACAGAGGGCTAAATCATTTAAATGTATTTGCTAGCATGGCAAGTGGAGTCTGGTACAGACAAAGAGAGAATAACAAGTTCTGAAGCAAAGACCCCAAAGAGAGAAGAAATAGAAAGGCACAGCAGCATATAACCAGAAGGTGCAAATAAATTTGGGAGTTATTATGGAAAAATTCCCCACGGTTTAAAACACACTATGTTCTGTATTGAAGAAGCCAAACAGAATTGCTAGAAAAATACAGCATAAATCAAAGGAGATGGTCTTATTGTATATAAAGTAGTTAGACTTCACCTGGAGAACTATAAACAACCATGCACATGATACCTTAGAATAGATATAATTGCCTCTAAGGTGTAATGCCTGGTAGCAGACTAGGGCCTAAAGATGTCTGCGTGAGGAACATAGGAATGTTCTTAATGGTGAAGAGGAGAGTTTGTGTGGAGCTATAACAAGAATGATTTTCACCTGTGACAAAAACAGTGGGGGAAGGGGAGGGAGGCTAGAGAGAGCTAGGATGTCTGGAACAGAAAAATCTTAGCCTCCATCCGTCACAGGAGGTGGCCAGAGAGATATATGCATAACAGAGGTTCCATGGTAAGGTGGATCTTGAGGGTCTGCTTTGGACAATACACCTGATTGCCTGTGGCAGTGCTACACAGCTGGGCACTGGGAGCCTAAAGGTGGGGATAATGATCCTCATTGGGAGGATGACCCTTTCCTGAAAGTCATTTTTCTGGGGAAAAGTCCCATTCTTTCCCTGGTAGTTACATCTTTGAGTTCATGCTAATGTATAGGATTTGTTTAAAAAAAATAGAATTAATAGCAGTGAGTCAAGCAAATTATATCCCATGTTCCTTGTGAGGAGTCAGGACTTTGGGTGGGAGCAGGTTACTATGCTCAGAAGTGAGGAAGATTCAGTCCTGGATATTTCTCAAGCTCCTCTCTCTTTACCACTTCAGTAGCTCCAATTTGATTTTAGGTGAACCTAGGGAGAGGGGTCCCCTTTGGTCAAGTCAGCTATGATCAGCCTTAGTCATTGCTTTTGCCCTCTGCTGATTTTCATTTGTGGAATCTTCTATTTTTAATCAATCACCAATCCAAAAGAAGGGCCTTTCATACATAAAGTAATGTTTATTGGAGATTCTAAGGACGTTAATATTGAGTGATTCTAGTTGCCACCGAGTTAAATATGCAATTTGGTAAAAACCTGAAATAAAGCTGTGATAGATAGAAACCATAGCTGTTAGTCTTGATTTTACCAAACTCTATGAGGCACTGGAAGAAATACAATAATTTATACATTAATTCTCCTTCCTTTTCTGTGGTACTTCCTGATAACTGCAATTAACTCAAATCACTATTATTTTAGTGTTCTAGACAGATAACAGATCAGATAAGGATGAAACTTTAGTATCACTTAATGCCTTTGGTGAATTTTTTGTTTGCAATCATGGGTTGCTCCTTGGATGTTGTATTTTATTTTCTAAACTGCAGTTATCTTCCAAGGATGTGGTGGAAATTTGAAAGGGAAACTTTCAATTTATGAATTTCCTTGGCAGTCAGAGCTTGTCAGGTATAACGCTTCAGACTCTCTACAGGCCCAGGATCCAGGTCCATTGAGAAGATGGATTGATCACTGGTATTTCTTTGAATCATTGGATGCAGGGTTGGTTGACTAATTGTTTAATTCATTTCTTTATTCAATTCAATAAATCTGAAATGTCTGCTATATGCAAGATTCTATTCTACAAGTTACATACACAAGGACAGAAAGGAAACAGTCCTTGCCTTCAAAGAGTTTATTGCAATGGTACAATATGTTCATAATGAGTCATGGAAACTGGACTTTAAAGATCCTTAGAGATCAATTAGTCCAAAACCTGAATTTTACAGCACAAAACAATAGTGTATACAGAAGTCAGGTGGGTTTGTGAATGACAAAACTATTGTTCTCCATTGACCCACCTAGTTCAGAGCTCTTTTCCCTATACTAAACTATGGATAGTGGTAGGGTACAGAACCTAAAGATAATGTTGATTCAAAGTTGTACCAGGCAAGCCCTTTACTTGCTTATAGGACCTGACAATTACTGTCATGTATTTTTAATGGTCTAGCCCAGAGGTATCAAACATTGGCTACAAGCAGTCAGAAAACTCCAGAATATAGCCTAAACCAGTTTAAAATGTATTAGAAAATTATTTAACAAAAGAAATAAACATACAATAAAACATAGATATTATTGTACTTTAAACCTAAGACAATATGTGGTCCACAGAGTTCCTTAGGTAGAGGTTAGTGATCTCCATTTCTGTTAGAGTTTGAAACCACTGGTCTACAACATCTCATAACATACATCAAGATATGGTATAAAAAGGTATATGATTTCAACACAAAGGGTAAAACTATAAGCAAATTAGGAGAGCATGAAATAATTTACCTGACAGATCTGTAGATAAGGAAATGATTTATGACCAAATAAGAGACAGAGAGCATTATAGAATATAAAATGAATAATTTTGATTACATTAAATTAAAAGTTTTTTTCACAAACAAAATAAATTCAGCCAAGATTAGAAGAAAAGCAGAAAACTGGGGGAAAATGTTTGCAGCATTTTTTTTTCTAATAAAGATTCCATTTCTCAAATATATAGAAAACTGGGTCAAATTGAAAACAATCTGAGTCATTCTCCAATTGATAAATGATCAAAGGATGTGAACAGGCAGTTTTCAGATGAAGAAATAAAGACAATCTATAGTCATACAAAAATACCCTAAATCACTATTGATTGGAGGAATGAAAAGGAAAACAATGCAAATGAAAAGTGCCTTAAATCACTATTGATTACAGAAATGTAAATGAAGACATCTCTTTGCTAGCTCACTCTTATCAGATGGAAAAGACATGGGAAAATTGGCGTACTAATGTACTTGTAATGTTGTTGGAGTTGTTAAACAAACCAACAATTCTGAAGACCAGTTTGGAACTATGCCCCCAAAGCTTTAAAACTGTGTATACCATTTGACCCAGCTATAACTCCATCAGATCTATACCTCAAGGAGATAAACAAGAAAAGGATCTATATGTACAAAAATATTTCTAGTAGTTCTTTTTGTAGGGGTATATAACTGGAAACTGAGGAGAAGCTCATCAACTGGGAGTGATTAAGCAAGTTGTGGTATATGATTGTGATGGAGTATTATTGTGCTATAAGAAATGACAAACAGGGCACTTTAAGAAAAACCTGGAAAAACCTACATCAAGTAACGCAAACAGAACCAGGAGAACATTGTACATAGTAACAGTAATGCCGTATGATAATCAATTGGGAATGTTTTAGCTATTCTTAGCAATACCAAGATTCGAGATAATTCTAAAAGCCTTGTGATGAAAAATGCTATCCACCTTCAGAGAAAGAACTGGTCTGAATGCAGATCAAAGCATACTACTTTTCATTTTTTTGTTTATTTAATTTTTTATTTTTTGGCCTGTGTTTTCTTTCACAACATAGCTAATATGGAAATGTGCTTTGTACCACTGCCCATATATAGCCTATATGAAATTGTTTGCCATCTCAGGGAGGAGGGAAGGAATTTGGAACTCAATATTTAAAAAAAAATCTTAAAACTGCTTTACATGTAATTGAAAAATATTATTATAAAAAAAGAAACCACTGGTTTAGCTAACTGCCCATCTGGGTGTGGTGGATGGCACACTGGGTTTGGAATCATGAAGCCTGGACTTGGAAGCCTTCCTTCACACTTAGCTGTGAGGCACAGTGAAAGTCATTTAAATTCTATGATCTTCAGTTGTCTTAGCCATAAAAACATCATCTCCCTCTCAGGACTGTGAGGATCAAGTGAAATTTATCGACAACATGGAGAAGCAGGAACACTAGATTTGGAGTCAAGAAATTTGACTAAGAATTCTAGATCTAGTAGTTATTAGCTGTGTGACGCTGGACCAAACACTTTACCTCTCTGAACTTTACTCATCTATAAAATGGTGACAATAACACATAATAAGTATGAGAAAAATATAACATAAACCTATAACTTATGTAACTATAACATTATTATTGGCAATTATATAAAGTAATAGTATTTCTCTATTTTAGCCAGATGTAGTCTTTTGCTTCACGCCCTGGAGTCATAGCTTGCTATCATTTCTTTATCACTTTATACTACCCCCCTCCATTTCTACTATGGATAAGTATTTCCTCCCATTAACTCTGGGTTGATGAACCAAGTTCTATTACCTACTAAGTTTGAGTGACCAGAGTTTTCAGGGTTCCAAAAATTAAGAATCAAAAGATATTTCAGAGTTCAACTTCTATCAATAAAAAAGAATATCCTCTAAAATATTGCCAATAGGAGGTCATCAAGGTAAATCTGGAGCCCATTACCTCCTAAAAAACAACTCTACTTTTGGGTAGCCCTAATTATTAGGAAACATTTCCTTATATTAGATGAAGTGAATCTCCCCTCACATATATCCATATAGATTTTAAAAAATTTTTAATTTTTAAAATTTTTAAAAGGAGATTATATTAATCTGACTACCTCTGATTTTAGTGAAGCCATGTTGTCTTTTATAAATCACTGCTTTCATTTCTAAATAATCATTAACTGTTCCTTTAACAACACGTTCTGGAATATAGGTAGAAGTGAAACCAAAATTGCTAACCTATACCATGCAGAATATACTGTATCTTTTAAAATAAAACCAGTACATTTGTTCTTTTTCTGACCTGTGAGGCAGGTAGGTGACACAGCTGGTAAATCATTGGATCTGTAATTGGAACCATCTGAGTTTCAATCCAGCCTCAGACTCTTACTAGCTGTGCAACCCTGGGTGAGTTAGTCAAGGTTTTATTGCTTCCATTACCTCATTTGTAATATGGGGATAATAACAACAGCCTAGGGTTGTTTTAAAGATAAAATGCAAAAAAAAAAAAAAAAAAAAGCTTTGTAAACCTTAAAGCACTATATACATTTTAGCTACTATTAGCTATGGCACTTGTACACTTCTTCATCATCTTTCAAAGATCACTGACTTGAGCTCAGTGATTACATCTGTCCTCTCTTATGATACACCAAGTTATATTTCCTCAGAGCCTTCTGAATTCACAGATGGCAACTCTTTTGATTCCCTGTTAACTATTTTTGCTCCTGGGGGGGCAGAGCCAAGATGGCGGCGTAGCAGCAGCAATATATCACAGCTCTCACATAGCCACCCCAAAATACCCATGGAATAGGACTCTGGACCAACCTAGAACTTCAAAACGCACACAAAGATACTTCCCACTAAAGTCAGCTCGGCTACGAGGAACCATATCAGCACTGTGAACCGAAAACCAGCCTGGCCTGAAGCCGTGGCTGTGCCCTGGGGGTGGCTGGGCAGGAGAAGCAGAGAAAGCTCTCAGGTGAGCAGATTAGCACCAGCTGCGAGGGGGGATTAGCACCAGATGCGAGTGGGGATTCCTAAAGGGGGAGATAAGCTTCCAGCCGAAAGGTCTCCGGAGCAGAAAAGCAAAAGGCGGAGGTTTTGCACCCGCCTCTGCATTGTAGCTTCCCACCCTCAGCCTGCAAAAAGAAGGGGGAGTGAGCGATTGTTTTAAGACCAGTGCTCTCGCGTTGAGCAGCCTGGATCCGGATAGTCGTCTTGGGCCTCGGTCT
>CM053588.1:129039320-129055895 GCA_028646515.1 Pseudochirops corinnae | reverse complement strand
AGACTCTCACAGTGTGCTCACTATGGAGTGGCTCTGCATAATTTCACATGTTCAGCCTGTATTTGATTGCTTGTCTTTCCAGTGGGCATGGGTGGTGAGGGAGGAGGAAAAAGAACCTGGAATCTGGAGTTCCATAATCAAATGTTATGAATATGTATCTATCTTTCTATCTATATATGCAATTATTATTATTTTTATTGACTATACCCAACTGGAACTTGAGTTACACAGACACTGTGGTTGGGAGATCCATCCTGCCCTACCGAGAAGTGACATAGGAGAGAATAGACTGGGGGTGGGGCGACACACTGGGAAAAAAAACAAAAAGATAAAAAAAAAACAAAAAAAAACCTATTTTTGTTCCTGTATCAGCAATGCAGTATTCACAATGCCTACAGTAACTATAAATATGCTGATATAGTTTTAATCACAAAATGGAACAGGCTCTCTTCATAAGAAATATAGATAGTGCATTCATTTAAATACCAGAAGACTGAGTCCCAAAATCAGAAAGTCAAAGCTAACCCAGTAGTGATGAAGTTGGCACATGTGGTCAAAGTAGTAAACACCCACATCCTCAAGCCTTCAAACAGGACAGGCTACCTCAGGCAAAGATCCTCCTCTCCTCACGCAGGCAACCGTTCTGCGTCCAGGCAGCTTGGTCCCAGCAGCTCTGGCCCCTGGCAGTTCCTGCGCCAGGCAGTCCTCAGCAGGAGTCCTTAGCAGAGATTCTGCCCTGCTCAAAGCAAAAGGAGTTCGCAACCACAGCCACTGCCTCTGACGCCGCTTCCAGTCAGCACCTCACGAAGACTAGCTTGGTTCCGGCATTCTCTTGCTCCACCCCTTCCTGCTATGTCAGCAAGCTCAAGGGGCATGGAAGATCTTCAAATCCCAGTATCGTTACAGTTCCCTATATAAAAGCAGTCCAAAAATCATTCTCCTTGTAAGAGAAAAAAATATATGATTTATATTATTTATTTATATTATTTATATTATTTATATTATGATTTAGTTTGTATTCTTATCATCTATTATTTTCATCTCTTTGTCAGGATTTTTATCTTTTTTCTGTTTCCTGAATTCCAACATCGATATCTTATCCTCTCCAAGTGGCTTGCAGCATATTCTGATGACAATATTGCTTCTGTCTTTTCTTCTACTGCTTTTCACTTAGGTACTCTTACCCTGAGTCTCCATTCTTTCCTTCAGATTTCTGGATTTCCTTGTGAAATTTTGTTCTTAATATTACAAAATAACAGCCCCTCACTTTTAAAAAATCTACTCTTTTTGTATTAGTTACACCTGATCAGAGCCATATTTTCATTATGAGTTCCATCTCACAAAGTGTCAGTATTGAATTCCTCTTATATCTTTAACTTGGATATTTACATATAGACACGTGTGGCCATGAGTTTTATTACTAGCTTCCTTCTTGGAAATTGTCTCTCATGAGTTACTGGTGTTCTCTAATAGAACTCATCTTCCACTATTGTACCTTCTACCGCCTGTGATATCAAACTGGGAAGATATATATAAGCACTTACTTTCTTCCCCAGACCTTTTCAGATAAAGGCATTTTGAACATATTTTCTAGTAAAATTTAACTCCAGGTAAAATTTACTAATCCCTTGCTAGGTGCACTTTGCTATTAGTGAAGAGCCAAAGTTTGTTCTAATATTAACAACAATAAATAGTGTTCATATAGCATTTTAAAGCTTACAAAGCACTTTTCATGCATTTGCTCACTTTATCTTCCCTTAAACCTTGTGCGCTGGATACTAAATTACTATCGTATCCATTTGTAGATGACAAAACTGAGGCTCAGAGAGATTAAATGACTCAAACAATGAGGAAGCATTAAAAGCAAGTTTTGAATTTGGGTATATTATCAGAAACCATTTCCTAGACAGGTGGTCAATTCAATTTTATTCAACATACAGGTAATAAACAATACTATCTTGCTACAGTAGAAAGAACATGACTTCTGGAGTAAACGGGACTATATTAAAGCCAAACTTTGCTACTTATTATCAGTGTGACCCTGGATAAGTTACTTTCTCTGGATCTCTATTTCTTCAGAGTTGGAGGAGGTAATGAATAAGGCACCTTCTATGTGTTAATATATCATATATCAATAAATTCCTACTATAGAAAGACATAGATTTCTTCCTATTCGTTCTTAAAATGCACTTAAAAAAATTTCAGCATCCAAAGATTTCACTTTACCACTATCTACTTTCTTTTCTACTACCTGCTATCCAGCTTCCAACCATAATACTTTTGTTTTCTCAAAGGCAACCTATGGTCATGTCGTAATGAAATCCATGCTTATAAGTTCATTTCTTCAATATGCTTTTGTTTCCTGTATCTTCTATTTCCATTCAAAATGGGGATGAAAACTACATTCTTCCCCCCTTCAAGGTGTGTGCTCATAATTTAATAGCTCATAGCAAAGCTTTTCAGTTTTCTATTCTTTTTAGTTTTCTGTTTTTCCTGCCATTACAGGAAGCACCAGGAGTAGGTAATTGACCTCAGATTGGACTTACCTTAGGACTCTCTGTCATACTCCATCTTTCAGAGATTGAAGACTGCTCTTTATGGCTGATAGACAAATTACTGTCCCTTATCAGGGAATCACAAGCTACTGCTACTCCTACTTTTTCCTTCTTCCTATAACCATTATTGGATAAACTCTGGGAATCTATACCACTATTCCTTGAAGTAGAGGAAGCTTCTTCATCTTAAGATGGGATGGCTCACCTCTTTTAACTCCAGATAACAAGTTTCTTCTTCTTCTTCTTCTTCTTCTTCTTCTTCTTCTTCTTCTTCTTCTTCTTCTTCTTCTTCTTCTTCTTCTCTGTGTCACATTCTTTCCTTCTACCTTTCTAATATATGTTGGGATTTCTCTTTGCTTCTTCATATTTTTCTTCTTGGTTTCCATCTTGAAGGAAATCCATTCCTTCAAGGAATACTTCATTCTCCCTGATTACCTAGAGTATCAAGATATGTTCCTTCTCATCTTTTCCTTTTTCTCGAATGGAGACCAACTTGATCTTCATACATAAATAAGCATTACTAAATACCCACACAAACATTTAGCTAGTCATTTTGCTTGAAGTCATATCTAAATACTCATTAACTGTCCCTTTAACAACATATTCTAGAATATACCTGCTTGAAGTCAGATCCTTAGTCTTTTATACCAGTAACTCATAATATTAGACTTCTCCCAGCTTCAATACTATGGTGAACCTCCATAGCTAACTGCAGTGCCAAGTTTCCTGTTTGCTCTGTTGTGCATTGTGCTGGGTGATCATCAGTGGTATCTATTTATGACAGGCTTTCTCAAAGTTAACCAATGACTATCAAGTTACCAAATCCAATGCTTATTTTTAGGTTCTCATCCTCTTTGACTTTTGACTCCTGACTTTTGACAATGTAAAGTATCCTTTCACAATGTATATTCTCTACTCTCTTGGCATGAGAAGATCTTACTTTTCATTTTTTTGCGCTATTTAGGAAGGGATATTAGAGGCCAGTTAGTCAAAATCCCTTATTTTACAGATGAGGACACTGAGACTCATTTACTGGGTCCTCATTTTTCTATTTCTTTGAGTGTTCCCTGAGTCTCTGTGCTTTTTCCTTTTTCTTTTCAGAGAATAAAAAAATCACAGAATTTTAGTGTTAAAAGTTGTTCCCACCCCCACACCCCCACACAGACACACTTCAATCTCAGTCTGGACGAGATTCCTAGCTATGATATAATAGCAAGTGATAATAAACCTTTACTTGAAAACATCCAAAGGATGTGAGCCTTTGTTTTTTGTTGTTCTATGTTCTTTTCCTTAGGAATCTATTTCCATGGTTTAAATTACTTCTGTGCCAACGAATCTGAAATCAGTATCTTTATCTCTTTCTTTTCTTCTGAACTTAACTAAAAACTCAAACTTCTAAAGTGGTTCTCAACCTGTGGGTCGTGCTCCCTTTGGGGGTCGAACAACCCTTTCACAAGGGTCACCTAAGACCATCGGAAAACACATATTTCCGATGGTCTTGGGAACCGAGACACCTCTTCTGTCTCCAGGCTGGTCTGCTCACATGCAGATATGCCCACATATGAGTACTAAAGGGTCGCGGCATTAGGAAGGTTGGAACCACTGTACTAATAAATCAGTTCCACCTGAATATTGGTCAGGCATCTCAAACTCAGTATGTCCCCAGACAAGATCGGCACCTTGCCACCTAAGCTTGATCTTCCATTCTGGCTTCTCCATTTCTGTATATTGTCTTGCTATTGATACATGGCTCTGTTCTGGACCTTCTTTTCTTTCTCTAATCTTTCTCCTTTGGAGATCTCATAAGCTTCCATGGGTTTGGTAGTCTTCAGGATTCCAATGATTCCCAAATACATACATCCAAGACTAGTCTCAATTCTCAACTCCGGTCTTGTATCTCCAACTGCCTATTTGATATTTTAAATCAAATGTCTCAGAGGTGTCTAAAACTGAATGTGTCCAAAACTGAACTCATCTTTACTTATAAACTTTTCCCTGTTCTGAACCACAGCATTTCTGTTGAGGGCACCATCATCTTTTTAGTTACCCAGGTTTGCAACTTTGGCAATCCCCAACTCCTCACCTACCCCACAGATTCAATTAGTTATAGATTTTGTGTTTTCTACTTATATAATCTCTCACATTTTTTTTCCTTCTCAATCACATATCCAACACCTAACTTCAGGACCTTATCATGTCTTGCCTGGATAACAAATACTTTCCTACTTTGTTGTTTCCCTGATTCAAATCTCTCCCCTCTCCAATCCATCCAGAACAGTTGCAACTGATTGTCTTAAAATAAAAGTCATGTCACTTCTCTCCTCAATAATCAGGAGTGACTCCTTAATTCCTTTAGCATCAAATAGAAGCTCTTTGCGTTAACTCTTAAATCCTTTAACAGCCTGTACCCAACTGACCTTTCCCAACTTTGTTACATATAAATTACTTCTCTTCTTACTCTATGGTTCTGCCAAACTGGTTATTTACACATGACATTCCATCTCATGTCTCTGAACCTTTCCACTGGCTGTCCTCCTTGTCTAGAATACATTCCCACCTCACCTGTGCCTCTTAGAATATCCAGCTTTTTCCAAAACTCTACTCAAAATATACCTTCTACATGAGGGCTTCCTTTAGGCTCACAGTTAATAGTGTTTTTCTCAGGAAAAACATTTTTTTTCATGTACACACAAACACACACACACACACACATATATATATATATATACACACATAAACATATGCATGCATACACAATATGTGTATATATACACAATATATGTATATGTATGTATGTATGCATGCTTATTTTTTCAGTTTTTTGCCTTTTTATGGAGGGGTGAAGGCAGGGCAATTCTGGTTAAGTGACTTGCCCAAGGTCACACGGCTAGTAAGTGTTAAGTGTCTGAGTCCAGATTTGAACTCAGGTCCTCCTGACTCCAGCGCCAGTGCTCTATTTACTGTACCACCTTGCTGTCCCTGCATGCTTATTTTCTTCCCAGTCAAATATATGCTCCTTGAGAACAGGGGCTTTGCCATTTTTTGCCATTTATATATCCAGACACAGCACAATTCTAGCACATAGCAGGTACATAACAAATATTTACTGATTGATGTGTTTAAAGGTTTTCATAAAACACACAGAGATGACTGCTATCTTGAATTCTATTACATTTGTGTCAAACTATCAAGAAGTATTCTAGTAAATAAAGTAGAAAAATAGAATTGATAAATCCAAGCTATCCTTTGCTCAACATTGGTAGATTAATAGAAGTTATTTGCCAACATTATGTAACTTTCCTCCTACTTAAGCTAGTTTATTTATTTCTTCCCTGGCATTCATTCGTTAATCACTGAGTAAGTAACTTGTAGATTTAAGGCTAGGTGATTTGGATGTGTAAATAATAATAATTTGAATTAATATGGGGCTTTAAGATTGAGAAAAAACATTACTTTTTGAGGTCAGAAGTGTAAATGTCATTCACATTTGACAGATCAGAACCATGAAGCTCAGACCTACCTAAAATCAGATGATTAGTGAGTGAGCCAGGCTTTATCTCCAGGCCGTAATATCCTAGAATCACATATGTAGAAGTGAAGGAGGCAGGAAGACACAGTGGAATAAACATTGACTTAGGAATCCTAGAACTTATGCTTACTTCCATTTCTGATGCTTGCTATCCATATTTGCAGCACCTGACTTGCCTGGGCCTCAGTTTCTTCATCTAAAAGTTGAGGAGTTTCAGTTGGATAATTTCTGATGTCTTTTCCCTTCTAGGTTCTATGATCTTAGAGGACATCTGCTTTATCTTTAGCATGAACCTCTTCTACAACTTCCCTGACAACTGACAATTAGTCATCTATCCTCTGCCAGAAGACTTTCAGTCATGGGGAGATCACTACCCTATTAGAAAAACTACTCTACTTTAATGGTTAGATAGCTTTTCTTTTCTTTTTTTTTTTGTCTTTATTATTTTGTTTGTTCAGTTTTAGTTTACAAGATTCTGTTGCACAATCTCTTGAGTTTCAAATTTTCTCCCCCTCCATCTCCATGCCCTGAACCCCCATGGCGGCATGCAATCAAATATAGAATCTACAAATACTTTCACATTAAACATTAGTCAGGTTGTAAAGAAGGATTATAACCACTGGAGTGAACAATGAAAAAGAAGAAATAAAACAAAACAAAAAAACAGAGCAAGTAGTTTGCTTCAATCTGCATTCAAACTAGTTCTTTCTAGGTGTTTCTAGTTCTTTCTCTGAATGTACACATCTTTCCATCACGAGTCTTTTGGAGTTGTCTCACAACCTTGCATTGCTGAGAAGAGTCCAGTCTATCGAAGTTGGTTGTCACACATATGTTGTATCTGTAATTGTGTACAAATTTCTCTTGGTTCTGCTCTTCTCACTCAGCATCAGTTTGTATAAGTTTCTTCAGGTAAATATGAAGTCCATCTGCTCCTCATTTCTTGTAACACAATAGTATTCCATTACATTCATATACCACAACTTGTTTAGCCATTCCCCAATTGAAGGGCATCCCCTTAATTTTCAATTCTTTGCCACCACAAAAAGAGCTACAATAAATATTTTTGTACATATGGGTCTTCCTCCCACTTCTATGATCTCTTTGGGATACAACCCTAGAAGTAATATTGCTGGGTTAAAGGGTCTACAATTATTTATAGCTCTTTGGGCATAGTTTCAAATTGCTCTTCAGAATGGTATCAGTTCACAACTCTACCAACAATGCATTAGTGTTCCAATTTTTCCACATCCTCTCCAGCGTTTGTCATTTTCCTATTGTGACATTTTAGCCAATCTGACCAGTGAGATGTGGTACCTCAGAGTTGTTTTGATTTGCATTTCTTTAATCAATAGTGGTGTGGAGCATTTTTTCATATGCTTATAGATATCTTTAATTTCTTCCTCTGAAAACTGCTGGTTCATATCCTTTGACCATTTATCAATTGGGGAATGACTTATATTCTTATAGAATTGACTCAATTCTCTGTATATTTTAGAAATGAGGCCTTTATCAGAGACACTGGTTGTAAAAAAATTCTTTCCCAATTTCCCACTTCCCTTTTAATCTTGGTTACACTGGCTTTGTCTGTATAGAAACTTTTAAATTTAATGTAATCACAATCACCCATTTTGCATTTTATAATGTTCTCTAATTCTTGTTTGGTCATAAAGTTTCCCTTCTCCATAAATCTGACAGGTTGACTATTCCTTGCTCTCCCAAATAGCTTACAGTATCAGCCTTTACACCTAGATTGTGCACCCATTTAGCATTGATTTTGGTATACGGTGCTAGATATTGGTCTATGCCCAGTTTCTGCCATACTATATTCCAGTTTTCCCATCAATTTTTGTCAAATAGTGAGTTTTTATCCCAAAAACTGGGGTCTTTGGGTTTATCAAGCAGTATATTACTATAGTCATTGACTGCTGAGTCTCGTGTACCCAGTCTATTCCATTGATCCACTATGCTATTCCTCAGTCAGTACCAAGTAGTTTTGATGACTGCTGTTTTATAGTACAGATTAAAATCTGGTATGGTGAGGCCACCTTCCCTAGCATTTCTTTTCATTACTCTTCTTGATATTCTGGATCTTTTGTTCTTCCAAATGAATTTTGTTACTATTTTCTCTAACTCTATAAAGTAATTTTTTGGTAGATTGATTTTTATGGCAGTAAATATGTAATTTAATTTAGGTAAAATTGACATTTTTATTATATTAGCTTGACCTAGCCATGCGTAATTGATGTTTCTCCAAATAGTTTCTCCAAATGACTTTGTGTGAAAAGTGTTTTGTAGTTGTGTTCATATAGGTCCTGGATTTGTTTTGGCAGGTAGATTCCCAAATATTTTATAATGCGTACAGTAATTTTAAATGGGACTTCTCTTTGTATCTCTTGCTGTTGGATTTCATTAGAAATATATAGGAATGCCAAGGATTTATGTGGGGTTATTTTATATCCTGCAACTTTGCCAAATTTATTTATTGTCTCAAGTAGCTTTTTACTTGATTCTTTAGGATTCTCTAAGTATATCTTCATATAATCTGCAAAGAGTGATAGCTTAGTCTCTTCTTTGCTTAATTTGATTCTTTCAATTTCTTTTTCTTCTCTAATTGCTACTGCTAACATTTCTAGTACCAGATTGAATAAGAGGAGTGACAGTGGACATCTTTGTTCCATCTCTGATCTTATTGGAACTGCTTCTAGTTTATCCCTTTTACATGTAATACTTGTTGATGGCTTTAAATAGATGTTACTTATTATTTTAATGAAGACTCCATTTATTCCTATACTTTCTAGTGTTTTTAATTGGAATGGATGTTGCATTTTGAAAAAAGCCTTTTCTGCAGCTATTGAGATGATCATATGGTTTCTGCTAGTTTTATTATTGATATGATCAATTATGCTAATAGTTTTCCCTATATTGGACCATCCTTGCATTCTTGGAATAAATACTACCTGATCAAAGTTATTATTCTTGTAATAATTTGCTGTAGTCTTTTTGCTAACATTTTATTTAAAATTTTTGCATTTATATTTATGAGGGAAATTTGTTTATAATTTTCTTTCTCCATTTTATCTCTTCCTGATTTAGGTATCAGTACCATATTTGTGTCATAAAAAGAATTTGGTAGGACTCCTTTACCAATTTTCCCAAATAGTTTATAGAGTCTTGGAAACAATTGTTCTTTATATGTTTGATAGAATTGCCTAGTAAATCCATTGAGCCCTGGAGATTTTTTTCCTAGGGAGTTTGTTGATGGTTTGTTTGATTTCTTTTTCTGAGATGGGGTTATTTAAGTAATTTACTTCCTCTTCAGTTAATCTGGGCAACTTATATTTTTGTAAATATTCATCCTTTTCACTAAGACTGTCAAATTCATGTGCATACAATTGGGCAAAATAATTCCTAATTATTGTTTTAATTTCCTCTTCATTGGAAGTAGATTTACCCTTTTCATTTTTGATACTTGAAATTTAGTTTTCTTCTTTTTTTTATCATACTGACAAACGATCTATCAATTTTGTTTTGTGTTTTCATAAAACTAGCTCTTAATTTATGAATTCAATAGTTTTCCTAACTTCAATTTTATTGATCTCTCATTTGGTTTTCATTATTTCTAATTTAGTATTTAATTGGGTATTTTCAATTTGTTCTTTTTCTAGCTTTTTCAATTGCATGCCCAATTCATTGACCTCCATTTTCTCTAATTTATTCATGTATGCATTCAGGGATATAAAACTTCCCCTAAGAACTGCCTTTGCTGCATCCCCATGTTTTGCTATGTTGTCTCATTATTTTCATTCTCTTGAATGAAGTTACTGATTGTTTCTATAATTTCTTGTTTGACCCACTCATTCTTTAGGATTAAATTATTTAGTTTCCAATTGGCTTCTAGTCTGTCTTTCCATGGCCCTTTATTGCATATGACTTTTATTGAATCATGATTTGAGAAGGATGTATTTAATATTTCTGCCTTTCTGCACTGAATTGTGAGGTTTTTATGCCCTTGTACATGGTCAATTTTTGTGTATGTGCTATGTACCACTGAGAAGAAGGTATATTCCTTTTTATCCACATTCAGTTTTGTCCAGAGATCTATCATATCTAACCTCTCTAAAATTCTATTCACCTCATTAACTTCTTTCTTGTTTATTTTGAGGTTAGATTTGTGAAGTTCAGACAAGGGGAGATTGAGGTCCCCCACTAGTATAGTTTTACTATCTATTTCTTCCTCTAATTCCCTTACCTTCTCCTGTAGGAATTTGGATGCTATATTGCTTGGTGCATATATGTTAAGTAATGATATTGCTTCATTCTTGATGATGCCTTAGCAGGATGTAGTTTCCTTCCTTATCTCTTTTAATTAGACCTATTTCTGCTTTTACTTTATCTGAGATAAGGATTGCTACTCCTTCTCTTTTCTTTTTTACTTTAGCTGAAGCATAATATATTGTACTGTAGCTTTATACCTTTACCTGTGAATTTCCCTATTTCAAATGTGTTTCTTGTAGAGAGCATATTGTAGGATTGTGTTTTTAACCCATTGTGCTATCTGCCTCCATTTTATGGGAGAATTCATCCCATTTGCATTCACAGTTTTGATTACTATCTGGGTCTTTTCCTCCATCCTATTCCCTCCTGTTTATGTTTTTATTTCTTCCTTCTCCCTTCCCCTCTTTAAGTGTTTTCCTTTTCACCACTGCCTCCCTCAATATTCCCTCCCTGTGACCCCCTTCTTTACTTGCCCTTTCCCCTTACTACTATTTTCCTCTCTTCTAACCATCCCCCTCCCTTTTTATCCCCCTGTGTAATCCTGACTGTAGTTCCACAATATTTGAATTGTTTCTTTCTGGCTGCTTGCTGTATTTTGTCTTTGACCTTGTAATGCTGGAATTTGGCTACTAAATTTCTTGAAGTTTTCAATTTGGGATGTCTTTCAGGAGGAGTCTGGTGAACTCTTTTGATAACTATTTTACCCTCTGATTCTAAGACTTCAGGAAAGTTTTCTTTGCTAATCTCTTGGATGATGTTGTCCAAGCTGCTTTTTTCATCATGACTTTCTGGTAGACTAATAATTCTTAGGTTATCTCTCCTATATCTGTTCCCTAGGTCAGTTGTTTTTCCAGTGAGATATTTTATACTTTATTCTAATTTTCCAATCTTTATGTTTTGTTTGACTGGCTCAATGCCTCATAGAGCCCTTAGCTTCAATTTGACTGATTCTAATTTTTGGTGAATTATTTTCCTCAGTTAGTTTTTTAAACTCCTTTTTCACATGTTTAGTTTTAATTTTTAGGGAGGTATTTTGTCCAGTTAGATTTTGAATGTCCTGTCCCAGTTCACAAATTTTATTTTTTATAGATTTGTTTCCTTCAGTGAGATTTTTTTTTTTGCAATTTGGTCACTTTAGATTTAAATTTACTCTCTACTTCTCTAATTTGGCTTTTAACATCTTTCTTTACCTCCTCCAAGAATGCTTTTTGGGCTTGAGACCAATTCATATTTCCTTCTGTGGTCTCAAGTGTGAGTATAGAGTCCATGTTGTCCTCTGTATTTGGTTGTTCTTGCTCACTATAATATGATTGGATCATTTGTCTTGCTTTTGATTTCTCAGCCTCCTTCTTACCCATTGTGATTTTCTATTTCCTGACTTCTCTTCTCAGACTGGGAGCTAAGGGCCTGGTTGTTGACTCTGGATGTCTAGATTGATGCCAAGGCCAGGACTCTCAGTGTTTCCCCTGAGTTACCCCGAGGCTTATAGAGTAACCTGTGGGGGGAAAGAGTGCTCTGACCACTTCAGATTTCCACTTCTGTGCCTCTGGGCTACAGCTCAGGCCAGCTCAGCAGCTGGTGCCCATCCAGCAAAGCTGGTATCTGCAGATTCCCCTGATGGTGCTAAGGCACACCTGGGCTTGTGTTGTTAGTGCTTGCTGGCTCCACTCCCAGGACTTGGGAGCTCTTGCTGGTCAGCTGAGGTGGGGTTTGTTGGGAAGCCTCCTGCTCTTCACTTCAGACTTCCAAGCCTGAGGCTGTTTCCACTATTTCAGGATTTTACTCTGGGTGGGACATTTATCTCTGGGTTTTCTGGAAGACAGAGAGGGAATCAGAGCAGCTATGGTTTACTCAGCCATCTTGGCTCCTTGAAGTTCAGATAGGTGATTTTTAAACATCCAGGCTGTGGGCTGATATTCCCAGGAGAAGCTGCTGTTGCTGTTGTGGCCCCTGTGTTTTTTCTTACCCAGCTCTAACCCATCCTCTGACTCTGTGGTGAGACAGCTGCGAATCACCCTTAGGGTGGATGAATCTTCTGGCTGGGGCTCTTTCTCACTCTGCTATAGTCTGCTCTCAGGTCTGTGGTGGTACAACCTCCACGTGCTCCATGCTCCCTCTGCCCAGACCTACAGGGGCACTTTCCTGGGCTGGGAATCTGCCACAATCCATCTCCCAGTGGATTCTGTCACTCTTGGTAGCTTTTCTTTAAGTTGAATTGAAATGTATCCCTTAATAACTTCCACCCATTGTTTGAAAGGTGAATATAGTCTTTAATTCTAAGGATCCTTGAAGAACATATTATTCCATTGCCTTAGTCTACAGACAAAATTACAATATTAATATTAGCAACAATGGAGACTTCACGTTTCTATGATGCTTTTAATTTTACAAAGTTCTTTGCTTACATTTTGTATTCTGCAAAGTAACATGTGAAAGTATTATCAACTGTATTTCCAAATGCAGAAACTGAGGCTCAGAGAGGTAAAATAATTTCCTCAGGGTCCTGTAGACAGCAAATGTTGGAACCTGCATAAACTTCTATAGAGCAAGAACAATTTATTCTATATAATAGTCATTTTCTTCAGTGTTTTGCTATTGAAGTACATGCTAGCTATGTAATGTACATTCCATACCTGCAGTAGATATGACTAAATCAGAATATCCTTGCAATAAATTATCTCTTGAAACACAATGTACAATCTGCCAATCCACTGAGCACACCTCCTTACCAAAACTGCTTGCTGTGAATACAGGGAATATTGTTAGTTTTCTTTTATTAATTTTAGAAATCATACACATTGCTGGGGATGTTATTTCCCCACTGCTTTATATAGTGCACTCCATTACGAAGAAAAATGGACACAAGTAGCAGCCAAAAGAGAAATGAAATTTTAATCTATTTTATCTATAACTTCAGAGAAGCATGGAGACTTCTCTGGATGTCAGGAAAGTGATTAATGGAATACTAAAAGTCCAACACACAGCTGAAAGTCAGGCTACTGGTTCTATTAGCTAAAATGATGAAGATGTGAGTTCGAGTTCAAGACAGATATTCCACAATCAATGGAGTCTTCATGAGTTTATTAAATTATTTATTAAAGAGTCACAACAGCATAATATACTTTGGAAAGCCTTTTGTTCAAGATAGGAATGGGTTTCAGATGGAGCATCTATGAGAGTAGGCTGTTCTTGGAAACTGTCGTTGGCACAGAATCTAGTAGCTAGAAATCTTCAGGGCTCCAAATTCTGTGTAACATGGTAAATCTGTTTAGACCTACCCACTAGTACTTATAATGCTATTCATGTCCCCTTACATCCACTAGTCATTCTATTGAAATATTAGTTATTTTATTGCCATTTAAAATTTTTTATTTTATTTTTGTATCATTCTTTCCTTTCCATTTTCCACTATCCAACCCTCTACCTCTGACTGAGAAAAGAAGAAAAAATAAAATCTTTTATAATTATGTACAGTCAAGCCTACATTCATTGGCCATGCCAAATCAAAAAAGAAAAGTCCCAATCTATACTCTGAATTTATCACCTCCAACAGGAGGAAGCAGTTATCACATTTTATCATGAGACCTCAGAAATTGTGGTTAGTCATCGTGTTGATCGCAATACAAAGAAGTTCTTTGTCTTTACAGTTTTGTACTAAGTGTATAAATTGTTCTGGTTCTGCTCAACTAATTCTTTATCACTCTATACAAATATTTTCATGTATCTCTGGCCTTCCATATCTATATATGCACACATACATGTAGACATATACATATATGTACACATATACATATATGTACACATATAAATACACATGTGTGTATTGTTGTACACTATTCTATCACATACACAGAACAACTTGTTCAGCCATCCCAACTGATGGGAATTCTTAGTTTTCAATGCTACTAAAAAGGCTACTATAAATATTTTTTGTACATAGGGGTCCTTTTGAGAGTAGTGAGGAAAATTCGCTGTTTTAGAAAAGAAAAAGGCAGAGTGCCTCTCAATGTTGGTAACTTTGTGTTATGAGGCTGGAAGGGGCAGATGAAAGAAGCTGACTTGAGAATTTCCAAAAGGTGGGATAGAGGAGAGGCCTCTCTATAGTATTCAGAGTAAATGCTGAGGCATCAGTTATTCCAGGAAATAAAGAAACTTATGTAGGTACAAATCCCAGATGTAAGGATTTAGAGAGGTGTCTAGCTAGATAGAAGAGGGTATGAGCTCCTTAGGGATGAGAAGATGGAACCTGCCTCCATCGGGTTGACTCCCTTTAAAAGCTGTGTTTCCCTCCTCTGTTGCCAGAGAGTAGAACAAGGTAAGAATAAGTACTGCACCCATGACTTCATTTGTGTAAGGATTCCCTAGGTGAGGAAGTTCCTTCTACCAAGGAAAGTCAGTGTCTTCTCTACAATTTGATATTCTTGGAGAGTGAGTCATGAGAAATCTTGAACCTACTTTCTCCTTCCCTCTGACTTATTCTTCATGTAACTGTCAGATTTCTGTTGCTTATTTATCAATTTAGTCATATATACTACTCCTTTTCTCAAAAACCTTCAATAATTCCCTGTTGTTCCAAAGTAGAAAGCTGAGAAGCTAAATGACTTGCCCAAGAGTCATGAAGCCAAAATCAGAGGCAAGTCTTGAACTTGGGGCTTCCTGTCTTTGAACCTTGTGTTTTCTCCACTAGGAAATGCAGCCTCTCAAATGATCACAAAGAAATATTTAAGCAGTTATCACCTTTGGCTCTGTTCTTTAAAGGTATGAAGATATGAAGAACTATCTAGGGTCGGTGGCAATATCAACAACAGCAAATAACAACTCCAGTTTTTCTAGTACTTCAGTGGTTGTACAGCCCTTTACACACAGTAATCCTGCAGGGTTTTGTTGAAGCCAGCTCATGCTGGGTTTGAAGAGCCTGCTTGTCACACTTTCAGTGTGAGCCTTTACAACCTGAAAATTGGCAAATACTAAAAATCATGTCTTGATTTAATTGTTTTATCGATTGCCTAAATAAGAAAGTGATGGAGAAAATATCACTAATGCAGATTAAACTTAAAAGTGTGTCTTGCATTTTAGTTGTTAAACATTTACCAGCAGGTCACTGTCTGTGAGGTAAGTTACAGGAGGTTCATTATCCCTTTTTTACTGATAAGGGAACTGATGTTTAAAGAACTGACTCTGGATCATCAACTTTCTTAGGACTAGAATTGGGATGAAATAGGTTTTTCTACTATGCCATGCTGACTTACTCCAGAGTTATCCCAGGCTAGTTCTTAGATTGGCTGGTGAGACTCAAGGTCCATAATGGTAGTGCTGAGGCAGGATTTCTAGTCAGATAGGCAAGGATCAAGCTACACCCCATAGGTAAAGCTAACTTGCCTAGAGGTCTCGATAATACCAGAGAGAGAGATCAGTGTGTTTTCTGAATCAAAAGGAACATGAAGCCGATGCTGGTCTTTGTAATAAGGCAGGCAGCATGTATTGGAAGGGTCATTTGGCTTTAGAGTTAGAAGTCTTGAGGATCCTGGTTAGAAACCTTGCTCTAGTATCTACAACCCTACAACCCTTGTGTCCTTGGGGAAATCTCAATTTCAGGGCCTCAGTTTTGTTACTAGTGGGCATTAGACTAATGACTTCTAGGTGATGGGGATGGGATCTGAATCCCTAAATGGAAGTAATAAAACTGGGACACCTGACTCTTCCCAATTAATCCTTTCATTGCATCCCTTATTGTCTGCACCTGGCACTACCTTAGACCACCACTCCTTGATTCCATGCAGACCCACTCCATGACTGCTGTATATAAGGTCCATCTTGCCTCCGTTAATGTGTTCAGATTGAATGTGGCCCACTTGTCTACAGAAGTGTCACAAAGATTCAGATTCCTTAAGAATCTTAATTAGTGATACAGATTCTCAGATTCTTTAAGAGTCTGACCCACTTGTTAATACAAATGCCATAAATGTGCAGATTCTTAAAATCTTGACCACCCCAGTGGGTGTTTTAATAAAAGCTTGTCTCTGGCTGAAAGAAAGCTTGGGTCAAATTCATTTGAGGCAGGACTTGTGTCATTTGCCTTTGAATTCCAGGAGTCCCAACACCCCTGAACCTCACCATAGGTACCTTTTAATTTCTCAATTTCTGTGGTTCTCTCTGGTCACATGCACAGCGTTGGGGTGGCCAGAGCCTATTCTACAATTTCCCTGACAACTGACA
>CM053588.1:129014543-129032139 GCA_028646515.1 Pseudochirops corinnae | reverse complement strand
CTTCCACTTGCTCCACTCTAATTTTGATGGAATTATTCTCTTCAGAGTGCTTTTGAGATTCTTTCTCCATCTGGCAAAGTCGACTTTTTAAGGCATTCTTCTCCTCATTGGCTTTTTGGGTCTCTTTTGTCATTTGAGTTAATCTATTTTTTAGGGTGTTGATTTCTTCTGTCAGATTGCTGACTCTCTTTTCATGATTTTCTTGCAACATTCTTATTTCTCTTCCCAATTTTTCTTCTACTTCTCTTATTTGGTTTTGAAAATCCTTCTTCAGCTCATCTCTAGCTTTAAGGCAATCTTTATGTTTATTGGAAGCCTCTGGTGGGGAAGCTCTGGCTGTGCTGTCTTGCAGCTCTCTGCCTTGGTCCTTCTTTTCTTCAAAGAAGGAATCTAGGGTTTGATTGCTGTTCTTATCCTTCTTCTTATGCTTATTATTACTCATGCTTGGTCAGTCCGTGATTTATTTTTTTAAATCTTTATTAAATTTATTAAATAATTTATTTAAATTTAAATTATAATTCCCACATCCGGCTCCCTGGATACAGAAGACCCACAAGACCAAAGCCCAAGACTGCCATCTGGATCCAGGCCGCTCAACATGACATCACTCAGCCTCTGAACTATTGCTTGGTCCTCCTGCAATCTGTAGGCTGAGGGCACGGAAGCTGCAATACAGAGGTGGGTGCAAAACCTCTGCCTTTCACTTTCCAGCCCTGGAGCCCTTTTGTCCAGACCACTTTTCTCCCCTGACTTCGCAAGTCTCAATGACCTAATTCTGAATGCTGCTGTAGCTGCAGCTAATCCACTCACCAGAGAGGCTCCTCGGCTCCTCCCGTCCAGCCGCCCCCGGGGCTCAGCCAGGGCTTCAGGCCAGGCTGGTTTTGGTTCGCAGTGCTGATATGGTTCCTTGTAGCCGAGCTGACTTTAGTGGAAAGTATATTTGTGTGTGTTTTGGAGTTCTAGGATTAGTTTAGAGTCATATTTTATGGGTATTTTGGGGTGGCTACGTGAGACCTGCGATATGTTGCTGCTGCTATGCTGCCATCTTAGCTCCGCCCCCCTAGTATACCACTTTCATTGTTAGTGATTTACATAATTTAAAGCATGAAATAGTTATGAAGAAAGAAGTAATCTTGAAGTTACATAGTGCCAAAGGATTTTAGAGAATGAGAAATATATGAGATAATGTATTTTTTATTTTTCCAGTTGTCCCTTTTGAAAGTAAATAAAGATAAATTTTTCTTTTAATTGAAAGCAATGTAAATGATACAGGGTAAAATTTTAACTTCATACTACATGAATGGACTCTAGGAAATACCTTGTGCACTTTGGAAGCTGATGCATAAGCTAGGAAGAGTTGATGGACAAGAGAAATATCTGAACCTTAAGGCACAAAACTCAGAATATAGGAAAAAGAGGCTTTCTCCAACTTATTTGGATGAGAATTTTAGTACTTAAGAAGGTGCCAGGTTGTTTGGGGGACTGAAGCTTTGTGTTCCACTTACATGTTCAGATATTTTTTGCATTATTTTCCATCAGAAGAGAAAATTGTTAAAGTCAAAATGGAGAACTACCCAATGGGAAGAGTCCCTGGCTACAAGGGAAGAAATAATATAATTAATATACCTACATGCTTTGTTTATTTAGCAATGTGATTATATTAATCAAAGAGGAGACATAAGTATGGCTACCTGGTATTTTCTAAATGCATATACCTTGCTGAACAATAATTGGAAGTCCATTACTTCCTGCAACTGGCAGGCTGATGTTTCATGATGAGTTTGCACTAAGGAAAACAAAATGGCTGTGTTTGTGCTTTTATGGGAGAGTTTGCAACATAAATGGCTTTCTCTCTATTAAAGGTTAAAGGTAAATTAAAGCATACACCACAACAGTAGGAACTGTGATTTATATAATCTTTGCATCTCTGACAGTTCTCTGCCCACAGGAGATGTTTTACTAAAGGATGCACGAAGTGAAGTGAAGCCCTAGTTGAAGACAGGGGAGTTGAAAATGTCACTGGGTAAAGAAGAACTCAAACTAATCCAATATGGTAATTTCCCACTTTTATTCATTAGTATTGTAATAAAGTGCTTAACTCTGATATTTCTTTGCTGATGAAAGACTTTGTATGATGGTCATACTCTAACTTTGATGTCCTTTAAGTTTATATGGTGTAGAAACCCCTTTGACTTCCTGCTAGTTGCTGTATGGCTCTAGCTATGCTCCTCGAAAATAACTAATAAAAATGATTAGTATTGATTAGTTTTGCAAAGATAGGAGTGAAGCATCACACATAATAATTAAAAGCAATTATTTTAAGTGTTAGCCTATTCTGCAGTTCTTCCATGGGGAAAGTAAAACTTCTTTAAGTATGAGGTTAAGTTACCTGAACTCTTTCAATTACCAGCAAGATTTAACTTTAAAAAAGATGCACAAGTTGCCATCAGAGTCTGCATAAATGAATATACTGTGTCATGAGTTTTCTTAAAGTTCTGAAAGCAAAATCATGTTGAAGGCTCTTATCTGCTCTCGTTAGTTTCATTTCTGCAGCTGAGTGTCAATGCTGAGGCCTTGTGAACTGTATTCTCAAGCAAACATACATTTGCAAATACCATGTCACAAAAGGGGCAGTCACTACAAAACAGTCTCAAGATAAGTGGGGGCCAGTGACTGGGGATACACTAATTGATTAAGAGGAACAGGCTAATGGAGTGAGAGACATTGGCATAATGAATTAGCCTCTGTACACATATTACTAGGGTCCCTGAACTGTGGCAGTTAGGCAGTGACTCAGTTAAATAGCTGCTAAGAGAAATGGATGGTTGATGCTTTAAAGAAAATGAAAATTTGAGGGACAGATGACTCTATAGACATGTATAAGCATGTATATGCACTCATGACTCATATATGAGCCTATGCAATATATATGTAATAGGTATATTATATGTATAACTGTTTATACACCTATCACACAAACAGAATACCTACATATGTAGGTATATACATACATTATGTATGTATGTATATGTTTGTGTGTATGTATAAATATATATCCCCAAAGTACTCTTAACCCAGATTATTAAAAACACTTTAATTCTCCTTTCCTTGTCCCCATTTGATACAAACACCCATAAGACAAATTACCATTTTGTTTTTTTTAATATTAACATCATGTATTTATTTTTATAGTATTAATATTTATTTTTTTCCAATTACATATAAAAATAGTTTTCAACATTCAGTTTTGTAAAATTTTGTGTTCCAAATTTTTTCCCCTCTCTCTTATCCCTCTCCTCTGCCCAAGACAGGAAGCAATCTGATATAGGTTATATGTGTACAGTCACATTAGTCATGTTGTGAAAGAAGAATCATAAAAAGGATAAAGTACAGAAAGAAAAAAAAAGTGAAAATAATATGCTTCAATCTGCATTCAGACTCCATAGTTCTTTCTCTGGATGTGATTAGCGTTTTACATCATGAGCCTTTTGGAAATGTCTTAAATCATTGTATTTCTGAGAAGAGCTAAGTCTGTCATAGTTAATTACTGCACAGTATTGCTGTTGCTATGTACAATGTTCTCCTGCTCCTGCTCATTTCACTCAACATCAATTCATGTAAGTCTTTCCACGTTTCTTCTGAAATTCGCCTGCTCATCATTTTTTCTAGAACAATAGTATTCCATTACATTCATATACCACAACTTTTTCAGCCATGCCCCAATTGATGGGCTTCGCCTCAATTCCCAATTCCTGGCCACCACAAAAAGAATTGTTATAGAAGTTTTCATACGTGTAGGTCCTTTTCCCATCTTTAGGATCTCTTTGGGATATAGAGATTGTGGTGGTATTGTTGGATCAAAGAGTATGCACAGTTTTAAAGCCCTTTGGGTATAGTTCCAAATTGCTCTCCAGAATGTTTGGATCAATTCACCACTCCACCACAGTGCATTAGTGTTCCCATTTTCCCACATCTTCTCCAACATTGATCATTTTTCTTTGCTGTCATATTAACCAATCTGATAGGTGTAAGGAGGTACTTCAGTTGTTTTAATTTGCATTTATCAATAGTGAGTTACAGAATTTTTTTACTATGACTTTAGATAGCTTTAATTTCTTTGCTAGAAACTGCCCATTCAAATCCTTTGACCATTTATCAACTAGGGAATGCAAATTATAATTTTGTAACTTTTGTTCTAGGCATCTGGTTATAAGATCATTGATCTACAGCTATAAGGGAACTGAGAAGTTTTCTAGCCTAAACCTCTCATTTTATGGAAGAGGAAAATGAGACCCTCAGAAGTCAAGCAATTTAATAAATATTACACATGTAATATGTAGCATAACTGATATTGGAAATCAGATCCTATATTTCCAATTTTAGAATTCAATTTAATCTGATTTCATTTGGAAAGATTTTTTTTTTTGGCAGAGGGAGAGCATAAGAATAGGAAGACAGTTTGCCTTGGACTTATATAAATAATTCCAAACCAGGTAGAAGTTTTTTTCTGTCCTAGGTGAAGGGCCAAAAGAAGCAGAGAATGGAGTGGGAATTCATTCCTATGCCTGGTCTTTTATGCCTGTGATAGGATAGAAAGAGATATATAATATGGGCATATTTAGACTTATGCCTGGGCAGAATTGGCATGTTCCTTTGGTCATGTGATTTGGTATACTCAAAGAATCTCAGAATTAGAAAGGACCTCAGAAACCATTTAGTGCAATGTATGTACTTCTCCTTTCGTATGACATTCCATCTCATCTCTTTTTTGAATATATTGTCTTTAATGCCTACTCTTCAAAACCCAGTGAAAATACCACTTCTTACAAGGGGACTTTCCTGATCCTCCAAGATGCTTTGCTTGTATTTTCTGCACATATTATGTAATAGCCCCAACCCAAGACTGCCCTTAAACTAGATTGCTAGATTGGGTCCCCATTAGGAGATTGCTACTCATTAGTCTCTGGGTTGTCTTCCATAAGGGAATGAATTTTATAATACTGTCCCGCATGTCCCACCTTCCATTATCCCCCTTATTAATAACCAACTGATTGACTTCATGTAGGAAAGTGATTTACTGAGAAGGCATGGAAAGGGATAATTGCTATAAAACATTCCCCCCAAACTGTGGGTACACACTCCCTTTACCTATAAAATGCCCCCAGCAAGAGTGTGGGTCAAACTTCCAGTACGATGGTAGTGTATGACAGCATTATAGAGATCATATGTGGTAAAGCTGTAACTCATAGCTCCTGTTCAGTAGAAGTCTTTTTCTTTCTCTGGAGAAACTTTGTGAAGTATCCCTTAGATGGAGGTCTCTGCTATGTTAGTTATGTACTGCAGGGCAGGAGGGTTTCCTGCTGCAGGGAATCTTTCCCTCTGTACACACATCTTTCATCCTTACTGCTTAAGTGCCATGGAAGAGAGAGAAGTCAGGGGGCAGAGCCAAGATGGCAGAGTAAAAACAAGAACTTGTCTGAGCTCCCACTCCAACCACCTCCAATACCTGTAAAATATGATTCTAAACAAATTTTTGAGCTATAGAACCCACAAAGTAACAGAGAGAAACAAATCTCTTGCTGAAGGCAGCCTGATAGGCTGGGCAAGAAGGGTCTATTACACCAGACTGGGAGGCTAGCACAGTCCCGTGTGAGCCTCCTGGGCCCAGACCCAAGGTAGCATCAAAGAGTGGCCAGACCAGCCAGAGCAGACTTTAGGAGAGTGAATCACTGGCAGCTGCACTGGTTTCCAGACTTCTCAACCCATAAATGCCAAAGAGAAAGTACAATGTCAGTGGGGAACTCTGTAGGAAATAGATGACTGAAGAGTGTGGTCCAGTCCCTGCCCCAGGGGCAAGAGGTGATGGTGGCACAGAGACTGAAAGTGCCGCTGTGAGGCTGCCTCTGGAGATCCTGTCCTGCAGACTATAGGGGAATGATTCAGAGGGCAATGACTCTTGCCTGACCAGCTTGGATCCAGGTCGCAGTATTGGGTGGTGGTTCTGGGGTGAGGAATGCCAGTGTGCCAGAGCTTGTAGTTTTGTAGAGAGGACACCCTCCTAAGACCTCTGACAACATTTGTGAATACCCAAGCAATTTGGGACACAGCTTCCTCCACTCTGGAAGCAGAGTTCTACCACGGCAAAGAGCTCAAAAGTCAAGTAATTGGCTGGTAAGATGAACAAGCAGAGAAAGCACAAAAAGACCATAGAATCCTTTTTGGGGGGCAAAAAGGATCAAAACATGGAACCAGAAGAGGTCAGCAAAAGCAAAGCTCCAGCATCAAAAGTTTCCAAGAAAAATATGAAGTGCTTACAGGCCATGGAGGATCTCAAGAAGGATTTTGAAAATCAAGTAAGAGAAGTGGAAGGAAAATTTGGAAGAGAAATGAGAATGATATAAGAAAATCACAAAAATTGAGGCACTACCTGACTGAAGAAAATAAAACCTTAAAAAATAGACTAACTCAAATGGCAAAAGAGGCCCAAAAAAGCCAATGAGGAGAAGAATGCCTTAAAAAGCTGAATTTGCCAGATGGAAAAAGAATCTCAAAAACTCACTGAAGAGAATAATTCCTTTAAAATTAGATTGGAGCAAATGGAAGCTAATAACTATATGGGAAATCAAGATACTATAAAATAGATCCAAACAAATAAAGAAGTAGAAGGCAATGTGAAATATCTCATTGGAAAAACCACTGACCTGGAAAATAGGTCCAAGAGAGATCATTTAAAAATTATTGTACTACCTGAAAGCCATGATCAAAAAAAGAGCCTAGAAATCATCCTTCAGGAAATTCTCAAGCAAAATTGCCCTGATATTCTAGAACCAGAGAGCAAAATAGAAACTGAAAGAATTCACTGATTGCCTCTTAAAAAAGATCGGAAGAAGAAAACTTCTAGGGTTATTATAGCCAGATTCCAGAGTTCCCAGATCAAGGAGAAAATACTATAAGCAGTCAGGAAGAAACAATTTGATTACTGTGGAAACACAATCAGGATAATACCAGATCCAGCAGCTTCTACACTAAGGGTTCACTGGGCTTGGAATATGATATTCCAGAGGTCAAAGAAACTAGAAATAAAACCAAGAATGACATACCCAGCAAAACTGAATACAATGCTTCATGGTGTGTATGTTTGTGTGTGTGTGTGTGTGTGTATGTGTGTGTGTGTATACATATATATGTATGTATATGTATGTACAGCAGGGTGTATGTGTGAATAACTACATATGTGAATTTGTATATGTGTGTACATGTATATGTAGACAGAGGTCACAGAATAAGTTAAATAGGAAGGGATGGTATTTTTAAAAATACAATTAAGAAGTGAGAGGGGAATATAATGGAAAAAGGAAAAAGGGAGAGATAGAATAAGAAGCAAGAGAAAACTGTTACAATGGAGGGGAAGAGCAGGAAGGTGAAAGGAATAGGTCAACCTTAGTCTCATTGAATTTGGCTTAAAGGGGGAATAATATATGCACTCATTTGGGCATCTTACCATATAGGAAAGTAGTGGGGAAGGGGATAAGAGAAGGGAATGACAGAAAGGAGGGCAGATTGGGGGAGAGGGTAGTTAGAAGCACATACTTTTGAAAAGGGATGGGGTCAAAGTAGAAAATAGAATAAGTGGGGGATGGAACTAGAAGGAGGGAAATATAGCTATTCTTTCACAATAAAACTACTATGGAAAGTTTTGCATAACTACACATGTATAACCTAGATTGAATTCCTTATCTTGCCAGTGGAGATAGGTGAGGAGAGAAGAAGGGAAAGAATCTGGAAATCAAAGTATTAAAAACAAATGTTAAGTAATTATTTTTTGCATGAAACTGGGAAAATAAGATATACAGGCACTGGGGCATAGAGATCCATCCTGCCTACTTGAATTGTTCTAGGAAAGCATTGCCCTTACATCTTTCAGAAAGAAACTAGGTCTTTGAGTCAGGATTAAAGAATAAACCATTTACCAATTGCTGCAGTGTGAACAAAATGACATTTAAAGTCTTTTCCATATTTAATTTCTGTGGCCTTCTGTTAAAATGTTCATCTTAGTCCTTTCTCTGCTCTCTATTCTGCTCATAGTACAAATTAAGTTGGTGGGTTCACTGTAATGAGCTGTAAACCAGAATGGAAAACCCCTTCCTTGGGCACCATAGAATAAATAGGTCATTCTGAGCAATCGTTGTTGCCTCCGATGATTTATTATATTTAGCACTTACCTGTACACCGGAATGCCCAGCATTCAGACCAAAATGGTTACTTTGTCTCTACCAGTAAATGAGTCTTTAAAAACTGTTCCTTAATCTCCTTAATTTCTGTTTCTGCTCAGAATCTCACCCTTTGTAGTTGCTATTTCTTCTTTTTCTTCCCTTCAGGAAGATGAAACAGTGATAACTCCACCAGGAAGTTATGCCTCTTTGTTTGGGAAAATAAAAGGAGGGAGGGGAGACAAAGAAGAAAATGAGTTTAGAAACAGATGAAAATTTCTTTCCTAGCTTCCCAGCCTTCAGGACTAACTAGATGATATTTTGAAGTATGCTGATCTCCTCAGGAGAAAAATGCCATGAGAAAAGAATCCCACTGTGTTTGTTTTGTGATGAGAAATAATGGAACTCCTGGCATTGATGGTATTTGAAACTTGGCTTGAGAAAACAAAACACACCTCTTGGCTAATCAGGAGAAAACAATTTCGCACCAAGTAATAGAAGGTTTCCTATTACCATCCTCTCCACCTTCTGTTGAACAAAGTAGTCATAGATCTGGAAGGAATCTTGGTCATTATCTAATTTAATAAACTTTATTATGTGCCAGAAACTATGCTAGGTACTGTGGATACAAAGCTCAAAAAGAGATTCTCTGCCTAAAAAGGAACATAAAAAAACCTGAGTCTGTGCTTCATGGATGAAGAAACTGAAACCCAGAGGAATGAAATGAAGATTTTCCTGATATCCATAATTCTTAGTCTCTCTCATACTACTTTGGAGTTTATGTGATATGTATTTTGTACTTATTTATCTGTGTATCCATTATTTCCCCCCCCGTAGAAAAGCCTGCTACTTGATTTTATTGTTGTTCAGTCCTTCAGTTGTGTCCAAATTTTGTGACTCCATGAACTTGTCCATGGGGTTTTCTTGCAAAGATACTGGAGCAATTTGCCATTTACTTCTCTAAGTGTGTCCCCATATTACAGACAGGAACTAAGGCAAATAGAAGAAATGAACTATTTCTGTCTTTATATCTTTAGCATCTAGGACAATGCCTAGTGCAAGGAAAATGTTTTATAAATTGAATGAATGAGTGGTCCAAATCCTAGAACTGATAAATAGATGTAAAACTTGAATCTAGTCCTTTCTGCTGGTTCTTTCTACTGGTACTTCCTTGCTGAGTGATAGGTTCATTACAACATCATCTTTTAGGAGTTTTTTTTTTTCCTTTTTCTTTTAGTGATTAGCTTTAAATAAATAGGATATGTAGACCTTTGGCATCCAACATTTTAAATTATGTCAGCAAAAATGAGGGCTGCTTAAAGAGAAAAAATAGAGAACATTTTATACTGGGCAGGAGAGAAAAGTTAATACAAGCAAGCAGAGTGAAGGTAGCAGTTATGTCTGTGCAAAGCCTTTCTAAGCCACCTAAGGAGGTCCAAACTCAATGGGACAAATAAGGTAGATTTAGAAACTGGCTTGCAACAGGAAGCAGATGGTAATCTCAAGTGGTGCTGATTCAAGTTGGGAAATTGATAGACTAGAAATAATGGATTTAATTTGGAGAAACATAAAAATCAGTTTAAAAAACAGCAGGGGAAGGTAAAAAAACAAACAAACATAGAACTTTTAAGGAAGAGCTAGTTTAAAGAACCACTAGGGAATAGAAGAACCTACCCAGAGAGTCAGTGCAGGCAATAATTACTTTATCCCTTGATTGAATTTACAATAAACAATTATGATTTAAAATTATTAGTGGGCATAGATATATGTGCTGATGGGCTACAGAAAGGTTTACAAGCTGACCTAGATTGGATGGAATGGACCAGATTTTTGCATAGTTTAGTCTGTATATATCTCCAAACTGTATTGTTCTTAATGGGAATTCCATAAAAGAGCTATTGAATTAGGCCTCCAATGCCTTCCTTGCAGCTCCATTAGTTATATGGTTTTATGAGACTCATTGTTTACACTAAGGAAAACAACTAGAGAAAGAGTCATAAGATTTTGACATGCAGTAGATTTTTTCAAAAGAAACTTTGCTCTGTAAAGTCTTAGATTATGCTTATATTAGTGGTAGCTAGATAGTACACTGGGCATGGAGTAAAGAAGACCTGAGTTCAAATCCTCCCTCAGAAATTCATTATGTGACCCTACCATGTCACTCAGTCTGCCTATCTAGTTTTATGTATCTGTAAAATGGAGATGATAATCATAGCAATTACCCCTCCACCCAAAGTTGTTTAAAGATAAAAATAAATAATATTTCTGAAGTACTTTGCAAACTTTAAAGTGATATAGATATGTGTATATGTCCTTTAATCTCTGTCTGCTTCATTTTCCTCAACTGTAAATTGAGACCTGAAGAAGGAAATGGCAATATCTTTGCCAAGAAAAACCCTGTAAATGGTGTCGCAAAAAGTCAAACACAATGAAACAACTTAAAAACAAACACATATTATTACTATTGTTCATGTTACATAAGGTTTTTTTTTTTTTTTAACATATTGAGCCAATTCATTTCCCTCTAAATTTGGATTTGACTGTTCCTGACAGTTAGGCATACTTCATATAACATGCTTAGAATAAAAAAACAAAAAAAGACACATGAAGGATTAAGGTGATAGTTATATCTGATAAAACCTCAAGTGTAACATCTGTCTGATTAGGATCATGGCTCATAGGTTTAGGTCTTTAAGGGACATTTGGGTTCGTCTTGTCTGATTTCTCCCTTTTATAGAGAGGATAACAAATAGTAAGATTAAGCAATTTGTCCAATAGCTAATATATGTAGTATATGATTACATATGTAGTGTATGGCTCTGTCAGGCTTAATGACTCCAGATCCAATACTCTTTTCATTGTTATGACTTTATGCAGGTATGTTCTGTCCTTCAACCTGGCTTTAGCCTAAGCCAAGATGGGCTTTGCCATTCTGTTTTACTAATTTACTTTCTATTTTGGAAAAATAATTCTGGCAGCTTCTACACTTCAGTTGAATTCGCCATAGTCTTCATCTTCTTTGGTCTCATCAGATTCATTCTCTCCATTGTGCCTGATGGCTGTGGTAGTGAAGATGAAAACTCGACATGGAAACCAAATGAAATAAATGGAATTCATCTATACTATCTGCTTGGTGCTTAGTCATACTCTGGTTCATGTTGGTAGTGAGTCTTTTGTATATGTACTCCCTCTCTCCCTGAAAGTATTGTGAGCTCCTTGAATACTCATGTGGAGCATTAAGTTTCTTTGCATCCTTCACAGATTTTTTGCTTTGCTGTTCTAAGACAACAAGCATTTGTTAAAGCAACAAGCATTTATTAAGTGCTTACAAATGCTATGCACTTTGATATCTGCTGGGTTTACAAATATATGCAAAAAAAGATAAAGATAGTCCCTGCCTTCAGGAGCTTACTCCCCATTGGGGGAAGACAACATATTATAGTTAGGTAGAAAGTGCATAGAGGAAAGGGAGGGAAAGAACTTGAGTAGGGTCATAGTGTTGAAGTCTGGAAAATCAGAATCAAGGACAAGAGGGAAATGAAAATTGGCCAGTTTGGGCTTTGCCTCAAAATTTAGGTCCTTGGAGGGACTCAGAAATGGGAAAGTGAATATGGTATGCTATTTTGAGGGAGAGGAGGGGGATTTAAATCTTTCTGGGTTAGAAGGACACAGGAACTGAGATAAGATCTAGTATAAGATGGCATCTGAGGCATGGTGGCAAAGGGAAATGAGGGCTGGATGTATTTTTCACTTATGTCTCACACCAAATGAAAGAGGAAGTCCTGTGGATCCCATATTCAGAATATATCTTTCATTCCCCTTCTGTTTTCCATCTTAGTTCAGACCTTCATTATTACCAATGTAGGTCTTCCCATCTCTAGTCTTCTCTGCATCAGCTCCATTCTTCTTGCTCTTGCCATACTTCCTCTTGCATAGACTTGTCTTACTCCTCTACTGAAAATATTAAGTGGTTTCTTCTTGTTCTTAAATAATATATGAATTGTATTGACCAGACCAGCCCATGTTGCTACACTACCTTTCTGTTCTCATATTATTCACCTCCATGTACTCTGTGTACCAAATAAATTATATAATTTTCTATGTATCACCCCTTGCCCCCCAATACATTCTATATCCTCACACCTCTATACCTTTGCTCATATTGTTTCTTACTCCTGGAAAGTTCTTCTCATCTTCATTTGCTGAGTGATATAACATCTTTCAAAAATGAGCTCAAGGGGCAGCTAGGTGGCACAGTGAATAGAGCACTGATGCTGGAATCAGGAGGGACCTGAGTTCAAATCTGGCCTCCTACACTTGACACTTACTATGTGTGTGACCTTGGGAAAGTCCCTGAACCCCATTTACCTTTCCTTCCCCTTTCTAAGACAAAACAAAACAAAACAAAAATGAACTCAAGTGTCATTTAATCCAGTTAGACTTCCCAATTCCCTGGTTGATAATGTATTTTTCCCTCTTCAGTTCTCACATAGCACTTTGTTTTGTTGTCAGCTAGTTTAATATTTTCCATGTTACTTTTTTCATCTCTCTGTTAAGAAATGGGATGTGTCTCATCTAACCTTTTTATCTACCCCAGCACATAACATAGTGATCTGCAAAGATTAGGGGTATAACGAATTGATTGCTTATATGAATGAAAGTGAGTGAATGGCAGATAAGCATTGGGAAGCCATTCATCCTCTGGAAGGAGACAGTCCTAGGCAAGGGGTTATTGGTGCAGCTGAGGTACATGCCAGTATTTTCCTCACCAGTTTCCTGAAGAATGTGTTAATTTATGCCCTTGGGTATAAAAGGACCTGCTAAAGTATTCTTAGAAACCTCAAAAAAAGGGACACTGAGAAATATAGTCCAGAATCTTAAGCTAGAAACCTACTAAATCAGAGGCACACTACTTTAACAGACAAAGTCAGATTTCACCAGAGAAAGCAATGGGGAATGTGAGAAAGATGGAGCTAGAGAACTAGAATTCACTAGGAATAAGATGCTCAAACAAAAATTGAGTCCAATGGGCTCATCACAGGGCAGTTTTTTTTTAACAGGACTGAATACAGAGGCAAAGAGATCAAAGGAAACAAGAGCTGCCATTCATCAGTCAACAGACATTATTTAAGCACCTACTATGTGCCAGACACTGTGCTAGATGTTGGGCGTACAAGGAATGAAAAAATCCCTACCCTCATTGAGCTTACATTCTAATGGATGCGTTATCTGTTTGCCTCTCTCCAGTTAAGTCAGTTGGAAATTACTTTTGTGTGTTTGCTCTATTCCTCTATCAGGCTTTTCTTAAATAAATAGGCAAATTTCATGCATCCTGTCTAGTTTAGACCAGATTGGAGGACAATCTGGGGAGCCACAGTATCTTTTTACCATCTGTCTAACCGAGTACTCAGCTCCAAACTTTTACTACAGTATATAGATTAAGTCACAGAAATGATTTGCCTTAATTTTCTTACATTTAAAATGGAAGAACTAGAAAATCCGTTTCTTTGATTATGTGACAAATCTGAACGTACTCCCTTTAAGCCTACACCACTTGTATCTGTACAATGGTTATATGGGGAAGTATCATTGCCTGTTGCTTCTGGGAGAAAGTATATATTAGCTTACGGGTTATTGAAGTGAAAGAAGAGAAGAAGGTATATTTCTTTTTGACTTTTCTTTTTCCTTTTTTTTTTTTTTTTGAGGGGGGAAGGTAGGGCGATTGGGGTTAAGTGACTTGCCCAAGGTTACATGGCTAGTTTTGTGTTTAGCATCTGAGGCCGGATTTGAACTCAGGTCCTCCTGACTCCAGGGCCGGTGCTCTATTCACTGTGCCACCTAGCCGCCCCTATATTTCTTTTTTTTTTTTTTTTAATTTTTTCTTACTTTATGAAATACAACAAGCATTACCATAATATAGTAAAATTTTTTAAAAGGATATGAAACTGCAAATCTATTATGTATAACTTCTTTTCCTTTTAAATAATGATAAAGTCATCATGTAAGTTTCTTTTTTCATATATGTGTGTATATACATATATGTTTATGTATATATGTAAAATCATTATATATATATTTCTATTTATTAGTTCTTTATTTTAAGGAAAGTACTGTGTAGTCTAATAGGAATACTTGGGCCAAATGAATGATTATCTTATTTATAAGTTTATGGGGAAAATATAAAAGCTTAAATATTGAGGCCAGAAATGAAAATTCTTTGACTAATGCAGGTAATGTTAACTATTTGGAAAATAACATTCCACTGATGATTTCCATTTAACTGAACACATATTTAAGAAGTACCTACACATATGCTGACGGAATTCTTTTCAGTACTGATGATTGTTATGGGAATATGAAGATCTTCCCTGTTCGTAGGCCCTTTGATAGGCTTAAGTGTCTCTGAGAACTTTCCCTGATTTGAAAGTATACTCTGCCCCCTAATAGGCTGAATGTGGTCACATGGAGCCTGTGGTGGGAGGCTTGTTCTTCAGGAATGCCCACGCCTTATTACTTTGTGATTGGTCAGTGGGTAAAGAAGGTTGTGACATTCTCTGACCTAGGAGAAGGCTATATATACCCTGATGTGAGTTTTTGCTTTGGGGATCACTTTGGAAAGAGTTGTGTGATTTTGCCAGATGAGACTCTGGGGAGCTGTTGAGTGCCCCGCCCCCCCCCTTTGAAAACCCACATATTGGTGCTTCCCTCTTGTAACAGCAATCAGTTTAGCAGATACTTAGCACTTAGTAACTTAGGGCTAAGTATGGAAGGTGTGAGCTCTGTCCCCTCTTGAGAGGGTGTAAACTCCCCTGTTGACATGGAAGAAGGGGATTGGCTAAGACAGAAGGCCAGTGTGTGTATATAAGCAAGAATTCCAGAGACAGAGGGACAGAATTGAGTATCTTCCTCCTGGTGGCTCCTGTTGGAGGAAGCAGGATTGTCCCAGCATCTGGGAGCTGGGCTACTGGACTGAAGAAGTTGACTAGGACCTGGGAGCAGTCTGCTTCTGAATCCAAGTGACAGTTTGGTGGATTCAGGTAGGAGCTGGGACCATGGAAGGGGATCCAGGGAATCAGAGAGACCATCCAGAGTCAAGATGAAGAAAAGGCTTCCCCTTGGATGAAATTGAAGTTTGCTGGACACAGAGGGTTTGTGTGGTTTTTCTAATGATTGTATGTAATGACTGATTGAGTTGTATGATTGCCCCATGAGTGGAAGATTGATTATTGTATTGTGAATTGATTGAATGATTGAGTATTGATTACTGCATTGTGATTTGTAATGAATGTTTGCCTTGATTTGTAATGGAATAAACAGAGTGTTCACTATACTGTGTAATCTGATACTTAAAAGCTGTTCACAGTAGCATTCTTTTGGGAATCTGCTGATGCATGGCATTACACCTCTCTGGTAACTGACTAGGTATGGATGTAATGGTCAGACGGTTGCAAGCCCGTCTGCTGATCTGTTTCTTTGTCTGCTTGTAACTTCTGTTTGCATTCTCTGAAGTTCGGGATGCGGACTTTTTCCCCCTGAACTAGGTAAATGATATATGTTTCATTGATTAAAGCAAGACTGTTAACCCATTTTGAGTTGCTTTCCTTTAGAAAAGCAGATCTAAGAACCTGTGCTAGCAGGCATCCTGGGTAAGCTAGGGTACTTGCTGATACAGTGATACAAAAAGAAATCTAGACAGAGTCCCTTATGCCAAAGAAGTTACACTCTAGTGAGGATAATAACAACATTTGACATTTACATAGTACATTAAGATTCTCCCTGTCCCTTGTCCAGCACTCGGGGAATGGCTGAACAAGTTGTTGTATATGACTGTGATGGAATATTATTGTGCTTTAAGACATTATGAGTAGGGGGCTCTCAGGAAAAAAGAAAAAAAAAACAAATATGGAAAGACTTCCATGAGCTAATGCAAAGTGAAATGAGCAGAACCAGGTCAACATTGTAACAGTAACAGCAATATTATATGATCACCTACTATGAATAACTTAGCTATTCTCAGCAATACAGTGATTGAAGAATATTCTGTATAACATATTATAAAAGGTTCTGTCCACCTCTTGAGAAAGTACTAATAAAGCCTGAATGCATATCAAAGATACTTTTTCTTTACTTTCCTTTTTTGTCTGTGTTTTCTTTCACGGAATGATTTAAATGGAATTCACATTTATAACCTATGCCAAATTGCTTGCCTTCTCAATGAGGGGTAGGGTGGGTAGGGGGAGAAAATTTGGAACTCAAAATTTGAAAAATATGTTAAGATTATTTTGGCATGTAGTTGGAAAAAATAAAATATTGAATAAATTTGACAGTTAAAAAATAGTCTGACCACCTCCATGAAGCAAGTATTATTAGAGTCATCATTTTCAATTTGCAGATGAAGAAACTGTGGGTTAAGGACATTAAGTAAATAGCTCATGTTCCTGTCATCTGGCAGTAAAAGCATTTTAAAGCATCTACTATGTTCCAGAGCATGCTCTAGGCCAGTGGTTCTCAACCTTCCTAATGCTGCTACCCTTTAATAACAGTTCCTCATGTTGTGGTGACCCCCAACCATAAAATTATTTTCATTGCTACTTCATAACTGTAATTTTTCTATTGTTATGAATTGTAATGTAAATATCTGATATGCAGGATGTATTTTCATTGTTACAAATTGAACATAACCCACAGGTTGAGAACCGCTGCTCTAGGCAATGGAGATAGAAAGATGCAAATGAAATAGTCCTACTCTCAAGGAGCTTACATTCTATTGGCGGAGATCACTTGTATAAACAAAATATCTTTGACATTAGTGTTAAAACTGAAATTTTAACCCTATTCTTCCTAATTTCAAGTTCAACAGTGTAGTCAACATGTCATCCTGCCTATCCATAGGAACAATGCTGATAAATAAAGACACATGGAGCTGAGTCAAGGACAGTTGTCAGATAGAAAAACTTCAAGAAGAAAGTCCTCTTTTGTATCCCCAGCACTTAGCACAGTGGTTGGCATATAGTAAATGCTTAATAAATGCTTATTAACTGATTGATTGTGTTTATTAATGTCTTTCTTTAAAAGTGGTGGCCAGGATTCTCTTTATACTTACTGAAGAGGCTACATAAAGAATAAAGGAAATAATCTTTTATTTTTTTTGCAGAGGAATTCTGTTCAACATATATATATATATATATATATATATATATATATTTTCCCACTTTTCTGGGTGGTTACCAGAGACTTGGACTGTGTTTACTGACGAAGAATATTTCTGGATCAAAGAAACATATTCAGAGATTAATGAGTGTTTGTTCTTGTATATATATGCCTTTGTATATGTGCACATGTATGTTAGGATTGAAACTCCTTGGTTAATACTTTTATATCAACTA
>CM053588.1:129002929-129014443 GCA_028646515.1 Pseudochirops corinnae | reverse complement strand
ATTATTCATGTGCTTTCATTTCTCCTGTACCATATCTTCAATACTAAAGTATGATATGTGATTTAGAGAGTGACAAAGGCATTTTAGTCCAAGTGTGATGACTGATCAGGGAACTAAATTAATGACAAGTGTAGGGTGGAGCCAAGATGGCCACACAGAAGCAGGAAAACTCCGTGAGCTCCGCCCATAACCAACTGAAATACCTCTAAAATATGACTCTAAACAAATTTTTGAGCTACAGAGCCCACAAAGTGACAGAGAGAAACAAATCACCTGCTGAATGCAGCCCAGCAGCCCTACTGGAAGGGTCCATGACAGTGTGCTAGGAGTCCAGCCCAGCCCTGCACAATGCAGTAGTTTTAGCCCCAACCAGCAGTGGCTAGAAAGGACTTCAGGAGAGTGGATCACCAGCAGCTGTGGTGGTTTCCACAATTATCAACCCACAAATGCCAGGGACAAAGGGAAAAGTCAGTGTGGAACTTTTGGGAACAGGGGGACCAAGATCACAATCTGGCCACTGCCCCTGTGGTGAGAAGGTGAGAAGATGCAGAGACATTGCGGCCATGCAGCCACCTCCACATGGCTGCTTCAGTGCTCCTGGCCTGAAGATCATAGGGGGACAAGACAACCATTCAGAGGGTAATCACTCTTGCTTTGACCTGCTTGGATCTGGATCGCTATCTTGGGTGGAGGTCCTGGGGTGTGTGACCAGTGAGCTGGGACTTTTGGGAGCTGTGGAGAGGGCACACCAACTCATACCTCCAGCAACTGCAAAAACCCCAGCAAACTGGGACAAAGCTTTCCTCTCTGGAAGCATAGTTTTACTGTGGCAAAGAACTCAAAAGTCAAGTAATTGAGTGGCAACATGAGCAAGCAAAGGAAGCAAAGCAAGCACAGTAATTAAACCTTAGATTCCTTTTTTGGGAACAAAAAGGATCAACGCATGGAACAGGAAGAAGACAACAAAGTCAGAACTCCTGTACCAAAAGCTTCCAAGGAAAATATGAACTGATTACAGGCCATGGAGGAGCTCAAGAAGGATTTTGAAAATCAAGTAAGAGAAGTGGCGCAAAAGTTGGGAAGAGAAATGAGAATGATGCAAGAAAATCATGAAAAGTGAGTCAACAACCTGACTGAAGAAAATAACACCTTAAAAATAGACCAGCTTAAATGGCAAAAGAGGCCCAAAAAGCCAATGAGGAGAAGAATGCCTTAAAAAGCCAAATTTGCCAGAAGGAAAAAGAATCTCAAAAGCTTTCTGAAGAGGATAATTCCTTCAGAATTAGAGTGGAGCAAATGAAAGCAAATTACTTTATGAGTAATCAAGATGATATTAAACAGCCCCCAAAAAATGAATAAATAGAAGGCAATGTGAAATATCTCCTTGAAAAAACCATTGACCTGGAAAACAGTTCTAGGAGATACAATTTAAAAATTACTGGACTACCTGAAAGCCATGATCAAAAAAAAAGAACATAGAAATCATCCTTCAAGAAATTCTCAAGGAAAATTGCCCTGATATAATAGAACCAGGGGGGAAAAATAAAGGGAAAGAATTCCCTGATCACTTCTTGAAAAAGATCCCAAAAAGAAAGCTCCTAGGAATATTATAGCCAGATGGCAGAGTTCCCAGATCAAGGAGAAAATATTACAAGCTGCCAAGAAGAAACAATTTGAATATTGTGGAAACACAATCAGGATAACACAAGATCTAGCAGCTTCTACACTAAGGAATCAAAGGGCTTGGAATATGATAGTCCAGAGGTCAAGTTACCTAGGATTAACCCAGCAAAACTGAGTATAATTTTCAGGGGAAAATATGGTCATTCAATGAAATAGAGGACTTTCAAATATTCTTGATGAAAAAACCAGAGTTGAATAGAAAATTTGACATTCAAATACAAGAAGCAAGAGAAGCGTGAGAAGGTAAACAGAGAAAAGAAATCATAAGGAACTTATCAAAGTTGAACTTTTTATATTCCTACATGGAAAAATGATAATTGTAATTTGTAAAATTTTTCTCAGTATGAGGATAGTTGAAGGGAATATAAATGTGTGTGTATATGTATATATGGATATATGTGTGTATGTATACATACATATATATGTCTATA
Source organism: Pseudochirops corinnae (assembly GCA_028646515.1). Classification (NCBI taxonomy): domain Eukaryota; kingdom Metazoa; phylum Chordata; class Mammalia; order Diprotodontia; family Pseudocheiridae; genus Pseudochirops; species Pseudochirops corinnae. The sequence goes on along the minus strand of CM053588.1, from coordinate 129,012,329 downwards.
TAAGAGCCTATATGTGCATATGAATACTTTTGTGAGTGTGTGTATATGTGTGTACATATATAGACAGAGGTCATAGGATAAATTGAGTAAGAAGGGATGATATTTAACAGGTGAGAGGAATATAATGAGAGGAGATAGGGAGAGACAGAATAGGGCAAATTATTTCATATAAATGAGGCAAGGGAAAACTATTACAATGGAGGGGAAAAACAGGAAGGCAAAAGGGAATGGGTCAACCTTACTTTCATTGAATTTGGCTTATGGAGGCAATAACATACACACTTATTTGGGTATCTTACCCTACAGGAAAGTAGGGGAGAAGGGGATAAGAGGGGAGATGATAGAAGGGAAGGAAGATTAGGTGGGATGGTAGTCAGAGGAACTTTTGAAAAGGGACAGGATAAAAGTAGGAAATAGAACAAGTGCCATGTGGGATAGGATGGAATGAAATATATTCAGTCTTTCACAATATATCCACTATGGAAATGATTTGCATAACTACACATATATAACATTTATTGAACTGCTTATCTGGAAGATAAGGTGACAAGGGAAGAAGAGGAAGAATCTGGAATTCAGAGTTGTAAGATCAAATGTTTAAAAATGTTTAAAAAAAATTAAAGCTGGCCACGATTTACCCAACATGAAAAAAAAATTAATGGCAAGCAATTATCGTGTTTCCTCTTAGCCTCAAAAACATTCTTGGAACAACTGCTATAATTGGATGTTCATCTGATTTTTAGTCTTTACCAAAAACAAAAACAGAAACAAAAACTTGGCTGTCCAAGACAGAACCATAGGCTAAGGAGAATCCTGGACACCACTTTTAAAAAAGAACATTAACATTGAACACTGAAGAAAATGACTTTTTTTTTTTTGAAAACAACTTCTTTAAAATTTGAATTGGCAGACTGAAAAAAAAGTACACAAGTTAACTAAAGAAAAAAATTTGTTAAAAATTATACAAGTAGTGAAGTAGAAGCTAATGACTCAATGAGACTTCAAGAATCAGTAAAAATCAAAAGAATGAAAATAGAAGAAAATGTAAAATGCCTCATTGGAAAAACAATTGACCTGCAAAATAGATCCAGGATAAATAATTTAAGAATTATTGGTCTACCTTAGAACCATAATGTAAAAAAAGAGCCTGCACAGCATCTTTAATGAAATCGTCAAGGAAAACTATCCTGAGATTCTAGAACTAGAGGGTAAAATGGTCATTGAAAGAATACACCAATCACCTCCTGGAAGAGATCCTGAATTGAAAACACCAAGGAATATTGTAGCCAAATTCCAGCATTATCAGATCAAGGTGAAAATATTGCAAGCAGCCAGAAAGAAACAATTCAAATATTATGGAACCACAGTCAGGATTATATAGGACCTTGCAGCTTCTACATTAAAAGATCAGAGGGCTTGAAATATGATTTTCTGTAATACAAAGAAGCTTGGATTACAACCAAAGATAAACTACCCAGTAAAACTGAGCATATTTCAGGGTAGGAGAAGGACATTCAATGAAATAGGAAACTTCCAAACTTTCCTGATGAAAAGACCAGAGCTCATGGGGCAGCTAGTTGGCACAGTGAATAGAAGACAGGCCCTGGAATCATGAGAACCTGAGTTCAAATCCAGCCTCAGACACTTAACACTTACTAGCCATGTGATCTTGGGCAACTCACTTAACCCCAATTGCCCAGCCTTACACCCTCCAAAAAATGAAAAAAAAAAGAAAAGGAAAGAAAAGAAAGAAAAGAAAAAGAAAAGACCAGAGCTCAGTGGAAAATTTGATCTTCAAATACATGACTCAAGAGAGGCATAAAAAGGTAAACAGAAAAAGGAAAAATATATTGCTCAATAAGGACAAACTGTTTATATCTCTACATAGGAAGATGATACAACTCTTGAATACTGTTATCTTTATTACATCATATGGAAGGGAAATACACAGACAGAGGGGGTGAATTTAAATTGATTTTGATGTGATGATAAAAACCTAATTAAGACTGAAAAAAAGATTTTAATGGAAGAAGAGAAAAGGAGAAAGGAGAAAAAGGTAAATTACACCACATGAGGATGCACAAAGACATTGCAGTAGAGGGGAAGAAGGGAAGGAGATCAGCATTGTTTGAACTTTATTCTCATCAGATCTAGCTCAAGGAGAAAATAATATACTCAGGTATAGAAATCTAACTTGCCCTATGGGCAGTTGGAGGGGAAAAGGGAAAGAAGAGGGAGGGTGGGGTAGAAGGGAGAGAGTAAGGGAAAAGAGAAAGAAAAGGGTGGGAGGCTAATAGAAAGGGAGGGCAGATTCAGGGAGGCAGTGATCAAAAGCAAATAGGTGCCTCCCCCTTTAAAAATCTCTTTGGGATACAGACTCAGTAGTGGTATTGCTGGAGAAAAGTTATGTACAGTTTTATAACTTTTGGACATAATTGCTCTTTGCTCTCCAGAATGGTTGGATCAGTTCACAACTCCACCAATAATACATTAGTGTCCCAATTTTTAAACATATTCTTGAACGTTTATTATTTTCCTTTTCTGTCATATTAACCAATCTGATAGGTACGAAGTGGTACCTCAGAGTCATTTTCATTTGTGTTTCTCTAGTCAGTAGTGATTTAAAACATTATTATGTGACTTTAGATAACTTTGATTTTTTTCATCTGAAAACTGCCTCTTCATAAGGGAGTTTATAATTTAGTAGAAGACAGCATGTAACAAATATATACAAAGCAAGCTCAATACAGGATAAATAGGAAATAATTTGAAAAATGAAAGCACAATAATTAAGAGGGGGTTAGTGAAGGCTTCCTGAAGATGGTAGGGTTTTAGCTGACACTTAAAAGAAGCCAAGGAGTTCAGTAGTTGCAGCAGAGGAAGGAGAAATTTCTAGGCATGTGACACAACCAGAGAAAATACCAGAACCTAGAGATGGAGGGTCTTATTCATGGAACAACCAGGAGACCAATGTCACTGGGTCAAAGTGTATGTATCAGAAAATAAGGTATAACAAGGCTGGAAAAGTAGAAGATTTTGAATGCCAAAAAGAGCACTTTGTATTTGCTTTGTATTTTGTACTGGAGGAAATGGGAAGCCAATAGAGTTTGTTGAAATGGGGAAGGGGAGTGCAACATGATTATTCTTTTTTTATAGGAAAATAACCTTAACAGATTTGAAGCAGGCAGACCAACCCGCAGGCTATATTTAGTAATAATCTTGCTGTGAGGTAAGGAAAGCCTGGACTTCAGTTGTAGCCATGTATTTTGCCAATGTGATATCCAAAGCAGCTGCTATAAATATGAAGGGATATTCCCCAGTTCAAATCACAAAATATAACAGACTCTCTTCCTTGAACACAAAACCAAAACGTTTATTCAAACACCAATAAGCCAAATCCATCATAATGATAAAGAAGTCTATCCATATTGCCAATGTGGGGGGCACCTACATCCCAAGCATTATTTTTAAGACAATGTTCATACACATCACCAATGCGGGGGACACAAACATCCCCAAGCTTTTCCTCCATTAGGTCTCCCCCTAAAAGAAGTTCCCCCAGGCAAAAATTCTCCCCCTCTCAGTCACACTAGCTGCACTGCCTGCTCTGCCTGCTCTTTCTCTCAGCTTTATCTTACTCACACTTCCCTTTGGCAAGCTCCTCTCACCATGGGCTCCATGTGGTCACATAGACCTATTAAGGGACAGGGATGATCTTTAAATTCCCATAGGTTTATTGAGGGTAAGGAAGATCTTCAAATTCCCTTATCATAACACCATATCAGAGGAAGGAAGGGGCCCTTAAAGAGATGTTGCTATGGTGAAACAAGTAGGCCTTGGCAACAGTTTGGATATGGGGGTTGGGGGAGATAGTGAGGAATCCAGATTGACTCCTAGGTTGCAAGGCTGAGGAACTGAGAAGATGATGTTGCCCTCTATGATTGTAGGGAAGATAAAAGGGGGGCATTTAGGTTAGTGAAGAAACTAAGGGTCATGTCAGTAAGATGATATGTGGCTGCTTGTCCTGAAGAAGAGAGGACGTGTGTGTGTGTGTGTGTGTGTGTGTGTGTGTGTGTGTATTTGGTGTGTTTGTTGGATGAGAGTGTTGATGAAAGGCTGTGAAGCGGAAGAAACAACAAACTTAGTCTATAAAGTTCCACTGGGAAGAATTGGGAACAATGATTAGAAGTTGAAAAGATGCACATTTCTGCTGCAGGTAAAGATGAATGTCCTAATAAGTAGAATTGTTCAAAAGCAGAATGGGAGATAGTGGTTCCCCCTTTTGAGTTGTTCAAATGAATATAACATAACAGTTTGTCTTGCATGTTATAGAGGAATGTTCAAGTATAAAGTACAAAGCAGAATAGATATCTTCTGAGATTTCTTCCAATTTTTACACACTGTGACTTTTGTGAAGTTGCATATACATGCACCCAATTTCTTGGGAAATCCAAACAATGCTGTGGGCCTAGACTTTATTAGGTTAAGAATCAAACCTGTGAAAAGCATACAGGTTAGTCATTGGGGTCCAATCCACTGGCAAGTAACAACCTTTCCTTCTCCTGGTGTCCGGATAAGATTATCCTGTGTGCTGCTGAGATGGCAATGCATGTAACCCAGCTGTGCTGTTTTGATCACCTTCCTCACCCGTGGTGCCAACTTATGTAGCTATTACCCCCAAGCGTGATGCTGCAACACTTCTAATAACACTGATTGCATATGGGCACTAAGAATTGTAATAGAGTTCAGCTATTGTATATTTAGAATAGATATGCCACTTAGAGAATTTTCCTTTCAAACTCCCTTTGACCAGATTCTGTAGGCTAGTTTTTTCCTGACCCAGATATAATTCTGATTGACTCTTCAAGAAATCCTTCCTCTTTTTATATAAGTAGCCCAGGTTAGAGCCCTTCCTTTAAATGTCAAGGTCACAGGATAGCAGCAGCAACAACAAAAATAATCCTATTTCTGTAGTGCTTTATGGATTTCAAAGCACTTTACAATATCTGGTCAGGGAGGTAATGAAACATTATGCCCAGAGGCTATGAGATACTAAATACAGCATCCTTTCTATACTGTCACATCTTTTCTTTCTTATTATAGAGATGCTAATCCAAGAAAGGAAAAAAAGGCATCTTACATCTGATTCTTCTGAAACTATTATTAATTACAGCTTTATAAAGGAAACCAAGATTTTTTTTTTCTTTACGGATTCATTCATTGAAATAACTTTGAAAAGCAGAATCTTGAAAAAGGCACCTATTCTGCCCTGTCCCTCTCACCTCTCAGCCTCCCAACTGTTATAAAGATGGTATAACCTGAAGGCAGTAAAGCCTACTGTGGCCTTTTTTGCCACGAGATGGCAATATTGCAACTTTGGCATTGAAAAACGCTGACTGGGTTAAATTGGACCAGTTGGATATTGACAGAGTAGCTGATTCTGGCAGGCAGCCACAAATAAGCAAAGTTCTGAGAAGGGGGGGGGAAATAAGAGAAAATTTTGTCACTTCCTATTTCTCACAAAAGGCTCCTTATAGCTAACCATTCACTTCCTCTCTTGATTTACTCCTTCCCATCTCCTTTCTGACCATATTTAATGTTTCCTTATTTCCCAGGTAACTAGGTTTTAGCATGTATTTGGTTAAATAAATCCATCCTAAACCTTCTAAATCTTACTTGTCTCAAATTTCTTCAATTATTTAGCACTTCAATTTAAATATACTCAAAATCGTAGAACTTAAATTTAATTCAATAAGCGTTGATTAAACAATTGTCTGTTATATACAAGACACTGTTATAGGCAAGTAGGGACACCCATGTAGCAATGTTTTAGAACTGACCACCCTTTCATGTGTCTTACTTGACTGGTGCCTCTCATCTTGCTACTCGAGTGGTTACTGTATTCATTCTCATCATCCGGAATTCTAAGGAAATATGGGTTATGTTTGAATATTTCTTCAATAATAGCTAATGTTAGGAGCACCACTTTCTCATCAATTAGACAGTTAACTCTGAACCTTCACTGAAGTTTATTAAATGTAAGTTCGTTTAAAAACTCAAGAAATGTTATCCCATACTTGAGCAATTTTTCACTTTTCTTTATATGCAATATTATTCACATTTATGTAACCTACAGTAATATATATAATATGTGTACATGGATACATATAGAAATATATATTTTATATATATGTGCAAAAATGTACATATAAACATATACACAATCCTAATCTTCTAGGCTTAAATAAACATCAAAGTTATTGGCTATACAATTTATTAACAAGGCCATAAACGATTACAGAAAAAACCTATGAATGATTATTTACAATATTTTAGTGTAAGGAAGACATCAGTACATAATGGCCAAAGTCACCAGTGACTATTGCTTCCATTCTTGACTTCTCTTTACTTCTGAAACATAGTCCCATCATTTACCTTCTCCTGATAGCAGCTAAAATCTCTCAAGAATTCCCTCCTTTATTCAAAATAAAAGGATTAAACAGTACTCTTATAATTTTTTCCTTTGAACCATGATAGATAACATCAGAATGATAACTAAAGCTTTTAAGTCTCCTCAGACTCCTCAAGGAATTTTTCATAAAAATGTTTCTTTATAAGAAAAAGTTAAATTAATTTTATCAATAAATTCTCTCAACCTCCTTTTCTCATTAATTTACTTAGTTTCTCTTCATCTATTCTTTAACAGTCTCTCTAGAATGATAGTCAAAAACTGCAAGTATACCATAATGCCCTCATGTTATGATACTTAAATTGTAACTCTTTAATATACCAAAGCCCCCTCTTTTTTCTCCATTACTATGTATTTAATAAAGATTTTTTTCTTTTTCCTTTTTTCTTTTTTTGCTTTTTGGAGGGCAGTTGGGGTTAAGTGGCTTGCCCAAGATCATAAGGCTAGTTTTTGTGTTAAATGTCTGAGGCCAGATTTGAACTGAGGTTCTCCTGACTCCAGGGCTGGTGCTCTATTCGCTGTGCCACCTAACCGCCCCTAAAATTTTTTCTTAATACAAGAGAGCACATCAGTACAAAATTCTTCCCAATGCATTTGATGGAATTGTTTTATTTCTTTTCTTGATCTATATATTATGAAAATCTCTCATGTATAAACCTCCCAATATATCAATATTGAGAAAAATATAATTTAGATTTATCTGTGAGAAGACAGCAGCTCTCTGCAAATAATAATAATAATAATAAAACAACCCAAAACATGGAAAGAAACTACATATAGATGTGAACCACGTGAAAAGATCACAGTGTTATTCAAACACTAATTTTCTTTGAAACAATTTAAACATCAGTGATTCAAGGGAATAATCAGATGAAGACAGAAAATGACAAAACTATTAATATAGACCATACTGTCAAATAACTTCATTCTTACTATTTACTTCATTGAGATGAGGACTTGAAAAGGTATGCCTGATAAGCAGCTTTATTCTAATTGGATTTATATTGCCTTTAAAAAAAAGCCACACCCAGAATAAGACAGTATAAATTAGCACTGCATATGTCATTATTTACTTTTCTTCATATTTGATCATTCATAAAGCTAAATAGTCTCCTGAAAGGACATTGAACATTGCTGGTGGCATGTTTTACCTTCCTTTAATGTCAGTTTGTGGGAGTAACTAAATACCAAGAAATCTTTGCATGAACTTGTGATCTAATTACTTAGGAAACATGCAAAACTTATGTTTTATAAAATGCCACTTCAATAGAAGATTACTGAAAAAATGTTAACTTCTATTTACTGTATTAAAAGATGGTGTTTTCTTGTATCAAGTTTCTTTCATTATTCTTCTTCTTTAGAATCAATTGTGCTTAAATGCTTAACTGCATCAACCCAGTTCCAACCTCTTGGAAGTGCACCTTTGTGATCTATCTTGTCTGCCAGCTTCTATTTCTGGGTTTTGGAAAGCTGTTCTTTGTTATCTTTTTTCCTTACTTGAGGGAGTTGTATTAAGAGTTTCAGCTGAAATAATGTTTCTTACTGACATCATTTAATATCAGAGAATCCAAACATCATAGATGATGTTTCTCCATGAACTGTTCTTTATTTTTAAGTGTTCATAAACCATAACTTGACTAACAATTTATAGAAATTTAGTAGGGAAGATGGAGGCAAGATGGCAGAGAAAAAGCACAAATTTGCATATGCTTTTCCAAATTCCCCTCCAAAGAACTTTAAATTATTCCTCAAAAGGAAGTCTAGAGCAGCAGAAATATTGGCAAATAGTAAAACAGTCATAAAAATCCACTGAAGAAAAGAACTCCTTAAAAAAAAAACAGAATTAAACCAAAGGAAAAGGAGGTATAAATGCTCACTGAAGAAAATAATTCCTTAAAAATTAGATTCAGACAAATGAAAGCCATGAAACACCAAGAAATAGTAAAGAAAAATTATTTTAAAAATAAGAAAAAAGAGAAGAAAATGTGAAATATCTCATTTAAAAAAACCGACATGGAAAATGCATCCAGGGGGGCTGAGTCAAGATAGCTGCAGGAGAACTCTGCATCTTGCCCCATAACCACCTCAAATACTTATAAAAGGTGACTCTAAACAAATTTTAGAGCTCCAGAACCCACAAAATTATAGAAAAACACATCTCCCCCTTGGGGCAGCCCAGCAGGTGGGATGGGAAGGGCTCATCACACCCCAGCCCAGCCTGAAACCCTGGCTTAGCCCCAGGGTGGACAGGACAAGCTGCAGCTGGAGCACTCTAGAGGGTGGATCACCAGCAGCTGTGGCAGTTTCCAGACTTATCAACCCATAAGAAACAAGGACAAAGTGAAAGGTTACTGGAACTCAGCTAAATTTGGGGGAGAAAAGCAGGTTGGTCATCCACCCACTGGGCAAGAAAGCAGCAGAAATGGCAGCCCTGCAGCTGCCTCAACGTGGCTGCTTCAGAGCTCTCAGCCTGCATATTTCAGGGGAGCCAATGGATCATTCAGAGGCTAAGTGCTCTAGACATAACTGGCTTGGATCAGGATTGTGGTCTTGGGTGGCGGTCCTGAGGTGTGTTTTCAGTGAGCCAAAGCTGGTGGGGGCTGCAGAGATGGCAGCCTCCTAATAGCTCTGGCAACTGCAAAAACCCCAGAGATTTGGAACAAATCACTCCCCTCTGAAAGCAGAGTTCTACTGTGGCTCAAAAATCAAATTAATTGACTGGCAACATGAGCAGGAAAAGGAAGCATATCAAGCTCAGCAATCCAACTTTAGATTCCTTTTTTGGGGATAAAAAGGATCAAAGCATGGAATGGGAGGAGGTTACAACACAGTCAGAACTCCCACACCAAAAGCTTCCAAGAAAAATGTAGACTGATTACAAGCCATAGAGGAGCTTAAGAAGGATTTTGAAAACCAAATGAGAGAAGTGGA
>CM053588.1:128986808-129002429 GCA_028646515.1 Pseudochirops corinnae | reverse complement strand
TGTTTGTGCAGAAACTTTTCAATTTAATGTACTCAAGGTTATCTATTTTGCATTTTGTAGTGCTCTCCAATTCTTCTTTGGTCATAAAGTCCTTCCTCTTCCATAAATCTGACAAGTAAACTATTCCTTGCTTCCCCAGATTGAAATGGCAAGTCTTAGCAGAGTCACCACAGAGTCCGAATAAAAAGTTTTAGGAGCTTTTATTAGCCAGCTGGAGGCTGTCCTTCTCGTACCAATCAGCAGCCTAGCTCAGAGGTGCAGAATCTTTTATACAGTACATTGTTAGATTTACATATCTAACTAACCTAATTTGTTACTAAGCAGGTGTAAACAGAAGTTGTTACTAAGGCAAGAGGGGGTTGTGAAGGTAAGCGGAGGGGCACAGAATATGACAATTAAGCAAGTAGAAGAAAAATGAAGAAAAAGACAAATTACCCTAGGCCAGTTTCTTGACTCCTATCTTAAGTCCATGAAGTTTTTCACTTAACTAGTTCCTGGCCATTTCAATTTCTCAGAAAAAAAGTGAATTGAGATGACAGTGCTGACAGTGAGTTTAAATATTTTTGTAGCCTCTTGAGCTTTGTTTTCCTAGAAACAGAAACTGTGAAGAGCATGGGGTGGATCAGTCCCGATGAGTTCCTATATGAAACAGGAGGGGAGAGTTGCTTACCTGTGCCTGTGAATCCAGGCAACAGTCAGGAGAATCTAGGCAACAACTTGGAGCACGAAAGAGGAGCCATGGGGTTTGGAGGTCAGCCTTGAGTTAAGATGAAAGGAGACTTTACTTGGGTACTCAGTGCTGACTCATTATATTGTAGCTTACTGTGACCTAGAGGTGGATGGCCTTTGTACTTTTCACTACCCCTTAAGGATGATTGACTTAAGGATGATCGTAAGCCCGCCTGGATTCAAGATGACAGAAGACTTGATTTGAGTGCTCTATATAGATTGAGGAGATTATGACTTATTGAATGATATCTCTTGTTTAAGACTATGTGGCCACCTTAGTAGTAATAAGATGTTATGTTATGTTCTTGTGAATGCTATGCATTAGTTTCTTGAATGTTTTCCTTTAGTTTATTGCTGAATAAATATGCAATTAGATATAGATATAGATATAGATATAGATATAGATAGATATATAATAGATATATAACTATGCAGTTAGATCCTTAAAATTATTCACAGGAGCAGTCCTTTGGAGAGCTGCTTGTGACTGACTTTACAATAAGTTGTAATCTTTTTTTTTTGCTTTTTGGAGGGCAATTGGGGTTGTGACTTGCCCAAGGTCACTGTGCTAGTTTTTGTGTTAAGTGTCTGAGGCTGGATTTAAACTCAGGTCCTCCTGACTCCAGGGCCAGTGCTGTATTCACTGCGCCACTTAACTGCCCCATTAAGTTGTAATCTTTTTGGTAATATTTTATTTAAAATTTTTGCATCTATATTCATTAGGGATATTGGTCCATAATTTTCTTTCTCTATTTTGACCCTTCCTGGGTTAGGTATCATTACCATATTTATATTATAAAAATAATTCGTTAGAACTTCTTCTTCACCAATTTTCCCAGATATTCTATATAGTTTCAGAATTAATTGCTCTTTATATGCTTGATAGAATCTGTTTGTAAATCCATCTGGCCCTGGAGATTTTTTCCTAGAGAGTTCATTGATGGCTTGTTCAATTTCTTTTTCTGAGATAGGGTTAAGTATTTTATTTCCACTTCTGTTAATCTGGGCAATTTATGTTTTTGTAAATATTCATCCATTTCACTTATTTTTATGGGCATATAATTAGGCAAAATAATACCTAATTATTATTTTAATCGGTGTTGAATTTACCCTTTTCATTTTTGATACAGGTTATTTGATTTTCTTATTTTTTTACGTCACATCAACCAAAGTTTGATCTTTTTTTTCCCATAAAACAAATTCTTAGTTTTATTTATTTGTTCAATAGTTTTATTAACTTCAGTTTTATTAATCTCTCCTTTGGTTTTAAGTATTTCTAATTTATTCTTTTCCTAGCTTTTTTTTTCAGTTGTATGCCCAATTCATTGATCTCTTTCTCTATTTTATTCATGTAAGCATTCAAAGAGATAAAATTTCCCCTAAGAATCATTTTCCCTACATCCCACAAGTTTTGGTATGTTGTCTCATTATTGTCATTCTCTTCAATGAAGTTATTGATTGTTTCTGTGATTGATTGTTTGATCCACTCATTCCTTAGGATTAGATTGTTTAGTTTTCAGTTAATTTTTAGTCTATCTTTCAATACCACTTCATTACATATGATTTTTATTGCATCATGATCTAAAAAGGATGCATTTAATATTTCTCCTTTTCTGCCTGTATTGTGAGGTTTTTATATTCTAATACATGGTCAGTTTTTGTGTGAGTGCCTTGTAATGCTGAGAAAAAAAATAATTCCTTTTTGGAATTTATATCCAAAGGGGTATAAAACTGTGCCTAAATTTTGTTCCAGTTATACCAATTCTATGTCTGTATCCCAATGAGGTCATAAAAATGGGAAAAGGACCCACATGCCCAAAAGTATTCATAGCAGTTCATTTTGTGGTAGCAAAGAATTAGAAAATGAGGGCATGCTCATCAGTTGGGGGATGACTGAAAAAGTTGTATTATATGAATGTAATGGAATACTATTGTTCCCTAAGTAAAGATGAGCAGATGAATTTCAGAAAAACCTGGAAAGATTTACATGAACTGATGCTGAATGAAGTGAATACAACCAAGAGAATATTGTACACAATAAGAGCAACATTCTGTGATGATCAACTTTAATAGACTTAGCTCTTTTCAGTAATGCAATGATCTAGGGCAGTTCTAAAGGACCAAAATTGTAGAATGCTATCCACATCCAGAGAAAGAATTATGGGATCTGAATGCAGATTGAAGCATACTATTTTCCTTCTAATTTTTGTTTGTTTTCTTTTTTTGTGAACCTTTGCTTTCAATTCTTCATTGCAACATGACTAATGTGGAAATATGTTTAATATGATTGTGCATGTATAGTCTCTATCAGATTACATGCCATCTTGGGGAGGGGAAAGGTGAGCATAGGGGAAATATTTAGAACTCAAAGTCTTTGTTTTAAGAATAATACAAAAAAGAAAAATGATAAATGTTTTGGAGGATGTGGGAACATTGGGACAATAATGTATTGTTGCTAAAGCTGTGAACTGATCCTAGATTCTGGAGAGCAATTTGTAACTTGAATTAAAGGGCAACCAAAAGGTGCATACCCTCTGATCCAGTAATAACGCTACTAGGTCTGTATCCCAAAGAATTTTTTTAAGAGAAAAGGACCTATATGTGCCAAAATATCTGTAGCATCCCTTTTTGTGGTGGCAAAATATCGGAAACTGAGGGGACACCTATCAGTTTGGGAATGGCTGAACAAGCTGTGGTAAATGAATGTAATAGAATACTATTATGCAGTAAGAAATGATGAACAGGCAGATTTCAGAAAAAAAAAATCTTGGAAAGACCTATATGAACTGATGCAAAGTAAAATGAACAGAACTGGGAAACCATTGTACACAGTATAAGCAACATTGTGCGACTATAAACTGTTAATGACTCAGTTCTTCTCAGCATCACAATCTAAGACAAATACAAAGGACTCATGATGGATGCTATCCATGTCCAGATAAATAATGGATGGGCACTGAATTCAGATTGACACATACTTTTTTACTTTATTCTTCCTTAATGTCTTTCCCCATTTTTATCTGTTTCTTCTTTCATATCTGTAACTAATATGAAAATTTTATGCAATATCCTCTATATAACCTATTTCAAAATTGCTTACCATTTTCAAAAGAGGGGAGGGAACAGAGGAAGGGAAAAAAATTTGGAACTCAAAATCTTGTAAAAATGAATGCTATAATTTTTCTTGACATGTAACTGGAGAAAAAATACTATCACAAATAAATTATCAAGGAAAATTGCTCTGATATTAGAGAACCAGAGGATAAAACAGAAATTAAGAGAATGTGCTTATCACTTCCTAAAAAAAAGATCCCCAAATGAAAACTCCCAGCAATATTATAGTCAAATTCCAGAGCTCCCAGATCAAGAAGAAAATATTACAAGTAGATAGAAAGAAATAATTCAAATATTATAGAGCCATAGTTAGGAAAACACAGGTTTTAGCAGTTTCTACATTGAATGACTGGAGTGCTTAAAATAAAATATTACAGAGGACAAAAAAGCTAGGATTACAACAAAAAATCTCCTACCCAGAAAAATTGAATATAATCCTTCAGAAGAAAAAAAATGAATATTTAATGAAATAGAGGATTTTTAAACATTCCTGATGGACAGACCAGAAATGAATAGCAAATTTTACCTTCAAAGACAAGAATCAAGAGAAGTCTAAAAAGGTAAACAGGAAGGAGAAATAATAGGAGGCAAAATCAGCTGCTTACATTTCTACATGGGAAGATGATACTTGTAACTCCTAAGAACTTTCTCATTATTAGCACAATTGGAAGTATAAATCAACAGAGGACAGAGATGTGAATTGAAAATAATGGTATGATATCTAAAAAAATAAATCAAGCATTGAGAAAGAGGAATTCACTCAGACAACGGGAAAGGTTGAGGTTGAAAGAGGTAATCTATCTCACATAAAAGAGATGCAAAAGAACTTTTACAATGGAGGGAAAATAATGAAATGGGAGGTGGGTCGTTGCATTTTACTCTCATCAGAATTGGCTAAGAATGAATCACATTCACACTCAGGTATAGAAATTTATCATACTCCATAGGAAAAAGGAGGGAAGGAAGGTAAGAAAAAGAAGGTGAAGGCTGATAGAAGGGAGGGCAGAGTAGCAGAGGTGGCAGTCAGGAGCAAAACACTTTTGAGCATGAACAGGGTGAAAGGAGAGAGAGAATAGGAAAGTAGAAGGAAAAACAGGATGAAGAGAAATATAAAGTTAGTAATCAAAACTGCGAAAAACATTTACAGCAAATTTCTCTCATAAAAGCTTCATTTCTCAAATATCTAAAGAATGTGAGTCAATTTTTTAAAAGAGGGATTCTCCAAATGATAATTGATCAAAGGATATTAACAGGCACTTTTCAGATGAAGTAATAAAAGCTATCTATAATCATAGCAAAAAGAAAAATGCTTTAAAACATTCTGGAAAGCAATTTGAAACTATGCCAAAAGGCTTGTTCCAGCAATACTGCTCCTAAGTCTGTGGCCCAAAGAGATAAAAGAAAATAAAAAAAATAAAGTACCTACATGTACAAAATATTTACAGCAGCTATTTCTGTGGTGACAAAGAATTAGAAGTTGAGGGTATATCCATAAATTGAGGAATGACTGAACAAGTTGTGGTACATAATTGTGATGGAATACTCTTGTACTGTAAGAAATGGCTAGCAGTATGCTCTTAGAAAAAACCTGGAAAGGCTTATATCAACTGATGCAAAGTAAAATGAGCAGAACCAGCAAAACACTGTGCAAAGTAAAAGTAATCTTGTACAGTTACAACTGTGAATGACTTAACTATTCTCAGCAACACAATGATCAAAGACAATTCTATAGGACTTATGTTGAAAAATGCCATCCGTCTCTAGAAAAAGGAGTGATGAAGTCCGAATACAGATCTAAATATACTTTTAAAAATCTTTAATTTTTTTCTTTTCTTTTTTTTCTGTGTTTTCTTTCACAACATAACTAATGTGGAAATATTTTTGCATGACTGCACATATATCATGTAAGTGAAATTGCTTTCACAAGGGGGGAGGGGAGAGAGAATTTGGAACTCAACATTTGAAAAATAAAATGTTAAAAATTTTTACATATCATTGGGAGAAATAAAATAATAAATTTAAAAATCATGAATCAAATCCACTAACATGTAATTTGAGATCAAAAAACATTTGTTATGTGTTTATTTTCTGCAAGTCATTATTTAATAACTCTCTTAGATATCGTGATCATTTAATGTTTTTGAAACATCTACCTTCTTGTCCTTGAAGAGCAGGACAGAGCTTGCCACCATGTAGACCTGTAGTATGTCTCAGAATCTCAAACAAACAAATGTGATCAACATCAAGACAACAATCAACAATTGCATGTGTCATTTCTTTCAGAATCACTTAAAATGTATGTAGCATATCTAAGACTAGTGATGTGAGCTGATTAAGGATAGTTATGTACCCTATTATATTCTCTTCATTAATTTGGGTTTTAAATTCTCTTGTCAAGATTTTGACTCAATCTTTCTAATTTTCCATATTTTTAGTAGCAAAAACAGGCACAAAATTAGAGTTAACTATTTCTACTTTTCTTCCATCACCTGTTATCAGCACCTATTTCACCCCCAGAAATGACTTTTTCTTGCCTTTTGAATTCTTCTTTCTCTGAAAAACTTTAAAATATTTACTTTCCTTAGCATTAATTGCAAAGGTCTACTCATTCTGTGTTTTAGTGTTCCTGATCCTCTTCCAAAAAGTCTATGTATAGGAGATTTTGTCTCTAACAGATGAAAACTAAGGTAAAATAGAATTCTTGTCTTAAACTATTTGTAGGGCTATCATATCATAGCAAGAATGGACTTGTTCTTCTTGTTCCAAAAGGGATAACTACTATCAACATGCTGATGTTACAAGTAGACAAACTCCTCAGTATAAGAAAGAACAGTTTGGCTTATTTTGTTCAGCCCCGGGGATAGAATGAGAAGCAGTGAAAGGATACCAAGAAAAGCAAATTTCAACTGAATGCAAGGGGAAAAAGAAAACCTTCCAAATACTTAGAGTTGTACAAAAATGGAGGATGTTCTAGGGAGGTTGCAACAGCATTAGAATTTATATAGAATTTTAAGGTTTGCAAAGGACTTTGCAAATATGTCGTTTGATCCTTGTAGCAACTCTGAGAGGTAGGTACTGTTGTTATCTCCCTTCACAAATCAAGAAGCTGAGTCTAAGAGAGATTTTGACTTGTCCAGACAGAAAGTAACTATCTATGGCAGGTTATGAACTCAGGTCTTCCATACTTCATGCATAGAATTCTGCCCATTATGTGGATTGACCCTAATTAGAGGTCTTCAATAAAAGTTTGGATGACCCTTCATTGACCACTTCACACAAAATATTCTTAGTCAGTTATAAGATGGACTAGATGGTCTCTGAGGCCCTTTTTAATTTTAAGTTCAGGTGATTCTAAGAGTATTTGATCACGATAGATTATTTTGTTCATGTCTGAAAGTAGAAAATGGACATTTTGGGTATTTAAACTTCTTATGTTGTCCTTAGGGCATATTCATTCTTGACTGTGTTTTCTCCCCATTGATACAAATAATTATACCTCCTTCTCAGTGTATACATTCTCCATCTGAAAAACTAGTGAACTACCTAAGTAAGTTTTGAGTTTTCATGAGAGCTCAGTTTCTTCATCTTTAAAGTAATATAAAGTTGTCAAGAGAATTAAATGGATTTATTAAAATGTTTGTGTAAGCAGCTATTTACCATGTAAGTTAATTCACATAAAACAATAAGCTATGTGTCATATTGGAAACTCCTGAATCTTCTGGGAAGGTCAGAGTAAGTATTGTCACTAGGGTCTTAATGCAAAATTGTAAAGTAGGTGGTTTGTCTGCGGTGTTCTCACACTTCATTGTTCTTTTCCATTATAGAGATACCTGTCCCCATTTTTGCTCAATGCTCTCTTGTTTCTCACTTGCTACCCAATGGTCTCTTACTTTGAATTAATATGCCCTTAGTCATCCTTCCTAGACCTTTCTAGCCTTAATGCATCTTGTTCTCCAAAATTTCTGTTCTAATACAGTAATATAGTAAAGAAGAAATCAGAGTTCTTTTTTTTCAGAGTTAAAGATTAGAAAGAATTTTTATTTTGTCGAAGGGATTAATACCAATAATTCACCTTTATATAGCACTTTAGGATTTACGGATCACTTTTCTCACAACAACCAGTGAAGTAGATATTACAAAATATCATAATTATCTTACTCATGAGGAAACTGAGGGCCAGAGAGGTTTAATGACTGGTCCACTGTAAGTTCCAGGGAAGTAATTCGCACTAAATTGTCATTGACTCATAGGCTAAATTTTAAGGATGTTGGCATTTTTTTTAAAAAGGAGCTCATTTGGCATTAATACACAAATGAATTTCTGATCCACAAAATTAGGGGGGGATTTCTGATTCGGACTTTGCTTACTGACCTTTACTGGAATGTTCCATTGGCTGGTCATACCTTAGCTACTTATTATTGAGCAAAATGAGACAGAGGTGGGAGAACTTTATACAATTAAGCAAGACCTTAGTTAATTCATTTTTCATAATTAAACATCTCTTAAAAGACAGGGTAGTCAGCTCATTGGGGATTGCAGGCAAGCCATGTGGTTGGAGAAAGTCTTTTATTCAGTGGAAGGCTGTGTCATCTAAGTTTGGCATGGCCACAATTGCTATTCACAGGAAGAAATTGGATCCTGGGGGAGAAAAAGTCTTACTGAAATCCTGCCCCCTCCTCCTGTCCACTTGAGACTTGCAGCTCTAATCATGAATTGGCAACAATTCTGTATGTCAAAGAGGTCCTCCCAAATTAGCTAGTCTCTATTATATTATCAAAAAGGAAGGGAATAAAGAAAGGAGAATGATCATTAATCTCAGAATTCTACTAGAAGTCACCTCTTTAGGAGGTAGGATGCCAGGCAGGAAGTGGAAAAAAAAACTTCAAAACTATTAAATTTGCTACTTAATGCCAAGTCTGAGGGGACAGAAACGTTCCAGGGTAAGGAGCAATGAAGGAAGCACCAGCTCTCAAGGAAGAGAAGAGGGATGCAAATGCTACTTCAGATTCTTAACTATCTATGTGACCCTGGGCAAGTCATCTGGTCTTTCTACACCTCAAATTACTCAGTTGTGAAATGAAGGCTCAGGGAGGGGTGTGCTGGTAAGTGTTTAACAACAGACTGTCTTAAAAGCTAGAAATATTTTAATCTACATTATAAATGTTTTCTTCATCACTTTTTTCCTGAGATAATCAACAATATATTGAGCCTTGGTTTGTAGAATTTGCTTATTTATGGGGTGTAAGTACTCACACTGAATATTTTAACAATTGACTTTCCAGAACTTGCATGAGTTGTCTCCATCACATACCCGTGGGTATAGGAAAAGATGGCCTCATAGTCTGGTGACTTGTGCTCTTCAGTCAATGATTATATGAACTGTTTGCTGGTTTGGATGACCAGAACTTTAAAAATCTTTACACACACACACACACACACACACACACACACACACACACACACACACACATACAGTGAGGTAGTGAATTTAAAAAGATAGATAGATAGATAGATAGATATTATGAGATCTTATATTATGGATATAAACACATATACATATATAATAGACATATGTGTATATACACATGTATGTGTATACATACATGCACATACATACACATATATATTTCACTTCAGCAGACCTGTTGCCAAAGTGACTGTCAACAAGTACATTTGTTTTCTCTTGCATTACCTGGATGAAATATTCCATTAATTTCAGCAGCTCCTTGGTTTACCCTTCATAATCTTGATCACAGTCATCTCCATTCCAGATAAGTGCAAAATTGGGGCATCATTTTTTTTTTTTCCAAAAGGATTCCTGGCTTTGCCTTTGCAAGTTGCAGGATTGATAAAGACAAATTAGCCTTCCTAAATTTTAGCATACAGCAACATCCCCAGGCTTTATTCAAATAGCCATTTTAACAGTTGTAATTTCATTCTCTTTCTTTAACTAGAAGTTCTATACTATTCACTCTGTATTTATTCTTTAGGAACATAGCTGTTTTCAATTTCTCTCCCTGATTACAGTGTAAGCTCATTGAGGTCAGGAAATGATTTTGTTTTTCCTTGTGTCCTCAGTCCTTAGCTTCCATGAATGACACATAATAAGTGTTTCATAAATTGTTGTTAATAAACTGATTAATAACCCAGAAGGGAGGAAGAACATAAACGGAAAAGAAGAAAAGGGAGGGGAAACTGGAGACTATCATAAAATTATAGAAGATAGAGTTGAAAAAAGAACAATAAGTAATTATTTAGTTCAACTCGTTCATGGTGTTTATTTGGGCATTAAAAAAATGAAAACATCAGAAATTTTATGCTATATTTGCATTGCCTAGCTATCTTCTTTAAGCTTTCTGTGTGTCAACGAGTATCATAAATTCATGATTTTGCACTGGTTTAGCCAGGAGCAGATATCTTCTCCAACCTGGATCTGGACATGGTTGGTAATCTGTGGTACTTCATTAAATATCAAAAGAAATATTAATAATAATAATATCAATAATTTCGACAAGGAAGATGAGACATTGCTTTTTTCCTTCATGAAAATTACATGTTGAATTTTACACATTTAAAAGAAAAGCAAGCCATACATAATAGAGATTCACATTCTCATATATGATCATCTACTTCTTTATTATCACACATAGGAATGCCCACACCAGCAGAGTCTGTTAAGTTGAGAACAAAGAAACCTAACAAAAGTAATTAAAATTGTTTCATGGGTTTCTTCTCAACAGAACCATAACCCACAACAAAATTGCAAAATGGGAATCACAATAGCATTTACCTCACTGGGATATTGTCAGAATCAAGTGTGATTATATTTATAAGGTGTTCAGCATAGTTCTTGGTCTGTGGTACATCCATAATAAATCCTTATTTCCTTACTTTCCTCCTTCCTTACCTGGGGATACAAAGAAAAATCTTCCATTAAGGAACTCACATTCTAATGGAGGAGAAAACATGCAAACACATGTATGCATGTTTAATGGTAATTAATTTTAATTTGAAGACTCCTTTTTAAATTGGCAAGTAAGCAGGTACTTAGCTGTTAGTAACTTATCAAATCTCTGTGAAAGAAACAAAAGATATGAACTCCTGTCTCCTGTTTCTGACATAACAGGAAGGGGTTGGTTGAAACAGGAAGCCAATGCTGTGCGTATATAAGAAGAGCCCCAGAGAGGCACAGTCAGAATTTCTTGAGACCAGAATCTGGTGGCAGAATCTGTTCTGCTGGGGACAGAGAGTTTTTCTCAGCAGCATCTGCAGACTGGCAGCTACTGCTGGAGTGAGAACTGAGTCAGAATTTCTTCAGACAAGAATAGTAGAGGCTAAAGTTTCTGCTGCCAGGAAAACTGAAGTAGGCTGAAGAGGAAAGCCACCCACCCTCATGCCTCACCCCCAGGCTGGAGAAAATGATTTTGATTTTGAAAACTTGGGAGGAGTGATCTTTATTCTGGGAGCCAGCTGAGATTTCTTCTGGGTCCTAGGGCCAGCCTAACTGCTGGAGGACTGAGGAAGTATGGCTGTGGTGCCAGTATTATGTCTGTCTGTTTTGATGTTGTTTTGTCAGAATCGTCTGCTAGTGAAGGACAGTGCTGTTGTTGCAGAGATCCTGGAACCTTGCTGTAGGCTCAGAAGCCCTGAAGAAGGATTTTCTTATTGTACATTTACAGAATTCCTGGAAGAGGTCTTGCTGATGTTTTCAGGGGTCCTGAGACTGTTATGCAGGCAGAGAGTGAATTGATGAGGACACTGGCAATGCATATTATGGCTTTGTTAAGCTTTGTCTCCCCAGGAACGCAGATTGCTGAGAACTTGCTTCAGGTCAAGATGAAGACCAGACCTCTCCTTGGGTATTGAATGCTGTAATGATAACGTGGTTTACTAGTGACCCAGGGGTGAAGGGTTTGTGTATTTTCTAATGATTGTACTCAGTGATTACTGATACTTAGTAACTGATTGCTAAATAAGTGATTGATTGAGTTAACATAGTGTGCTCCATGAGTGGAAGACTGGCTATTGTACTTTGAGATGACTGAATGACTGAGTAAGGAGGGAAACCTCCTTAGGGATACCAGATGATTGTTCTTTGTTGGAAACTTTGTGGCCACTATGGTGAAAACTATGTGGCCATTTTAATGCTAAGCTGTTGTGAATACTATATTGTGATTTTCTGTGAATGTTTTGCTTTGATTTGTTATGGAATAAATAGAGTATTCACTATACTGTGTAATCAGAATCTTAAAAGCTGTTCACAGTAGCCATTCTTCTGGAAAACTGCTTGTGCAAGGCATTACAGCATGTGAAATATGTACAGGGTTAATTGGACATTAACTCAGAGGAACACATTAGCATTGAGATGGACTAGTAGGGCTTCTTGCAAAAGATAAGATTTGAGCTGGTACTGGACAAAAGTTAAGGAATCATGGAGGCAGAAGTAAAGGGAAGAACATTTTATTCCTCGAGGATAGGTAGTAAAAAAAACTTAACATGGAGTATTGTGTGCAAGAAACATAAAGGAAGCCAGGGTCTCAGATACATAAAGGAATTGTTGTTGTGTTAGTCCTTCATTCTCAAAGGGGACCGTGGCATCAGGGAGAAGATGACATGACTTGCAGTTGACTTTGGCTTAAGTGAGGGAAGGTGTATCAGCAATGCAGTACTCACAATGCCTACAGCAACTATAAGTATGCTGATATGGTTATTAATCACAAAATGTAACAGGATCTCTACATGGGAAATATAGCTAGAGCATTTATTCAAATACCAGAAATCTGAGTCCCAAAACCAGAAAGTCAAAGCCAACCCAGTAGTTATGAAGTTGGCACATGTAGTTAAAGTAGTAAACCCCCACATTCTCAAGCCTTCAAAACAGGACAGGCTACCTCAGCAAAGATCCTCCTCTCCTCACTCAGGACAACTGCTCAGCAGACAGGCAGCTTGCTGCCAGCAGCTTTGCCGCCCCCCCACCCCCCACAGTTCCCATCCCTGGCAGTCCTCAGGTTCATGCTGCAACCGCCATAGCTGCTGTTGCTGCTTCCAGTCACCATGGCATGGCACAGACACTAGCTTGGTTCCGGTGTTCTCTTGCTCCACCCCTTCCTGCTACATCAGCAAGTTCAAGGGGCATGGAAGATCTTCAAATCCCAGTATCATTACAGAAGGTTGTGCAAGATCAGCAGCCTCACTTTCTCCTCCAGTGCCATCTGGGTCCAGTGACCAGATATTCATCAGGATGACTGGAGATGGCTCAGGATGCAATGGGAGACTCTGACCCTTTTAAGCTAAGGTCTCTACAGGTTCTCACTTTGAGTGAGGTAATGCCAGTTCAATAAATAGTCCTCTTTTGTAGTATAGTTTCCGGGGATGTACACATTGATAATGAGATTGAGCCATGCAGTGCCAGAGCTAGCTCAGTATTTGGGAGGCTCTGAAGGAATATATGGAAGAGAAGAGGTACTGGACCAACTACCAAGCTCAAGGTCTACAGAGCCATTGTGCTGACCTCATTGTTGCATGCCTGTGAAATCTGTACCGTGTACCAGTGCCATTCCTGGAAACTGTAACACTTCCATTTGAATTGTCTTAGGAAGATTCTGAAGATCACCTAGAAGGATAATGTACCAGACACTGAGATCCTTACTCAAACTAAACTGCCAAGCATTATAACACTGCTTCAGAAATTGGCTGATGGACTGGCCACATTGTTTGAATGCAAAACGTACAGTTGCCAAAAAGACTATTTTATGGAGAACACACATAGGGCAAGCATTTGCATAGTAGTCAGAAGTAATACAAGGACACCGTTTATGTCTCTCTTAAGAACTCTAGAACTGATTGTGTGAGTGGGAAACACTGACACAGGACCACTCAGCATAGAGTACCCACAGTAGAGAAAGTGCTGTGCTTGCTGGACAAAGCAGAATTGAAACAGCTCAAAAGAAATGCAGAATGCACAAATTTAGAGAATCCACTGCAAATGTTCATACGGACTATTTGTGCCTGACCTATGGTAGAGCTTTCTAAGCTCGTATTGGTCTGATCAGCTACAGTGTGACACATTGAAACTTTACTCTACCACAGTGATGTCACACTGATCCTTTTCTTTTTTTAGTGATAAATTTTATGTTTATTTTTAATTCACAACATTCATTTCCACAAGATTTTGAGGTACAAATTTTCTGCCCATCTTTCTCCTATGCACCACCCCAAAACAGTGATCCCACTGAGTACCCTCTCCCCAAATCTGCTCTCTTCAATATCCTCCCCCATCTCCATTCCACCTTTCTGGTAGGGCAAGATGGGTCTCCATACCTCAGTGCTGTTATATCTTATTTACCAGTGGCATATAAATGATGATGATGATGATGATGATGATGATGATGATGATGATGATGATGATGATGATGATAATTTTTTAAAACATTTTATTTTAAAACTTTGAATTCCAGATTCTTTACCTTCTTCCCTCATCACCCACTGTTACTGGGAAGATAAACAATTCAATGTAGGTTATACATATGTAGTTATGCAAAAAAAAATTCCATAGCGGATATATTGTGAAAGACTAACTATATTTCCCTCCATCCTCTCCCACCCCCTCACTTGCTCTATTTTCTACTTTGACCCTGTCCCTTTTCAAAAGTATGTGCTTCTAACTACCCTCCCCACCAATCTGCCCTCCCTTCTATCATCCCCCAACTCATCCCCTTCCCCCCTACTTTCTTAAAGAGTATGATACCCAATTTAGTGTGTATGTTATTCCCTCCATAAGCCAAATTCAGTGAGAGTAAAGTTGACCCATTCCCTTTTGCCTTCCTGTTCTTCCACTCATTGTAACAGTTTTCCCTTGCCTCTTTTATATGAGACAATTTACCCCATTCTGTTTCCCCATCTCTCCTCTCATTATATTCCTCTCTCACCTCTTAATTTTATTTTTAAGATATCATCCATTCCTATTCAATTGATCCTGCGCCTTCTATCTATGTTTACCTGTCCACATACATACACACACTCATATATGTATTCATAAGCACATATACCCTCCTATATAGACATATGTATGTATGTATGTATACATTTATATACATTTATATTCCCTTCAACTATCCTCATACTGACAAAAGTTTCATAAGTTACAATTATCATTTTTCCATGTAGGAATGTAAATAGTTCAACTTTGATAAGTTCCTTATGATTTCTCTTCCCTATTTACCTTCTATTGCTTTTTTCACTTGTCATATTTGAAAGTCAAATTTTCTAGTCAAATCTGGTTTTTTTCATCAAGAATGCTTGAAAGTCCTCTATTTCATTGAATGACTACATTTTCCCTTGAAGTATTATACTAAGTTTTTCTTGGTATGTGATTCTTGGTTTTAATGCTAGCTCCTTTGACCTCCGGAATATCTTATTCAATCCCTTTATGTAGAAGCTGCTAGATCTTATGTTATCCTGATTGTGTTTCCACATTAATCAAATTGTTTCTTGGCTGCTTGTAATATTTTCCCCTTGATCTGGGAACTCTGGAACTTGGCTATAATATTCCTAGGAGATTTCTTTTTGGGAAATTTTTAAAGAGGTAATCAATGAATTCTTCTAATTTCTATTTTGCCCTCTGTTTCTAAAATATCAGGGCAATTTTCCTCGAGAATTTCTTGAAGGATGATTTCTAGGCTCTTTTTTTGATCATGGCTTTCAGGTAGTCCAATAATTTTTAAATGATCTCTCCTGGATCTATTTTCAAGGTCAGTGGTTTTTCCAGTGAGATATTTC
>CM053588.1:128959096-128986308 GCA_028646515.1 Pseudochirops corinnae | reverse complement strand
AAATTTAGTTCTTGGCAATACAACGATCCAAGACAATCCAAAAGACTCATGATGGAAAATGCTGACCACATCTTGAGTGTGAGGATTAGAAATATGTGCAGATTGCAAATGGTTATATTGAGGCACAGGGAAGTGTTTGAGGCCCAGGAATTAGTTGGGTCACATGGAAGTCAGAGCATATTGCACTGTCCCTGGCCAGTTGATACTGCATTGCTCAAGACTCTCTTGTGTGGGGTTACCTGATATTCCTGATTGGCATCTCCACACCCCGGGGCCTTCATACCCTTGTAATTGCACTCCCCCTCTCACAATTCTGTTCAGCTGGGCTCTGTCATGTGTGGTAGGTGGATCTGGGGTATATATAAGATCTAAGCCTTGGAGGTATCTTTGAAGCCTGCCTTAAGATCTGGCTGTAAGGCTTCCCCGTAGAGAGACCTTAATAAATCTTTTCTGTTTGGACCTCAAAAAAAAAAAAAAAGAAATATAGATAGTACATTCATTTAAATACCAGAAAACTGAGTCCCAAAACCAGAAAGTCAAAGCCAACACAATAGTTATAAAGTTGGCACATGTGGTCAAAGTAGTAAACACCCATATCCTCAAGCCTTCAAACAGGACATGCTACCTCAGGGAAAGATTCTCATCTCTTCATGCACGCAACTGCTCAGCGTCCAGTCAGCTTGCTCCCAGCAGCTCTGGCCCCTGGCAGTTCCTGCCCCAGGAAGTCCTTAGCAAGAGTCCTTAGCAGAAATTCTGGCCCACTCAAAGCAAAAGGAATTCGCAACTGCAGCTACTGCCTCTAACGCTGCTTCCAGTCAGCGCTGCACGGAGAGTAGCTTGGTTCTGGTGTTCTCTTGCTCCACCCCTTCCTGCTACATCAGCAAGCTCAAGGGGTGTGGAAGATCTTCAAATCTCAGTATCATTACAAGGGCTTGGAATATGATACTCTGGAGGTCAAAAAAGCTTGGATTAAAACCAAGTATCACCTACCCAACAAAACAGAGTATAATACTTCAGAGGAAAATATGGATATTCAATGAAATAGGGGACTTTCCAGCATTGTTGATGAAAAGACCAGAGCTGAACAGAAAAATTTGGCTTTCAAATACAGGAAGCAAAAGAAGTATGAAAAGGTAAACAGGATAGTGAAATGATAAGGAACTTAATAAAGTTGAACTACTTACATTCTTACATGGAAAGACAGTTTACAAATGAGGATGTTTGTATATGAGGATATTTGAAGGGAATGTATATGTATATATATATATATATATATATATGTGGGTGTGTGTGTCTATATGTATATATGTGTATGTGTGTACATGTATACATAGACAGAGAGTACAGGGTGAGTTGAATGTAAAGGGATGATATCTAAAAAATAAGATTAAGAGGTGAGAAAGAGATATATTGGAATAAGGAGAGGGAGAGATAGAATTGGTACATTATGTCACATAAAAGGATGCAGGAGGAGGCTGTTACAATGGAGGGGAAGAGCAGCAAGATGATAGGGAATGAGTCAACCTTTCTGTCATTGGATTTGGCTTAAGGAAGGAATAACATACACACTCAATTGGGTATCTTACCTACAGGAAAGTGGGGGGAAGGGGATAAGAGGGGGGATTATAGAAGGGAACGTAGATTGGGGGAGAGGGTAGTTAGAAGAAAACACCTTTAAAAAGGGACAGGGTCAAAGGAGAAAATAGATTAAGGGGGGTGGGATAGGATGGAGGGAAATATAGTTAGTCTTTCACAATATAACTAATATGGAAGTCTTTTGCATAACTACACATGTATAACCTATATTGAAATGATTGTAGTCCCAGTGGGGGTGGGTGAGAAAGGGAGAATGGAGTGAATCTGCAACTCAAAAGTTTTAAAAAGAAATGTTAAAAATGTGTTTTTACATGCAACTGGAAAATAAGATAAATAGGCAATGAGGTATAGAAATCCATCTTGCTTTACAAGAAAGTAAGAGGGGGAGGGAGAGATAAAAGAAAGGATAGATTAGGGGAAGGGACATTCAGTATACTTGCCATCTTGAGGCAGCGGGTAGGGGAGAGATGGGGAGAAATTTTGTAACTCAAAATCTTGTGGAAATGAATGTTGAAAACTAAAACTAAATAAATTCTATTTTTTTTTTAAAAAGGTCAAGCTGTAGCTTTGGACCTTATGTTCCTTGTATGAGAGTGTTAAGAAACTTGATTGAGAGTGGTGACCAACTTATTATGGAAGCAAGGCTTTTACTGACTGAAGTTTGGAGTAAGATTGTTAATGAGAAAACATTAGTCTGTGTTGAGAGTAGCATGATTAGAGAGAATAGAGTCAAAAACAAATGCAGAACTGGATATTCTCAGCTGGGCATTCTGACTTGGTGAATAACAGTTTGGTTGTGGGTCTTCAAGCAGCACCTAAGTGTTCACTTGATAGCTATGATATAGTCCCGCACTTAAAAACATTCTACTTCCTCCTCAACTCAGTCAGGATGGAGAAGCTGAAAGGTCTCAGATAAAAAAGCTTTAAGTTCATGTTCTTAACTTAAAGAAAGTGGTCCTAACAAGCGCATGTAGAACTATTCTTGGTTCTGTTTCAAAAGCAGGACACCTGGGAGTACATAATAATGCTACCATTTAGAGCATCGGTTCTCAACCTGTGGGTTGCAACCCCTTTGGGGGTCAAACGACCCTTTCAAAGGGGTCACAGGTCTCACCTAAGACCATCGGAAAACACATATTTCCAATGGTCTTAGGAATCGAGACACTGCTCCTCTATCTCTCTCCAGGAGAGTCCGCCCACATGCAGATATGCCCACATACAAGTATTAAATGGTTGTGGCATTAGGAAGATTGAGAACCACTGATTTAGAGAGTATTTTAAGATTTGTAAAGCACTTTACATATATTATCTCATTTGGTCCTCACAACAACCCAGTTTGGTTGATTCTGTTATCTATGTTTTATATGAAAGCAGTTAAGTGGTCACATGGTTAGTAAACTTCTGAGAATGGATTTGAGCTCACATCCTCCAGACTCTATTATCTTCACTACTTATCTATGGCCTAGGACAGAAGGACAAGTGGTAGAAAAGAGATTTTTAGGTTTACTATGAGGAAATCTCTCTTGTTAAGTGACCTAATATTAATTTTCTTTTATATTGCACTTCCCAGTTGACAGATAAGTGCCCATCCATTCTTCCATTTGTTTCTTATATATTTGTAAAGTAGGTATTGTAGATCTGATTATCTCCAATTTTTTAGATAAGGAAACTGATTCTTAGAGGTTTTACATGACTTGTCTATGCCTACACTTCTAGTAAGTCAGTCAGTCAGTCAACAAGCACTCATTAAATACTTGCTATTGTCAGGCACCACAGGCAAGTGCTGATAAGGAAAACAGCATCTGCTCTCAAGGAGTTCACAGTCTTATAGGGGAGAAAAAATCCAACAACTATGGATAAACAAGGGTTAGACAGGATAAACTGATTCTCTTAAAATCATGTCTGATGCTTTTTCTGCTTATTTCTTGGGTAATTGAATCTATTCCTTTTTCTAGAAATGTGGGCCATCTGGTCAATTCTCTTTCCTAATAATGGCCTTTTAAAAAATCCAGGGAATTTGTCATTTTATCACCTCTGAATAAAAATGTTTCAACTGATATTCGGTGAGATACTTTAAAATATAAAGTAATGGATTCACCCAAATTGTAGGTTCATATAGACTTGGGATTTAAAGGGACCTTCCAGGTCATATAGTCCATTTGTCATCATTTTCCATTTGGAAACTAAAGCTGAGAAGTTAAGTGATTTGCCGAAAGTCACATAGGTGGTAAATAGTAGAGCCAGAAGGTGGATTCAAATGATAGAACTCCAAATTCAGCAGCCTTTCCCTTGTATTATACTTCCAGAATACTTTTCGGTTTGGATTGTGTCAGGGCAATCTGATTTGGAGAAAAAGCTATGCTGATTTTATTTTACCGGCTCTAAAATCTTAGCAATCATAAATTAAAAAGTTAAATTATTGAGCTGAGGACATATATATCAACGTGGATAGCATATACACTCAATTGATTATAAATTGTCAATTGAATCAGCCAAATTAGCAAAGTAATCGTTTGGTCATTCAGAATTTGAGCTAATTATGACTAGAAAGGTCAATAGGTTTGGAATCAGATGAGCTGGCTTTGAGTCCAAGCTTTGTCACTTCCAATTTGTGAGGTCTTTGGCAAATCTCCTTGTCTCCCTGGGCATCAGATTTCTCATTTAAAAAAGCATTATCATTTCCCCTAGTTATATGTAATGACACATTTTACCATTCTTTTTTTTTTTAAGGGTTCTAAATTTTCAATTTCTCTCTCTCACCTCCCCCCTCCCTGACACAATAAGCTCTCATTTAAAAAATAAATAAATAAAAGATTTGGACTAGTTTTAACCTAAAGTTCATTTCAGTTTAAAATATATGGTACAAAGCAAACAGTTCAACATTTCTTTCCTCCCTCTCTGCTAATTATGAACTTGTGCAAGTAAAATGAATAATATAGTTTAAAATCCGTTAATTTCTTTCCTTGAGAGATTTAAGATAATGATTCCTTAAAACAATGTTTCTAAGTCCTGTGTTTTAGCAAATAATTCTTGTCTATTAGATAACTTTTATATTGATTTATTATTATTTATTAATGATTGGAATCAGAGGAGGGGCATTTTGCAATGGGAGTTCCCATATTAGTAAAAATAGAGGTCTTTAATATATTGACAGATTGACTGTGGGCTTATTGAAGTCATTTCAGTTCTCTTCTTTGGGACCATAGGTTTTTTGTTTGTTTGTTTACTGGCTTTTTAAAAAAAGTATCCTTATTCATCCATTCATGTCTTTTTCTTCTCTGATTATTAACAGGATCTTCCTTTCCTACTTCTGGTTCATATTTTCATTCTTTCAAGCTTCCCAATTTTCTTTTGTTCTTTTCTTCTTTTTTTTTTTTTTTTTTGCACTGTCCATATTTCCAGGGAAGTTTCAATCTCTTTTTCTGGAGTATTCAGTATCATTTTTTACCCATGATGCTTTAGTAGGACTATCACACATCTCTTTAACTGCTCCCTTCATCTTTATGAGAATTGGTTTATAACATGAATGCCAACAGAGGTTTGACTAAACAACCTTGCAATTGTATAATTTGGCATTTTTTTTAAAAAAGATACTGAAATGATTCTAAAATCCATCATTTTCTTAGTTTCTTAGGAATACAGTTGAAGTAGAGATCCAACTAAACTATGAAACAAGTGAATTAATGAAAGTTCATTTTCATCCCTTAAATTAGAAGGGTAGGGTTTTTAAAAATTGAAGCATGTTATTTTATATTTAAGACATCTACCTAATCAGCCATGTGGCAATTTTTGAGGGAAATCTATAATCAATCCAGCATTCTACTGGAGAGAAAACAGTCCACTTGGCAAGCCAAATGGGAACTGAATGAGCAAGTGTATACTATATCCTGAATACCTCCAACGGTATGAATTTCCAGGGATATTGAGTGGGTGTGTATGTTAAACTGAAGTAAGTATAAATTCACTGTGGTTTGGGTTCAGGAGACCTGCTTAAAATCTCACCTTTGTTGCTTGCTACCTATGTGACTCTTGGCAAATCACTTAATCTTCTTGGTCCTCAAGCTAAAGTTTCTTCTAGCTCTCTAACTGTGATCCTTTTTTCCTAAGACTTTAGGTTTGCTGATCAATAAAAAGAAATAGGAAAGGCAATACGGCAGAGTAGATAAAAAGGTTGGCTTTGGAGTCAGTCAGACCTTGGTTCCAGCCCTGCTTCTGACACACACTGCTTGTGTAGCCATGTCCAGGTTCCTTAACTTCTTAGTGCAATAGGTAACTCTCAAAGGCAGAGGTCCTCAACCTGTGGGTTATATTCAATTTATAATAATGAAAATACATCCTGCACATCAGATATTTACATTATGATTCATAACAGTAGCAAAGTTATGGTTATGAAGCAGCAACGAAAATAACTTTCTGGTTGGGGGTCACCACAACATGAGAAACTGTATTAAAGAGTCATGGCATTAGGAAGGTTGAGAACCACTTCTCTAAGGTGTAAAGTTATGGATATGTTAGTCCTTAGCATTGCTATAGAACTTCCTGGGGTAGGAGGGGAAGCATGGAAAATAGAGGAGAGGAGAGGAAGAGAGGGAGCTAAGAAGGGTAGAAACTTTTTGTATCATAATAAGAATAAAGTCTATTCTGCCTTAGTCATGGATGAAGAATATTGGCTTCTTTGAGAATTAGACAAAAAGTTCAGTATAGATGGGGAGCTGCTTAGGAAAATCTAAAGGGAAATTAACAAAGGCATCTATCTATCAAAGGGGCGTTTGTGTGTGTGTGTGTGTGTGTGTGTGTGTGTGTGTGTGTGTGTGTGAATCTAGCCTATATATAGTATCATTTTATCTTACTTTGTAAATAATTTGTAACTATATTTCTTTTTGTTATTTGCAATATAATAATCATTGTTAAAAAGATGAAGACTGGCCCACAGAAATTGCTATTGTGAGGCAAGAAATAGGAGACTGTCCAAAAGAGAACTCTCTTAAGTTTTCAGGACAGGAGCAGAAAGACATGAAGTAGGAGCTTTGACACAGGAATATAAAGAGAAAGAAAGAAAGGGAGACAGAAAGAGAGAGATGAAAGGAAGACAGAGAAAGAGAAAAAGAGATAAGATCAGAGAGGGCTGGGGAGGCAGCATGGCATAGTAAATAGAAAGTCAACTTCAAAAACAGGAAGACCTGAGTTCAGTGCCTTCCTCTGACACATATTGACTGTCCTACTCTGACCAAGTCACTTAAGCTCTCAGTGCTCTAGGAAAAAAAAACAAAACTCCAAGATTCCAAATTGCAGAGAAAGTGCTATCCTTCATTGGTAGTGGGAGTTTTCTCACCTTACCCTGGAGGTCCTTTCACCAATGAAATCTCACTTCTGCTGTAACCCTACCCCCACAAATGTGTATATAATTCTCTCTCTCTGTCTCTGTCTCTCTCTCTCTCTCTGTCTGTCTGTCTCTCTCTCCTTACACATATGTATGTACTCATATGCATGCATATATAAATATATTCTATACCTGCTCAGAACTTTGCAGAATAGTTGCTTATGTATATTTAAGCACCATAAACCTTCCCCCATCCCCTTATTTTAATAGCTTCCAGCTCTATCAAATGTTTCCCCTCTGGCAAATCTCCACTATTGATTCTGAAAGGATGGCATCAGGAAATATTTTGCTGAGAACTCTGCTTATCCAAGACCGAAAACATTCACAAAATCAGGTAAACTTGAATATCAGAATTCCACTCCATATAAATTATACATGTAATGGTTGGTTTCTTGGTTTCTGTCTCTGGAATGTTAACCCAGATGAATGTGCAGCAGTGCTTAGCGTTAGAAATGTATCTGTCATAGAATGGGGGACGGGCACTTTTGCATCTGTCAAGGAAAGGAGACATTTCATAGGGCTTCACAAAAGATTCTGAAGGAAGACTTCCAAGAGACTGTAGCAGGGCTGTCAGGCCCCATCAATAAAGGCAGCTGGTGACATGAAGCAGGAGCTAGGGCTAAGCAGAAAAGTCGAGCCCATTTGTGAGACTGGTTTGAGCTAATGTTGATGGCTAGACAGTTTAGGGGTAATGATGAAAAGCTCTTCTCATGCCTGAAGGATAACGGAATTAAAGAGTCATAGACATTAGAGATGAAAAAGCTCTATTAAGGTCGTCTCATCCATTCTCTGTCTGCTAAGGATTGTTCCCTATAGCATAGTCTACAGTACAATGGAATAATGTTTGAAAAAAAGTTCTGCACAGAGGAGACTAAAAGGTTTCCTCCAGCCTCCATTGGATAATCATTGCACATCGGAAACTCTCAGACCACTCGTCGAGATGCTGTTCCCCAGTTGGCAAATTAAAATGATTAATGGGTTTTGAGGCTCCTGCTCTGGATACAAAGGAGAAACAGTCTGGACCAAAGTCTTAGGCAAAAGCACTGATATAATGAAAAGGATTTAATATGAACTATATGAATAGTAGAAGAATTATTCACAAAGGGGGCCTCCTCAAGGGCAGTAAGCAAAGTTCAACTACCCAAGGAGCCTTATACATAACAAATATTTAATACATAATGATTTTCTAAACTTTAAGGTTAAAACCTTTAGCACTGATATTGAGATAGTGGGGACTCCAGACTCTAGGGTTCAGGGAATCCATGTTTGTACTGAATAAGACTTTTTAAAAAGTGCTTTGGGCTTCTGAGCTTAAATGGCAGAATTCCCTGTGGTTTTACATTGGTATTTTGAAATAGTACAGAAGTGGAAAACAGAGCAGGGAGAAGGAGCTCCTCGTAAGATACAAGTCCATCTGAAAATCAAATGGGTTAAGGAATAGGAGACCCAGAATGGAGAAAAATATTTTTTTTTCAATGATTCATTATTATAGCTGGTATGATTTGTTTGATTACTTATTAACAGGTTGAATTTTAATTCACAAAGGAAATTATGCTGGTTGATGGGGAAAGTTGGTGAAACTTTGAGGAGCCTACACATTGTATTAGATTTAAATTGGCCCACTCCTGTCAGCATTCTAGTACCAGCCCTTATTACTACCCACTTGGGCAAATTAATACATTATTAATAATATTCTAATAGGCCTTTCTGACTCTCCTCTCTAATCTTTGCTGTTCATCCTCTGAAATTCATACTGTATTTATACTACATACTACATTCATAATACTGCTTTCTTACACATAACCGGTTTCATTACATCTGCTCAAAAGTCTTCAGTAACTTTGATACCTTCCAATGACTTTATATTAGCTTAATGCTCATTTGCTTGACATTCAATGCCTTCTACAATCCAGCTTATATATCATGACTGAGTTGAGGAGAAAGTAGAATGTTTTCAGGGTGATACTATATCATAACTATCAAGCAAACACCCAGGTTCTGCTTGAAGACCCACAACCAAACTGTTATTCACCAGGTCAGAATGAACAGCTGGTTTTATTTTATATTAAATTACTCTGCAACAACTAAACTACAGAACACATCATTGCCTTCTACCAACAAACTTATACTTTACTCTTTCAGTTCTCTGCCTTTACTCATGCTTTTTCTCGAGCCTAGAACCTCCCCCCAATCCCACCATTTGGCTGGTAGATTACAATATAAATGCCACTTCCTCCCTGAAGACTTCCCTGATTCATCCTTATAGTCAATGACCTTCTCTGAGGCATTTCTCATGTAAGATTGTGTATTATAAATATGCTCAATAGATTGTAAACTCAGTATATCTTAATACACAGTGTGCATCTTCTCTAGCACTTAACATGGGTCTCCTTATAGAGTAGGTCACTTAATAAATATTTTATGAATGAATGACAATGGCCATTATCATTGATTACAAGTTTGACTGAAAAAGCGTATACATAAACAATTGCCCTTTATACATTTATAGATTTATGGAATACTAAATTCAGAAGGTTGTCCTTCAGAGGAAACACTCCAGCTCCCCCTTCCTGACATGTTCTATGGATGTCTCTTATACCTGGAATTTCCTCCTTCTTTACATCTGCCCATTGACTTCTCTGACTTCCTTCAAATTTTAGCTAAAATCTGATGTTCTATAACAGCAGTTCTCAACCTGTGGGTTGTGACCCCTTTGGTGATTGAATGACCCTTTCACAAGGATTACGGGGGTCGCCGAAGACCATCAGAAAACACATATTTCCAATGGTCTTAAGAACCGAGACATCACTCCTCTATCTGTCTCCAGGCAGGACCAGCCATGTGCAGATACGCCCACATACGAGTATTAAAGGGTCGCAGCATTAGGAAGGTTGAGAATCACTGTTCTGTAAGAAGCCCTCCCTAATTCTCTTAATTCTAGTGTTTTCCCTCTGTTGATTATTTCTTATCATTTGTACCTAATTGTATGTTGTCTTCACCAATAGATTACGAATTCTGTGAGGACAGGAACTTTTACTTTTCTTTATATCCCTAGCTCTTAGCACAGTGTGTGGCACAGTGCAACTTCTAAAATCCTTATTGATTGACTGAACTCAAATATTATCAATCACCTTCCTACTTTTAGTAAGGAAACCAAGAAAAAAAAAAGATGAACTTGCCAAATTACTAGCACCTTGCTTTCATTAAAAAAAAAACAAAAAAACAAAAAAAACCAGAAACAAACATTCTCATCTTTTAGGAATTCAGTTATTTGTAGAAAAAATTTGTACACACACACACACACACACACACACACACACACACACATACTTTTCTTCTTATCGCTTTTACCCAAAGAGACATCCTGCTCTTGGCCTGCTGCATAATGAACTGCTCCATCTATCATTCATTCAACAAGTATCTATTGATGGCATACCATGTGGTCAGTGCCAAGAGAGATTTGGTATCTTGCCACCATTGTTTCCTGGAAACTTATGACTAAGCAGCATGATTTAAAATTATACTTGCGGAAACTCAATGAACTTTCCCTCTTTGCTCTGGTTATATTTTTTTTAACAGCATCTCTCCTCATTTGCTGCAGCTACTTAGATATTCATGGACAGATATAATAGTAGAACTGGAAGCCATCCTAAGAGACCATCTTTAGTTTCCTTTAAAGCTCAGCTGAAATGCCACCTTCAACATGAGACCTTTCCTCATTTCTTCTTTTCCCCTCGAGCTGCTTGTGCCAAACCCCACCCCCAACACTCTATATTTATTTTGTATATACTTCATGCATGCTTATTTGCATAATGTGCTCTTTATCAAGAGAATATAAGCTTTTTCAATCCAGGGACTTCTTCATTTTTGTCTTCCTATCTAGGATTCCTAGCATGGTGCCAGGCACCCACAGGTGCTTAATAAATGTTTGTTGATTGACTAATTGCTGAGATAATCCAATCCCCTTCCCAATTTACAGATGAAGAAAGTAAGGCCCAGAGATGTGAAGTGATGTGCTTAAGGTCACTTAGGTAATAAGTTCTAGAGCCTAGGTTCTGAGATTTTGAGGCTTACTTTTTTGCTAGATATCCATACATCACACATTTTTTGCAAATGTTAAAGCCAGTGTATTTTAATAGCACCTAGCATTGCTTTAAGGCTGATGTACAGTATTGACATAGCTTTGTATGGTTGATTTTATTTGGACTATTTTCAAGCTAAATAAGGCTCAGAGAAAATGTTGATGAAGTTGACCCAGAAACTCAATATTATGTTTATAGCAGGTCTTGGTCTTTCAGACACAACCATTGGAGGATAACCATAACTATTTGCCCTTTGGTTTGATTTGGAACTTAATCATTTTCCCTTCTTTCCCTTACCCCTGAACCCATACTCTATAAGCTTCTAAAGGACGACTGGATCTTGAGCTCCTCCTGCTCCAGTATCCTGGCTACACCCACTGGTGCACCTATTGAATAATTACAACTCAGAAGGGTCCATAGGTTGAAAGTGATATTTCAATGGTGTAGAGAATAGAAGTGGTAATTTCCACTGAAATATCCCCATGCAGGTCAGGTCAAAATTGTACTTTCAATGATATGTGAGAGTACCAAGAACAACATGTTTAGGTGGCTGTATCTCAATCTGAATCAGTCAATTGGTCTGTGGATAATTGTATATCTTTTCCCCATCATTTACATGTAATGTTCCTAGCTTTGTAATTTCTTCTATCAATCATCGTGGTTTATGGTACAATGCTTTCTGGATTTGGAGCCAAGAGAATTGGATTTGAACTCGACTTTAAAAATTTGCTACCTGTGTGACCTTGGATTATTCCCTTTGATGCAGAACCTCAGTCTTCTCATCTGTGAAATAAGGATAACAACAATTGTACTACAATCCGTACTCCACAGGATCATTGTAAGGAAAATATTTTTCAAAACTTAAAACTCTATTGAAATGGAGTTTATCATTATTATGAAATCTTTTTATTTGGAAATTTTGATATGTATCCCATAGCATATGGCTCACTTACCAAAACAGAATGATAGTTCTTGCTTTTGCCTCCTGTAGGGTATAGCGTTGTCCAGGTTCAAAATGATACACTGCTTTTAACTTCTCCAACTGTATTTTCCACATATAATATTTTGCAGAGACTCTACAATGTGTTACAGGATATATACACACAATGCACACACATACACACACACACACATATATATATATATACACACACACAAATACATATGTGTGTATGTACATATATAATATTTTTTCCTATATTGTGATAAACCCTTTGTGGGCAGCTTTGCCGACTACATGAACTTGTGGTTAGACTTTTCAAGGACTTCAATAATGTTTGCAGCCTCTATACTAGAAGGCACCAAAGGAATAAGGCTGATCAAAGATTAGAATGTAGAGTAAGGAAAACAAATTTGACAAGAAGAAACCCTAATCTTAAAATGGCTTGAAGCTCCTTACCCCTACATTCAGCAGGATTACTTTCTTTAGGAGAAAAAAGGCTTCCCAACCATTTTGTGGCATCAAATAGAGTGAAATTAAGTTATACCAATTTCCCTTATAAAACAAGTATCTTTCAGAGACTGTCCAACTCACTCAGACAGACCATATTTGCCACTTTGAGCTGTGATGCATCATTAGTCTCTGAGATATGCATTATAAAGAGATTTCTACTAGATCAATTATATTTACCTCTGTAATTGTACTAAAAGGAAAGAGAAAATGAGAGGAAGAGAGAAAATAAAAGCTAGGCAAGGGAGAAACATTCTACTTTCAGCTGAGCTTTGAAATGGAGAGCTAATGAGATGGAGAGTAATAAGGAGACTGTTCCAGGCAACAGGAGTTACAGAAGAGAAATCTCTTATACAGATATAAGACTAATTACCAGAGGATTAGGGTGGGTGGGAGGGAATTACCGATTGCCAAGACCATGAGTCAAACTAAGTTCTAAGAGAGTTTAAAACAGGAAAGGAAAAGTTTGAAAAAAAAAATCTTCTGTTAAAGAGAGGAACCAGTAACATTGCTAGAGAAATAGACTACAGTGTCTATGTATATGGGTATGTTGTGTGGTTGTGATGTCAGTCAACATTATACTGTGTATTATGGTACTTGAAAATATACCTCCTTAGAGACTATTGGAAAGATAAGGCATATAAAGATGACAGGAGATAAGGGTATGGATAAAGAGTTAAGTAGAGATGGGATTACCTGCAATGGTACACATGGACAAATTTACAGAAGGGATTCTAATGTGTTTTTAATGTGTTTGTAAAAGCTGTGGGAATCTTGGCAGGATGCCAAGATCATCAAGGCTAGAAGCAAGTAGGTCAAAGTGGAAGTTGGAGACAGGAGGCCAGATGAGCTATGTGGAAGAGAGGGGACAAGAGAATTACCAGGGTCCTTGTCAAATTGGATTTATGTACCTGAATAGCTGCAAATAAAACAAAATTAACAAAAACAAAATATGACCCAGAAATGAAAATGAAAAGTGGTTAAGATACACATCATCCAGTCAAAAGACACTAAGTTTTTACCTTAGCAAATAGAGCTTAATGGTAATAGCCAAGGAAA
Source organism: Pseudochirops corinnae (assembly GCA_028646515.1). Taxonomy (NCBI): domain Eukaryota; kingdom Metazoa; phylum Chordata; class Mammalia; order Diprotodontia; family Pseudocheiridae; genus Pseudochirops; species Pseudochirops corinnae. The sequence continues at coordinate 128,972,741 of CM053588.1, read as the reverse complement.
TGAGGCTGAAAAAGGAAGAAGTCAAAGTCATAGAATTATTGTGGATCAACTCTACAGAACACTCTTAATGATATAAGTTCCTTCATTCACTTCCTTCCTCAGTCATTATTTTTGTTGTTAAATTATTTTTCAAGTCTATAAGCAAGTAGATTGAAGTGGAAGTTTGAGGCTGGAGGGCAGATACCTGCAGTCACAGAATAAGGGATTGTGACAGACCTCAGTGACTCTCAAGTCCAACTCATACATGAAAGAAAACACCGTTGTAACATATCTAACAAGTGATTATTGGTCCCCTACTTGGAAACTTCTGAAGAGGGGGAAACTTCCTCTTCTATAAGTAGTCCATTCTACTTTTATACAGCTTTGTTAGGAAAGATTTTGGAATTTTATTTTGTTTATTTGTTTTACTAACATCCACTTGAAACTTTTCTCTATTTTGCTTGGTCTTGAATACCTCCATGTTCTCCTTCCTGAAAAGAAAAGAAATAAAAACAAACAAAAAATCTAGAAGAATAAAACTTTACTAGCTCTTTAATAGCAATCATCCTATATCTGTCCTTCCCTTAGCTAAATTCTCTGAAAATTCCTGTTGTTTTGGTTTGATTGATCTACATCTGTTACCCCTATACCTGTAGTTGTTGCTCTCTCTGTGTCTCTCAGTCTCTCTGTCTTGGTCTCTCTGTCTCTCTGCCTCTCTCTCTCTCTTTCTTTCTCTCTCTCTCTCTCTCTTTTTCTCTCCCTTTCTCTCTGTCTCTCTGCTCCCTTTTCCCTCTCCCTCTATCTCTCTTCCCCACTCTGCTCTTACTTAGTGCCTTTTTAGCCTCTGGGTTCAAATACAAATTCCTCTGCCTGGCCTTTAAGGCTTTCCCAGACTACTTCTCCAAATATACATATCCCTTACCTCCACACTGGCCTAATTGCTGTTTCTCACAGGTTATCTCCTGCCTTCCCTCCTTTGCTTTGGCTACCACCGTATATTATATTTTTTCTTTCCATGCTCTTGGGGAAGAACGACACTCGTTTCCTTAAACTTAGTTCAAGCACCCCATTCAGCTCAAGAACTTTCTTGCTCCTCAAAGTCTTCTTTAGTCTGATTTACATGTGTCTTGTGCAGAGAAGAGTCAGCAATCTGGAGTTGAGTACCAGACAGAGAAGAAGCATCAACAGAGAGGGAAAACATGGGAAAGCAAAAGTGTAGCAATTATCCACAGAGAGGAGACCACTGCAGTGATTGTTGGGAGCCAATCTAATTGGAGGAAAGCTCTGCAGTTCCAAACTGGTGACTGCAAGAAAGGTGACTGTGCTGTTTCTAGCTCCAGCAAAGAAAAGGCAAAGCTAGACTGCTTTCCCTGGATGGCCATACACAGCTGGAAGGGTGGAACCCCATGAAATCCCAGTGAACAGAGCTACAGATGTTTCTTATCCCTCTTCCTTTTCCTTTGGAGTATAAGCTCCATGAAAAATGATTGTTTTACTTTTATTTTTATATCCCCAGTGTTGAGCTCATGCCTGGTATATAGTGAGTTTTAAAATAATTATTGTTGGTGGATTGATAGAAGATGATTATCAAAGACCCTCTTTTATGTTGTATATTGAAGATATAGTGGTAGGAGGTGTAGTGGATAAAATGTTGGCCTGGAATCAGGAAAACTTGAATTCAAATCTGGCTTGAAACACTTACTAATTGTATGACCCTGGGCTAGTCACTTAATCTCTGTCTTCCTCAGCTTCCTCATCTGTAAAATGGGAATAATAATAGCACCTACATCCCAGGGTTGTCATGAGGATCAATTGAGATAATAACTGTAAAGTATTCATCCAAGTGCCTGGCACAAAGTAAGCTCTGTACAAATGCTACCTATATTATTATTACTGGTGGTGTTATCATTTACTTCAGACAGAAGAAGAATCAGAGTTGTTCTATCTGGCCCCAGAGAATAGATCTAGGAGAAGGAGATAGGAGTGGCAAAAAATCAGATTTAGATATGATGTCAGAAAAGCTTCCTAACAATTAGAATCATCCCAAATTGGAATGGATTGTCTTAAGAAGTGATGAGTTCCCATAGCAGGAAGAGTTTAATGAGAGACAGAGTGACCTTTGGTAGGTTTGTTATAGTGGAGATTCTTATTTAGATACAGCTAGAACTAGATGGTTCCCCTTCTGAGCTTTGAAATGTAATTTTTGCCTACTCCCATTACTTGAATTCTAAATATGACTTGGTGTATTTTATTTTGTGAATTATTGGCTTCTGGGTGCAGTTTTCTAACTTGCCACTGCTCAGGAGGAGTCCTCTGCAGAGCCTGGATACTCAGTGAATGTTATTGACTGCTTAGTTCAGTCTGTCTCATAATCTCTCTATATTTAATTAATGCATAGCATATCTGCCTGCCAATGAATAAGAAGTTATTGTGAGCAGCTTAGTAACTGCCAATAATGGCTAGTACTAATGGGACAGATTTGTCTTTCCTCTTTGTCCTGTGTATTTTGTCCAAGCACAAAGTTGCTATAGAAATCTCTCAAAGTCTTAAATGAAACAGGGAAAATCTGACCAGCTATAATTGCATCCTGGTAAAACTCGAACAAGTGTTTCAGTGGCTCCACAAATATGAGGCAAACCTGATGCTATCAAATTATCCACCTCTGAATACAGATTATACAGATGTTGCTGGGAGTGGTAGGGCCATTTATTTTTCAGTAGAAAGCAATAAAGAACAAACAATGCTTCCGATAACATTTAAGGCCAAATAGATGAGGAACATAAAAAATAAGAATGCAATAAGAATGATGAATGTTACAGATAACATTTAAGGCCAAATAGATGAGGGGTAAAAAAATAAAAAAATGATAATATCTAACATTTATAGAGTTTACTTTGTGCTGAGCTCTATAATTATAATCTCATTTGATTCTTACAACAACTCTTACAGGTCAGTTCTATTATATTCATTTTACAAATGAGGAAACTGAGACAAAGATTAAGTGACTTGTCCACGTGTCTGTAAGTGTCTGAGGCCAAATTTGAACTCAGATCTTCCTGCTTTCAGTCTTGGTGTCCTATTCACTATGCACTTAGATGCCTTGTCACTTTCAAAGCTTTTGAATTTAAATGTGAGTTTTTACTTGGATACATTGGATATTGTCCTGATTTTAAAAATCTGAACTGTGTTGAGAGTTTGTAGAGGATGAGGGGATATCCTTCTCATCCCCACTGCCCTAGTGAATTGCATGTACAAAAGGAAGGCAGGGCCCTTGAGGGACAATATGGTACAGTGGATAGGATGCTGGATATGGAGTCAGGAAGACCTAGATTCATATTCTGCATGTGACACTTATACTTACTATGACCACTGGACTCAGATGGCTCTGGAGGAGAAAGTGATGCCAGTGACCTTGCACAGCCCTCCCTCACTCAAATCAAAATCAGGGGCAAATCATGTCAACATCTCCCTGATATCATGGTCCTCCTCTAGAATGAAGGACAAACACAATGATACTTACTAGATGCATGATCCTGGGCAAGTAACTTAACTCCTGTAATCTTCAGATGCCTCATCTGTAAAATGAGGGAAGGAGACTTACGGTTTCTTCCATTTCTAAATCTCTGATTTTCTAGTCCTCCATTTCTGAGTTTGCCTTCTTGTGGAAGCAAAGAGAGGAGAGTAGGCGATGGGAAGGATGTGCTCTTCCTTTAATTGCTAACATGGTTTTGTGATCTCACCTATATAAGTAATCAGTCCTTAAGCAGTTCTTAAATGCCTGCTCTGTGCTTCCTCCCAAAAGTACAGAGGAGAGAGAATAAGAAAAAAACCTGTCTCCTAAAGCTATACTATTCTCCTAAAAAATGTTCTTTTTTTTCTTTTCTTTTCTTTTTTTTTTTTAAAGATCACAAAACAACTAGAAACTGAATCACTTCTAGCGCAAGTCAGTGAGCTAATAGCTTTATCTCAATATCTGATCATGTAATTCCAAAGCTCCAGAAACTTCAGCACCTCCATATTGCCTTTAGGAAAATACATGCATATGTGTGCCTACAAACGCAGTCCTTCATTTGGCATTTAAAACACTTCATGATCTCTCTTTAGACTATCTTTTAAGGTGATTACACATTACTGGCTTTCATGTACCCAACATTGTCGCCAAAATGACCCACTTCGTGTTCTCCTTAAGTTTACATTTTCTATTTTTTCCTCTGTCCATTTGTACAAAAGCTATGGTCAGTTAGTAAAATAGCACTTATTAATTGACTAATATGTGTCAGGTATTGTGCTATGCCTTCAGTGCACTCCCTTCTCTCCTCCCCTTCAACCCTTCAAGGTTCATTTCAAATATCATGAATAATTCATGAATATTTTTCTCATTCCCTCTAATTATTAGTGATCCAAAAATTACTTTATGTTTGTGGATTTATCTTGGATTTATTTGTCTATGAACATATTATATCCCCCAAAGATGATGTATGTTTCTTGAGGGCTGTGTAATATATTATCAGTTGTACTTAGCACATAGAAGGAACTTAGTAATAATTGATTGGTTCTATTTGTAAGGTTTTTGAATGAATGAATAAAATATTTTTCTCATGATTAGTAGAGACTCAGTGTGACAATACACAGAGGTAGCCTTGGAGACAAGAAAATCTCCATTCAGGTCCTAAATCTGATGTATATTGACTGTGTGACCCTGGGCAAATCACTTAACCTTTCTATATTCTAGGTCACAGTCTAAGACACTAAGTTAAAGAAAACTCCCATGCACTGGTAGAGGAGTTTTCTTATCTACAAAATGCTGTACTAAAGAAATAAAAGACTTAATCCCTATCTCAATCACTGCATGGGAGGAATATGGGTGAGTCTGATACAGGAAACAAAAGAAGAATACAGGAATACAGGAAACAAAGAAAGAAAAAGATGAAAGCAAGGAGGAGGAATAATAAAATCAATAGAGGAATAATAAGATCAATCAATCAATTAATCCAGGAGGGGGGAAAAGAAATCAAGACAGGTGAGAGTCTAGTAGACAGAAAGGTCTGGAATACAGCAAATAGGTAATGGAGTTAAAGAATGATCATGACAATTTCATGTTAAAGAGAGGCGAGAAATAGCACAGTGGATAAAGATATGGCAGATTGAAAGCAGTGTAAAGTAGCTGAATCTGATCTCAACTACTTAAGAGTGTTCCTTTAATGAAAATGTGACCCAGAATGCATTGATATTTTTAGAATGATGGCTAACCAAGGAGAATGCTACTGACAATTGTTGAATAAAGGTTACTGTTCAATATTTAATTTTAGAATGTCTTTTCCCCACTTTGATGCCAGAATGTTTAAGGCAGTCAAATTTTAATGAGAGCTACTGTTCCTGTGGAGTGGAGAATCAGGTGTTCTGTATATCTATAGCTATGTCAATACCTATATGCATTTGCCAGCTTACTGTTAGATTTTCAGAATTCAGTGTGACTATGGGGTTTGGGATTTTGGTGCTCTTTGGAAAGAAGTTGATCTCAACAGTTTTTACAAAGCTAGGCCAACTCTTTAGGGGCAGAATTGTCCTACTGTGAAAAGTATCTGGTCATAATTTTAGGAGGCTACTAGCTTAACTGACCCAGACTATGTTATAACCATTGGCTGACAATTGGTTACTTCTAGCTCTTTGGAATTTGGGCCTAGTAATATCCTTCAACTCCTCAACTTCTGTCAGAATAGGTGTTGGAAAGGGAGAAGGAGACAGGATAGGTGGCACAATGCAATGGGGAAAATGCTGCATTTTAATCCTAGTTCAATCAACTATATGACCTTGGGCAAATCACTTAACTTTGGGGGCTTCAGTTTCTGTGTTTGTAAAATAAGGAGGTGGGCTAGAGCACTGGTGTCAAAATTGAATAGAAACAGGGGCAACTTGTTTATATATAAGGATGGCTGATACTTGTGTCTTGAATGAATGTTAAAATGTAAGGCTATATATGTTTTATTGCATTTTTATTGAATTTTTCAAGGTATCTCAAAATGGCATTTTAATGAAGTTAATGAGTACTGTGAAGTTATGGGATACGAGCTGCCCACTAGTTATGCATTTGACACATCTGGAATACACAACCTGGAAGGTCCCTTCCTAGATGCAGCCTAGGATCCCATAAGCCAGTGACCACATTGTCAGTTAATGTGTGTTATGTTCATAACAAAATAGAAAGACCTAGGTTCATATCCTATATCTGACACATACTAAGTATGTAACTATGTGACTAAGTTGCCACAGTCAAATAAATTATAATAATGATTGCTGAGTTACAGGAGTAGAAGGAGTTTCCTTTAAAAAATTCTCTACTTCTTGAGGCAGATAGGTGGTGTGGTAGCACTGGACCAGGAATAAAAATAAAAAATGTGAGTTCAAACTCAATCTCAGATGTTCACTAGCTGTGTGACCCTGGGTAAATCACTTAATCTCTATTTGTCTCAGTTTCCTCAATTGCAAAATAAGGATAATAATAGCAATAACTTTGCTGAGTTATTATGAGGAGTAAATGGGATAATCTTTTTATAGTTCTTGGTAATAGTAGGTGCTATATAGATGCTAGTTCCCCCCTACACTTTTTCTACCACCAATATAACTGCATTTTGGGAAATTGGCAGTCTTCTTGACCTTTGTCTTGTCACTAGACTTTTTTTTAATTTATGGAATAAAACAAGTACTTCCATAACATAGTATAATTTTAAAAAAAGATGATTTCACATGAAACTGAAAATCTATAAAGTTACCAAGTAAATTTCTTTTTCTCCCTTTTTTTGCTTTCCCTCCCCCCCCAGTGGCTACCATTGGACACAGATATGTGTGCATGTACGTATGTAAAATAATTCTATACATACTTCTATTTATCAGTTATTTCTCTGGATACAGATAGAATCTTCCTTCATATGTCTTTTGTGATTAATTTGAGTGTTCAAAATAGTCAAAATGGCATTTTATCAAAGTTGTTCTTGAATCAATATTGCTGTTATTGTATACACTATTCCCTTGGTTCCGCTCATTTCATTTGTCATTATTTTGTGCAAGTTTATTCATGTTTTTCTAAGATCATGAAGCTCATCATTTCTTATAAAACAGTCATATTCCATCATAAATGTATGCCACAACTTGTTCTGTCATTCCCCAATTGTTTCATTTCTTTGCCACTATAAACTGAGCTGCTAAAAATATTTTTAGAATATATAGGTTCTTTTCATTTTTCCCTAATCATCATTGGAAAGAGACCTAGTAGTGATATGCTTGTTCAATGACAGTTTAATAACTCTTTGTACATAATTCCAGATTGTTCTCCAAAATGGTTGGATCAGTTCAATCAACAATGAATTAGTGTCCCAATTTTTCCACATCCCCCACAACATTTATTATTTTCCTTTTCTGTCATATTAGCCAATCTGATAGGTATAAAATGATAACTCAAAATTGTGTTAATTTGCATTTCTTTAATCAATGATGATTTTTCATATGACTATAAACTATTTTGACTTTTTTTAAATCTGAAAACTGCCTGTTCATATCCTTTGATTTTTCACTTGAGTAATGACTCAAATTCTTACAGAGTTAACAAAGTTTTTTATATCTGAGACATGCATGAGACCATTATCTGAGAAACTATCTACAAATTTTCCCAAAATTTTCTGCTTACCTTCTGCTCTTGGATACATTCATTTTATTTCTCCAAAAGCTATTTAATTTCATATAATTGGAATTATCTATTCTACATCTCACTCTGCTTTTTATCTCTTGGTTATAAATAAATTGTTCACCTCTCCATAAGTCTGTTAAGAAATATGTTCCATATTCTTATAATTTCCTTGTAATATATATGTTTTTACATCTAGGTCATGTATACATTTTAACCTTATCTTGGTAACTGATGTAAGGTTCTGGTCTATTCCTAATTTCTGCCAGACTGTTTTCCAGTTTTCCCAAGGATTTTTTTTTTCCCAAATAATAAGTTCTTATCCCAGAAACTTGTCTTTACACTTGTCAAATACAAAGTAACCATCTTTATTTGCTGTTGAAAATTGTATGTCTCCTTTGTTCCATTGATTTCTATTGATTGATTTCTATTTCTTAGCCAGTGCCAGATAGTTTTCATAATTACTTACTTATAATTAATAATTCAGTACTGCTAAAATTCTTTAAACTCTTTTCTTTAAATTTTTTTCATTAGTTCCTTTTTGTTTTTGCTTTTTGAATGGGGGAAGATAGGGCAGTTGGGGTTAAATGACTTGCCCAGGGTCACACAGCTAGTTTTGTGTTAAGTGTCTGAGGCTGGATTTGAACTCAGGTCCTCCTGACTCCAGGGCCAGTTCTCTATTCACTGCACCATCTACCTGTCCCCATTAGTTCCTTTGATATTCTTGAGTTTTTTGTCGATTAGGTTTTTGTTGTTGTTGTTGTTCTTGTTTTTTTTTTTTTCCTCTGGAGGAGAGAGTTCAACTTTTCCCAGCTGCTTCCCATTCATATCCAATTCATGCACAAGTCAAGACATCACTGTCATTATGTCATTTGGTTTTCTTTGAGAAATAGGGATGAACAACCACCACTGCCAATACCACCACTGCCACCACTGACATAATATAATAGATTCTGGTTCATATGTGCCAGGATTCATATTTGAAGTTTGGAATATACTCTAGATTTTTCTAAATACCTGAAGATAGTTTAGAAGTCATTAATCCATCCTCTCTTTTTAACACATGAAAAAAACTAAACACCAGAGACTTTAAGTGATTGGTACACAGGTAGGTGGTAGGAGTCTGTGGTCTTACTTCTTTCTTTCCTCCTCCTTTCATCCCCTCCCCAACCTGCAACTTTCAAAAGTATATATAAGGGTATAGATATACCAAAACTTCATTTAGGCCTTTTCTGGCAATGATAGGGATAAAGGTGAGGAAGGAATATGATTGAACAGGTGGAAGAGAGCAAGACCTTGACCCTAGGTCTTTTCACCATTCACTTATGAAAATGTCAGTTACCATTCAAGAAATTCCATGATCCATCGGACTGATCTAGAGGAGGGCACTGCCGTATTTCTGAAGACAGCCATTTGTAAGCTCATACAATAATGTCACAACTGGGTCATAAGGCTAGGGCATAAATTCCAGCTTCATTACTTATTACCTGCATGACATGACATTACCTGCACGACACGCACACACACACACACACACACACCATATATATATATATATATATATATATATATATATATATATATACATATACATACATACATACACACATATATACATATATATAAGTATAAGTGTCCGAGGTCAGATTTTAACTTATCTTCCTAACTCTTGGTCTGGCACCTGGTTGTCCATGGTTATATGGGAACCCTGGAATATAGTTACATGGCACTTGTTTGGTTTAGCATGCTATGTTTGATGGAGAAAACATATACGTATGAGTTGATTAGAGGATTCCAGGTGAAGAGGGACTGAATCAAAGTGTTCCTGCTTTTCTTCTAGTTTAATTCTAAACCTACAGGAGTGAAAAGATCTGGTTACAGACAAATCACATGGAGAAAGGCATGGACCAATGCATTCCAAGTTTTATGTTGTGTGACTTGGCCAAATAATGCCACTCTGTTGCTTTCTAAAGATTCCTTAGCACTAATTTCTTTGTTAATTAATGAATAATCATTTAAATTGAAAGTGTCTTTCCTTCCTCATAACCCCTCCCTACCTCAACCTCTTAGGAAGGAGAAAGGAAGTAAAACCATGTCAGAGTGTTAAATACGCATCATGCTATCCAGGGTCAGGAGTTTTCATTAAAGAGATCATGTTCTCAGTGCCTCCAGGTGCTGTTCTGAAGATTATAAAATGTGATCTCTGCTACTATGGCAAAAATCTTTCTTGCTACTTTTTCTTCTTTTTTTTTGAAATCCTTTTCCAGATATTAGTATTCTTGGTGAGCAGGTTTAGAAGAGCTGATAAGGGCAATGAAAAATCACTGAGGGAAATAGCTCCCATGAAAACAGTTCCACGGCAGAGTTTGGGGGAGAGGAACCACTTCAAGGGGAAGAAGTTAACATGGAGTCCAAGGTTTTATTGTCATTTTTAGGACTATTTGCATCTAAGACTGGCGAAAGAAATTGAATTTGGGGACTGGGCAAGATCCAGGTTAAAAGTTTTCAGCTTTTCTGGGACATGCCCTAAATAAATTTCTTAATTCAAAAGTAAGCACTTATTAAACACTAACTATGTGCAAGGTCCTATGCTAGCACTAGGGAAACAAAACTAGAAAATATAATCTCTACATTGAAAAAGCCTACATTCTTTTGGCTGTAACAATATGCAAACAGGCAAGTAAATACTTGAGTCATAGTTTAGTGGTTGGGGGGATCCCATGGAGTATGCTCAGAGTTGCCCTTTCTCATACTAGTTGACCATCCTTTATGAACTATTTCAGTACATGTGGTGGCTCATTGATTGAAGAACTTACCATTTTGTTATAATGTGGAAAGGCCAGAGTGATCTGTTAGTCTATTATTCTGTATGAGGGCAAGATATATTTAGTCAATAAGCATTTATTGAGTTCCTGTTATGTGCTATGTGCTGGGAATACAAAAAAAGCTGGTCAAATGAACAGAACAATAAAAACAGTCCCTGCCTTCTAGGAGGTAATAATCTAATGGCAGAGAAAACAAGCAAACAAATATGTACAGAAATGATATATACATGAAAAATAGGAAATAATTAATAAAGAGAAGGCACTAGAATTAAGAGAGGTTGGGAAAAGCTTCCACTGGAAGATGAAATTTTAGATGGGGCTTGACAGAAGTCATAGAAGCAGGTAGACAGAGATAAGGAAAGGGATGGGGAGAGAGAGAGACAAGGAGAGGGGTTGAGACAGAAAGAGAGAGAGAGAGAGAGAGAGAGAGAGAGAGAGAGAGAGAGAGAGAGAGAGAGAGATTTTTTTCCCCCCCAGGCATGGGTGCAGCTAGAGAAAATACCCTGAGCTTGGAGCTGGTTCAAGGAACAGAAAGAAGGCCAGTGTCACTGATCAAAGATTATGTGACTAAGAGTAAGGTGTAAGCTGGACAAGTGATCAGGGATTCATTTATGATGGGCTTTGAATGACCTGAGACAGACCCACTAGGATGCTATTGCAACAGCATAAAGCCAAGCACAAGCAGCTTTACAGAGAGCTCCTGTGAACAGCTTCAAGGTTCTGATTACATAGTATAGTGAACTCTCTATTTATTCAGTAACAAAGTAAGAAAAATCATTGAAAGAAACTGAAGTAGAGCATTCACAATGTTATGATATAACAAATTATATAACTAAAGTGATCACAGTTTTAAACAAAGTACATTCATTAAGAACTTAACTCAATCATCCTTAAGGATGGACACAAAGTACAAAGGTCAAGGTTGTACACCACTAGGTCACATTGTATTGATCTCTCAGTCAAAAAGTATTCTTTCTTCTTAATTGGAGATTAGTTTCCAATCATCCTTAATTCAATCATCCTGATGAAGTATAGAATACAGAGTACAAAGTCCTTCTACTCCTAGGCCACAGTAAACCATGATTTTCTCAGTTTCTATTAAATACCCAAGGAGAAGTCTTTTTATCTTGACTTGAGGTTGGCTCTCAAATTCCATGGTTCTTCTTCTATGGTCCCAGATCCTGCCTGAATCTACTTAACTGTCACCTGGATTCAAAGGCAGACAGCTCTCAGCTCCTCATCCAGATACTTGTCCACCTCCTCATCCAATTCCTTGTCCAGTTCCCATTCCATATTGAATTTCACAGTGTCCAGTCCACCTCAAGTCCTTCACAGTCCCTGTTTCTGGGAAGACAAAGCTTAACAGAGCCAAAACAACATTCATATACACTGCCAGCAACATTGTCAATTCACTATCTGCCTGTGAAATCAATACAGACCCACTAACAAGGTCTGAGAACTCAACACAAATCATCAGCACAGATATCAACACAGACCCACAAACAAGGTCCAAGAAATCAATACAAATCATCAATAAAATTGGAGGACCTGTGAAACCCTCTTTCTGGACTCCCATAAACCAATAACCAGAAAATCCTCTTTCAGGACTTCCAGTAAGGTCCCAGGGCTTCTGTAGAAAGCATCATAGACAAACATCAACACAGACAGAACAGAAAAACAGAGTGCAGAGATACCACAAGTTTTCTCCTTCTCTACCACAAGAGCTCCCTTCTCAGTTCTGCTCTCTCCATCCTGGGCCTCCAGCTTTATATATAGTCATTAGTTACTCCCCTCACTGTTGCATCAGCAACATGAGTTCACGAGTTCTAGGGTTCACAAGTTATGGGATTCACAAATAAAGACTTGCTATAATCATGGGCAAGAACTGAAACAAGGTGTCAACTAAATAGCTGAAACAAGGTGTTAACTACTTCTTTGCTTGCCATTACAAATAGTAGAAGCATGAGGTCAGTAAGACCTGCATCAGGTACATGGCAGTAGTAGAGGATACAATTGGGTGCATGTAATTACCCAGCCCACAGATTATTAGGGGATAATAATTGCTTAAAAATGAGCAGATAGAGACCTGGAGTCAAGATGGCGGTGTAGGAGCAGCAACATATTGCAGCTGTCACATAGCCACCCCAAAATACCCATAAAATATGACTCTAAACTAATCCTAGAACTCCAAAATGCACACAAATATATTTTCCACTAAAATCAGCTCGGCTATGAGGAACCACATCAGAACTGCAAACCTGAAATCAGCCTGGCCTGAAGCCCTGCCTGAGCCCCAGGGGCGGCTGGATGAGAGGAGCGTCTGGAGCTTTGGGTGAGGGGATTGGCAGCAGCTGTGGCAGTGTTCAGAACAAGGTCAGTGGGACTTGGGTCCGGCCGAAACGCCTCCAGGGTTGGAAAGTGAAAGGCAGAGGTTTTGCACCCGTCTCCACATTGCAGCTTCCACAACCTCAGCCTGGAGACTGCAGGGGGACCAAGTAATTGTTCAGAGGCCAAGTGCTCTCGTGTTGAGTGGCCTGGATCCAGATCGCGGTCTTGGGCTTTGGTCTTTTGGGTCTTCTTTATCCAGTGAGCCGGAATGGGGGAAAGGACCCAGCACCTTCCTGAGAGCTACAGCAGCTGGGAGGACCCCAGCTATTTGGGACAGAGCTTTCCCTTCTGGAAGCAGAGCCCCACAGAGATTAAAAAAAAAAATAATCACGGACTGACCAACCATGAGTAAGAATAAGCATAGGAAGCAAAGTACGAACAGCAATCAAACACTAGATTCCGTCTTTGGAGAAAAGAAAGATCATGGCAGAGAGTTGCAGGAGGACAGTGTAGCCAGAGCTCCCCCACCAGGGGCTTCCAATAAACATGAAGATTGCCTTAAAGCTAGAGATGAGCTGAAGGAGGATTTTGAAAACCAAATAAGAGAAGTGGAAGAAAAATTGGGAAGAGAAATAAGAATTTTGCAAGGAAATCATGTAAAGAGAGTCAGCAATATGACTGAAGAAATCAACACCCTAAAAAATAGATTAACTCGAATTACAAAAGAGGCCCAAAAAGCCAATGAGGAGAAGAATGCCTTAAAAAGTTGACTTTGCCAGATGGAGAAAGGATCTCAAAAGCACTCTGAAGAGAATAATTCTGTCAAAATTAGAGT
>CM053588.1:128914121-128958596 GCA_028646515.1 Pseudochirops corinnae | reverse complement strand
TGCAACATTCTTATTTCTCTTCCCAATTTTTCTTCCACTTCCCTTATTTGGTTTTGAAAATCCTTCAGCTCATCTCTAGCTTTAAGGCATTCTTCATGTTTATTGGAGGCCTCTGGTGGGGGCGCTCTAGCTGCACTCTCCTCTTCCCTCTTTCTCCCATGATCTTTCTTTTCCCCAAAGAAGGAATCTAGCGTTTGGGAGCTGTTCTTACTTTGCTTCTTATGCTTATTTTTACTCATGGTTGTTTAGACCATGATTTTTTAAAAAATCTCTGTGGGGCTCTGCTTCCATAAGGAAAAGCTTTGTCCCAAATCGCTGGGGTCCTCCCGGCTGCTGTAGCTCTCAGGAAGAGGCTGGGAACTCTTCCTATTTACTTCTGGCTGACTGGATAGTGAAGACTCTAGAACCGAGGCCCAAGACCGCGATCCAGATCCAGGTCGCTCAACACAAGAGCTCTTGGCCTGAGAACAATCGCTCAGTCCCCTTGCCGTCTGCAGGCCATGGGCGTGAAGCTACAATGCAGAGGCGGGTGCAAAACCTCTGCCTTTCGCTTTTCAGCTCTTGGAGGCCTTTCAGCCGGACTGCTTATCTCCCCCTTTCGCAATCCCCACTTGCAGCTGGTGCTAATCCGCTCACCTGAGAGGCTTCTCCTCTGCTCCATTCTAGCCACCCCCGGGGCACAGCCGCGGCTTCAGGCCGGGCTGGTTTCCGTTCGCAGTGCTGATATGGTTCCTCGTAGCCGACCTGACTTTAGTGGGAAGTATCTTTGTGTGCGTTTTGGAGTTCTAGGATTGGTTTAGAGTCCTATTTTGTGGGTATTTTGGGGTGGCTATGTGAGAGCTGTGATATGTTGCTGCTGCTATGCCGCCATCTTGGCTCCGCCCCCCTAAGGCTTTCATTTGGAGACAAGCATGGCACCTGCATTATCTCTATTGGCCACACAAACAATAGTAATAAATATTTGGTGTTGTTGATATAGATAAAGGTAGAATGAGGATTTAGATGAGCACTACACACAGAGGGACACTTTTTAATATTACGATTTATAAATGTATCTATTTTTAATTCCAAAAATCCCAGTTTCTATGGCCTGTAGGTATTTACTTTGCAATAAGTCAAGTTGTACGTGTTATGAGGAAGACTTGGTCTCTGGTGAGTAGTGAAACACAGGGGGTATAATACTCATACTTTGCCTAGAGCACTTATGTAACATCTTCTATCTCTGGATAAAAGGGACTATAGAACTGAAAGTAGACAATGTGCAACTCTATATAGCATGATAATAATAATAATACACTATATTTACTTAACACTTCATAGTATTTAAAATCAATTTACATATATTACCCCACTGAATTCCTGTAATATTCCTACAGTTTAAGTAGATTACCTTGTATATAAAGTCTCCATAGGTTTATAGGATCACTAATGTAGACAGAGGAATTGTTCTGGGAAGTCCTTGATAAATTTGATGAGCTCTAATCAACCGATTAAGGTCATAGAGTAATCTGAGGGCTACCTTCCTATGAAATTTGAATATACCAGCTGGTATTTTGTTGATAGGATGCAGGTATCTCTCAATGTGTAGATCACTGAGCCCCATGGGGACAAACTCTTATGAGAGCACCCACCATGATTTGGATAACAGTCACCTCTGAAACTAGTCAAGTATATCTGTCTGTCTCTAAAAAACTCAAAGGAATGAAGATGTGATGATCCTTCTATACTCTGCCCTAGATAGACTATATCTAGAGTATTGTATTCAGTTCAGGGCAACTCATCCCCTTAAGCAATATAGTTAAACATTCTCTTCTCCTCATGCACACCTACTCAAAAAATTCAAGTAGCCCTTCTTCCTTCCAAGATCATGTATAAGCTTCTCTGTTTGGTATTAAATCTGTTCACAATCTGGCCCCTTCCTAACTTTCCAGTCTGTGAACCAGCAATACAGACTACTTGCTATTCTGCACAATGGACATTCTGACACCTTCCTCTCTGTTTTTACATCAACTGCCTCTCATGCTTAGAATTCCTTCCCTCTTTACCTCCTTTTCTTAAGAATTGTTCATTTGTTTCAGCATTCCTATTATTCACCATCTTCTATATGAAGCCATTCCTAAATCCCTTAGCTACTAATGTCTTCACTTATCAAACTACCTTGGATGTAGTATGTGTATATATGATTTTTTTATACACACATATATGTTTATATGTTCTTATATACGGCCATATTATCTCCTCCATTCAAATACAAGTGCCCTAAGGAGGGAGACTGTGAACATGATAACTGTCTTCTATTATTTGAAGGCTTGTCAAGTGAAGTAGGGATTTGATTTTGTCTCCATAAGGCAGAACTAGGAGCAATGGGTGGAAGCTTGAAAAACAGGCTTCAAAAAGACAAATTCAAGCTTGAGGTCAGGAAAAATTTCCTAACAATTAAAGGTTTCCACTAGTAGAATAGACTGCCTTGAAAGGTATCATATTCACTATAACTACAGGTTTTCAGTCAGAGACTAGATGACCACTTGTTGGGTACATTATACTGGAAATTCCTTTAGGGTATGGTTGTACTATGAACTTCCTTCTAACATTCAGTTCGCGATTTTGTGAACTTGTGCTCATACGCAGTTTCCTTTCACGCTTTCTCCCTCACCTCCTGATCACTGGAGCAGTTAGTGGAGACTTACAGCAGAAGTGTGTGGCAGAAATTGATATGCATTTGCATGAGCTTCAAAGGCAAAATATTGAGAGCAGACTTTTCCAGTTCAATTAATAGGAGTATAATGGAATTTGAGTGGGGTGAGAGAACCCCAGTTGGGTTCTCTCTGCAGATTCTTGAAGTAAGAGTCAGATGATAGCAATAAGGAGTCAGTTAAGCAATACTTGAAGAAATTATTTCAGGTTATATACTGGAAGGTGATGTTAAAGCTTAAATACCTTGACTACATAATGAGAAGATGAGAGTCATTGTAAAAGACCCTGATTTTGAGAAGATTAAAAGAAAAAGGAAAAGGGACAGCAGAGGATATGATGGATAAGATAGCATCATGGTAACAATGAACATGAACTTGGACAGACTTGAGAGCTACTAGAGGATAGAAGGGCCTGTTGTGCTATGGTCATGAAAAGTCAGACGTGACTGAAAGAGTGAACAACCACAACAACCACAATCAATTGAGAGTGAGGCAAGAAGCCATTTATTCCAGAAGGTTGGAATAGATACCAAGACAGATGGCATCCACAAAGAACCTGGCCTAAGAAGTTCCTTACATTTAAATTTTTAGGGCAATATTCATAAGTTAAACATGATTCAATGTAACTTTGTATGAAAGAAAGAAAAGAAATATGTTTATTCATAAAACACAAGTGTTTGTACAAAAAGAATAGTATACTTACTGAAGAAAATTGTCTATTATTAGTTACAGGAGACAGATAAAGGAGTTATTGCTAGAATATAGCTGATCTAATTAAATCAGAGAGGTTTGCCTGTTAGGACAGACAGGGGGGAGAACTTTCACAGAATTCAGAAATTCTCAACCTTCAGTGGTTGTCTTTTTGTAACAATGAGAAGCAAAAAAGGAGACACTGAAGGACACAAGATATTGCATCTGATGACTAGGGGTCATTTACAGCAGAACGACTGATACAGAACAGGGATGGAATCAGCATGCCTTAACCCAGATCTCTTTTTTAAAAAATTAATTTTTATTCATTAATTGTTAGTTTTCAACACTCATTTCCACAAGATTTTGAGTTAGAAATGTCCTCCCCATCTTTCCTCTACTCCCCACGCCAAGATAGCAAGCTTACTGGATAACCCTTCCCCCAATCTGTTCTCTCTTATGTCCGCCCCCATCCCCTAAAAAAAAAAAAACAAAAAACAAAAAACAAAAACTTTCTAGAAGGGCGAGATAGATTTCTATACCACAGTGCCTATATATCTTATTTCCCAGTTGCATATAAAAAAACAATTTTTTAATATTTGTTTTTAAAACTTTGATTTTCAGATTCTTTTTCTTCTTCCCTCCTCACCCATCTCCACTGGAAAGACAAGAAATTCAATGTAGGTTGTACGTGTGCAAAAACATTGCAAAATGTTTCCATAGTAGTTATATTGTGAAAGACTGACAATATTCCCCTCTATCCTATCCTGCCCCCCACTTATTCTATTTTCAACTTTTATCCTGTCCTTTAGAAAAAGTGTTTGCTTCTAACTCCCCTTTCCCCAAATCTGCCCTCCCTTCTATCACCCCCCTCTTATCCCCTTCCCCCTATTTTCCTATAGGGTTAGATACCCAATTGCCTGTGTATATTATTCCCTCCTTAACCCAGATTCAATGAGAGTAAGGTTGACTCACTACATTTCATCTTCTTGTTCTTCCCCTCCATTATAGCACTTTTCTCTTGCCTCTTTTATATGAGATAATTTACCCTATTCTATCTCTCCCTATTTCCTTCTCTCATTATATTCCTCTCTTACCTCTTAATTTTATTTTTTAGATATCATCCCTTCTTATTCAACTGATCCTGTGCCCTCTGTCTATACACACACACACAGACACATACACACACTCACATATGTATTTTTATACATACATACACCATCCTAACATATATATACATATACATACATATATATATATATGTATGTATGTATGTATGTATGTAATGGAGTACTATTGCGCTGTAAGAAATGAGGAGCAGACAGACTTCATAATAATCTGGAGAGGCTTCTATAAACTGAATCTGAGTGAGAAACATTGTACACAGTTACTGACACATTGTATTTGTGATGACTGATTGATCTCAGCAATGCAAGGGCGTAAGACAACTTCCAAGGACTCATGATAGAAAAGCCTATCTACATTCAGAGAGAGATTTGTTGAGTCTGAATGCAGATTGAAGCAAACTACTTGTTCTCTCTTTTGTTTCATTTTGCTCCTTTCTAGCTGTTCATTCCATTGCTGGTAATGCTTCTTTACAACTTGACTAACGTTTAATGTGAAGATATTTGTAGTTATTTTATTGGATTGCATGTTGCCATGTGGGGAGGGGAGAGGGGGAAAAAGAAGGAGGGGAAGAAAATTCAGAGCTCAAAAACTTGTGAAACAGAATGTTGTAAAGTAAAAGTAAATAAATTAATTAAATTGAAAAAAAAATCTTAAATATAAAACTTCCAAATAAATGTGACTTAGCAACTGAACAAATTAGACTTTGTTTTCTGATTTATGGATCCTGAAAGAAGTTGAATAAGCAAGGAAATGGGGAAGAGGGAACCTTTGAATGGTGGACTAGAACAAAACCTCTTACTTATAGATATTCATCATCTCTTCTTTCACGAGATTGCTCCAGAACTGCTTTCTGCTCTCCTGTCCTCCAGTCACCTCACTTTTTTTTTCCCCTTCACAAGTTAAAGTTCATCCTTTGCTAACTAACTCTCTCTAGATACTCAACTTCACTGGTCAAAGTTATTTATTTGCCCTTTGCTTTTATATCTCTTTACTTTCAGATTAAGGCCCTCTGCTCCCCTCCAACTCAGTCACTTTCCTAAAAGCCACTGAGAACCAGAGCTAGATGCAGATCAAAGTACCCCTGTGTGTTCACCTCTGACCTCCAAATACTGCCAGTTTCTGAAAAAGTCTTACATATCTTTTACTACATACTCCCACCACATTTTAAATTTTTTGATGTCAGAGACATGCAATTTTAAAATTCTGCTTAGAAAAATAGGGTCTAACATTTGTCATACATATCCAAGAAGTTTAATGTGTGTAATCAGACTGCTGTCTAAGTCTGGGTTTTTTTTTTTTGCAGGCTGTTGCATAAGGTAAGGAAGATAGGAGACATACATGTACAGGGGATTAGTTCTAGAGATTTAAAAGTTAAATAGGCAGAAGAGACAAGATTTCCCCAGAGCTACAATGTATATGGTCATTAAAAGAGAACTACATGCATGTGTACATATATGTGATATCTGTATTGGCTCTTTTGCTCCTTTCTGAACACAGTGCATATTTAAGTTTTATCTCTCCTTTTATTTTTATAATTCAATAGCTTCTTAATAGCTTTGCTACTTGGAGTCATGCTTACCACCACCCCTACCTCCAGTTCTATCCCCTCAAATTATTTCCTACCCCATCCCCCTAAACATATAAGCATGTATGAATGCACACCATTTTCTTTACTTCATATCCAGCATACTTCCTACATTCTGAAGGCTGCCACATTAGCAATTTTCATTCATAATAGTTTTTTTAATCACATTGGCATTTGTTTTCATTAATATGACACAAACCTCATTAGCAAGGTTTCTTATTAGCATTCTGTCAGAGAAGATAGTTTCTTCATATTCTATTCAAATTGCAATGTTATATAAAAAAAATTATACCCTTAAATTGCTCTACCCTTTTGCTTCAGCAGAGGAACATATCTGAGTCAGAGAGAGGTAGTGTGCTAGAGATTCTCTTTTCAGCTTTTAGACAAAGAGATATGAGTGGAATCCACTTACAGTTTTGCATATCATTTTGCCCTTATTTACCCATGCATTTTATGAAGTTATTTTTCCCCAAAGGTTGGTAAAATGTACACATGTTGTCTATGGGGGGGGGGAGGAACTATATGGTCTGCATTATTTTGTTTCTACATAAACTGCACCACTAGTTTGAAAGGATAAATGGAAGGATGGTAAATTTGAACTCCATTGGAATCACTTCTTTTATTCTTAATTTACTTGGCATATCAGTTGAGGATAAAGTGAGGAATAAAAGATCAGGTAGAGTTGTGAACTTGTCCAACCATTCTAGACAACAATTTGGAAATATGCTCTCAAATCAGTAAAATTGTGAGTACACGTTGACCCAGAAATACTACTGGTCTGTATTCCAAAGAGATCAAAGAAAAAGTGAAAGAATCTCTACATACAAAAATATTTATAGCAGGTCTTTTTGTGGTGTCAATTCTGAAGATGTCCCTCAACTGGGAAATACCTGAATAAGTTGTGATGTATGACTGTGATAGAACACTATTGTGCTATAAGAAATAGTGGGCAGAATTATTTCAAGAAAACCTGGGAAGATCTACATGAACTGATACAAAGTGAAGTCTGAAGAACCAGGAGATCATTGTACACAGTTACAGCAATAGTGTAATGATGATTGACTGTGAAAGACTTAGCTATTCTGATCAAAACAATAATCCAAGACAATATGGATACTCACGTTGAAAACTGCTACCCAACTTCAGTTGAAGTATAGTCTTCTCACTTGTTTTATTTTCTTTGATGTTTTTGTGATATGGGTAATATTAAAAAGTGTTTTGCATTATTTCACATATATAATGGGTAGCATATTGCTTGTCTATCATATTGGGTGGGAGAGAGAGAGATTTGGGATTCAACATTTTTAATAGATGTTAAAAATAGTGAATTAAAAAAATTAAAAAGAGCTTACTGTATATAAAGGACTATGATAAACCCCAAGGTTACAAATTTTAAAAAATGATAGTTGCTTTTCTCAAGAATTTCATTTTCTAATGTGGGAGAAAACAAAAATGCAATGTTTTAATTGCAAGTCAGATAGAAGACCCCATGATCCTTAGGGTGCAACAGTAGAAGAGGTGTTAATTTTTATATCTTAAAGTAATTTCCACTGATAAAATCATCTCAATTTCTAGTATTAAACTATTTGACAGTGCTTAGAACTTTGATGTCAGTAACTTTACTTTCTGGGTGGTCAACAACTATGACTCAAGCACCTGTAGGAGTAGTAGACTGATTGTATGCCCATTGCTGTTACTTTTCAGGACTATTCCTAAGAGAACTAGCCTGAAAATAATGCTACTTTTAAGACTCTTGAATTTAGGGCCCTGTGTGCTTTCTTCATGAAGACTGAATGAAAATTGTAGGTACTTATATATGTTTGGAATTTTATTGATTGAAAATTACTGAGTGGTTTTGTAAAAGAATGACAAGTGGAAGTTCAGAAAGGCTGATGGAGAAGAAGGAAGCAGTACATCCCAGATCTCTCCCAAAATTACTCCACCAAAGACCTAGAAAGAACACCACACCAAGTCCTGATTGTGAAATCTAGAGAAAAATCACAGTGAGACATATTTTTTTCTTCTTCTGCAGAATGTCTGTGGATTCTAGGGACAGGGTCTGTAAAACATTGAACAGAGATTTACAGCCTGAGGGATAAACTTGAGCATTAGTCTATATACTAGGCCAAGGAGAAGACTCAAACTCAGTATTCACGGACCTGATGCTGTGCTGGGATCAGAAACAGGTTTCAATCGTTGGCACTGTTGATCATACCTGAGATATGAATTACAGATTCAGTTAAGACTGAGGAGTTTACCTGTCCAAGGGGATGATGGAGTAAAGAAAAGATTTGTAGAGAGTCTGAGGCTATGTACTAGTCTAAGAGCATGAACATAATGAAGTACTATTTCTTTTGGCCAAACACATAGCCCAGTCATTCTCTCCAGAAGTACATGGAGCCTGAGCTTAATACTGTGGTATAATTCAGAAAGATATTCTGATAGAACAAGCAAACAAAAATATTCCTAACACAGTGCAATTTTGGTGATAGGATTCCAAAGACACAAGTCATGGAAAATAAAATGATTCCAAAATATCTACAGCTCAAATATCAAAGAAAAACACAGATTGAACAGCATCTAACTTTAATTGCTAAAAGAAATCAATCAATGATTGATTTTAAAAGTGTTTAAAACCATTTTATGAATGAAAGAGCACTGGAGGAAAGAAATGGAAAAGAAATTCATTTTGGATGAAAGACTTGGAAAGATAAATATTAAGTATGAGATACTTGGAAAGATAAATATTAAGTATGAGAAATGCAAAACTTTAATTAACAAAATGAACATGAGGTTGGACAAAATTAAAGTTAATTACTTTGCAAGCAAATATGAAATAGTAAAATAAATTCAAAAGCTTGAAAGAGGAAAAAAAAGTTATCTCATAGCAAAAGCAACGGACCTAGAAAATAAATCAAGGGAAATTAGTGTAAGAATCACTGGACTTCTTGAATTCTATGACACCTTATCCCCCCATCCATTACCCCAAAAAAGAGCCTAGAGATAATATTTTAAGAAATTATGAAAGAAAACTTTCCAGATATCTTAAAAACAGATAGAAAAGTGAAAATATAACGTTATCACCTCATTGAAAAAAATATATAAAATGAAAACTTCCAAGAATGATATAGTAAAAATCCAAAGCTTCCAAATCAATGAGACAATATTGCAAGAATCCAGAAAAATATATCAAGTACTCAGGATCACACAAGATTTAGCAGGTACCATTATAAATGATTAGAGATCTTAGAATATAATATCATAAAAGACAAAAGATATCTTACAACAAAGACATAAATAATTCTTAGTATGAAGAACAACTTAGCTAGAAAAATTTAGTGTAATTCTAAAGAGTAAAATTGATCTTTAATCAAATATACAACTTTCAAGCATCTCTAATGAAAAGATGAGTAGAAACTTTTGATTCCTTATTCCAAATCTAGTGCTATAGCCACTCAGCCACAACTTCCATTTTGGAGAAGTGTGAAAGAGAGGAATAATTCACTATTTTTCATAATTTTAATGTGTTAGGATACTGTAGAAACATAGTGACAATGCTCTGTATAGCCCAAGATGCCCTTCCAAGGATCTCTCTGATGCTAGCATTACCATTTTGTTGATATCATATTTGACAGGTTTCTATAGGCAGCAGGTCAGATCTACAATAGATATACTTGGAGTAGGAACATGGAAGGGCATGTCTGTGAGTTTCCCGTTCAGCTCAGGTGTGATCTTGCCTATGGCCTTAGCAGTACCAGTGGAAGCAGGGATGTTTGAGCAGCACCATATCCATAACACTAAAGCTTGCCTGAGTAGCAGTAATAGCATGGGTTGTAATCATAAGTCCTTCCACAATGCTAAAGTTGTCATGAATGATCTTGGCTAAAGGGATTGAGCAGTTTTTAGTACAGGAGGCATTACTGAACAATCTTAAGTGATTTCTCATATTTCTCATAGTTCATTTCTATGATGAACACTGGAGCATGAGCAGAAGGGGCAGAGATGATGACCCACTTGTAGATCTACCTGTTAAGTCATCCTCAGCCTTTTCCATGGTGGTAAAGACACTATTGAACTCTATAACACACTTGGCTTCAGCATCTCCCCATTTAATATTGGTGGGATCCCACTCCTGGAAGATACTAATGGCTTTTCCATTGATCAACCACTTTCCATTCTCAACCTTCACAGTGTCTTTGAACTTGCCATGGGAAGAATCATATTGACACATATAAACCATGTAGTTAAGGTCAATGAAGGGCTCACTGATGGCCATGATGTTTGCTCCACCTGAGGTGAATACATCCCAGGTCACCAACTGCCCAATATGGTCAAAACAATTGATTTCAATCTTCACCATCTTGGATATGACTAAAGCAGCAGATCCTGGCACAGAATTTGGGAGAAAAACAAAGAAAAGCAATATATTTTTAAAAAAGTACCCACCATAATTAGGCTGGATTTCAATTAACAGTATGATTTTGTTAAACACTAAGAAAATTACAAACATAGTAGGACATACTAATAATTTGAAAATATTAAAAATTACAAGAAATCAGAGAAATATTTTTTATAAAAATGCAATATCCATTCATGTTAATTATTAAAACCATAAAATAGTAAAAGTACCTTTTTAATTTGGAAACATTATTTATCTTAAATCAAGAGCAACATTATGTATAACAAGAAAATATGAGGCATTTCAAATATAACTAATTAGGCATATAGCAATGAACTACAATTTTTCCACTATTCTTTGATACTTCTATATGTGGTAGTTAACATTAGACAAGATAAAGAAATTCAGTGAGTAATTACAGGCAATGAAGAAATAAAATTATCACATTGTTCATATGAGGCACAGTGGTTTATTCAGAGACTCTAGTTTTCTGTGTTGTTTCTGTCATGCCCAACTGTTCATGACCCAATTTGGGGTTTTCTTGGCAAAGATACTAGAGTGGTTTGCCATTTCCCTCTCCAGATCATTTTCCAGATGAGGAAACTGAGACAAACGGTGTTAAGTGGCTTGCCCAAGATCACATAGCTAGTGTTTGAAAGCAAATATGTACTCAAGAAAATCAGTCTTCCTGATTCCAGGCCTGTTACTCTGTATACTCAGCTACATGGGTATCTTAGAGATCATGGAGATTCAACTAAAAATCAATGAAATTAATTAATATTTTAGTTAAGCAGTTATGTATGAAATAAACCAACATAAAAAAATCACCTCGCTTGTATAATCAATTAAATAGAAGGAGAAAGAATAATATATTTCATTTAAAGAATATGCATAATGTAGAAAATATGTAGAAGACCCCCGGAGATTCATAGAGAACTTGAATTGATAACTACAACATATTCATAAAAGGAAAAATGAAAGAAAATTAATTGCAGAGATATAAATTCTTCATGGTTCATTCATTCAAATGTAATTGAAAAGACAATATTTCCTAAATCCATTTACAGATTTAGTGGCATACTCACCAAAATACCAAAAATTATCTTTTTAATTTTAGACAAAATAAACACAAACCTCACTGTAGAAACAAAAGGTTAAGAATTTCAGTGGTAATAATGAAAGAAAAAGTGGTAAGGGAAAGTGGCTAGAAGTCACTCCTAATTAGTGAGCTCCTAATTAAAGGACATATACAAATGCTATCTGCACCTAGAGAAAGAATTGGTAGATAGATGTATAGAATAATTTTCCATATATGTGTGTGTTCCTATTGTGTCTAATGGTAGTCATCTCTGGGGGATGGAGGGGAAGGAAGAAAAAGAAGAAATTTACATGGTAATTCTGTGATATATTTGAATGGAGCAGCAAGTTGTGTATGGTTATGGAAATGCTTGTTTTATTCCATAAATTAAAAAAATACAACAGAAAATTACTTCTAATCACTATTAATAATAATGGGTAGCCAATATCTAGTATGTATATAATGTGTCCTATGTGTCAGGTGTTGTAATGAGTATTTTTTTCATTAGTACTTTATTTTTCCACAATTTTATGAAAAAACAATTTTCACTTTTGTTTTTACAACCTTGAGTTCCAAATTCTCTCCCTTCTTCCCTCTCCACCACCCTCACTGCAAAGGCAAGCAGTACTAGATAGATTGCACATGCGTAGTCATACAAAACATATTTACGTATTAGTCACGTCGTGAAAGAAAACACAGGCAAAAAAAAATAACCAAACGCTCAAGAAAAATGAAGAAAGTGTTTTAAAAAAAAGTGTTTTTCAATCGGTGTTCAGATACCAGTATTTCTTTGTCTGGGGATGGATAGCATTTTTCATCATAAATCCTTCTGAGTTGTCTTGTATCATTGGATTGCTTAGTCTCTGCTGTGGGTCTGGGTGGGGCACAGCCCATTTGGGATTGAGCTCTGCTCCCTGCTCGGTGCGATAGACTCTTCCTGCCAGCCTGCCAGGCTGCCTTCAGTGGGAGATTTGTTTCTTTCTGTCAGTCTGTGGGTTCTGTAGCTCTAAAATATTTATTTTTACAGGTATTGGAGGTGGTTGGAGAGGGAGCTCAAGCAAGCTGCTGCTTTTACTCAGCCATCTTGGCTCTACCCCTTGAGTGAGAGTTTTGATTTTCTGTGTCACCATAGTAAGTTTCTATGATCAGAATTTCTTTCTGTTGTCACTCATTTTTCCAGTCTATTTATTTTAACTCTTTGTTAAACTTTTAAAATTGTTTTCAACTTTAAATTCTTTGTTGAAGTGAGACTCTGCCTCCAGGAGCGGAGATATATTCTATCGAACTTCAAGGGTTTTGTGCAGCTATTTTCAGAGATACTTTTAGGGACCTGTAAGTTTTCAATTCCTCCAAGGTGGTATAATCTAAGGAGAGGTGTGTTTACTACTCTCCTGGGCTGTGCTCTAGTTTGTAAGCACTCTTTTCTGCCCTGCTCTATTCTGGCCATGATCTCTGGTGTATTTGTGCTCCTCCGAACCCTGGGATTGCCATGAAAGACAGCAACCCAGATCTGTGTACAGACAAAGCAACGGAGTCCAGCTCCCAGTGGCAGCATAGAGACAGTTGTAATTTCCCCCTGATCAATTGTTTGACCCACTTACCATCTGTGGTCTGAGAGATCCAGAAGCAACTGCTGAATCAGTGGCTTCCAAGGACTGCCTCTGGTTTACTGGAACTGGGTCTGTGCTGGCACCACTGTGCTGGATTGTGCTCTACTCTCACCCAGGTGCAACTGACCTTTCCTGCTGACCTTCTAAGTTGTCTTTGGCTAGAAAATTATTTCCCTGCCCTTTTGCTCCAAGAATGTTTTATGTCATCATTTAAAGGTGTTTGGAGGGGTTTGGGGCAGTACTCAGGCTAGTTTCTGCCCTTTCTCTGCCATCATGACTCTGCTCCCTAATCATTTTTCAATTTTCTTTTCTCAATTGATCCTTACAACAACCCTGTTAGGTAAGTGCAATTATTATCCCCATTATGTAATTAAGGATATTCAAAAGAGAAAAAGAAAAAGAGATGAGGAGGAAAAAAGAAAGGAAGGAAGGGCTGAAGAAATGTATAGAATGAGAGAGAAAGGAAGAAGAGAGAAAGAGAAAAAGAAGGAAGGAGAGGAAAAAATAGAAAGAAGGAAGAACATAAAAGGAAAGATAGAAGAAAAAAAGAAAGGAGGAAGACCTTTTGTTGTGGTGATTTTTTTAAAAAAAGTATGTGAGGGAGGGTTGACTATCAATTGAGGAATGGCTAAACAAATGATTTGCATAAAATCACAGAGCCAGTTAAGTAGTAGAACAGAGATTCGAACCCAGATCCTCTGAATGAAAACCCAGTCATGACTTTTATTTCTCAGTCAGGGGACCTTTTTTAGGGACCTTGATCTGACAGAGAAGATATGATATGGAAGCACCCCTCTTTAGTTACTCTTTGATGTCTCCTTTTCTGAAGCTGCATTGAAATTGTATTGCTTATGTATATGAAGAAAATTATTTTTTCTCCTTTTACATGAGGACATTTATGTGGTTTTAAATGAGACAATGAAGATGTTATTTATTAATATCTACTTCCACTTTGGTTCCACTGTGTAAATGGATGTGAGGGAGAACTGGGCTTACTGCCACCATCACTTATAGTCTAAAAAACAATGCCAAAGTGTCCTGGGATAAGTTTTGGACACAGTCTCTCTTATCTTTGACTTCTTCATGTGGTAGTGTGCTAAATATTGTATAAAGGCAGACTTTTTTGTTGATTATAATTTCAAATAACACATTCATTTTAATTACAAAAACCTGCACGGAATATGGTAATTGTGTAAATGTTGCACCAAACTTGACTAATGCAATATGCAAATACAAATGTCATATTGTCTCATTAACTGTATGCGCATCTCTGTTACAACGAAGCTCAAATCTAATTTGAATTTTTTACACAATATATTTTGATTCATGTGTAAAGGATATGCATGATAATTATAGTATCTGATTTTATTAAAATTTTTATGTAATTAGTACAACAGAATTTACAGAGACAAAACTGTCACCAAAGTCAATGGGCCACTATAAACTCCAGGTTTTTAGATGGTTCCTAGCAGATGGAATATAAAAACATCATTTCTTTTCTGGAAAATTAAAAAAAGAAAACTTAATTTTGACCCTTAAATGCAAGCAGTGGGGAGGGAAAACCTTCAATCTTCCTTCAAATGTGCTAACTCTTTCATTAATCTTTTCCATTTTATTGCTATGCGTATGCCTATAGATTTTCTTTGAACTCTTACTGTTTCCCTGTTTGTCATTCATCCAATCATCAATAATTTTTTGATCCATTTATTCATCCATTCATCCATAAGCAAAGTAAGAACTTTTCTACTGTGTGCCAGGGATGTGCTAAGGATAGAACAAAGAGAAAACAGAAATTCTATTGGATGTATGTGGCATGTATACATAGTAGTAAATACAAAATGCATAATACATAGAAAGCAATTTGTTTCATGATGGGAGAGAGGTGTCAGGATATTAACAAATAGGGAAATCAGGAAAAAATTTGTGTAGGTCTTAGCATTTTAGATCATTCTTAAGGGATCTAGGGATTCTAAGAAGTAGGCAAGAAGAAAATAGTTCAGGAAAGAAACAATGTCTGTGTACCATCTCAGGAATCTCTTTTACCAGCATTTGCAAGTGTTCCAGTTTGGCTTGACTATATCTAGTGTGTGAAAATGAGTAACATGCAGTAATCCTGGAAAGTTGGAAGCACGTTGTGAACGGCTTTAAAGGGCAATGGAGGAGTTTGTGTCATATCCTTGATGACTCTGGAGCCACTCGAGATACTTGAGAAGCAGGACATGACATATCATTGTCACTCTTTTGCTTTTGGAACAACTATTTGCCAGCTATTGTACTTCTGAGGCCTAAATTCAAAGGAAGGGATGACTTCAGAAGAGTTAGCAACCTTACCTGCTCCTTGAATGTCAGGGACATGGGCTTAAGTGAAAAATTTCTGTCTTTTGTGAACAGATCCTTTGACACTGTACCTTCCCCTCTCCTTGTAGTTTGCTTGGAACAATGTAATAAGGCCCAGCCATGGGGAGAGAAGACAAAAGAGAGTGATATTTCCACTCAGGTTCTCCCATACTAAAATGCAGTAAGCTCCTATATCATTTTATCACTTGGCTGCATTATATTTTGGAAGCCCTGGCCTTGACATTGTCCTTGCAGGTAAGAGGGAAGTAGAAAAGGAATGTAGTGGAGAGGAAGGAAGAGAGTGAGATCTGTAGAAATTGGCAGAACTTTTCAATATTTGTAGTTTTTATTCTCTGAAATAGCTCTTCTGAAATCTATGTAAATTCAGTATGAACCACAGTTCTTAAAATCATCACCCCTGAATTGCCCTTTGTAGCACCTTCATTGTAGACCATGCCACAGAACCAAAATTATGAACATTTCAAATTAAGAGAAGGTATAAAATGTAAAGTAGTAAGATTTCTAGATTATTATGTCAAATGAAGTAAGGAAAAAGAAAATAGATATTAAATATATAAAGCATTGGATGAAAATAATATGAAAATTAAGATATTTAGTTGAGTAGGATGGGGGATGAGTTATTATAATGGCATGTGCTGTTTTCTGCCCTATAGATTTAAGCAACAGTTTTCAAGCCTTAAAGTAAACATACCCATACAATGTTAAAGGAAATAGTCAAATAGCTTTACAAAATAGATGTCACCAGGAGGGAAGCAGATTGGTGTAATGAAAAGAGTCCTAGATCTGGAGTTAGAGGTCTTAGATCCAAATCATAAATGTTACCATTACGATCTGTGAGAACTTGGACAAGTCACTTCCTGGCATCTTGTTACTTTCCACTCTTTATGTTATATACGTACAATTGTGTTAAACACATTTCCCCCTTAATCATGTTGCGAAAGAAGAATCAGAAGAAAAAAGAAAAACAACAAGAAAAAAAAGTGAAAATAGTATGCTTTGATGTGCATTCAGACTCCCTAATTCTTTCTTTGAGTATGGATAGCATTTTCCATCACGAGTCTTTTGGAGTTGTCTTGGATCACTGTATTGCTGAGAAGAGCTAAGCCCATTATAATTGAGCATCACACAACGTTGCTGTTACTGTGTACAATGTTCTGATTCTGCTCACTTCCCTCAGCATCAGTTCATGCAAGTCTTTCCAGGCTTTTCCAAAATCTGCCAGCTTATCATTTCTTATAGAACAATAGCATTCCCTTACATTCATATACTTGTTCAGCCATTCCTCAAATGATGGGCATCCCTTCAATTTCCAGTTCATTGCCACCACAGAAATAGCTGCTATAAATATTTTTGTACGTATGATCAAATGATCAGATTGATCATTTATTATTATCTCTTTGGGATATAGACTTAGTAATGCTATTACTAGATCAAAGGTTATGTACAATTTTATAGCCCTTTGGGCATGCTACTTTCCACTCTTGCACATTATTATGTTCAAGATTTACCTACCCACTTGATCTCCCTTTTACCCATTTCCCCATCTTCTGTTTCTGTGCCTTCTTACTGGCTGAATCGCTATGCCTGGAGAGAACTCCCTTCTTATTTTTACCTTGTGGAATCCCTGTTTTCCTTTAAAGCCAGCCCAGCAGTCATCTTCTAAATAAAGTCTTTTTCAGATTTCCCCAGTTGCTGGTGATATCCCTCCAAAAACTAACTTTTAGACATTGTATATATTTTCTGAATACATCTACATGTGTAAACACTAAAGACATATGTATATTTAAATACATGCATATGTATACATATCTATTCCCAATACTGATCTGGAAATTACTTTCAAGGTCATCTAGTCTAACCTCTTCATTTTACAGATAAGGAAACTGAGGTCCATACAGATAAGGAAACTGAGGTCCAGAGAAGATAAGTGAGTTTGCCAGGGTCACACAGCTAATAAGTATTTGAGGCAACATTCAAATCCCAGGTCTTCCTTATTTCAAGTCTAGTGCTCTATTTAATGTACTATGCTGCCTCTCACATATATCTTTCTGACTCACACATATAATATCTACACATTTCCCTCATTAGACTGGGAGCTCTTTGAAGTAAGGGACTGTTTCTCTTTTATCAGTATTATCTCTGGAACTTACCATAGTGCCTCATACATAATAGATCTTTAATAAATTTTCATCGATTGACTTCTGAGTCTCAGTATCTTTTAATATGAAATAAGGGAGCTGGGCTCCATGACCTGCAAGATCCTTTCTATCACTAAATCTTTAACACTCTCAGCCTATTCCTTGTTTTTGAATCCCTGTCCTGTCACATACTACCTGTATGACATTGCTCAAGTCTCTGAATCCTTATCAGCCAAATCTTCTTTATCTTTAATATTGGAGAGATGAAATAGATGATTTCTGAAGTCGCTTCCAGCTTGAAATATATGTTCTATGACCTTCTGATTAATGAAGGATTTAAGGTAGAGTTTGAGTTGTATCCTGAAACATAAGTAGAATTTGGAGAAGCCAAGAAGAGTGGGTAAGGACAATATTAGGGAAAGAGTAGCTGTGGGGTGAAACCTTTAAACACACACACGCACACACACACACACACAGAAACAAAGAAACACACATTACTGTGAGAAAACACAAGAATGCTTAATTGATTGGGAAGGCTTCTTTTGTGGAACAATAGGAGATAAAGAATATGTACAGTCTTGATAGGCAGCCTAAAGTATGGCATATGACCTGTTTCAATAGGAGAGTATGACAACAATGTTTGAATGACTAAAGGAAGAGGTATGTAAAATGCATGTGATATGATGCCAGCTTCAGAAGTCCCCATCCTAGATAGTCAATTACCCAGATGTGTTCCTAGTATTACAGAAAAGAGGAAACATCTTGCGCATTGAGTATGGATAGTTACCTCACGGAAGATGCTAAACAGAGTAAATCAATGCCATTTCTTCCCGCACTTGGATTGAGTTTAAGATCTCCCAGACTAAGAAACTCAAACATGTTCCCCCACTACTTAAGTTTCTTTTCTGCATCCTTGACCCATACTTCTCTCTAATGAAGAATATGCTGTGCATTGAAGAAGCACATTAAGACAATGTTTAAAGACATCTCTCTAATAACTATAAAAGTGAAAAATGAACAAAATTAATAAAAATGGTGGAACTTGTGTTCTTGGCATCAAGCTGCACCAACTTCTCCATTTTCTACTCAAAAAAGTATATTGAAATATCAAACCTTATCTTACCATTTTTACTTATTCACTCTTGTCCTCTACATTTTGGATCTTTCTGGAAAATTTACAAAAACTGAATTTTATAAACTATTTCTTTCTCATGAAGATAGAATGGTATAATCAATAGAAAGCTGGCTTTGAAACCAAGAAGACCTGGACAAATCTCACTTTTGCCAGGTGCTAATTGTATTATTCTGGGGAAGTCATTAACCTCTCACTGTTTTAGACAAGTCTCAATTTCCTCCTCAATAAAATATGAGTAATCATAGGACCTTCTTCTCAGGGTTGTTATGAGCATCAAATGAGATTTCATATCTAAAAGGATTTATATATCTTAAAATGCTATATAAACATTAACTATTATTATTATCATTATCATTGTTAGCTAGTTGGCATCTAAGTGTGGAAGTGATGCTGACTTCTGAAGGTCATATCATTATTGCGCAAACTGTGGCACATCCTACCATGTAGGAGATGATAATATATCTAAATCTGGAAGAGACTTCAGAGACTATCTAACACAACTCCTTGATTACACAGATGAGGAAACTAAGGCCCAGGAAAGTTAAACTACTTGACCAAGATCCTATAGATAGTAATAATCAAAGGCAAGATTTTAGAGGATAAACCTAGAGATAGAGCAGATTGATCAAAGATTATAGCAACAACCATCTAGGTGGCACAGTGGAGAGAGTTCTGGACCTCGAGTCAGGAAGACCTCTCTTCCTGAGATCCAGTCAGACCTCAGACACTTGCTAGTTGTATGATGATGGGCAAGTCACTTAATACTTTTGCCTCAGGTTCCTCATCTGTAAAATGAGCTGGAGAAGGACATGACAAACCACTTGAAGTATCTTCGCCAAGAAAACCCAAAATGAAGTCCCAAAGAGTTGGACATGATTGAAACAGCTAAACAACAGAAAGATTATCTACTCAAACAATAGAAGTGTTGGCATTAAATTTAATGAAAATATATTAAGCACCTATTTTACAAGGAAATGGAAATACAAAGAAATATCCTCAAGGAACTTACATTCTGTAAGGGTAGGATTAAAAATACTTCACTTTGGTTTAGGTCCCACTTTTTAATTAAGAATGTTTTCTGATTGAACCAAACTATCAGAATACAATGCTTGTAAACCTCTGAATCACAGTTGCCAAAGTAATTTTACTAAAGGACAGTTTCATTCCTGTGGTCCCACCAATGGCTCTCCATTACCTCTAAGATCTAATTTATGCATCTCTGCTTGTCATTTAAGGCTCTTCACAGCCTACTCTCCTGTCTTTGTTATATATTATTTTCATAAACGTGCCATTCCATCTCCAATCTCTTTGTTTTTCCCTAGGCCATAATATATGCTTGAAATGTACCCTCTCCTCACTTCTGCCACTTAAGGTACATGTTTTCCTTCAAAATGTATCTCAAACTCTATGTTCTATACTAGGCCTTTCCTCATCCTGTAGATGGGAAGGGATCCCCTAAAATATAATCTTGTGTATATTTTGTATGTGAGGGAATTTGTCTCTGATAGGTATAATCACAGAGAAGTGGAGGGATCCTGGAATTTTAAACAAACTGTAACACTGTGTTTATGCTCTTGATGAGATGTGAATAACATTCTGTGAGTGCATCAAAATGGACAATCTTACTAACAGAAAGAATGGATATAAAGTTGAAGATAAAAAATTAAGGAGAGAGGCAAATGCAGAGAATATACCTTTGGCTAAGGCAGCTTACAGTCTCTGGTACTACTTGCCAAAGAAGTCCTGTCTTCATAGAATCCTGATTTATCTCCCAGTAAGTGCAGCCTAGTTGAGATATTCAACTAAATCATTGAAATGTTTCTTTTCATAGCTGAACTCAATGCCAGAGTAAGCTCACTTAAATCCAAAGATAAGTAAGTCTCTCTCTCTGTCTCTCTCTGTCTCTGTCTCTGTCTCTGTCTCTGTCTCTGTCTCTGTCTCTGTCTCTCTCTCTCTCTCTCTCTCTCTCTCTCTCCCTTGCTGCCTCCCTTCCTCACTCTCAGGGTTCTGATTCACTTCTTAATCCTGCTTCTTCTATGAGTGATGACTTTTCTGTATTCATATCTGCTTACAGTTTCTCTGAAACCGTAACATTTCAAATTGCCAGACGCTATAGAGAATGGGAGTGTGGAAGAGATAAAGCTCCTTCTTCCCCTTGTTCCCATCCCAGGCTCTCCTTCACATAGTTCTACCCTAGCTCACCAACTGACCCAGGGACATTTCTATGTTCTCTGATCCAATGGGGTAACCCCCTTCTGATTCATTCACAGAAAGTAGCACATATTCTAAAGGGATTGGCAGATGTTAATAACCTTTAAAGACATTAAAATCTAAATATCTTATATTAAGTCTCAGATCATTTGAACTTGGTCAGGAGCAGGGGGAAAGGAGAAGGCCTCAAAAATTAACCATCCCTTTTACATGTTTAAATTCTGTATTAACTTATATATTCACAGATTGTGTCATTTCCCTCTTCCTATATAATGTGACACCCTTGAGGACAGAGACTTTCACCTCTATTTTTGTATTTTCACCACTTAGCTCAGTGCATATACCCCAGCAGATTCCTAATGAAGTCTGTAGATTGTCTGAGTAACAGGAATACAGAAGGGAGAGAAAAACTATCAGTTGCAAAGACTCAGAAATGTTCAATAGACAGAGGTGGTAGAAGCTGATCTGAGGTTTGAAAAAAGAGGATTCTGAAAGGAGTTCAGGAGGGAGAGAAACTAGTGTCAAAATCACAGAGCTTTGAAGGATTATATTATAAAGCTTTAGTACCAGATACTACATCTCCATAACTACCTGCTATGTTTCCATGGTCATAGGCCAGGCTATCCTTTTGTGTTCCACAATTTACTTAGATCATTAACACCCCTGAATCAGACTTTTTCAGAATAAATACATTGGCCCATGAAAGTTTTCACTAGCCTTCAAAAGCATTTTATGGGCTGGGGCGAGGTGGGAATATTTTGACCAAAATGTTTCAATCAGTGGATCCACAGAAACAAAATCTAGCAATGCAATCATTTATGCTCACTTCTCCATGACAATGGTAGAGAATATAAAATAGTAAATGGCAATTATATATATATATATATATATATATATATATATATATATATATATATATATACCCCCTCATATATGTTTGGTTTGGGTTTTGGTTTTAGAATGCTATCAAACACACACTCTTTCATATGTTCACATGTGCTCAGGAAGCACTATGGTCACCTTGGTAGCATTGCACCAAATTGAGCTTGTCAAGGATTACCATTGCCCTCAGCATAACATAAAGACAAAACCCTAGGTCAATGCCATGAAGTAGAATCATTGGTATAATGGAAGAGGATTTGATTTAGGTTTAGAACACCTAAGTTTACATCCCATTGATCTTAGTTACAAGTTGTATGTCAAGTCACTTCACCACTGAGTCAGATTCTTTGCCTCTAAAATAGACATATTAATAATGGATCTCAAAACAATGTTGCAGGTTAAAAATTGATCTTTAAAGAACATTTATCTTCAAAATGAATTAAAAAAAATTTTAACAGATATTGCAATATTGAATACTCACAATCTCTAAACCATACAGAATGAAGTCTTTCAAAGTTTAGCAACTTAGTGAAGGAAATCAAAATCATTTTGGAAAAGAAAAAAAAAATACATATTGTCCCCATTGATCTGTTTGTTATTAGAATTGTCCTGAAAATGTTTTCCACAAACCTATAGAAGATAACCTTAAATTCCAATGTTGTTATTCAATTATTTTAATAATAATCTTAAAAATAGTAATTTTTGTCACCTGGACCATAGTCACAGAAAATTAAATGTAAAATAAATGGTTTTGGTGGTTGTTATAATCTTGCCCTTGGTTTGGCTAGACTTTCATGTCTTTAAAGTTTTATTCCATTTTCTTTTATATTATGCTCATCCTCCTTCCCTATCCATAGCACCTTTCCTTTTGAGTAACATTTTTAAAAATGAATAAAAACCAACCAATATCTAAACTATATCTGACATTCCAAGTGACATTACTCTGGACTTTGAAAAAATCCTTTTCCCTATCTAACCAACAAAAGACTCAAACCTTATTCTACTGACTTTCCAGTATTCCTTTACTATATTAAAACTTTCAATTGATCCAGTCCTTGAACCTCATGGTTTACCTCTCACTGGTTTTTCTTAACCCTGCTTTGTTTGTCTGAAAGCATATTCACCAGTGATTGCTAGAGCTGTTTCTATTCTTTAGATGATGCCTGGTTTCTTTAGCTTTTGTTCTTTGCCTAGTTCAGGTCAGACACTATATGCCTCAGTAGCTGCCATCATCATATTTTTAGCTCATTTCCTTGGGAACAGCTGTGTATAAATGCTGGGTCCATACTAGACTTGTCTTCATGTTTGAGGTTCTACTCCCTTGATCAGTCTGGAAAGTTCCATGCTCTGGACTTTTACAAGCTCTAGCTTCCAATTGGTTTGTGCAGGTAAGTTGAGGGAAATGTTAGCTCTGAGTTAAATGAATGTTCTAGTATTTGCTATTCTCATATTTCCAACCTCATTTTCTTCTTCCCTTGATCTCTTGAAATATTTCCTTTATGTGTCCATTTTCTTTCCCTCTCCCTGCCTCAGGGGAGTTGAGGTTGCTATTCGTATCATCACAGTTCCACATGATCAGGATTTTTGTAAAAATAAAATAGTAGCTGGCATTACCTGTGAGAGAAGGATAATTTTCCCATGAGATGGATAATCAGTCATTTCACAAACTGTGTTAATATGAAATAATTTATTAATAAATATAATAATAATAATAATAACCACACAAACTATTATGTGTGTCCCGTCTACCAAGACATTTTTGCACTACTTTGTGCCCTACCTGTAACCTGGATCTGAATTTTCTGAGATATTATTAATCATTAATGTAAAGACATCGTATGACTTTTGGAAATGTGTCCATTTCAAGGCTTTTTGATTTTCATAATGACCAAAAGCTACTGGTTCTGTATTTTTTGGTAAGTCTAAATTCGGTGTCTAGCTACATATTTTTATTTTAAAAGTGAAGAGTTTGCAATCAAATTACAAAGTCACAATATCTAATGAAGAGATAAGGGCTGGACTATGAAACTGAAAATGATTTGTTTTTGCCTTCTTTTCAAGTTTGTATGCTTGACTTAAAAAGAATAACAATTTATGGAAATGAATGAAATTTTCTATAAGTATGTTTGGGGAGAACTTTGAAGCTTAGACTCATATTCGTTTAGTATAGTTACTAAGAAACAGACCCATTTAGGGATATGTTTCCTCAAATGTGAACTGTTTTAAATGGATCATCACAGACAGCTAATGCTTTGTCAGAATTGTCTCTCCAGGAATGTGTATACCCATGAGAGGAAAAAAAATTAAAACTTACCAAAAGAAATCCCATAGTACCAAGTCCACATGTTTAATTTGCATGATGATAACTGTTTAGAAAATTTCAAAACATCTGTATTGTTGACTGATACATTTTTAAAAGTTTTTATTTTGATGTGTGAAATAATATCAAAGTTATTGTGCTTACCTTGGGAATACGGTAACTGATTCTTAAATCCACCATTTTTTTTTCAGGTAAGACTAAATTAATCTGAAGCATTAAGTTTATTGTTGTTGTTGTTGTTGTTTGTTAGGGTAGCTAAGGGAAAGAGATGCTGACAAAAGCTGAGTGTCATTTAACTGTCTCTTTGTTAAAGTTCTTTGGCAGTCTAACCAATTGTCTATTGGCAGAATCATCATCGCTAGAAGGGAATTGCCCCTAGTGATCTTGTTTTGATCCTAGATGGTCAGAGAAGACTGAGAATTTCTGACAATAGCAAAATTCTATATTTTTGCCTTGTCCTGGTTAAAGACTCCATAAGGACTTTTAGAGTAGAACAGAAACCCCAATCCTCCCTTATGCCCTATGGGAGCTTTAGGGAATCCTTAGCAGTCCAAAGGAAATCCAGTTTCTTCCGTCTTGAGCTTTATGTATTGA
The DNA here is from genome assembly GCA_028646515.1 of Pseudochirops corinnae. Classification (NCBI taxonomy): domain Eukaryota; kingdom Metazoa; phylum Chordata; class Mammalia; order Diprotodontia; family Pseudocheiridae; genus Pseudochirops; species Pseudochirops corinnae. Next base: position 128,933,775 of record CM053588.1, on the reverse strand, counting down.
ATAATTGTGTTTTGAGGGCTAATTTGGCATCCGAATGTAAAACTATTAGAGGAGGACTTCAAAGATTACCCAGGCCAACCCCAAATATCCCATTTCTGCTTCCCCATAAATATTAACATTTTACTGGTACCCTTAGCAATTTGAGGCTGGATTTGAACTCAGGTCCTGCTTACTCCAGGACTGGTGCTTTATTCACTGCACCACCTAACTGCCCCCAATAGGGTATATTTTTGTAGCACTGTTGGAGCTCTAGAGTGAGAAGAGGAAATAGATATAATAATTCTGTAGTTCATCTGCCCAGTATAATATCTAGATTATATTAAAGAGTTGGGTCGTAGAAACAAGTAGTTAGGAAATATTTAAATCAGGTCCATGCCTTGAAATTAAGATGAAATGCTTCCAGTTAGACCTATGACATTTATTTATCAATAAACATTTATTAAGTACTTATTATGTACCAAACATTTTGTTCAGCACTGGTGATTTAAAGGTGAGGTAAAAGACAGTCCCTGATCTCAAGGAGTTCACAGTCTAACAGAAGAGATAATAAGTCTATACACACAACCTCGTAGACTTTCTGTAGGTTTGGTTAACTGATAAATTTGAACTACTTTAATACTAAAAATTCTAGAAAAATATCTTCAATTAACTGATGTTTATTAAATGACTGCTATTTGCAAGACATTGTTAGTGCTAATGAAGATAAAAAGAATATATTGGTGATCCATGACTTAAAGAAAGTCTAAATAAAAGTATTAAATAAGTTACTAAGATTCATAGAAGGATCTGTAATCTAAATGGTAAGAATACTCCTAAGTATAAGTGAAAATTACATCTCTTCTCTTTCTTCCCATTCTGTGGAACTCACATCCATTTCCTATAAATCTTATTAAATTCCTTAATTTAGTATAGGATTTAAAGAAATCCAAATCCCTAGGTGAAGTTAGATATCTAGAAATCATGAATAGAAAAAAAAATGGATGAAAGTTACAGTGAGTCTAATTTAGCAGGAACTTTCTACCAATTAGAGAATTGGTAGTATGGTAAGACAGTGAATTCTAAACTGATATTGTTCATGTTCAAGCAAAATTTGAATAACCGCTTTTTGACAAGTTGCACAGGAGACTTTAAAGAATCACACACATGTACATTTTACAGAGGATGCTTTTTAACATCAAATAGAAAAGAGTTAACTTCAAAGCTCTCTTCCAAGTTTAAGATCACAGGATGCTATGCTAGCTTTCTCACTAATGTTAAAGAGTTTTAAGTAATAGCTTAATAGAAGCCTTGTTTTCCCTTCAGCATCCCCAGATTTAAATAGAAGTAACTGACCCTGGATCTCCAAATCTCAGCCTTAGTGATTAACACTTCAAGGGTTTGTGCTTGTTTTTGTTCTGCTATACTTTAGGGTATAGTCTCTTTAAATGACTATGGTCTCTGTTAGAAGCAAGAAAGTATAAGAGTTAGACAGTCATATCTGTGCGTAAGGAAGAGAATTTTGGCAGCTGTGTGGTGAGTGGAATGCAGTGAAAAGGGAAATTCTTCATTTGAGCAGGGACATCAAATTAGAAGAATTAATAGTGTAGGCTAGAAGTGACGAGGGCTTAACCAAATTGGTATTTTATTCACTACTTCTTTGCCATTTCAGGATGAAATTTTGCTCTTCTGAATTTGAAATGTAATGTACTCACTGATGTTTGGTACTTTATTCCAATTTCTTTTTATAATCTGACCTCTGACATAAATGGTAATTGTTCAAAGAAATCGTGCCTGATTTTACAGGGTATTGCTACATTTCATAAACACCAACATAGAACACAAGTTTGAGAATTATTCTTTGAATAAGAGAATACTGATATAGCAATGGTTCTCAATCTGTGGGTTATGTTCAATTTGTAACAATGAAAATACATACTGCATATCAGATATTTACATTACGATTCATAACAGTAGCAAAATTAGTTATGAATTAGCAACAAAAATAATTTTATGATTGGGAGTCACCACAACTTGAGGAATTGTATTAAAGGGTTGTGGCCTTAGGAAGGTTGAGAATCACTGCTGGTATAGGGACATCTTTCTAGTTCTTAGGCATCTGTCATGTTCTTGTCATCAGACAGGAAAAGTGAAATGGTTATTCCTTGCCTCTTAAATTCAATCCAATAGATAGTATCTAGGAGATTGATTTTTTGCTTGTTTGTTTTTATAAAAATTGCCTTTAATGAGTTTTCAAAGATCCATAGTTTCTTTGAGATGGACAGGAACTTATCACAGACACAGACAATTATCCCTCTGTGACTTAGTAGATGGTCCTTTGAATATTTCCAGGCAAAATTTAACCATCTTTAGCCCTCCTAATAATGAGACTCTCTGAACTTGGATTGCAGACATGCAATCTTTCACCGGACCCACACATGAAGCACTTGCAACTCAGTCAAACACACCATTGTGTGGTCCACTGGCATAACCTTTGGGAAGCTAAAGTTGATGCAAAAGAAATAAAAAACTACAGAAGTTTAGTTGGTGCGGTATTCAAATGTTAGGTGATATTATTTGTAACTCCTAGTTTTATTTACTTACAGCATGAATACATATTTCATGTATAGCCTTTGGGCCCACACAAAGTCTTCAAAGCAGTTTTGTAAATATGAATGTATGTGTGCATGTGTGTGTTTGTGTGATTCCTTTCTCACTATTGTAAAGCCTATGGACCCCTTCTTAGAATAATGTTTTGAAAAGCATACAATGAAATACACAGTATTACAAAAAAAACTCAATACATTGAAATTTAGCTATTATTTTTAAAAGAGACAAGTTTACAAATCCTAGGTTAAGAGCCTTTGTTTTAGGGCTTTCTGTGCTTCCTTTACTTTATAGAGAATGCTCTATCAAAGTTGTTATTGTTTAGGTGATTATTTAATATAAACAGTAAATTTAGTCTAGTTTGAACAGAAATAAGGTACACTTAAGGAACTACCTTGACAGATGTGCCAAGGCTAGAGTCAGTTTTACAGGCCAAAAAATATATTGTTTCCAAACATTTGAACTCCAACTCATTCATTTTACTAATAATGAGGTTTTGTTCCCATTTAATTGTTAAGAGAATATCTAATAGTAAGTGATAATTATTTGACTCCATTACTCTATTAACCTTTGGCTATGACCTTATAAATATCCTCTAACACAGTTTTGTGTTATGTATGTATGTATATATACAGACATATACATATACCTATAAATCTGTGTTATAGGACATATACATACATATATATATATATATATGTCCATGTCCTATAACACAGATTTGTCTCTGGTGATGTACCAATTAGCCTTCACTTCCTTTAGTGTACTTACGTGATGTTGACATTTTGTTGTTGCTATTTTGGATTTGTTATTTTAATGGCATAGGGAACTTGGTTAATCAGTGCAGATCAGCACTGGCTTGTAAAGAGCTTGGCTAACAAGGGAGTCAATGATATGCCCAAAATCACCTGGCCAACATGTGTCAGAGTGGGATGCAAAGCGTTCATGTTCTTATGCCATTCAGTTTAAGCAAATGCTTTTCAGGGAGGCACAGCAGATAGAATGGTTGATTTAGAGTCCAAGAAGGCCTGAACTCAACTCCTGCCTGAGATATTTGCTATCTGTTTAGCCCTGGACAAGTCATATAACCACTGTCGCATTTGTTTCATCACCTGTAAAATAATGGATTGAACTTGATGGCCTTTAATGTTTCTTCTCCCTTAAACCTCTGACTCTCATGCGAATTTTTTGTTTTTTAGCCTTTTGGACTTCATTAGAAGTCACAGAGAAAGGACAACAAAACTGTATGAACCACTTTGAAAACACATGTTGAAGAACTACATCAGGTGACATACTATATTCCAATCTATTTCCTTTACATCATTCCCATAAATTCCATGTTTGCTCTTGTCCATAGACTCCTTGGCAGAAAAAAAGTACACTGTGAATAAGTAAGCAAAGTTAGGATAAGAAAAGAAGGAAGGGTGTCCCAGTCTTCCTGTTTATGTACTTGAGAGCTTCTGAATGAGATTTTTATAAGACATTGGCTGTTGGACAACCTCATGGTTCCTCTTCAAGCCACAGTTTAAAGGTCATAAAATATGGAGGAAATAGGGTAAGAATCCAATTATAGTGGCTGCTAATAAAAGATAGGAAAAAATGCCCAGTGAGGAAGCTGAAACAGGCCAAGGCAATCCAGCCTCCAAAGTGACAAGGGAGATGCCAACAATTTGCAGGGAGAATGGAAACAAACATATGAATGGCTGTGTTAAACACAGTGTCTGATCCTGCCTAGCAATCTCTCAGATTGGTCACTGGTAATCCATAGAATTGATCAAAGCCTTGATTTAAAGGGTGGTCACAAAAATCATTTCTATTGTTATGATTTATTCCAAGGTATCACTTTTCTATCAGGGCTATAGAATAGCTTTGGTTCTTTAAAAATTTTACAAAAAGGATTTCATTTGTAGGTAATCCAGCTGAAGAAGCTGAAAATAGAAACACTTCAACCTGAGAGTGTCAAGCCATCCTTGATAGGACAGGATAATGACCTGTCAGGAAAGCTGCTCTCCTTGGTGTACACAATGAAGATGCAGCTAAACACTGAGTGAATTTCACTCTACCTTTGGCTATCCTGTTAATATTAGGAGTTCTTAGTATTATGTTTCTGTAGCATCCAAGATCTCCAATGCCAAGGGCGTTTGCCATTGCTATAATAATGTTGGGCTTTAAAACCGTGTTACTGTTGACATTGCCATAGAATAACACCAGAAATAAAAGCATCTTCATCTTTCCTCCTTTTTGCCCTGCTTCTCTTCTCCTTTAGAATCTGGAGAGAGTTAAGAGCAAAAGGGAGAGTCAGATCACAGTCAGAGTCCTAACAGAGAACTCTCCTTGTGGAGAAACTCTCTAAGTGGACTTAACTGAGGGGAGCTCCTTATCAAGAATCTACAGAGAAAGGCTTTTATCCTTTCATGGTTAAACATAACTGTGATGTTTAAAAAAGTTCAAGAGACATAGTTTCTAGGTAATCTAATCATTTTATTAATAAGGCCAACAGGTTATTAATAAAAGGATATTCATTTGGCCATCTTTCTTAGACCAAAGACTCAGGTAATTCTTTAGAAATGATATCAAATGAGGTATATTGAATAGAACAAAGTGAAAGACTGAATGTGTATCTGTGGAGCAAAGAACAACCTTGAAACAACTTTTCCTAGACCTAACAGAAGCTTAAAGATGTTATATGACTTTTTTTTCCAGATAATTGAGGTGGTAAATCTCAAAAATAGGATAAGAAGTCAGGTCTTCATGAGAGAAGGTCTTCATGACACCAGGTCTAGCATTCTATGCCTTCATTATATCAGAGATAACTGGGAAAGATTTAACAAAATAAAAATTCAATAAAAGCTAGATATTACATTTTAAAACCAAGTCAAAATGTAGTCATAGGAATTCTCACGTCCAGTGTAGTGTCCACCTTTTTTTATTTGTGTTTGACACCACTGCATTACAATAAACTGTCACTATTTAAGTCTAAAACAATTCCAAGAACCATCTAGCTTTTGATGTGGAAACAACAGAAGACTGCATACCAGAATGGAAGGGAGTGAGGTATATGCTTTATGAAGATACTCCAAATAATTCATCACTGTTAGGAAAACTAGTGAGTACAACTCAGAAGCAAACTTAAATTCAGGCTTGGGAAATACTGTAGTCAAGTTGCTGCTTTGTTGTTCAGTCATTTCAGTCATATCCAACTCTTTGACATCTGAAATTGTTCTAAGATAAGTCTGTTTTTATGGACAAGATAATGAGAAGGGGGGGAGAGAGGGACAGGGAAGAAGGAGGAGGAGGAGGAGCATAGAGAAGAGACAGACAGATACACAGAGTTAGAGACAGAGAATGGATAAAGTCCAATATCTCTTGAAACAAATATTGATAATCTGAACAGTGCTCTAAGAGACTTGTAACTGCCTATATCATTTAATGACCTACAATACTACGTTGTTATGGGTACCAATGGTGATTGATAAGATTTATTTCTTTGGGCAAATGAAGCAAGATATAATTGTAGGTGAACACTTGTCTTGGACTTGTGTCTGTTTATAACGTAAAATTATTTTGGGGACTGAGGATGGTAGACATGGCAATTAAAAAAAAAATCTAATGGCATGGGATGATGTTTAATGGGCTAATCAATTGTACATATTTTCCAAAGGTGAAGGAGTTGAAGGGGTTCATTTCAAAATTTTCCAATGTAAAGGTAAAAAGAAAAAGAAAAGAGGTTGAACTGCTGATTTAATGAAGTTTCCTGCTTAATGCCATGTCTATATAACCATGACTGGCCACAGCATGGGGGATCCTTCTGTTAATGAAGCAAACTTTAGTTGATACAAGTGAGCAAGGAATAATGTCTACCTTTAGGGCAGATGAATCCATTATTTCAGTTCTGATGAACAAAGAGAAAGGATGGTACAGGAAATTTAGCAAAATAGCCCCCCTCTTAAAGGAAGAACAACTTCCCTTTGAGGTATATAATTTCTTTGTGGTTCCAAGTCAATACTACTTTATTTGGCCTGAAAACAGGTGTGCTGTAAAATCAAAAGCAGCTTATTTGCTTCTTTTGTGGTAGTTATAGTCACTGAATTAATAAGCCTATGGAGTCATGGGTTTAACTCTCGTTCTTAAAACTAATGATTTCAATTTGAAAAAGAAAAAAAAGACGTAAACAAACAAACAAAAAACAAATCCCTTTGATCAAGGAGATTTCTTTGCCTGTGTGAGTTTAAATTGATTCAGTTGAATTCATTCCAATACATTTCACTTTAACAAGCATTTATTGAGTGCCCACTTGCTTGTTGAAAGACAGCTAAAGCTACAGTGGCAAAAAGTTAAAGACAAACCTTGATCTTTGTTTAGGTTCCGCTGGGATGTAATGTGAGTACAGCAATAATAGCTACAGTGTGATACAGAATCTGTGTGGAATCTCAGAAAACAAAGAATTACCTGGGCAGAAAATTCCTACCCTATGTGTTAGATCTACTGCTGCTGATTTTGTTAGATGAGATCTGCTATTGATGGATGAACTTTGTGGATTTTAAAAAGTTATTTGACCTCTCTGAGTCTCAGTTTCTTTATCTGTAATCCTGGGATATTAATGTTTGTATTAGCATTACACAGTTGTTATGAGCATCAAATGGGATGATAGTTATATAAATGTATTTATTATTATTATTATTATTAATTGTTGTTGTTCTACTTAATGCCAAGGAACTACTCAGTTTATGGAGAACTACTGGAGTTTTAACACACTTAGACCTATACATATATTTGACTTCACAGCAAAAATCTGGGAGCTGTATGAAATTTAGAAAACTGACTGGAATATATGTAAAGAGAATTAGATTTAGAGTCAGAGGACCTGGGTTCCAATTATGACTCTGATACATTCAGTGTAATTTTGGGCAGATCACAACTTTTTAGTTTTATCATCTCTCAAATAAGGGGATTACACTAGATCTCTTTTTCCTTGACATCTATGATCTGCTATAAATTCAATTAGTTTCAAAGATGGGATTTGAGCCATCATCTTCTTGACTTCAAATTTAATATTCTAGTCACATGGACACATTGTTGAATAATGATAACAATGATAACAACAAGCAATATTATAATTATTGTTAAGATAAACTCAACTTTATTAAGTACATAATCTGGGCAGGTAGGTGGCTCAGTGGATAGAGCTCCAGGTCTAGAGGCAGGAAGACCTGAGTTCAAATATGACCTCAGACATTTATTAGCCATGTGACCCATGGTAAGTCACTACCTTCTTTGCTCAGTTTTCCTCATTTTTACAATGAGCTGAAAAAGGAAATGGCAAACCACTCTTTGCCAAGTAAACCCCAAATGCAGGGTGGCTAGGTGGTACAGTGAATAATGCCCATGCCCTGGAGTCAGGAGGAGCTGAGTTTAAATCCAGCCCCAGACACTTAACATTTACTAGCCATGTGACCTTGGGCAAGTCACTTAACCCCAATTGCCCTGCCTTCCCCCCTCCAAAAAGCAAAAATAAAATAAAATAAAGTAAAAAAGTTTAAAAAAGACAAAAAGAAGAAAACCCCAAATAGGGTCACAAAAAGCCAGACAAAAATGAAACAACTGAGCAATTACAACAACAAATTTGTACAAGGCATATAGCAATAATAATAATAATAATGATGTGTAGATTAATACAAAATATATACATGAGCATACGTACATAAAATGTGATTTAAGCAATTGTCCTCAAACTGCTGCATGAATATTAACTGTTGTTATAATCATCAACATTACCTTGGATGGGTAAGCACAACTCTCATATTGAAAAAAAAATACTCTGTTCTCTTAAATGTAGAAATCTCTGAGCATACATAGTGCTTTAGAATGTAAGATGGTAAGAAAGCTTACAAGGATTAAATTTGTTTCAAGTTCATACAAGTACAGATCTTGAAGTTTTACATTCAGTTGAGTCTAAAATAATCAGGGACAGGGAACCCTTCCAAGCAATCTTGGAATTATTTGGCAGGAATTCTGAGCATTAAGGATGTTCCGTCAGCCTGCTAGTCTTCAGGGACAGATGAGAATAGAAAGTCACCTGTGAATTTCACTCAGTTCTGATTCCCAATAAGTAGGAAGTCATGCTGAGCCCTCACTAAGGAGATGGCTGTTTACAATAAGGAAAATTACCATGCTGGCTAAATTTGGTTATTTTCCTCATACTGCATTTTAATTAAAAATAAATTAAAAGTTAATAGAGATAGCAAGGCTCAGCTGTTACAACCAAGACACAACGCCATTCAAATATTGAAAGCCTCATTGAAAATGGTAATTAAAATAATCTGAAAATATGATGAATATTAATAAGCCATAAGATGTTGGCAGTGATAACAGTGGACCTGACAAGGTTAGTAGAATCCCAAATAAATCTCAATGATCACAACCTGGGATTGAAACTTGATGACTCTTATTCGTGGCAGTATGATGAGGTGGAAGAAATGCAAGATAATAGCATTTCTCTCCTTGCTCTTCTATGTTTTGCCTTTTTTAACCTTGGACTGGATATCTAGATGTCTAATTATATTTAGAAAGATGTTGATTGAACCAAAAGATGCTGATGAGATCAGTAAATAGGAGGGGAGAGAGAGAAAGAGAGAGAGAGACAGAGAGAGAGAGAGAGACAGAGACAGAGAGACAGAGACAGAGACAGAGAGACAGAGAGAGAGTGAGACAGAGAGACAGAGAGAGAGACAGAGACAGAGAAAGAATTTCAGGCCCTGCTTCTAGAAAATATTGGCTATGTAATTCTGGGTAAATAATTTAACCCCTCAAAGTTCCAAAGCTCCAGGAAACATTCAAAGTCTGTAACAGGTAGCATGAGCACATAACATGTGCACAATGTTTCTTCATAGGGTTTTCCTTACACCAACAGAATTACAGATACAGAAGTACATAATGATGGTCACAATTGTGTTATTGATATTCTTAATCATAATCACTTTATTACTTACAAAGTGCTTTTCATATATCATTATCCTTATACAAGTTGCTATTATCCTCTATTACATATGAAAAAACTGAGGTTAGGAGGTTAAATGACTTGTCCAAGATAACACAGTTGCATCTAAGTGAAGTTTTGAACTCAGGTTTTTTTAATTGTTTTTTTTTATTCCAAGCCATAGCTGACTTGTATATATGTTTATTGCACGCATGTATATAGGTATGTAGACATAGTGTATACTTGCAAACACGCATGTATGTATATGTATATCAATAGAAAATTTCACAGCAAAATGATTGGGGCTCCAACTATAAATTCTATGTCTTTAATGGTTTAAGCACTATTTTTTTCTTAGCTATTATAAATTCAAAACCTCATCAGTGAGGGTTTCTCTTTCACAAATTTTAGTAAGTGGCTCACTGGTTGGGTTAATCTTTTTGTGCATACACTCAGAGAAGATTTTATGTTTCAAAAATAACTTCCCAGGGCTATAGCATTTTTGACTGAAGTATAGCTTCTCCTAATTTGAAATTTTATAAACTACACATCTTTGCTTGTTAATGTTGTAGTGGCCTCCTGTCTTTTTTGTCTAGTTACTATTCTTTTAGTACCACCTCTAGTCATATCTGGGATATACAGCAAGTATACACACAGCTTGCACCTGGTTTACATGTTCATAGTAGATGTCTGTACAGCCTAAACATCCTTACTTTTTAATGAACATACGTCACAATCCTTCTACTTTCTAAGGTTCTCAATGCTGGAGTCATCCTTAACTTTTCCCTCTTCTTTACCCTCTCCCTACCCCAACCTTCCATATTTGATGAGTTGCTACGGCTTATTGATTCTATCTCCACATCCTGCAATTTTAAAAATTGAGTTCTAAATTCCCTCCTTCCTTCCCATCCCTCAGCCCTTGAGAAATCAAACAATATGACATTAAATTCACGCAAAACATATTTCCATGTTATTCACGTTGCAAAAGAAACCACACATGCAAAACTCCATGATTAATAAAGTAAAAAAGTATATTTTGATCTGCACTCAGAGTACAACAGTTATCTTTTTAGAAGTTGATAGCATTTTGTCATCTTGGGTCCTTTGTAATTGTTTTGTTTCATTGTCTTGATCAAAGTAATGAAGTCTTGTTGATCATCCTTACAACACTGCTGTTACTGTGTATGATGTTCTTCTGCTTCTGCTCACTTCACTTTGTATCATTCATATATGATTTCCCAGGTTTTTTTCTGAAACCATCCTACTTTTCATTTCTTATAGCACAATAGTTGTTATTCAATTGTTTAAGTCATGTCTGACTTTTTGTGACCCCATTTGGAGTTTCCTTGGCAAAGACACTGGAGTCATTTCCAATTTCCATCTCCACCTCATTGAACAGATGAGGAAACTGAGACAAAGAGAGTTAAGTTACTTATCCGGGGTTACACAGTTAATAAGTGTCTAAGGTCAGATTTGAATTCAGGAAGATGAGTCTTCATGACTTCATGGCTAACCCTCTGTCCACTATGTCACCTAGTTTCCCAACAAAATGGTATTCCATCATATTCATATACTGCCACTTGCTCAGCCGTTCCCCAACTGATGGGCATTCCCTTGAATTCCAGTTCTTTGTCACCTAAATAAGAGCTGCTATTTTTTCAATTTTTTGTATAAATATGTACTATAAGCACACACATGTATATACATACATACATATGCATATCTATCTACCTATCTATCTATCTACCTATCTATCTACACATATATACATATGGGTATGAGTGATACATACACACAGACCTAATACAAATTTATATATATATATATATATATATATATATATATATATATATATATATATATATATAATCAATAGTGATTTAAAGTGTTTTTGTGTGTGACTATTGAGAGTTTTGATTTCTTCTTCTGAAAACTTCCTATTCACATCCTTTGACCATTTATCAATTGTGGAATGTTTTTTTTTTCTTTTCTTTTTGCTTTTTGGAGGGCAGGATAATTGGGGTTAAATGACTTGCTCAAGGTCACTTGGCTACTAAGTGTTAAGTGTCTTAGGCCGTGAACTCAGGTCCTCCTGACTCCAGGGCTGGTGCTCTATTCACTGTGCCACTTAGCCACCCCAGGAAGGTTTTTTCTAATAAATTTGGCTCAGTTTCCTATATATTTGAGAAATGAGGCCTTTATCAGAGAAACTTGCAGTAAAAACTTTCCCCAAATTTCCTGTTTCCCTTCTAATGTTGCCTGCATTAGTTTATTGGTGCAAAAAAAATTAATTTCATAACAATAAAATTATCAGTTTTACTTCTTGTGATACTCTTGATCTCTTATTTGATCATTATTCATATTTCTGATATATTTCTAATTTAGTTATATGACTCTTTATATCTAAATTATTTATCCATTTTAACCTTATCGTCTTGTATAATGTGAGATGTTGGTCTATACCTAGTTTCTTCCAAAATACTTTTCAGTTTTCTAAGTAAGTTTTGTTAAATAGGGAGTTCTTACCTCAAAAACATGAATCTTTGGGTTTATCAAACAATAGAATACTATGGTCATATACTTCTGCATATTGTGTGCCTAATGAAATTCACTTTATTCCTTAGCCAGTAAAATATTGTTTTCCTGATTGTTGATTTTAATATAGTTTGAAATCTGATAGTACTCAGCTGACTTCCTGTAACTTAAGCAAAGAAGTAGTTAACTCCTTTTTTCAGCTATTGAATTAACACAGTAGTTAACACCTTGTTTTCAGTTTGGGATGTATCAAGTATTAAGATCCAGAATTTGTGAACGCCACAACTTGTGAACCCTAGAACTTGTGAACTCCTTCAACAGGAAGAGGAGCTAATGACCATATATAAGAAGAGGCCCAGGCTGGAGGGAGCAGAACTGAGAAGGGAACTCTTGTGGTAGAGAAAGAGAAAATTTGTGGTATCCTGGCACTCCATGTTTTTCTGTTCTGTCTGTTGATGTTTGTTTGTGATCCTTTGTATAGAAGCCCTGGGACCTTACTGGAAGCCTTGGAGTATTTTCTGGTTGTCTGTTTACAGAACTCCTGGAGGAGGGTTTTGGAGGTCCTGGGACTTTACCAATGATGTGTATTGACCCCTTGGACCTTGTTTGTGGGTCTTTGTTGATTTCACAGCCAGAAAGTGAATTGATAATGGGACCAGCAATGTGGGTAAATATGATTGTGGCTTTATTAAGTTTTGCCTTCCCAAGGACAGGAACTGTGAAGGACTTGAGGTGGACTAGACACTGTGAGTTTCAGTATGGAATAAGAACTGTACTAGAAGATGGACAAGGAACTGAGAACTGTCTGCCTTTGAACTCAGGTGACAGTTGTGTAGATGCAGGCAGGAGGTGGGACCATGGGAGAGGAATCATGGAAGCTGAGAGCCTGCTTTGGGTCAAGATGAAAAGACCTCTCCTTGGATATTTAATGCAAACTGAGAAGATCATGATTTACTGTGGCCTAGGGTGGAGGACTTTGTACTCTGTATCCTGTATCTTTTCAGGATGATTGAATTAAGGATGAGAGATTAAGACAATGTGACCTATGAGTGAAGAAATTTTACTTTTGTACTTTGTGTCCATTAGAGAGACAAGCCTCCTTAAGGATGATTGAATTAATGACTTACTGAATGATTGTACTTTGTGTCCCTTAAGGATAATTGAATTAAGGACTTACTAAATGATTGAGTTACTACATGATTGTACTTTGTTTAAAACTATGTGGCCACTTTGATGAAAACTAGGTGGCCATTTTAGTGATAAGTTGTTATGTCATAATATTATGAATACTGCACTTTGATTTCTGTGAAAGTGTTGCCTTAATTTACTGCTGAATAAATAGAGAGTTCACTATACTATGTAATCAGAGCCTTGAAGCTGTTCACAGCAGCAGTCCTCCGGAAAGCTGCTCTTGTTTGGCTTTATACTTCCTTCACATTTTTTTCCATTGTTTCCTTAATACTATTGACCTTTTGTTCTTCCAGATGATAAATTTTTTTTTTTACTCCTAGAAAACAATTCTTTGGTATTTTGATTGGTATGCTATTAAATAAGTAAATTATCTCAGGGAGATTTGTCATTTTCATTATATTGACTGAGCCTATCAATGAATATTCACTATTTCTCCAAATGTTTGGAGTATTCTGTAATTGTGTTGATATAGTCCTTGGATTTGTTTTAGAAGGTAGACTTCCAAGTATTTTATATTGCCTATAATTATTTTAAATGAAATTTCTCTTTCTATCTCTCCCTGCTAGATGTTCTTGGTAGTGTATAGAAATGCTGATGACTTATGTGGGTTTATTTTATATCTTATAGCTTTGCTAAAGTTGTTGTTTCAACTAGATTTATTTAATTCTACAGGGTTTTCTAAGTATATTATCACATCATCCTCAAAAAGTGATAGTTTTGTTCCTTTTTTACCTATTTTATTCCTCTAATTTCTTTTTTGTTGTCTTATTGCTATACCTAGCATTTTAATATAATGTTAAATAATAATGGCAATTATGGATGTCCTTGCTTTATTCTTTATCTTATTTGGAAAACTTTCCATTTATCTGCATTATAGATTCTGCTTGTTCTTGGTTTTAGATAGATACTACTTATCATTTTAAGAAAGACTTGTTGATTCTTATGCTTTCTAGCATTTTTATAGGAATGGGTGATGTGTTTTATTAAAAAAAATCAGCATCTACTGAGATAATTATGATTTTTAATGCCTTTGTTATTTATATTATCAATTACAGTTTTCCTAATAGGGAATGAGGACTGTATTTTTGGCATATATTACAGCTGACCAGACTGTATAATATTTTTGATATATTGATGTAATCTTCTTGCTAGTATTTTATTTAATTTTTTTGCATTGATTAATGGAATTAGTTCATAGTTTTCTTTCTCTAGTTTTGTTCTACATGGTTTAGATATTGAAACTATGTTTGTATTATAAAAGGGTAGGATGCCTTCCTTACCTATTTTTTCAAATAGTTTGTAGTATTTGGATCAGTTGTTCTTTAAATGCTTAGTTGATTTCATTTGTAAATCCATCTTTTCTTTTTTTTTTCTTGCTAAGCTCATTTATATCTTGTTCAATTTCTTTTTCTAAGAGAAGATTATTTAAGCATTATCTTTTCTTGTCTGATATCACTTTAAATTTTTGTAAATGTTCATCCATTTCACTTGAACCAATTTAGATGAGAGTTAAGTTCAAGCATTTTCAATCCCTCCCATCATTTTCCTTCTACTACAAAAGTTCTTTCTCACGCACCACTGTTATGTGAGATAATTTGCTTCTTTCTTCCCCTCCTTTTTTTTTTTCCTCCCAGGGTATCACTCTTTCTCATTCATCCACTTTTTTACATCAACTCAACATAATCTCCTGCTCTCTGTCAATATAGAACACCTCTAACAGTCCTAATAATTTTATAGTACTTAGAAGTTGTATTTCATGTTTCCATATAGGAATACAAACAGTTTAATCATTTTGAGTTCCTTATGATTTTTCTTTCATGTTTATATTTTTATATTTTTCTTGTTTGTTGGATTTGAAGGTCAAGTTTTTTATTCAGGTTTGGTCTTTTCATCAGGAGAGCTTGAAAATATTCCATTTCATTAAGCATAATTTTTCCCTTGAAGAATTATACTCATTTTTGATGGGTAGGTTATTCTTTGTTGTAATCTTAGATCTTTTTCCTTCCAGAATATAATTTTCCAAGTCCTTCACTTCTTTATGTGGCACCTGCTAAATCTTGATTGATTTTTGACTGTGCCTCTGTTTGAATTGTTCCTTTCTGAAAGAATCCACCTTTCAATTTGCATTTTTACCATCTGCATCTAAAGCAATTTTGCTTTATAATTTCATTAAAAATGATTTTAGCCTTCTTTTTTATCACGGCTCTCAGACAATCTGATCATTTTTAAATTGCCTGTCCTAGATCTATTTTCTAGGTCAGTTGCTTTTTTCTGAAGAGATATTTCAAACTATCTTCTTTATTCCTTCTTTTGACTTTGTTCTTTTTCCTGATATCCCATGGTGTCATTAGCTTACACTTGGCCAATTCTAAATTATTGGAAAATATTTTCTTCAGTGAGCTTTTGTACCTCTTTTTACCATTTGTCCAATTCTGCTTTTTAAAGAGTTTAAAGAGTTATTTGCACCATTAAAGTTTTGCGCATCTCTTTCTACTTGGCCAAATCTTGTTATCAAAAATTTATTATCTTTAATGTTCTTTTGCCTCTTTCTCCAAGCTGTTAGTTGTCTTTATATAATGTTCTTTCCTTGCTCTCATTTTCTAAGCTATTTTTTCCTCTACCACTCTCATATGATTTTGAAAATCATTTGTAACCCTTTCAGGAATTCTTGTTAGATTTGTGTTCAACTAGCATCCTTTCTTTGAGGCTTTTCTTGCAGCTTTTTTTTTTTTTTACTTCATTTTTTTCTCAATTTGTGTCTTGTTCTTCCTAATTATATTTATAGGTTTTTATGTTTGGATTATTTGTGTTGTTGTTGTTTGCTCTTTTTTCCAGTCTATTTCTTCACTTTGAATTTATGTTTAAGTTGATTTTGTTTCTGGTGTGTGCATGTGAGGAAGAGTCACTATCCTGAGTTTTAGACTTTTTTTGCACTGCTGTTTCCAGAGCTAATTCTGGCATTTGCAAGTTTTTGATACTTCTGAGGTGGTTTGATCTGGGGAGAAGTATGGTCACAGCTCTCCTGCTCTGTGCTCTGGTCTTTATCCAGCAAGGATTCCTGATCCCTTGGGGCTAGAAGTAATACTGCTCCTCAGATCCCTATTCCCTCTTAAATCAGAGTTGTTGTTGTTGTTGTTGTTGTTTTCTATTTTTAAACTGTGACCCATAAATGGCTCTGGCAATGGAATTCCCAAGGAGCTTCCAGTTCTACATCCAGTCTTAGAACAATTTTCCCCTATAATCTCTTTCAGAGTAATTGTAAGGTCTCTTTACCATTTTTGACTTGAGAACAACTACTACTGCATCTGTCTTCACTAGTGGTATATCCATGTGGGCTCCCAACCAGCTTCTATAACACATTACAAATATCTCCTTTCAATCTCCTAAGTTGTATTAAGCTGAAAGAATGTCTCACATGACCTTTTGTTGGCTCTGCCACTCCAGAATTCAATTTGAGGAGTTATTTTAAATTTATTTAGAATGGAATGGTGGGAGAATTCATTGGAGTACTTTCTCTATTCCACCATCTTGGCTTGCCACCCCCCTCCCAGGATATCAATAGAAGAGATTTTTATTTATCTATCTATCTATCTATCTATCTATCTATCTATCTATCACTTTCTTTTATTTGGATTGAGTGTGTGTGTGTGTGTGTGTGTGTGTGTATATGCAGCATCATAGAGGACTGAAAATCAGCCTTGTAGTTAGAAAGACCCAGATTCAAGTCTCAGCTCTGGCATATATTTCTGTACACCTGCTTGGGGGTGCTTTTTTCCTTTTGTTCTTCCAGAGGGACAGTTCAATATTGTCTGTTTCATTTACAAGATTTATGACTCTTTATTGGCTGAGAAAACACTGAACAAAGATAACTGGTTTTAGACTTGAGAGGGAAAAAGAGTCATGAGATGGTTAGAAGACATTGAGAGAAATTGTTACAGGAGAAAAGCATGAACATTTGAAAGCTTAGCAAGAGAGTGTAGCACCACAGACATGTAGAGAGTTGGTTCTTCACCCCTTGTCTATTTATTTGTAGATAGTTAACAGCAGATTTCCCACAGCAATACCTTTCTCTCTCCTGGTTTAAGCTGAAACCCTATCTTATTCCCAAACAAAGCTCTTTTACTCTGTTTATCTTTGACCTATTCTAATCTGTACAACATATTACAACATATATGGTATTTGCCTTTCTCTTAGATAAATGTATTAACTAGCTATTCATCATGTGATTTTGTGTCTAGTATTTGGTGTGAAGGACCTAGTTGGCAAGTATAAGCTAAGTAAGTGCTACCCTCCCCTTGTGAGTGATCATGGAAAAGAACATTGATCCTCTTCTTCCATCTGTAATGTTAATGGGAATGTAATGAAGATCTTCTCTGTTCATTAATAGGTCTCACTTGAGCCCAACAAGAGACAGACAAGCTCAAATAAATTTTCTCATAAAAATGCATGTTTTCCCTCAAAGAAACCTTGACAATATTCCTTTAATTGTGCAGTCTTAATTTCCCATTATTGGGAAACAGAAATTGCAATGACATGGGGTTTAAAGAAGTGCATTCCAATTATTATTAACACAAGCACTTCATTATTCCAAGCATATTCAATGTAGCTATCAAAGTATTGTAAGCAGAAGGCCCACACTTTTTGTTACTTTGTAATTAGCCAGTAGGTCACTAGAGTTGTGATGCCCTCTGACCCTGAAGAAGTGCATATATACACTCTGAGGCTAGTATTTGCTTTGGGGCTCACTTTTGGGAAGGGTTTTGTGATTTGGCCAGATGAGACTTTGGGTAGCTGTTGAGCACACTGACTTCGAAACTACAGAGATCAGTGCTTCTCTCTCTAGGAACTATGTGTATATGTAATGATCTGACAGTTGAATCTGTCTGTTGATCTGTGACCTATGTTTTGTTTGGTCATGTGGTAACCATCTGACCAAATAAAACATGCATCACAGATCAACAGACAGATTGGTCTCTTAAAGACCTCTTGGTCTTTATGCTCTTATCTCTGCTTGTAATTTCTGTTTATGTTTTCTCTGAAGCTCAGGGTGCCGACTTTTCTCCTGGAATTAAGTAAATGACATATATGTTTGATTAAAGTAAGATTGTTAACCCTTTTTGAGTTGTTTTCTTTTAGAAAGGCAGATCAAAGAACCCGCGCTAGCAGCCATCTGGGTATGTTAGGGTGCTTGCTGTTAACACCATTCCTCCTCTCCCAACCACACAAAAAAATAGGATTGTACCCTGTAGCCAAATAACTCTCTTGGAAATAAGACAGGGAAGAAGCAAATATCCAATCAGAGTCCTACTTCTGCCCCTCATGAATGCAGACATCAAAGTATATTGGGGAGAAGGATGGCTAAGATAACAGTTCAGATATTTATTAGTGCTGCAGATGAGCCCACTTTATAATATATAACATATACATGTATATATAGTATATGTATGTACATATTTACATTCATACATGTTTGATTATACACATACATATAAATATATAAAGCACAACATTAAGCAAGACAAAAAGCAGTAAACTAGAATATGATATAGTGTAGTGGTAGTTATATAATTCATATCAATAATGATTCTGTTTACAATACTTTAATAGCTACATTGATTAGGCTTGCAATAATGAATTTCTTTTGTTAACAGTAATTGGAATGCACTTCTTTAAACACCTATCATTGCCAATTTCTATTTCCCAATAACGGGAAATTAAGACTGCACAATTAAAGGAATATTATCAAGGTTTCTTGGGGGGAAAACATACATTTTTATGATGTGAAAACTCATTTGAGCTTGGCTTTATTGTAAACTAACAGGTTAATTGCAAATTGAGAGATTTACAATTCATGAAAATTTCCATTTAAGCAGATAAGCATAATTGTGACCTGCATTTAATCCTATGCAGTATATTTAGTGTATTTTTCAAAGTTATTTAGCACCTTAATATTTTCTAAGTGAATGTAATGATAATGGGAATTTGAAGGTCTTCCCTGCCCTTTAATAGACATAGGGGGAGTTTGAAGACCTCTCCTGCTTAGAAGATAAACTCTGCCCCCTAATAGGCTGAATGTAATCACATGGAGCCTGCGATGGAGGGAATTTCCTTTTTTTTTTTTAATTTTATTATAGTTTGCATCATTCATTTCCACAAGATTTTGAGTTACATATTTTCTCCCCCTCTTTCCCTCACCCACCGCCCCAAAACAGCCATCTCAGTGTGTCCCCCCTCCCCCAGTCTATTCTCTCCTATGTCACTTCTCGGTAGCGCAAGATGGATCGCCCAACCACAGTGCCTGTGTATCTCAAGTTCCAGTTGGGTGTAGTCAATAATAATAATAATAATTGCATATATAGATAGAAAGAT